>CM070035.1:30526911-30544531 GCA_036250615.1 Ptychadena robeensis
CACATTTTGGGTATGAGTCTGTCAGCATGGCACATTTTGGGTATGAGTCAATCAGCATGGTACATTTTGGGTATGAGTCTGTCAGCATGGCACATTTTTACTTGGTAAGATTTGCTACCTGCGGTCTGTGATTACAAATGCGGTAAGCCGTGGATGTGGAGGTGACCCCATTCAAATGAATGGGTGCGATTGGCCGCAATCACCATGCCGCAATTAAATTCAGGTGTAACTGCAGACAATTACGTAAGTGGAAACAAGCCCTAACAATAATTGTGAATATATTTTCACACTACATGGCCATACACTCGAATTGCGAATCTTAGAAGTATTATTCGCGAATTAGAATATTGCCTATATCGCTCATCAAAAACGGTTAGATTTTAGCGTTCCATCGACCTAAAACAATCAAATTTCACATCCATTGGACTTAAAAATGATCGGACATGTACAATGATCGAACTAAAATCGTAGCATTGTGTTTGTTGGTCGGGTTGATTGTATTCGATGACACATTTATATATGACTCTTTCCTGCGTTTTTTTATATATATCAACAATTTTGGATTGGTACTACTATTCAATTATGATCAAGATCTAAAATCGGATTAAAAATTGATTGTTCTAAAATATAATCACGCATGCCTAGCTAAAAGTGGATTTACACATGAAGATTTTTTTCTTTAATCAACTGCAAATTGAATTTAAGTTCGATGTCATTGTTGAACATCATTCGTTCATTTATCGAATGTAACAGTAATTTTTTTTTGTTGGTTCATCTCCGATATCGAATAAAAATACATTTGAAATTGCTACGACAGTTAAAAATTCACCAACATGGTGGATGACCTTCTTTTTTTTTTTTCGAGGTCGAACAAAATTTATCCATCGAACAGATTGTCCATTCTAGATTTTTGTTCAATCAACCAAAACATCGTTCGTTCTTCGTTGATTGAATGAGAAAATCTACATGTGTAATCCCACCTTTAATTTGACTTCTGTATGGCTTATGATAAAGGTTTTATTTCTTGTAGTTGTATTTTTGGTCATTCTTTTTACATTTGCACTTTTGCCTTATGCAGCAGCACCATTCTTGTAATATATATTATGTCTCTGCAATAAATAGACGAGTATTGTGTTGAACATCCTCTGGCCGCGATGTAGCTCCGATATGTGGAAGGATAGAAGCGCCGCTTTGTCTGTGTCGGGCTGTAGGGTGCGCTGCTGCCCCCGGCGGCCCATTGAAGTAAGCGCAGCTTAGTGTAGAGAATGAGGGCGGAGAGTGGGCGTGGAGAGGGGCGTGCCCTCGGTTGTGTATGCATTGCCTTTATCCCAGGGGGAGCCTGAAACTCTCACATTCCTGGCATAGCTCGGTTATAGAGGCAGCTCGGCGCGGACGCCGCTCAGCTCTCATTCTGCACTCAGCTCCCGAGGAATACACAACGACCTTGTCACATGCTGGGAGCCCAGACCTCGGCTATGACCTGGTGAGTGCCCCATGTCACCTCTCCCGGGATGCAGCCCCGCGAGGACACTTCATCCTTCTTCTGGATGAGAGTGTGTAGCTGGGCATCAGTGCCCACTGCACGTGTGATGGGTACATGGCATTTACATTCTGTGCCATGCTGTAGTGAATGGCTTTTCCATTCTAGAAAGAGATGCTTCTTCCTTTACTGAACATATGTCACTATTTCTATTTACTAACATGTCATTATTTTGTATACATTGTCTCTGCACACTTTATGGAAGAGCAGATGTTTCATGGCAATGCCTTTGTTAGCGCTTGATTGGCATATGTTGGCATCTAGATCTATGGCATATGTTGGTATGAAGATCTATGGCACACATTGGCATACAGATATTGTAGAATTGCATGTGATCATTGATATGTATTTGTCTACATAGTATCTCTGTATTATTTATATGTGGAATGACTGATTCTGTGACATTGTTGAGTACTAGACCCTGTCTGCATAGGGTTAACCATGGTGTGTTATTGAATGGAGAGATATGCAGGTGTTTGGTCACTGTTGACAATGGCGAAGGAATCCGGTGGGGTATTTTTCTTTGTTATTGTTCTTGTTTATAGCGCAAGCTTTTTTGTACGCTTGTGGTAGGGCTGCAATCCACAAAGAATGTCAATTGCAACACAAAGGGCCGGGTGATGTCACGTCTTAGATATGTGAGGTGGTTGCATCTCCTACACTGAGAAAAAAAAATGGTTTTGTGCATTGGGAGAGCAGGAAAGCCACAGGTTTGTGGTCAGTAAAGTCACCCTGAAAAGATGTTCTACGCAGCAATTTGGAGAATGTGGAAATTGTTTATGTTTAACCCGCTGCGGCAAATGGTGGCAAAATAGCTGTACAGTGGTTATAGTGCTGGATTAAACTATGGACTTTTGTTTGAAAGTAAAAAAAAAAGTTTGCTCCTTGTAGAAGAATTCCCACAACTCATTGAAGTCACATTGCTATGTGAATTTCTTTTTTCCGAATATCTAGCTTTCAATGGGAGGGCTCCAAAACAGAAGCTGCAGGGGGGCATACCAGAGAAATACTGGACTTATCGCTACAAAGAGGAGGGAAAAAATTCCAATCATTAATACACCCCCCCCCCCTTCTCCTCCTCTTAAAAACAAAACAAGGCAAAAGTCTTACCTCTCCAGGTTGCTGTGAAACAGCAGGAGTTGTGGGACAGGAGAGTAGAGAGGTATGTGCAATTACCCACAACAAGGTGCCATCAAGGTCAGGCCTTTCATGTCAATTTCAGTTGAATACTCACTAATAATCAAGATCCTTTAGCCTTAAGGTATATACTAGGAAGTCTCTGATCTTATCCAGTCCTTTTTACCTTTTGTAAAACATCTTTTAGGGAAAAAAAGGAAATGTTAATTGCTTTCTTTAAGAGGGTCGATAATACCTTAGATCCACCAGCGATGGTCTACATGAATCAATCACAATCATTTTTTTTAAGTATCCTTAAAATTGTATTCTGTTTCTTTCACAGGCTTTTCACAACAATTCCTTAGATCAGAAGAAGACTTGGAGAAAGGATTATTGATAGTTTGTCTTCTGTGGGATTATTTGTTTTTAGAGCAAGGATGAGAACCGCAGAGGATTCATCTGGAACGGTTCTTCACCGACTTATTCAGGAGCAACTGAAATATGGAAATTTAAGTGAAAATCGTACCTTATTAGCCATCCAACAACAGGCCTTGCGGGCTGGAGGGGGCAGCGGCAGCCCTCGATCATCCTTGGAAAGCCTTGAACAGGAGGAGATGCAAGGAAGCCCTTCTACTAGGCAGGAACCACAAGGGCAGGAGTACCATTGTGACCATTTCTACCTGGAGAATCCTATGTATAAAGTTCATGAGTACCACCATAAGGGTGAGGAGCTTCCAACCTACGAAGAAGCCAAAGCTGCCTTGTCTCAGTACTACGCAGCTCAAAATATCCAGAAGGTAGAGCACGCTCCTCCACTCCAGGACCAGTCACTTATGGAGCTGAAGCATGGTCATGTTAGGTCTTTGAGTGAAAGGTTGTTGCAGATGTCTCTAGAGCGCAATGCTGCTAAACCCCACAACCTTATGACCTCCTCTCATAGCTTCCCTCAGCTCACCAGACACCAGCTTTCGGTAGCTCGTGGACAACAGGAAGAAAGAATGCAATATAGGAATGCTCCTCCAGAATATCCAACTTACAACCAACCTGACCCTAATCTCAGTGGCTATGCTTCAGAGCAGAGACGCTTTTCAGGAGACTACCCTTTGTATCATCAGCCCGAAATCAGGTGAGTGCAGATATTTAACCCATAATTATGTTTCCTCTGCAGAAAACTTTGTGTCTTATAGAAAGTCTTGGCGACCTGAAATGTAAATACAGTCATGTAGATCAAAAATATCTAGAGACTACGATTTGGTTAACCCATACACTTAACATTGCTTGATGTTTCATTGAATGCTACCTGCACATATTATTAGTATGGTGGGTTCATTGACTCATAGTGTTCTAAGTTAAGTGTACATATCTAGCAAACATCATTTTGTTTTTGCAGTCTTGCACATGGATATGTATTTACACACGTAGTAGTTATGGCAATGTATTAATAGCTACCTCGAAAGGGGGTGTAAAGAATTCCTTTTAACTCTAGCGTGTTTGGCTTTTAAAATATTCCTTACAATAAACATTGGTCTGGCTAGGTTGCAACAATCTGTATTGTTCATGCAGGAAGAGATAGACAGAGACAGGAAGTGTCTCTGTAAGTCAGTGGGGGGAAGATAATGGTAAAGAAAAATGTCCAGTCTCACAATGAAAGAATCTGTTCCCATGTTAATTCTTGTAACCCCTTTGGCAGCAACAACATCCATTAACGGAAATACCAGATCCATTGTGATAGGCCATCGTGAATTCCTAAAGTTCTAGGCAGTCTGAAAGGGTGGCCTAGGAGACTGTGTTCAGGCAGCACACCAAATTCTAATGTTTCCTTCCAGACAATAATAAAGTGAAGATACTGGATAATCCGGATTGATCCCATTGCTACCTTCTTCCCATCAATACAATTCCAGTTCCAACATTAGTAACCATTTACAAACCCTAAAGGTTTAATCTTGTATGATCTGGTATTGGTTATTTTTAGAAGTTATTACATTATTTTTGGATGTGTGCCTGATGCTTCTGAATACCAAGATGTTTCAGTAGTGGAGAGAGTACAAGACTGTACAAGCCCAGCATTCAGCTTTAATGTTAATCTTTCAATTAGTGTTATAAAAATGTGTCCAATGTACACCTAAGCATGTTGGTTCATTTAAGGCTTTTAGGAACTATCAGTCATCACCTGCGCTGAGAATCATTATAATATTCAACGTAAAGGCAACACTTTGATTTCCGCCTGCCATAACTAAACAAGAACACTCATTTGTTTTTTGCAGGCCGATGCCAGATCCAAACCTACACTATGAGCAGATGGCACCTTTTAACGCAGCAGGTACACACATGGCCCGAATGGACGCTCTACTGCGAGAGAATGAAAAGTTACGCCGGGAGCTTGAGAGTTACAGCGAGAAAGCAGTGAGGATTCAGAAGGTAAGACCAAAGCATTGTAGGGGTGCAAAATGGATATAGCCATCATTCTGATTCTTTTTGGAATTGGAGTGTAACTTGTTGATGAGACTAATACGCATCATTGCCCAATAACCTGGCCTTACACACACTTGTGTATGAGGATGATACTTCTTACACTTTTGTAGACACTATGGATGTTACTTTGGAATGTATTGCAAGTGCAGCAGGTAACACAAGCGGAATTTAGCAGCTGCTGCTCCTTCACAGTGTCTCAACCCATAAACATGACTCCTTTTAACAAGTAGGGTATTGTAGTAGGGGCCCCAGCTGATCAGAGAGGGTGGGGTGTCTTTCGTTTTTTGTCATCTCTTTCACTTTCTTTGCAATCCCCCCCCCCCTTTCTCTATAGTCTCCCCTTTAACAGCTGCGAAGGATCTTCACACAATGGTCCGGTTATGAGACATTTGTTAGAGGCACACGTAGAGCTCAGGGCCGCTGACAGTTGCTCGGGTTTTGTGTTCTGCTTGAGCTGACCTGATGCAGCATCAATGAGCCATTGTGTGGGGATGAAAAGGTGGCTGTGTTAGAAGGCCTTAGCTATAAGGAATAGGGAGGGAAGGGGGGGTCCAGCCTTTAGCAAATGTGCAATCCAGACAAGCAGGTGGCATTGAGTCTGCAGACAGGGTTTAAATGTAAGCAATACCATAGCTTAGCATGGCATTTGTCAGAGTTAAAAAATCAACCATTAAATTGGAAGAATCCTCCTTGAGTATATAGACATTATTCGGTGATATATGATAATTACATCCAATAAAAAAATCTCTAACTCCATTGTACTTGGCAATGTGTGGCAGGACCGGATTTATACATTTTTATTTGAACTTTAAATATGTGAACTGTACTGTCCAATGCTCAACCCAATAATTTTGACTTTCATTTTATGATTTTTGTAGCTGGAAACTGAAATTCAAAGAATCTCTGAAGCCTATGAGAATCTCATGAAAGCCTCCTCTAAGCGGGAGTCCCTTGAGAGTGCCATGAGGACCAAGATGGAAGGAGAGATGAGGCGCATGCAGGACTTCAACCGCGACTTAAGAGGTGAGTGATCTATTGCAATGGAGAGGAGTCCTTTTAAAACAGCAGCATGCCACGGTCAAGCTATCAATCAGTGTTGGCTATTTACAACAAATATTAAGCTTAAGTGAGTGGACTCTTCAGAGCATCAAGGTCCTAAACAACCATGTAGCAAGAGATGGCAGACAGCAGGGGGCTCAGGGACAACAATGGAGCTCCTCTAACAAAACTCATTAACCTATATAGCTTATCTGCATTGTGTTCATTGAAAGTTCTTGAAGTTTCTAAAATAGAACATCATAGGACTTTGCAAATCTAAGACAGGTTATTTTAGGAAAAAAGGCCATGCCAATTGGGAGATTCACAAACTGATATGTCCTTGTTATGTGGGTAAGGAATATTTGATAGCACAGTAGAGTGGTAAATCTAATGACATTTTGTTAACCTGCCCTCAATCATTTTGTATTGTCTTTTTGTATAGAACGGCTGGAAACTGCAAACAAACAGCTAGTGGCCCGGAATGTGGAGCAGAGAGAAGACAATCAGGGAACCGTCTCTAAACTTCTTTCTCAGTGTAAGTTAACGTACCTGAATATGACTATTAACTGGGCCACTTAATCCACATAAATACAGCAAGCCCTTCAAAGCACTCAAAATTATATATTTAATGGTTATTCTTTATAAGTCAACGGACAAACTGAGTATTTCCTATCAAGGTCAATATAACAGCTTATTTAAGTCTACCAGACATCTTAGGGAAAAATGAGTATAAGTATAATGGTCTTTGGGTGGACTAAGGTCTCCTGTGCATCATACAACACTGCTACATTTAATATCTTTCTTTCTGAAAGGGTTTAAGTGGTAGTAACTCTGAAAATGTACAAATAGTTTTCCATCTTAGACAACATATTCATATTTGTAAATCCTTTAACTGCGGAGCTTCATTTTTTCTCTTTGTCTCCATAATAAGAAGGATTACCCTATTTATGTTCTGCACTTGACTCTACCAGTCACAATACACTGTTAAAAAATGAGTAATAGGTTCATATGACTTGATAAACAAACATCTTTTAGCAACGAGTTGTGTACGTGAGATTTGACCTAGCGCACCTTTAAGGATGCAGGGGAGGTGTGTCCATTCACGGCTTCCTGAAGAAAAGATTATGTTGCTTTAGCAAACAAACAGAGTTCAATGTGACCTGAATTCCTCGCATTCCAGTAGCCGAGCTGCCCAGCCCCCTCCTTTTCTTTGCAGGAAAAAAGAGGGAACTGAAGGAAATAAGTAAGGGATCAACACTGCAGGGGTTAATACAATAGGACCTTTTGTATTACAGTCAATAGGACAATACAAAAAAAACAGAAGGGTGCATGTAAAAATTTATAATCTTTATTAAATTTCCATACAATTAACTTTATTAGACAATCCCAAATACAAAGTATGACTTTGTGTATGTTTGCTTTGAAAAAAAAAGTATAGTAATCTCATCCTACCAGATATGATTCGCTAGCTCAGCATTTCCAGCTTATCCATTAGGCTTGGGCTTCAGATTTGTTAGGATCTGTTTTCCTAAGAAACATCTACACTCAGCTCTTGTGTGTTATTGCTGATCCCTTATACATACAGCCACCACAAAGTGATGTTCAAGTGTATTTCTCTGCTGGGATAGTTGGAACCACCACCAGGGAGAACTGGTCTTACCAGGATATACATCCTTGAGCTGTCATGTCCCAACTATCTGACTGCTCCAAGCCTGGGAACCTGTATGTTTGCTTAACCTTTCCATGGAACAGTGCAGGAGCAGTCAAGTTTAACATACTCTTAGGAATACTCTTGTTTAGGTCATTCCACACAGACAAAGCTCCTGCAAACATATCCAAATCTCATAGGCCTCTTGGCTGTGTACACAGCTTATGATACTAAACGGGTCCCTTCTCGGTGTTTGCAGATCATTTTAAACCGCATTGCTCCTTTCTTTGTGATTGGAGTGAAGTTTTTTTAGAAAGGGCCACATTTCTTTAGGCTGCTCTGTTTGCAGCCGTTTGGTGTTTGTTTCTTGGGTGTATGTTTGTTTTTTGAATGATCTTCCCACAAGAAAATCCTAAACTGAAATATGCAGCACCCGTTATGAATAAGTAATGACCTTGACCTGTAGGTCCACTAGGAACAGCTAATATGCAAGTTGACTATGGTTGAACAGAAAGGCTGACAGGTGCACTTTAAGATCTGAAGCGATGTTGAAATAAAATGTAGAGCATGTTCAATGAGGAATGTTAGCTGGCATAGTATAGATACCCTGATGGTCCTTGCACATTATCCAAATGCTTCCAACCAAGGACAGTATTAGTTATACCACATTAAGAACATTTTTGTTTATGGAGCTTCAGATGTACAAATTGTTGACCTACCTATTTTTCATTACAGGCCGTGAACAGCAGCTAGATAAAGAGAAGTTAGAGAGAGAGATTAGCCTCTTGCGAAGTTCCAATGAAGACCAGCGCCGAAGGGCAGAACTGCTGGAAAAGGCTCTGAGTAATGCCCAGTCTACAGCCGCTCGCACTGAGGATGAGCTACGCAAGAAGAGGGCGTATGTAGAAAAAGTGGAAAGACTACAGCAAGCATTAAGCCAGCTCCAGGCTGCATGTGAGAAGAGGGAACAGCTAGAACTGCGTCTGCGGACGAGATTGGAGCAGGAGTTGAAAAACTTAAGGGCTCAACAGGTGAGTGTCACATAAACTGGTGGCTTCAATTAATTTATTTGATGTATTTTATAATTCACATTACTCTAAACAAAAGTATGCTAACTCCAATAATTCTTCCAACAGCGGCAACCAATGACTCAGAATGGGAACTATTCTCCAGAAGTCTCTGCTCAGGTCCTATCTGAACAGCTAAGGGAAAAGGAAGAACGGATACTAGCACTGGAGGCTGACATGACCAAGTGGGAACAGAAGTATTTGGAGGAACGCACTATGCGCCAGTTTGCCATGGATGCTGCAGCTACAGCGGCCGCTCAACGAGATACTACCATCATCAACCACTCACCTCGCCATTCACCAAACAATAGCTTCAACGAGGACCTGATAATAGTCAGCCACAGGCACCAAGAAATGGAGAACAGGTAGGTTTCATCCACTTCCTTCTGTAAAGCTGCTGAATGTGTTCTAAACCTGTACCTCCTACATTTTATTCTTTACCTATCTAACCTAAACATTTCTATTTCCAGAATTAAAGCCTTGCATGCACAGATACTGGAGAAGGACGCGGTCATTAAAGTCTTGCAGATACGTAAACCTCACCAGGGCCCCTTGCGACCTGCTAAGTCAGTGCCCTCTATATTCACTCCATCTTTGCCAAACCCAAACTCAGCAGTTGGCGAGAGACACGTGATCAATACAACACAAGCAGCACCAGGTGATTACCACAGATTATGTCTAATGAGATGGATAATATGTTTAAGTTGTTATTATATTTTCAGCAATACTAATTTGATTTTATTTTTTCACCTCCAGTCGGCAAAGCACCATCTGCCACTATGAGCACCTTGCCCATTCATGCCAAACATGGCAGTAAAGATGGAAGCACCCAGACAGAGTGTTCAACAGAGTCGACAGGATGTATTCTGAACAGAAACACCTCGTCTTCACTAGGTAAGGGCTATGTTCTGGTTGTATGTTGAAATCACAGATTTTTTTGCTCTTCTATTCTTAAAGTGTAATCTGTACTACCCATAGTGCTTAGTTTACTTTAATACTCACAATGGCTGAGTGATGCATGATTATAGGAAAAAACGTACAGAATTTTTTTTTGTACAAAAGATTTTTTTCCCAAGAAAACCTGAGGGCACGGAGTTACGACTGTGGTGTGACTGACTTTTTTCTTACTAGAAATATCAGTTCCCACGAACCAGTATATGATATAAGCACAGGCGTGTACTGGCCACACATGAATTCAGAGAAATATAAACATAACATACTCCACATTTTCTTTTATTAAACACCTCTTTTAAACAATGCCTCCAGGTACCTTCCCATAACTAATTTCTGGCTAGTGTGGATGATGTGTAGGTAGGTTGAGTTGCCTATTCTTCATCTAGCGAGCAACGTACAGTACTGAGGATGTTTCGCAATGGTGGAAGCTGCACTCACTTACCACCCCTCCCCCAGGCTGAGCCCGTGCCGAGCCCTGCATAGCTGAGAGCTTTCTCCTCACACAATCCCTGCCAAGGCTTGGCCTCCCTTGGTGATGACTAATCTCAATGAATCTCAACTATGCAGCTGGGAACAGAATGCAGGTGTGAGGCCAAGAGACGGAGAGCAAGGGGGAAGGGAGCATTGCTAGTGTATGAAAAGAAAGATCATGGAATTGATTGAGAGCTAACATGAGCCTTACTTTAGAAATTGATCAGAAGAAGAATATAGATATTTAGAGTCTGGTGTATGTAACTGGGGTTACAGATATGGTACTGATAATATCTACAAACCAGTCAGGATCAAACTTCGATATGTGAACGGAATGATTAATATGTATGTGAAAACAAAAGCGATTAATTAGTAATTCTATTGAGAAATTCGGCCCCAATGTAATGCTAATTAGGGCCCAATGTGGTTTTTTGGCAGACCCCCAAGACACTTTTTCTGCATCTGGTTTCAACATTAAAGTAGACCTTAATGGGTATAACACCAACATTTTGGCTTTCTCCATGTATCTACCCCATTTCATATGTCTTTACTAGCTTCAAACCTAGTGACCTTCAAAAATGGTTGAGCCTCTCTCTTCTACAGCATCCGACCTTCTCATAACTTCATGAAATGTTAAAAGCCTTTTGGTCGACTCATATTTCCCAGCACCCAAATTGCTCAACCACCGCCATACTTTCACATCACCATTTGCTTCATTCTGAGATGCCTCATATCTGCTTACCATGTAAAAGCCACAAGCATCTGTGGAATGTCCTCCCCTCAGCCAATGAAACCGGGCCATTGTGACCCCACATACTCCTTATAGAATGTCGACACACAGTAGACCTAAATGTAAATGCCCAGAAGCGCTGGATGCATCATTCTGTCTATCATAATCAATGGTACAATCTTTCAGAGTACAAGCAGACCCCTTGTCTATACTTGTTACAGTTTATTGTGTGGCATTCACTTATTTTTAATGTGTCCACATACTGACTGGTCACATGATTGTTTCATCACTTATATATTCAAAGGCCTTTTTGAAGGCTGAATCAGAGAAAGAAATAGCATGGATATAAATGTACAGCCAGACACATCGTTCAGTCATGCAGAAACAATTTGCTAGGAGCCTGACAGGGTGTTTGAAGACTTTATAATAATGTCAGTCTGCTATTCCTATGGGAGGCATTTCAATTATTACAATACGTTGTGTCAAATACATATGAAATGATAGCACCGTGTGTAATTAGCACATCAGTTTAATACTTTGAATTATTATTATCATTTTACTATGACCAGTTTGTTATTGTGATTGAGCACTTTAGCAGTTAAGGCATGAAGCATTCAACTGATAAATAACGTGGAATTCAAATTCCTTAGCATGATTTTCACTTAAAATTTGTGTGCTGAATATTGTGAATATTTCAGCACAACAAATTTAAAAGTAAACTGATTCATCATTCTTCAATGTCACATACAGTGTACTACACATATCACTATACAATATTGTAGAGGCCATTTTAGCATGCCTTTGGCGTGTGAGTGTGCCATGTGTTATGTTTCAACTTGATGATTGAAGGTCATTCAGGCCTTTCTCTGTGTGTTGCCCAATAGCCTACCATATAATAACAGCTCTATGCAAATACTCCAATTTCAATGACTACAGTTTTATTATGAGTTTCAACTGTTTACTCATGATATTTTTCTTTTCTTACAGAAACTGTTTCTTCGATCAAAGGCTCCAACGTTTCTGATATGGTAGAGATCCTTATCTGAGCTATCCATTGCTTGGGACTTCACCTTCAAACTTGAGAAAGTCTTAGATGGCCAAGATTCATAGCTGGTCAAACAACTGTTGTCTACAGACAAAGGATGCCGTGTTCAGTCTGTAATGACGAGGTGCTTCTGGAGTTGCAAGAAGGTCATTCTAAAGCTGGTGATCTAATGATAGACTTCATACGCTGACCAGCACACCAGTCTTAGCTGTGGATAAATTTGGAGGAGATTGGAAGACTTGAGATGATCTTCTTGGATATCTCCACTAAGCAGATGCCATCAACATCGAATAATGTGATTTAAGTGGTTTTGGAATGTGAAATACAGCTTAGACTTAAGACTTTGCTTCACATGGACATGTTCTGGAGAAGAAGAGTCACATATAGTTCCAATCCTTTCTGCTGCTAGAAATACCTACAGAAAACAGTAGGGGTTTAAAGTGGTTTAAAGTTACTGGACTCTTGTCCCAAACATTTTTCATGTAAATACTTATGTGTTTATTTTTATAACACTCTCCATTGTTACTATTTATGGACAACACAACTGTACTGTTGTCTTGGCCCTAGATCTTCCGTGTTTTGACGTTTTATCAAAACACAAGCTTCTAAAACCATTCAGGACAACCATATGGCCTCACTTATATTAAAAAAATAGTTCTGAAAGGGTTACCCATTGCTTTCAAACATTTGGGTTCTATTTGATTGCTTTGGGGTGATTTTTTAACTTGCCACCTTTTTTTACAAGTTTTTGTGATGTTTTCACTTCACCGATGCTCTTGAGTAGACAAAGTAATGTATTTGTCCCTCTCCACCAAATACTTTATTGTATTTATTATGTATTGTAATGGTCTCTCCCCTCCGTCCTTGTCCCTTTCTTGTATTCTGCTGTTGCTGGCCAACAGTGCTTATTATTCAGCTTGGTTCCTTTGTGTTTACAAAATTAGATCAACATTAAGTTGCTTCAAGCAATTTACTAAAGATTTTTTTCTTTAGAAGTGGTCGTCCCTTTCTATGCCCTGTGTTTGCCAGACGAGGCAAGATAATACTTCCTCTGTTTGACAAAAGTGATGGGTTACAAATGTAATATATATTTTTTTTGTATGTGTTATTTCTGCCTATCTGCGCTGTGAAAGTCTGTGTTCTATTCCAAAGATGAATGAATCTGATATATATATATTTTCTTTGAGTTTACTTAAGTTATCGAAAGTATTTAAAGATGTAAGCGTGGCTGTTGTGTCTTAATATTATTCTGCTTTATTATATGCTGCCCGGATGCAATCTGGCACTGCTGTTGCAGACCAGAATTTTGTAATTTTAAATATAAAATTAATAAATAAGATTTAAAATTATGTTTTGTGCGATCATTACTATTTTATATTTGGACAGTTGTATAATTGCTGGACTAAAGTGGCTTTAAATGTTATGTATAACACAAATAAGGCTCAGCAGAACCAGTAGTATATTTAGCTTCACCAACAAGACAAGGAAGTCACACAATTTCATTAAGCTTTATTGTTCTGTTTCAACTCAGACAGCAGCTCATCGGATAACTCTTTGCGCCCATGATGGGCTTAGCTATTCAGTTGGTCGGGTTTGTGGAAATACACAAATTCATGATTTTTAAACAGCTCCATTTAGAAGAATGTAGTGGAAGTTAGTTATTAAGGCCTTTTATTTAAAGACTCAACCTAGAGGCCACATAGAGACTCGTGTTGCCATCACTGTTCACTGAGAAAACTGAAGATACTTAGTTTCAATGCGGGTTGCACTCTCCATCAGAGCAGCGAGACACTTTTTCTTTGAAATTATATCTGAATACATTTTTTTTATAAAATTGTGAAGGTTTGCATCTCTAAAATTAGCTGTGCCTCAGTTGAGGAAAATTATTTTCAGTTTCTGTTCCGTTAATGGGAACAGAGCTGGAAATTTTAGGAAATCACCTGTACATGGACACAGACAGAAAAATTTAGCATGCAGTTTAAAACTTTTCTCTACTACTCTTCTTTATACAAATATTAATGATCATCTTCAAGTCCATCAACCTGAGCTATACCTGAAGCTGTTGTACCCACATGTGATAAGCCTCAACTATTGAAACCCAAACAATGAAAGATGCGCTCTAGAGGCAGCAATGGTGGGGAAAAAAGGGCTAGATAATGTATCAAACTTTAAATTGAAGTTTTTTTCTTCTCATCAGTTATAATGTTGAACCGTTTATATGGAAACTAACTTGGGTTTTGCTTAAACAAATAAAAAAAAACAATCTTGCAGGCTGAATAAAATCCTTGAGTGTCCCAGCCAGAGCCCAGACTTGAATTGAACACCTCTGGTGAGATCTTAAAATGGCGTTGCACCAACGCTTCCCATCCAACCTGATGGAGCTTGAGAGGTGTTGCAAAGAGGAATGGTCCAAACTGGCCAAGGATAGCTGTGCCAAGCTTGTGGCATCATATTCTAAAAGACTTGAGGCTGTAATTGCTGCCAAAGGGACATCGACAAAGTATATTGAGCAAAGGCTGTGACTACTTATGTACATGTGATTTCTTGGTTTTTTCATTTTTAATAATTATGCCAAAACCTCAAGTAAACATTTTTCACGTCATGGTAGAGTGTAGTGTGTGGAATGCTGAAGAAAACAATATATGTAATCCATTTTAAAATAGGGCTGTAACATAACAAAAGGTGGAAAAAGTGATGCTCTGTGAATACTTTCCAGATGCACTGTAGGTTGTGTGCCCATTTACCAATGCATGGCCAGTGCTGAGTGACTTGGAGGATGCAGTCAAACTTTATCACCAACAGGACTGCCCTGTAACTCTGTTAAGCTAATATAATAGAAAATTTATGGACTATAAAAATGGAGGTTGTTAATAAAAAATATAATAGAAATAATGATAGCCTCTGTTTAATCTAATCAGTAATACATTGCCAACTTTTCTCGGAAATTATATTGATTTCCTGTTTTTTGCTCAATAAAAATTTTAAACATTTAAATTCCTACTCTCCAGGCTGGAACAATACTGGCCTGGTGGGGACCCTAGTGGTATTACAAATATGTTACCTTCTGTTCATGAACTAACATCGCCATTTGATTTTCATAGAGGGGAAGGTGGAAGGAGTTTCCATGTATTTACCATAATTTGACCCCCTGTGTAATTAGCAAACATAAAATATGATCAAAAATGTAAAATATGATCATAATGATAACTTGAACATGTTATTGTATTCTTTTAAATATATATTCCTTTCTAAACTTAATAATTTTCTTATGCAACTTTTACACATATTTTTTGGATATAATATATTACAAAGTTTAACAGATCTAAAAAACAAAAGGGGGGCAGGAGTGTAAGGGCTCATTTACTCATTTTAATGAGCAATTAACGCAACCGCCCACTCAAAAGCAGGAATGGCCGCATTAGATATAGGACAAATAGATGCCCGTGAGTGCACACGGCTTTCGAAGCGGCCATCGATCTGGCCCATATGTACGCATGTGTTCCCAGCTATAGGGTCGTTCTTAAAATGACCTGTGCGTGCCTGCACAAGTTTCCAGGCGCTTGAGACAAGTAATTTACTGGGATGCTGCTGGAGTGCCTGGTCATTTCCCAGGTTGCTGTGGACTGACAGGGAAGTGACCATGTAAATCTAGCCTTAGTGTTTCGGAGGACATGAAACAACCTGCAGTTGCGGCTCCATCTGTTGCTGTAGAGGCAGGCATAAAGGAGTTGAGCTAATGTCCAGGTTTTCTGAGCTGAGCCCTATAAAAGGGTTCATTCCCATGTCTATGGTTCTTTGTTTTGCAGTAATAGAGGACGGTGTAGTACGACAGAGGTGCATAAATCCCTTCCCACCAGTGTGCAACACATTATTTGGAAGTGTGTTGGTGACATCTGAGTAAGACAGCCTATGATTAGTGTTCAGACCTTAGATCTGGAATCAAGTTGGCTCTTTTGCAGAATATTTGCTCGGTGGAAGACATTGAGACTGTTACCTGGCTTTCGACAATACAGAGATCCCAAAATGTATGGTTTGGAGCAGACTTCCAGCAAAAGGGAGGAGAGATCCAGGAGGACCGGACAGTGACTTACAAGGACCTCACCGGGTGATCAGGCAGCCTTGGTGGGGGGGTGACCTGCCAAAATGAGACTTTTCTTTGTGTTGTTGAACCAAGTTTTCCCCTGTTCTATAGTCTTCCTGTATTGAACTTACTTGAAAAGTGAGATCCAGAGATGTCAGTTGCAGTAGGTGGATAGGGTTCATGATGGGCTTTGCTGTGGACATTGTGGCTGGTGGCGTCTTCGGCACATTTAGTTGCCAAATTGGAATAAGTGGGTTAGAACTCTTAAGCTGCATAGAAAAGTCCATGAGGCAGCTGCATCTTTGGGACCTTTATGGGCTTTGAAATGGGGATTTCGTGTTTATTTATTCATGTCTATTCACCTATAAGCCACTGTTATATTCAGTGTTGAGGTGATTCCAAAAATATAAAACATATATGATATTAATTATAAGCAGCTACAAAGTCTGCACAGAAGAATCCATTTATTATTGAAAACTGAACATAACCACGAGATCTTTACTGATAGCATAGTTTAAGCTTGTCAGTCTCAGGCCTCAAGGCCCATTGACCTGACATAGCTGAAGAATTCCTTTAATTAAAGGGACCAGCTCTATTACATGCTCTGCTAACTGCAAAAGGCAAAATATTTTCACTATTTATTGCCCCGAATACCAAGCTTCACACGTTCTTTCTACGGAGGTGTAGTCAAACTGCAGGTTTTGTGTAGTTAAAGCAAAGGTTGTTACTCACAAAGTAAAGGGAACACAAAAATAAGACATAATCCTAGATCTGAATAAATGACATATCCATATTAAATAATTATAACCATTTGGTTTAACGCTAAGTATCATAGTTTTACCTTTTTGTATTTATATATGCATTATTTATATCATGCTATATCGCAAATATCTTTTACTCTCACAGAACCAAAAAATCTTACCATTATATCCTGAAGAAGTGACGCAAC
Source organism: Ptychadena robeensis (assembly GCA_036250615.1). Classification (NCBI taxonomy): domain Eukaryota; kingdom Metazoa; phylum Chordata; class Amphibia; order Anura; family Ptychadenidae; genus Ptychadena; species Ptychadena robeensis. Next base: position 30,544,023 of record CM070035.1, read on the forward strand.
AGTCATGCGTTGATGTATTTAGAAAATACCTCTTAGGCTTCCGGTTCCGGCGCCGCATGGGGTGAAAGCAGCCTGAGGAGCTCCTGACCACCCAGCGGTAAAAACCCAGATACCCTCACCACGTACACCCCGTACAGAGCCGAGGAGACATCCCATACCTGGCAGCACTTGGCCGGATGGACAGGTATCTCCAACAACAGCGTTCACGATCCCGCGCTCTGGGGAGCAGTGACACTGACACACACGCGGCTCCCAAGATGGCGGACGACCCTAAACGCCGCGCGAAGGATTCTGAAGCAGGATCGCCACCTGACTCAGATAAGGAGGTGGAGGATTCCACTCATGAAAAACTAGCCAGAGCGGTGGCTGCGCTGCTGAAACCAACTATACAGGTAGCAATTGACAAGGCGATCACTAAGGCATTGCATACAGTCAAGCAGGAGCTGGGAGATCAGTCAGTGAGGATTTCTGAGCTAGAGAGCAGACTGGAGGCTGTGGAGAATGAGGCT
>CM070035.1:30552695-30566080 GCA_036250615.1 Ptychadena robeensis
GGGGGAAAGATGGGTGATCAACAGTGTCAGTGTATAATGTGTTTGAAATGTTTTCTAATGTCAATTTAAGTGTTCGGTGTCTTTTATAAATGTCTAATGTAATGTAAATTGTTTTGATTAATTTTAACCTGTCCCTTTTGAGTAAATTTTGTAATGGAAATTCTAACGGCTTAAGCTTTTATAGGTTATTTTGCCTAAAGATAATTTTCACAGTGTATTTAAATATTAAATACACAATATATTATATAGGGATATTCGGTATTTTCTTTCCATTACACATGCCTCTCAATGCAAGTGGACAAATGGGAAGGCTGCAACAAGAGCTTAGCAACACTCCCTGCAACCATCAACAGTTTTTAAATCCAAAATTGGGGTGATGCGAATATTGCGAAAATCTGCACTTTTGAAAATTCGCAAACAATCACTAAGATGGCGTCCAAAATTCAACACGCCCCTCAATGCAAATTAAACATAAATTCGCAAAAAAACTGCAGATTTTCGCAATAAGACGAATATTGCCGAATGCGGATATTTTCCGAATATTTTCCGAATGTTTTCCAAAAAATTCGCGGCATGCCGCGAATACGAATGTTGCCTGTGCCGCTCATCACTACTACTCATTAGAGAAAATTGTTTGTAAATGTGAACAAATGTGAACACTTTGCCTATAATTGGCAATAAAAGGGATTTTAAAGTTTTAGTTCTGGCCTTGGAATTGTGACTGTGAACGTTTTGGTCACGTCAGGATTTCAATGTATGTGAAGAAAAAATAAAATGTAAAATACACACAGTACATCCATATATCGTCAAGCATTATCCTTATCAAATCACTTAAGTACAGAAAATAAGTTGATTTTCAGAAGAATACTATGCTTCTACCATGGAGTTTCAGCCCTGTCTTACTTTATTTATAATGGATACAGGACATATCATCCATATAAACCCTTCCCATGTTTATAACTGTACAGGTAGGCTGAGGCTCCACTGGGGCGGTTTGGGAGCGGCTTGGGCGTGTTTTTTAGACATCCCCAATGGGTCAGTCTCCACAGGCATAGTGCGGGCATGCCTCAATCATGTCCAAATGCACGACCATGTCCATTGAGATCAATGAATCAATGAATCTGCACGGACTACAAGAACGAATGAAAAAAAAAAAAGAACGCAGTGAAAACCCAGGGGTAATCCGAACAGAAAGCACACTTTTCTGCATGTGTTTTCTGTCCGAAAAAGAAAGTTACAGATTAATGGTCAATTCGACAGGCATTTTTTCCATTTATCAAATATATTTGTATCGTATTGTACAGCGCTGCGTAATATGTTGGCGCTATATAAATAAATGATAATAATATTCAATTTATATTTAGTCCACTAAAAGTGGACGAATAGTAGATTATTTCTGGTGTTTATTTTTGCTTTAAACTTATGCTTTGTCCATTAATGTATTATTGTTGGTATGGCCTCCAGAATTATTGTGGGTATGCAGTTCAGTTATTAAGGTGGGTTTACATGTGTAGATTTTTTCTTCAATCAACTGCCAATTAGATTTTTGTTCCATGTTGTCGTCGAACATGTTCATTCATCTATTGAATGTAACATTAGATTTTTTGTTCGTCCATCACCGATATCGAATGAAAATACATTCCAAATTACAATAACAGATACAAATTTACCAACATGTCCGATGACCTTTCGAATTTTTTTTGTTGGAGGTCCAACTAAATGTATCCATCGAACAAATTGCCAATTCTAGATTTTTGTTCAATCGAGCAAAAAATTTTTGTTCTTCGTTGATCCAACGAAAAAATCTAAATGAGTAAACCCACCTTACAGCTAGGCATACACGGTTCGATTTTAGTGTTCGATCGATCTAAATCGATCAAAATTTGCATTGATCGAATTTACATCGTATACTGCACACATGTTTGATCGCCAAAAATTGTCCGATACCGATCAAAACATTGATCGAAAATCTTCGTAGATTGTACAACGATGGAACTATAATCGTAGCATTTTGTTTGTTGGTCGGGGCGATTGTATTCGATGAATACATTTCTATATGACTCTTTCCTGTGTTTTGTGATCGACCATTTTGAACATATTACGATCGAACCTTTCATGTGGTACTACTTGGGATTAGATTACAATTGGTATCTGATGAAAAGATCACAATCTAAAATTTAATCAAAGATCAATCGTACTAAAACTGAATCGTACTAAAACTGAATGTATGCCTAGCTTAAAGGTGGGGACTGACAGATAAGCTGTGGAGAACACGCCAGTCCCCATTGACACTAATGGCATTGGCCAGAGATTTACGGACCTGTCTGTTCTCTGGCCGACCGAGCTTTGGGGTGACAGGGATGTTTCGCCCCATGTGGGCATCTGCAAACTGCGGCTGATTTTGCCAAGGCTTGTTACATGTGTGGGGACCCTAAAGCAGGCCATACACGGGTCAGATTTTCAATCAATCGACTTAAAACGATAAATTTTTTAGTCGATTGATTGAAAATTTTGTTTTGCCCACCTGGTTAAATCGACTTAATCCGATCAAAATTGAGTGAAAATTCAGTCGTTTTTTGATCGGACTGGATGGTAAATTTTGATCGGTCGATTGAAAATTGGTTCCGTATTTTGAGAACCAAGCGTGGTCAACCAATTTTTGATCGATTTTTCTACCTATTCTACCTCACTTCTTGAAATTTCAATTGGACTATTTTGGATCGATTGTTATGTCGATTGAAAAAAAAAATCGATCAAAAATCATGTACTACATATGGTCCATGATACAATCGACATACAATTTTATACCAACTAAAGCCCCCCATACACGTTCCGATTATTCTCCCGACCGATTTTTCGTCCGATCCTATCACCCGATTTTCACCTAAAATGTTATGGTCGGTCGGCTGGCACGAAAAATCGGAATTCAAATTATCACCGATCCATCAGCCCGACCCTATTTATTAACAGCAGATTGACCAAAAATTTACAGACAGGTCCGAAGCGGTCCCGATCGATTTCTCAGCCGATTTTGAGAAATCAGGATCGGTCGGGTACATAATTCCGAATCTGATTAATCTCCCGATCGATTAATCTCCCGACCCGATCGGTCGGTCGGGCAAAATTCGTACGAAAAATCGGAACGTGTATGGGGGGCTTAAAAAATTTATCGTTTTAAGTTGATTGATTGAAAATCTGACCCGTGTATGGGCTGCTTTACTCTCATAAATCCCTATGTTAGCTTTGAAGGTCAGGTCACCTCTAAAGCCAGTTACTTGTATAACCAGTTAATTCTAGTCTTCCTATGAGACCTTTGTCTGGATGTAGAGATGCCAAACCACCAAAACATCTGCAGCAGCCATGGCAGTGGCTACTCACTGCACAAATTATTATTCATTTCTCACAGACACTAATTTCAGAGTAAATTGAACAAGTTGACATTTTTTTCAGTTAACCACTTGAAAAGATTCCTGCTATTTATGGAGTGAAAAACATGACGCGACATCTCCACTCCTAGTTTTAACAGCTGAATGGAAGAAAACGAAGCAAAAATTCCAGCCTTTCATAATCAGACGAGCTATTAGTGAACAAATATGCTGAGATATGTTTACACATTCCTGAGCTATTGCCCTTCCCCGTCTGCTAAATCTTTATTCACCTTCTTGTCTCATTCTCTTCCTCCTTGCTACGGCTCACACTCTATTTCTGTACTACTATCAGAACAACGCAGTCAGAGTTATGACCCACCTGAGTAACTGTGTTCTGTATCATAGATAAGATTCTAGAATGCAGATACAGAGTTTATTATTTACAAAAAGGACAATGATACATAACTCTAATAAGAATATTTACACGTGTGCACTTTGTACAAATAATGTATATGTATCACAAGATTTTCATTGTGATACATATGAAATATCATACACAGAATCCTATTGATTTAATGGTTAATTACTTCATTTTAATAAAATGATATGCTATATAGTGATGAGCGGCATAGGCAACATTCGTATTCGCGGCATGCCGCGAATTTTATGGAAAACATTCGGAAAATATTCGCATTCGGCAATATTCGTTTTTTTTTTGTTATTGCGAATATCGGCAATTTATTGCAAATTTTGCGCGCGCAATATATGTTTAACATGGCGCGAATTTTTATGCGAATTTTAAAAGTGACGATTTTCGCAATATTCGCATCACCCCAATATTCATTAAAAAATCTGTTGATGGTGTTGCTAAGCTCTTGTTGCAGCCTTCCCATTTGTCCACTCACATTGAGAGGGAAGTGTAATGGATAAAAAATACAGAATATCCGGAATTGCGAATATTCGGCAATATATTCACCATCTTCGCGAATTTCCGAATTGACGATATTCGCGATTAATATTCGGAATCCGAATATTCGTGATCATCACTAATGCTATATAAAAGCAGATAATAAAAAAGGCTTTTAATAAATACCATATTTAATGTTTGTTTTATGGATAGATTTTCAAAAAGGTTGTTAACATAGCTTAGTAAATTAGGTCGAAACATGTTACTGACATGAAATTCAAAATGAACATGTACATGTAAGAAATCATCTAATATGTTATCTGTACTATCTTCATATAGGGTTTAAATAATTTTCAGTTCACCCTATTTGGTTATTATTATTATTATTACTATTATTAACATTTATTTATATAGCACCAGCATATTACGCAGCACTGTACAATACATTAGAGTGGAGATACAACACAGTATGACACACAGGTACAGGTAATGACACAGGAGGAGTAGAGGACCCTGCCCGGATGGGCTTACAATCTAATAGATTTTATTTACACTTTTGCACACTATCCCATTTTTTAGAAATGGGGTAATGCAAACAGGGCCGTTTCTCCCACTTTGCCAAATATGTGAGCGTATAGGGCCCTGGGGACCCCAGGAGGCCCCCAGCGCCCTCCTTTACACGCATATCTGGGACCCTCACTGTGCAAATCTGAACAGCACAGGCAACTCGTGGTGTTCAGATCTGCACGGGGAGGGAGGACACGACAGCAGCTCCACCAATAGCACCCCCCATCCCCCTGTCGACAGGGGGGTCCTAAGGGGGCACTTTCATAAGGCCCGAAGGATAGAAACTACACTGAATGCAAATGTAAGGTAAAATACACTTTTACCTACACCATCATCCATTCAAAAACTGTTGGCTTTCAACACTGTATGTGTAACTTAAGGGCTTTATACTTGCCAGCTGTCCACCCTGGAACCAGTATAGATTCATAGCAAAGGAAGGAACTTGCCAGGGGCCTCCTATTCAAAAGGATGAAAGCACAATGCCACCAGGTTGCACAAGGGTCCCTGATATACTATGGATCGTAAATATAATAAAACTGAGTCCATAGACTCATATATTAAAATGGTAGGTGTCATGAGAGGCTTAGTTGACCAATACTTTTGAAGCTATTTCAATTCTAAAAAGAAAAACAAAATAGTTAATATTTATTTATAAGTTTATAGCCCTGCTATGGAAGGTACAGCAAATGTGCACCAATAGTTACATTTTTCTTATCTTAAAAGCTGTGGAATAGCCATAAAGTTTTGCTATCAATCTACAGTAAACATGCGTGTCACCACAATTCATCATGCCCGTTGTTGTTGGACTATTTCTATGCATGCCATTACAATGGTCATTTTGTATGGCACCACACACACCTTCAGCACAAAGCAAAAAGTATGCATGCCCTGAATGTTGTGGGTTGATATCTTTTAAAGCTCATTTGCTTTTCAAGTGGCTGCCTAACACAACAGGTCTCATTGTACGAAAACACATTGACTTCGCGATCAAGTGGAAACGGGTAGTGAATGTTGCAAAGGAAAATCCTTATAGTATTATCAATCCAAATACTTTTTATAGAAAATACACCAAAATAATAACATTGCTAAAGTGCCTTTGTATGACATAATTTATGGCAGTCCAATGATAAAAGAAGATATATAGATGCAACAGTTGTATGTGTCAGCAGTTGGGATGGCTGAAAACAAACTAGAGATAGTGTAAAGGTGTCTATTCACGGTGCGTCAGGCTCTCGACCGATGACGCGTTAGAGCACAGCATGGTGATGTCATGATAATGTCACCACACTGTGCTCGGGGGCCTGTCGATTGGACAAGAATCAAGACACACCACTTTAGGTCCCCATCCAAAGGAATGACATTCGATCAGGATTTACGGACATGCCCATTACCTGTTCCACAGACCTGTCTTTGAGTGGGCGTGGTTGATCCAGTTCGAAGACAGGGGTGGCCGCATTAGATGGGCAGCCATCGATCTAGCATATATCTATGCTTGTATGGGGACCTTAACCAATCGCAAACTTATCAATAGGAAACTACCAAATACATTTTTATTTTTTTCCAAAAATTTGACGATTTCATGTTAAGTGCAAAGCCCCTGAGCCTCATCACCAAACTGGTGATGGAGATGTACAGTAGAGAAGGGTTGGGGGTACACTACAAAAAAAGGATGGCTGAAACACAAATAGTTTTTGCATAAATTAAGTTCAAAGTCAAGTCACAATTTCAAAAATTCATTTGCTAAAGCAAAAGAAATGTTTTTTTCCAATGTTTCCACAACCCTTTTCTACATCTCCAGCTATTTTGGTGATGATTTCATTTCCCGAGGCTTTGCAATCAGCTTACAAAGTCAGCTAGTCAAACAATTCGACCATCTCTAGTTAGGACATCCAACACACCAAGAAGTGTTGGCCATGGCTCTCAAACACCATGGAGTCCTCAGCTCCGGTCACCAGACTGTTCATCTTTTAAAGTTTTTTTTTAAGTTGTATGTACTGTTCTCACTGTATAATCAGATGCAGAAAAATACTTTTGCTTTTCCACAGACTTTACAGGCAGCTTTCATTGTTCTTTTCTTTTTTATGTCAGTATATTTATAAAAGGTTGGCAACCATGCAGATGCATACATCTCAATACACAAGGTAATAAAAAAAAATAAAAAAACTATTAAAATGACTTTATACCAGGGACAGTTATTCATTATAAGAAATTACATTTCATCAGGCTGTTTATGGAATTTGGAAAAGTCAATGGTGACCGGATATTTTGGTTTTGCACCTTTGGAATTTCTGTAGCATACAAATGCTCAAATTTTTAAGTTGGTAAAGCTGGCCCTAGATGTCTCGATTTTTAATGCACTTTCTAAAAGATCGACAGATGCCATTGTTCACAAATCGATGCATGCAAAAGTGAGCGATCAATCAAAATGGCGAGTCACATGGGAAATCGATCGCGCAGGGATCGGACATGGCTGAAAATGTTAGTCGATCGATTGTGAATTAAAGCACGTTGTTAGAGACTTGCGATCATTTTTATCGATCAACACATGGAGGCAATATCCCACTTCCATCATTGACTATTGCATTTTTTGTGTAGCCAATCATTAGTTAGGTCATTGATCGATCGGTGATTGATCAGCGATTAATCAAATCCCGAGAACAGTGCACTTTTCGATCGATGTATGACTTATGATGGAAGACTCAATCGCATGCCACGATCGTTAAAAAAATTGATCTCGGGGAAATCGAGACATCTATGGCCAGCTTATAAGTGTATACAACTACACTCCCTATCTTAGTTTGTCAAGCAGGGTACAGACGCTAAGATATGGGCCAAATCGATGGCCGTTTCGAGCGCCGTGTGCGCTCACGACCATCTATCTTATATACGCCCATATAATATGCCCCCATCACTGTTTCCAAGCGGAAAATATCAATCCCACTCGAAAACAGCCCTATCAGACATGACTGTAAATACGGCCGATGACCGTTGCTTTGCATAGAGACCGCTGGTCTCCAGGCAAAGCTTCAGCTGAGCCGGGGAGAGAGAAGAGCTGTCTCCCTGACTCTGCCGATATCTGACAGCAGCATGATGATGTCATCACGCTGATAAATAAACTATTCAGTAACTGAAATTCTACAATCCATTGCCCTAAAAATGGACCTCCATTGCATCTGTGTGACATCATCAAAAACTAGTTGACATTACTTCAACATTAGTGATGGTTGACTTTACTTTTCTCTTACTCTTAAATTGGTAATTCCATAATGAAGAGATAATAAAACATCAAATCTAAGAACCAGCTGTGGACCACCACCCAAAATGTTTGCCCAACCCTGCTGTAACCCTTCACTGTTTCATTAAGAATAAAATTCAAAATTTTCTCTATAGCTTTGCTTTAACCTCTAAGTAAATAATGAACTATAATTAGACATAATCATCTCCTTCCTCTCCCTACTATTCTTAGCTAGCTCACATTTTTTTCTTAAAGAAAAATCTAAAAAAGCCAACAGAGTTCTGGAAAAACATTCTTTGGACAGATGAAACCAAGATCACAAGATCGATCTCTACTGGAATAATGACAAAAAAAAGGTATAGAGTAGTGTTGATCGCAAAATCCGAATTGCGCATTTTTATTGCGAATATCGGCACTACGAGAATTCATCAGTAGAGTGTTGATTGAGAAAAAAATTGCAAATATCCACAGTTTAGGGGGGAAATCTCTTTCGTACAAAGGGCCAGAAAAGTAAGCTGAACTGGCTATGTCTGGGTCCCGGGCCTTAGTTTGCCCACCACTGCTATAGCACCATATGTGTAGCCTGCGCAAAAGAATGGGAGGATATATCCCTCCTTACCCAAACACAACTTAAAGTCGGGACTTGGGTATTTTAATAGCCATCATGGATAATTAAAAAAATATATATTTTTAAAATTTCCAAAACATTTAATATTCATAAAAAAGTCCAAATACATTTTAATAATCATCTCCTTCCTCTCCCTACTATTCTTAGCTAGCTCACATTATTTCTTAATGGAAAAATCTAAAAAAGCCAACAGAGTTCTGGAAAAACATTCTTTGGACAGATGAAACCAAGATCACAAGTTCAACCTCTACTAGAATAATCTTCATAATCATGAATATTCGAGATACAGTGTTGAAGACTAAACTTTTGACAGAAAGAACAAAACCCAGAATCTGGAGTTCAAGACTTTGGGCTGCCAGAGTTTTTAACCAAATATTAAAAAAGTTATTTTGTTCACATTTGTCCAATTGCTGTTAAGGGCCCGAAATGAAGTGATTATATTTAAAAAATGTTTTACTGTATTACAACTGAAAGTCTGCATTTGAACACCACCTGAAATTCATTGAGGTTATGTTCAGATGCAAAATTAGAAAAAAGTCATGGCTATAATACAGGGGTAGGCAAACTTTTTGACTCGTGGGCCACATTGGCTTCTTAGATTTGATAAAGGGGCCGGACCAAGAGCTTGTAATGGCTGACCAACCATAGGTGTGCCAGATCCAAGCATCGTCTGCACTTAAATAAATGCTCATTCATTGTAATGAGCAGAGATAATTCCTAGAGACTGCATGCCTACACAGTCATGATCACATCACTTCTTCATCCCCCAAGGCAATGTTTGGACACCTCTTGGCAGTATCTGCACTCATTGCAGAGAACAAGCGGAGGGGTGCATATTTTCAACAGGGTGACAAAGAGCCGGAAAAGAAAGCTAAACTGGCTATGTCTGGCCCCCGGACCTTACTTTGCCCACCCCTGCTATATCACCATATTTGTAGCCTGAGCAAAAGAAGGGAAGGATATGTCGGGACTTGGGGACTTTAATGGCCATCATGGCTTGGGGACTTGGGGACTTTAATGGCCATCATGCATAATTCAAACAATTGTTGTTTTTTTTTTATTTCCAAAACATTTAATATTGATTCTGGCTAGGCTGAACCAAGAAGGTAGGTTTACCACACAAAATTTTTTTGGGTTCAGCCTAGCCGGAAGTGGTGCAAAAAAATAGCCCATGTTTTTTGGAGTGAATTACAATTTATTGGACTTTTTTATGAATATTACATGTTTTGGAAATGTAAAAAAAAACAATTGTTTGAATTATCCATGCTGGCCATTAAAGTCTCTACAGCCCGACTTAAAGTGGGGAAAAATTATTTGGGTAAGCAGGGATATATCCCCCCCTTTTTTTGCTCAGGCTACAAAAATATATGTTTTGGGATGTTGGCCATTTAACTTAGGAAAGTTGTGGTACATATGTGTATACCTGCTATAGCACCAGTGAGTTTGCCAGTGTATTCTAGCCGTATGTAAATAATAGCTCTTACTAACCTGGCAGTAAACCCTTACTACCTGCTACATAATTAACCACCCTAGCGCTCTTGCAAGGTCCAGATTTTTTACTTTGAATTGTATTTGATGTGGTTATCACTATATCCAGTACAATTCCCTTTGGCACCCTCTCTCCTCTGGTGTGATAAACACACCTGGAGAGGGTTAACTTCAAAGAGCACATCTGGGGAATCACACTGACACAGTTTTCTGCATGGAAAACAGTTTCTCATGCACGTCACTCGGGGGGGGGGGGGGCATCTGCTTCAGTAAAGAAGCCAGCTCAGAAGTTCGGAGTCACTGGGACAGCGCAAAACTGTAAGTATGCGCTGCTGGGGCTCGGCTCTTCACAGGATGGCACCATATCGTCCAGAGCAGTACTAACAGGACAGTGCTGGACGAGATGGTGCCGTCAGAAATGCAAGGGGGTGAGGGTGTTAAAGCTATTTTCTTTTAATAATATATTGATATATAGTGATGGATTCTCATAAGTTGGGTTTACATCTATCCATTATTGATGCATGTTGTCAAGGATTATCTTATTGTAATGCTCATTGTTGTATGTTGTTGCATACCTTGTGTGTTGGTTTGGATCATGTACCCCAGTCAAAGTAATAAGATGGGTTGCAAGAGAAAGTTCTTTCTATCATGCACTAAATGTACTACAACATTGTTGCATTGACATTAATGTAAACAGGCAGATTTTATTCCCTAAAATATGCAACAGCACAACGCTTAGTGTGAACTGGATACAATGTGTATAGATTGTCCATGCAAAATGCATTGGTTGGATGCTAAGGACGCAAATATATTATATATTATTATAAGCTGGGTGCAGTAGCTAAAAATAACTAGGCCCCATAGCAAAAATTTGAATGACCCCCATCTCAACCTGTCACTCCAATCCCTGCCCTTCCAGGGGTGGTGGGCCCCCTTGTGAATATGGGCCCCATAGCACTGCTATGGCTGCTATAGTGGTTCCTACGCCACTGGCTGGATGTGAGCAAGTTCCTCTTCTCCGGTGTCATAGTTGTCTAATTGTACTCGCCTGTATTTGTCCTCCAACCAATATTTAATGTACAGAGCTGTGTAATATGATGGTGCTTTATAAAAAGAAATACAAATTAAAATAAAACTTATGTATTTAATACATTTTCTCCACATCCTTTCAATCAAATGGCTGGATGTGAGCAAGTTCCTCTTCTCCGGTGTCATAGTTGTCTAGTTGTACTCGCCTGTATTTGTCCTCCAACCAATATTTATTGTACAGAGCTGTGTAATATGATGGTGCTTTATAAAAAGAAATCTACAAATTAAAATAAAACGTATTTAAAAATAAAATGTATTTAATACATTTTCTCCACATCCTTTCAATCAATGTGTGACTGAACCTAAATGGTATGTCGCCCCATCTAACGGCAGCCAATATAATACAGTGCTGGTAAGGCAAGTGTATGGTTCTACCATATGTTGTAGAGGATGTCAGTATGGAGGGAAGAGTTATTCTTCCAACAACACAAACCTCCACATCTGACAGTAATGAGGAGGGAGCATGACCCTGTGCTGCTCAGCTGGAGACATGGAAAACTGCCATAATGCCCTAATATTCTGGAAAATCTCTCAAGGAAACTTCTTCCAAGAATTCAGGAATGCAATTAAAACTAACAAAACCTACATATGTGCGGTGACTGTAAATAACATGCCTCTCTGCTAACAGCGTCGTGCCTAATCGTTGCGGACAATCTGCATGTTTTGTTGGTGTTCTCAGTAAAAGGAATTTAATTTTTTTTCCTTTGTGTCAAAAACACAACACATAAACAGATGCACATCTTGTAGAACTGCAAACAAAATAAATAAAGGTACAATTTACAAAAATCTCATATACGCCACTATTTCATTTTAAAAAGGGATTTTCAGTATCTGTGGTGCAAAGTGGTGCACATCGGTTCGCAGTTCAGTCGACGAACGCTTGACCGCATCGTGTGCCCAGCTTTACTCTCACAATTGTGCTCCTGGACATGCAATAGAAACGAACAGTAGCCTTTTAACACACATGGCATGGTCAACTGCTTATTAGTATTGATAGTGAATATTCTAATTGTTAATTTTTATTGTGAATATCGCCACTTTGAGAATACACGAGAATCTCGTATATAGTGCTATATGTTTGTAATTGTGAATACTTAAGATTTTCACATCAGTTCCCAGGACTAGCATACATTGCGTTTGCAATATGCACAAGTACAAATGTCGATTTGCATAATGAAGGTAATCTGGGGAAAGTACTGCATTGCGTTCCCGATATGCGCATGTACAAATGCAGATTTGCGCAATGAAGATAATAATGACTGTAGATTACGAAATCTCGAATTTACAAATTTATTGCGAATATTAGGCAAAACAATTGTTGCTAAGACCCGCACTGAGAAATGCCATATAGTCATGTCAAGGGAATGTGTGCTGCATCTGAGTTTTGATTTTTTATATGATACGTAACTTGGGTAGGAGTAACCACCAAGAAACCTGGACTTCAACCTCCCTAGCGCTCTGCTGAGGTCCAGATTTCTGTACCAAAAGCGCACCATAGACTTCAATGGATTTTTTTTATGTTGTAGACCTGTAACTTCCCAAAATATGTCCGTACAAAGGTCTAGTAGACATCCTGAATATAATATTGTTTGAAACAAATAATTATGTAAAAAAATATATATAAAAGTATTGTTTGAATGATAAAATTTCTTAAATACTTCTTTAATATGATTGATTTCAAAACAGTATGTATTTACATTATACATTATACATTATACATATACGTTTTTTGTTTATAATAAAAAATGTATTCATTTAGAAATGTGATTTGAGGTATTTTATCACTGTATCCAGTACAATGCCCTTTGGCACCCTCCCTCCCCCTCACTAGAGCCTTTATTTTTGGAGAGATTTTTTTTTGAACCACACTGAAAACTGTTTTCTACATAGTACCACTCTCCTGCAGCAGCCTCCTTTGGTTTATTGGAGCTACGGGACAGCGCAAAATGGTCAGTATGCGCTGCCGGGGCTCTGATCTCATCCAGTGCAGTACTGACCAGGGCTGTGGAGTCCGACTCCTACTAAATTTAAATGGGAATGACATTTTTTTTAAATAAAAAAAAAATTACTTTAAATGTCGCAATTAACATAATGACTTCTCTG
>CM070035.1:30566180-30588203 GCA_036250615.1 Ptychadena robeensis
GAAGAATCTGAAACTGAGGAGTCGGAGTCGGGGAATTTATCGACCGACTCCACAGCCCTAGTACTGGCAGGACAAAGCTGGACAAGATGGTGCCGTCTGGAATGTCAGGGGGGTTAAAACCCATTAATCACATGATAGTTTCTATATTTAACTATTTCTTAATACAGGTGAGCTTTGGGGGTTTTCTAAGCTGCTTTGCACCTTAATTTTGGCCTTTGGAACACTCATTTGGCACTCAAAAAGTGGGTGATTGGACTACTTTAAGGTCAAAGTTAAGTAATAATTTTGACTCTAAAAATTTAGACTTGACTTTGAACTTATTTTTCTAAAAGAGCATGTACTCGCATAATATATTCTTTCTACTAGTATTCCCACAATTCCTCTCTACATCTCCAGCATTGGCGATAATATCATGCAAGTAATTCACAGAGTCAGCTAGTTGAATAAAAAAAAGAAACTATCTCTAATAATTACTTCTTGTCCAAAAGACCCCCAACAGGGATCACCACTCTTTAGTCCAGTGTTGATCTCCATACATGTTAAATGATTGCCAGCGCTAGAATTAATCTTTGAGCATATTGATCCAAATAGGTCCTTGACAAATATAGCTGCACCAGCTTAAGGTGTCCATCCACATCTCGATTTTTGATAGATTAGAGCACAATCGTCCAACATGCATGTTCACCCCGCGCGATTGTGCTCTAATCTATTAACAAATCTAGCCATGTCCATGGTAAGACAGACTGTCTACAAATGGGGAAAGTTTAGCACTCTTGCTACTCTCCCTAGTCATGGACCAGCGTCACCATCCAAAGGATTGACGGGGAATCGGGCACCTAAAGTGGTTCTCCTTGATTCCTGTCCAATCGATGGGTGCCTGAGCGCAAAGTGGTGACGGGTCATCTTTCGTTGGTAAGTACTACAGTAACAAATCTTACAAGAAATCATTGGGTACCAATCAGGGCCGGATCATCCATTGGACAAACCTAGCCAAGAGTCAAGGGTCTGGCAGATATTTAGGAGGTATTGTATAAGAAATCTATCTATCTATCTATCTATCTATCTATCTATCTATCTATCTATCTATCTATCTATCTATCTATCTATCTATCTATCTATCTATCTATCTATCTATCTATCTATCTATCTATCTATCTATCTATCTATCTATCTATCTATCTATCTATCTATCTATCTATCTATCTATCTATCTATCTATCTATCTATCTATCTATCTATCTATCTATCTATCTATCATATATTTATCTATCTATAATATAGCTGCTGCCATTATAAAACAACTGTATACTGTTGCTGAACTGGGCTGTATACTTAAGCAGGCCATACACTCTGAGATAAAAATTAGGATCCATTAAAACCGACCAATGAATGCATTTTATTGTCCTGAAATCCGCACATGTCCACATGGTACAACCGATATATTACGATCGTAATTGCCGTTTTTTTACGATCGTAATTTATTGGACATGTTCAAAATTTTTTATTGGTCTGGCAACATCGGGAATCTTCATACTGTTTTCATAGTGTTTACCGACCAATTATTGCTGAGGCTTCCCCTTTAAAAAAAAAAATACATCACAATGGCCCATATAAACTTTGATGAATTTCGATGACATCCTCTAAAAAAAAAAAATAAGATCCTAAATTGGATTTTCAATGTGGTAGCTTTTTTGCCGAATATTACGATCCAAACCAATACCGCCGTCGGGATACATTGGTCTGTTTTAATGGATCCTAATTTTTATCTCAGAGTGTATGGCTCAGAGTAGTCAGGCTGAGCGAGTGGTGAAAGAAGGAAGGTTT
This sequence comes from Ptychadena robeensis, assembly GCA_036250615.1. Classification (NCBI taxonomy): domain Eukaryota; kingdom Metazoa; phylum Chordata; class Amphibia; order Anura; family Ptychadenidae; genus Ptychadena; species Ptychadena robeensis. The sequence goes on from CM070035.1 coordinate 30,568,005, forward strand.
TATCTTTATAGCTGTGCAGGTATTTATTCCCCTTGTTTGTCTACATTCCACAGCTAATGCAATTAAAATACCAAACCTCAAACTAGCTAAACATTCCTGGGATATCAGCGGCAATCACATAAACAGGTAGAAAGTATAACAAACTGAATCAATAAAACCTAACATGTGACTAACGGCAATCAGAATAATGACTTTAGCCCCCTTGGTAATGGTAACTGTCAGAAAATATGTGATAAATAGTTTGCTTGGGTAAAAGAAAAATAAGTGGCCGCTACTCCTGATTTGATGTGCACACCTGCCTTCTTGTAAGTCACAGCATTGCCCTTACCCTTCTCTTTAAAAGATTTTAGGGAGGTGGATGTTAAAGTCTGACACTGAGCATGCCTTAAGCAGGGTACAGACCTGCAGATATGGGCCAGATAGATGGCCGATTCGAGCGCTGTGCGCGCTCGCGGCCATATATCTGGCCCATATAAAATGCGGCCATTGCTGTTTTCAAGCAGGACCAATCAATCCCACTCGAAAACAGCCTTATCGGACATGACCGTTAAATACGGCCCATGTCCGTTGCTTTGCCTAGAGACCGCGGGTCTCCAGGCAAAGCTTCGGCTGAGCTGGAGAGAGAACAGAGCTGTCTTTCGCACGTCATCACGCTGCTGCAGGGAACATCGGACAACTCGAATATTGAGTGGTCTCTACCCTGCTTAAGGGCTTGGCTTGTATCCACTGCTGATTCCCTGCTGGAATCAAGGTGCGCTGCGCTACATTTGCCAAGCAGCTCGCAGGCAGTTTGCCAGCATCTTCTGGCGTGCTCCTGCCACACGTCCAATTCATTCCGCAGGGGAAAGATGCACAAAATCACTGCCTGAACAACTGTTTTCCCGCATCTTGGAGACACCTCCATTGGTCCGCAGCTTCAAAACAGCACCAAGGGTGTGCAGCTAAGAATATGCACAGTGGACACTGTCACATTCAGCAGAATGGGAAGGACACAAGCCCTAAAGCATCATAACTGTAGATTTGCAATGTGAGCTCTACAGGTGGGTTTACACATGTAGATTTTTTTGTTCGATCAATGAAAAACTAATTTTTTGGGGTTGATTGAACAAAAATCTAGAATGGGCAAAATACATTTTGTTCTAACTCGAACAAAGAATCGTTCGAAAGGTCATCGAACATGTTGGTAAATTTTTATCTGTCGTAATTTCGAATGTATTTTCATTAGATATCAGCGATGGACGAACAAAAAATCTAATATCACATTCGATACATTACATTCAACGACATCGAACAAAAATCTAATTGGCAGTTGATTGAAGAAAAAATCTACATGTGTAAACCCACCTTAAGGCACTGCTGCCTCTGAAGGCTTGTCTCCAAAGATCTGAAGTGACAGTTGATGGTGTCACTACTGTATTGCTCACTGATCCCTATGCTGGAGGCACTCAGATGAGAAAGCAAAGCCCTGCCTCTTGTATAATGGTTGTCTCTTCATTTAAACACAAGGCATTATATGTCAGAAGTGGGGAACATTTGCTTGCCATTTTGGAAATGAATAATGAATTGGTAATCTTCTTAAAAGTAGAACTGTTTACTTTCTGTATTACCATGAACGCATTACATTAGGACTATGGTAACTTATACTTATACTAGTAACATAAAATTTTATGGCCAGTGTGATGATTAGTGATGGACAACCTTGGCCAGGTCTGTCCACGAACGGGCAGATCGGACTTTTAAAGAAGTCTGATGTCTGTTTGCAGGCAGATTTGGAGAATTTGAATCGGGAAAACCGGAAATGACGCCAGTGGCGTCACATCTGGTACCTGGAAAGCATAGTTCCTGGTTCCGATTACCGGATGTGATGTCACTGCCGTCACTAGTGATGATACCATGTTCAAGGGCTTTACAATTAACTCACAGAGTTATTGACTAAGTTCAAAGACAAAACCTTGTCTACATGTGCTGGAGCAATCCTTAAATAATATCAACCCTTTCTAACATTGACAACAATTTTGGGAATGAAACCATATTAAGGGGCTTTGCAATGAACTCAAAAATTCAGCTAGTTCAAATTTCACAAAATGTTGGGACCATCTCTAGAACTTGCACATCTTCATTAACTTCTAAAATACGCTGATCCCCTGAACTATGCCCCACAAACCTAATAGGGAATTTGACACTGTGGCTACTCCTCCTGCTTCCCACATCCTAAATAGTGATGAGCAGCATAGGTAATATTCGTATTCACAAAATAACACACATTTTTCGCCTATCATTTGCAACCAATTCGAGAATTCATGATCTCCAGTCATTATTACCTTCATTGTGAAAATGATTTTCGCAATATAAAATATTTAAGTGTTTATCATCTGATGTAAATATTTTGAATATTTGCGATTATGAGGATATAGCACTATATTCGAGATCTTCGTGAATTCTCCTGTGATTCGAATATTTGCGATCAACACTTATCCTAAATTAGGGTTTTGTATTTACTTACTAACCCCTAATAATCAATGCGATGGGGGTAGCCTGAACAGGCCTAGAGGTTTTCCAGGTCTGGTATTTGATAAGCATACATTACATAAATTTTTATTAACAAAATACATAGGTATAGCACCTGAATTACTAGAACTCCCAAAATTACCAGGCTTGCAACCACTATATACTTTATGTGCAGTTGGTGTGGAAAGTAAATTGAGTTACATTCACTTGTATGAGGGATCTGCAACTGCACCAGCAGGCCAGTAGTTATACCTAAAGCTGGGAATAGACGGTAAGATTTATCGTCAATTCCCTATCCGATTTCCGAACGATACTAATTAATGGGCAGACCAAACCAGGCATGTGCTTCTTCATGAGTTCTATTCCAGGAGAATCTTTCGTAGGAGAACTTGCGTCAAGATCCATGAAGGTTCCACTAGAAATCCATTTAGAGATCCCATATATAGCTGTTTTGTTAAACCTGTTGAAACCATTAGATTCCTCTTTAGGGCTGACCAGACCAGGTGTACAGATACAACACAATGCAAGGTATGTGAGCAGTTAAGATTCGTAAGCGCACCTTGCTATTACTATATTGTTACTTGCAGTCTGTTCATACCATGAAGACATCTAACTCTTTTCCACATAAGTTATATTTGCTGCAGCTTCAACTGTTTTATGTTTAATGAGGACTTTGTTACTTGGTCAGTAGAAAGCCTAATATTTGCCAAACAGCTATTTTTTTGTTGTTGTTCCACCTCAAGGGGAATCTACCTGCATTGTTATGCAGTAAGTGATGGAGCGCTAGCTGCAAGGCATACATACTAGAAACATTCTTTTACAGTGTAATGAATAGAGAAAATTCATTGGAGGGAATGAGACCAGCTTGAGCGGGAGATTAGTAACAAGGGTCAACCTAAATATAAGTCTCCAAAGGTCATTTCTTCCAAAATGTATATTATACTAATGGGTGGTCTCTGATGAGCTAACCCTCCAGCGTGAGAGATTCGGGCCTTGCCTCACCACCACACACTGATAACAGTAAATGAGCAGACCTATGACTTTTGCTGCAGAGATCTTGCCTCTAAATTTTCAAATACAAATAAGAAATAATCAGATGATTAAAGCTACTTGATTCTGACCATATTTAAATAATGAATATCTATATTAATTTCAATTTGGATGTAGTATGCTTCAATATTATCAACTATAATAATATTAATAAAGATGGAAAAACTATTTCTGGTTTTTTTTTTTTTTATGTTTTACTGTAAACGAAAATGCAGGGAAAGGCATTATGGCCAAGTACGTACTAAACTTTAAAAACTTCTAAAACTTTACACAAATTAAATAAATAACACACGAACACTCTTTTAGACTATAGAATCATTAAGACCCCAGCCTTAATATGTTGTTATAGTTAATACAAAACATAAAGAAACTTAAAAAGAAAAAGGTCACTTTTCAGTGGCTGCCATAGTTAGAATAGAAACCAATGTAAACATACATAGCACCCACCAGCCCCAATTTTCCCAGCTCTGTAAATACATAACCAATACTCCTCACTCCAAGAATACTACAATCACTAAAGACTACCAATATTATAAACAATCCATGATATTCATATAGAGGCTGTTAATAAGGCAACAGGGTACCAGTTAGCCAAATTATGCAAGATTTGCATTACAGGCAATTCAAAAGTACCTGCCTTTACTCAACTTCCTTTTCCTTACATTAAACTACACCACTAATCCCACCTTCCAAAATCTACTTTCCACCATAGACCCACTAGTCAAGCATCCTTTCCCATACTGATTCCCATTCATTACATGCATGCAAAGAGAGAGGGGAGTTTGATCAGAATATGACTAAAATCGGACGATTTTAGTTTTGATCAGAAAACATCAGGAAAAAGTCATATATAAATGTGTTCATCGAATACAAGCAATCCGACCAACAAACAAAATGCTGAACCATGTGTGCAGTATACAATTTAAGTTTGATAGATGTAAACTTTAATTGTTTTAAGTTGATCAAACTCTAAAATTGAACTGTGTATGCCTAGCTTAAAAGTCCCTGAATAAGGGTATAAATTTAGTTCTGTTATATATTTGGAATGGAAACCACGGTATGTGTGTTGTTTTTATCTATGGCATTTCTTTTGTAATGTATTTTGCAATATTTGTTAAGCTGAAGGTTTTCCATGCATTTTCGTCACGTAGCTTTCAGAGGGTCAGTGAGATCAATAAAATTTGACATTAGCATACAAATTTTTTTTTAGGGAATGGTTAACCATCAAACTAGAGCTAAAACCATTATTACTAAATAATACAAACACTATTTACATTATATATGATGGTAAGACAATGAAACAAGGGGTTGGTACATAAAATATTGAATACTAGTAGATATTGTTTTATACAATAAAGATTACGGCATAATGTCTCCCACACAGTGGTTCCCAAACTTTCCTTGCAGGGCCCCCTTTTCTATTTAAGAACATTATCGAGCAACCCCCCCTTCCCTATTGCTGAACTAGACTATAACCTCTTCAGTCCATCATGAATGGTGCTGCTAGACTCATTTACTCCTCATGTGCTGCCCCTCTCAGCAAATCTCTACATTGGCTTCCAATTGTCCAGAGAATTCAATTAAAAATTCTGTGCCTTGCCTTTAAATCACTCCACAACTCCTTCCCAACTTACATTTCCAACCTATTACATAACTATACCCTTAACCGCCCCGTCCACTCCTCCAGCGGCCTACTAATGACATCCCCACTCTTAACAAACTCATCTACCTCACCCCATTAGACTTGCTCCTACCTTTGGCACTTTTAAAAATTCACCTCTTCAGGCTCTCCTACCCATCTTCTCACTCCAAGCATCACCACCATGCCAGTCCTATCCACCCTCCTATTGTATACTCTAAGAATGAGAGCCCACACCCCCCTGGAATACTTTTGCGCCCCCCAGTTTGGGAACTACTGCCCTAACATTATACATTAGCCGATGTGTTCTCAGTAAGTATGATAAAATGGAGTGGGCAGTCACACACATACACACAATGAAAGGCATCAGTATTGTACAAGTGTTAAGCTACTTATTTCATATATATGAGTCATTTACAGGAAGACAAAGAAAATAGAAGGATGGTACAGAAAAATGTAGTGAACAGCGGTTAAAGGGCAGGGCTAATTTAATTACAGTAAACAAGAACATTGGCCTTTTGACCACCGAGGCCAGAGCCCACCATTAAAGGTTCAGGTAATGGAGCCTGGTTAGGTGAAGTTTTATCTCATCTCAACCCAGGTGGCCAAAAAACACAAGAGGCTCCTTGTTCTTCTGTTAAAAGATGAATGACAGAGGTATGCCTAGCCTCAGAAAAAACAAGGTATTGTATCAATGCATTCTTCTGCTTACTGTGTACAGAGATCCTCAATTATAGGAGAAGTTAAGATGCAAAGGGTGAGAACCTTCTCTGTGGCCTCTATTAGGAAGGTGCCACCTGGGAAGCCATTCTAACCATCCTTATGTGCGGAGTCAAATCACTCTCAGTCCTCCATTTGCTTAACCTGTACACCAAGTTATTTGGTATTTAATGTAGTGTTTACCATTAAGATACAAATAATTATGATAAAACCCCATTAATTGCATTCAATAAATTTGTTAAATGCTTTTTTTTTTTAATATAATAAAATGAATTGTTAATGTCTATGCGTTCCATTAACATCATGTTGAGAGAGACACTTCCACCAGAATGAATCCATGTTTTCCAGATGCTTTTGTGTATAGGGTATCAATGCCCTGTACTTCAGTGTCACATATAGACAGGCTTTAGTATGGTGATTTTGTAGGATTTTTTTGATGTATTTTCAATCTTTGATTTCTACTACTTTTAGCTTTTTTATAATATTATTTTTAAATGTAATCTACATCTTTACATAACATAATACCAAGGAACTCTACCATAGAAATCCTTGCTTAGGCACTTTTATTGATGGCATGAGGAATCTGCCGAGATCTGAAAATAATATGTTATCATTGAAGTACATTTGGCCAGCATATGCTGTACACTACTGTAAAGTACACTACTATACTAGTAATAAGTGGGTAGGTTTAAGCCCCATTGTGCAGGGCCCCTTTCTCCTCATGTGTCATAAGTCTATACAATCTACAGCATTGCGCACTTTATTAATAAAAGTTAATAATAATAATAATAATAATAATAATGCAAACTCCTTTGCTGTGTAAGGGCTAGCTTCCACTAGTGTGCCGGATGCACGTGTTTTTAAATTGTGCAAGCGATCCAACCTTTTTTGCTGGCCATGTGCGGTTGCGCACGATCGTTCTCATAGGAAATGAATTAATGTGGTCAAAAATCGCGTCCCTATTCAAGACAACTTTAGAGGTCTGCCAATAGGGAGAAAATTTTACTGTAGGTATATCCATACAGCTTTCATAAATTAGTAGTATCGGATGATGGCCCTAACTTAAGAGTGTGAGGGGGTACCCCAGGTAGATGTTTTGCCGAGAGGGTTCGACCAGGGGGAACTCCAGGGCAGAGTAAATAAAAGGAGGAGAAACAGGAAATGAGCAGCCTTTTTCCGGAGACAAGTATAAGGGAGACTTGGTCTCTGAGGAGGGGTGTGTAGGACCCCGGCCTTGTGAGGAGAGCCAGCGGAGCATACAGGTGGCTCCTTGGCCAAACAACCTGTGTCTTCGCAGCTATCCCTTGTTCTGGGTCAGCCCTGGTGTCATCGTGCCCCAGCCGTTGTCTGCTTAACTTTAAGCAGACATCATGCCCCAGCCATCCTCTCTGTTAACTATATGAAACTCTCCTTTATACCTGGGTTTCCCCTCATACTTTCTGCTCTGCGCCCTTCTAAACAAGAAAATAATGATCCAGTAAACTGTGCCAGGGAATGGTATATGCCTCTGGTAGTTACTTTGTTTTTCTTTAATGATCCACCTACTCTTACTGGTGATGAACATTCTGTGCATTCTATTGATTGCTTCCTTGAACTGTCTACTCAGGGACTTTTGCCAGCTAAGTATGCCAATTATGTAACATAACCTATGTTCGGGGAAACTTAGGCAAAACGAGGTGTGCTAAAAATAACCATATACATGACAACACAATCAATCATATTCCACCAGACAACAAATGAAGGAATCTGATTTGTTGCTACAGACAAGTGAGGGTTCACCTTTAGTGGGCTCTCCAGACATTGGGCTTACCACTTTAAAATTCTATGTAATGGGTCAGGTAGGGGTTAAGCTGCCTGTTTACTCCAGACAAGAGACCCTTCTGCAGAGGATTCCACCCCACAGACCATGACTCTGTGGTAATCTCCCCTGTCCTGTGACCCCTGACCGGTGCCACTCACTTAGGCCCTGTCCTCAACCACAGGTTACTTCCTGCAGGTTCCAGGACACTCTCCCAATCAAGGACTCAAATGTACATAACAAGGACTATTTGCAAGCAACTGGTTTTCTTTCTATTTGGTGGAGGCAAATAAAGGGGACACCCTTACTTCATTGCAGCCAAGCATGATTGCACATGGTCTTGGGGATTAGTTCCTCTGCCCATCTGGGAAAAAAAGCACTCTAGCCCTTGTGGCAGTTGTCCTCTGCACTAGGGGACACCCACACCCTCCAATGGGATAGGGGATAGGGAATAAGAGAGATCCTCATCCTCAGGCATTTGGTCTGTCCTATAGGCGACAGCTGGAAACAGCAGCTCAGTTGCAGCTTCAGCTACAGCTCTCACAGAAGAACCACCGCTCTACCAAGGGGCACTCTTTTAGACATTTTGGCTGGCTACTCCAACATGAGCTAGCACAATACAAACAGAGAATTTTAGAAGGTGCTAGAATCTTTTTCAATAAAAAAACAACTTTTAACTGTTAAACTCCCGTTGAAGGACAGGGCACACATATCACTAACAGTCAACCTATTTTCTTGCACCCTGCTACAGCTATTGTACGTATATAATTTGTTCATAGAGGCAAAGAATAATTGTAAGTTAAAGGAAATCTGTGACTGGTCATAAATAGTGATGAGCAGCAATATTCGTGAAATATAAAAACATTCACGCCTAATATTCTAAAAAAAAATTTAATTCGAAAATTTGTGATCTCCAGTCATTATTTATTACCTTTATTGCGCAAATGATTTTCGCAATAAAATATTCCCATATTTTCGCGATCAACACTATCTCAGGAAAACAAATAACTTATTACCTTCCTTGTGCAAATCAGCATCTTGAATATTCATGAATATAAAGCACTATATTCGAGATCTTCGTGAATTTTCAAAGTGCTTATATTCGCAAAAAATATTTGCGATTAAATTATTCGCGATCAACACTATATAGGTTACTATGCACATCACAATCTCCTTGTTCTATTTTTATGTATATGATAAACTATAGAATATCTAATCAATACTAGAAGTCCTTAGAGTATATTTGTTGGTAGATAAAAAATTGTACAGAAATTGTACAGAGGCTGAAAGGTGTGCACTGGGCTTTATAGAGCCCAGAATTGATTAGCCTGCTTCTATAGGGCAAGACACCTTTAGGGTCCATTTACACTGGCTACCAGGTAAACAACCCTTTAACATGACCAATCGGCGGAAGCCACATTAGGTGTCTCCTGGTTAGTTTTCGGGCTGCCGCCCGATAGGGCCTCTATGGGGTCCTAACTAAGACGACCTGCAAACGCCTGCACTATTTTGCAGATGTTTGCAGGATGTCGTTTCTCCCGCGGCTGGGAGCTGGAAGAAGCTCGAGAAACGATTGTGTAAATTCAGCCTTAGCAAGAGAAAGGCAAACAACAGCTTAAGGCTATGTTCCCACTTTAGCGAGGGCAGTAGCGATTTTTTGGGGTGATAGGGAGCGATAGGGAGCCTCAGAACACAGTTATTTAGTAATTACTGTATTTTTTGCACTATAAGATGCACCGGATCAAGTGAATTAACAGAATGTTCCAGCAAAGTAGGTCTGTAAAAACCTTAAGACTACAGGTCTGGTCCATCACTCTATATTCCTCCAGCCAAAAGGCCAGTACCAGGAGGGAGGTCTTCTTGCACTTGCAGAGTGTGCAGGGCTGAAACTTTAGCATGTGTCTATACACTAGCAGTACCCATTCTCTGAAAACGTTGATCAACTTAAGAAGAGACACATATTACAATCTGGCACTAACAACTTACCCATGAGAAGCTATTTAACACAACACGTGCTATCTGATTCTTAAATGTGTCTCTCCATAAGTTAGTCAGTGTGTTCAGAGAATGGGTACTGCTAGTGCTAATGCTATGGCTTGGATAAAGGGAGTGGAACAAATCTCAGCCTCCTGGGATGCATAGCTATTGCTCCAAGGATGGCTGGGACAAAAGAAAAATGTTTTTATACATATATTACAGATTCGGATGATAAGACAGTGGGACATTTTCCCATAGATTTTTAGTCTTTTAGCTAATAAAAAATTGGTTTCAAATAGCTGTCGTTTTTTTTTCCATTAGTACAACCCTAAGTGCAGATCACCCCTCTGTGTCGTAGAGGATTTCGTGAGTTTAGAGACAAAAATATTCTCCAGTTAGGACAAGGCCAAGGGTAGGCTGAGAAGAAGACCACCCTTGACCCTGGTGCAGGAAGTTGGATGGGAATACAGAAAAGGCAGGACCTACATGCAGATCTATGCTGCCTAAATAGTCAATAGCTCATGGGGAGAGGGTGCACTTTAGCCTTTTCACCTTGTGGGCAGAAGGGTCTTATCCAGCCATTGCCTGGAGTTCTGTGTGGGGATCTAGGAGGTGTTCTGCTGAGACACTTTGTTAGTTGCAGAATTTATGCATATCTTGGCACCAAGAGTTCCAGGCTGGAAATTAATAGCACTAAGCTGTCAGCACTGAGGACTAATATACAAGAATTTGTTTTCCCCAAGTAGATAGCTGCACCACTTTAAAATCCACATTCAAGGCAAACTATTTTAACAGCTTTATAACCGCTAGTGGAGAAAATATCTAACTAGAATTTATTGGACATTTAAGTATTTGCCTTCAGAATTAGGAGCTGGTGGAGCAAAGAATGCACACCCCGCAAGGAATTTACTCTAAGGAGAGCAACAACCCCCCCATCAGCCCAACCCGATTTATGAGTCTAGGGATATCTTTAGGATAAGGACAAATAAATCCAACCCCTATCTGTGTGAGACGTGAGGATTCAGCTGGAATTTGAAGCTAAAAGATAGAACTCCAGAGAATGCAGGAGTCAGACAGCCAGGCTGTGTGAGAGGAAAAAATATTAACCTATTGTCTGACACCACGCAGGGATCAGCAGCATGCGACAAACTGCAGCGCAGCTGGAAAGAGGGACATTCTCCAGTTCAAAAATGGTCATGCAGGCCAGCCCTTACTATTAACAGCAGATGAAGCACTTACATACTCTAAAGTAAAACTTGGTTGGTGTTAAATTCCTAGGAAAAGCATTAGAAATGTTTAAATGCAAGCACCCAGATAAAAGAATTTAATCTGTTGCACTTCTGGATTCCAAAAATCAAACACCAAAAACTAGGTTAACTTTTTTTGCTAGGACCCACCAAACATTTTGAACCAAATATGGCCCATGGCACAAGAAACATCTTCCTAGAGGCTTTGTGTGATTTGGTTTAATGGGAAAATAAGGGACAAATAACATTTCAGTTTGAGAAATTAGCATTTAAGGTTATATTTGCAAAGGTGTATCAGCAATGTGAACATATAATCTTCATGGTAAGGGCAGCCAGTTATAGTGTTCTTGCTAGCTTGTCTACTGACACAACTCTTGGAGTGGAAAAGTTGGCCAGTGTGTTTGCTACTTGGCCACTTAACTGCTACTGATCTATTTAAATACATGCATTGCACACCTTTTAGTCCACCAGGGGATGGGTGCTTAATCCAAATTTATCTAATGACAATACTGATTCTAATTAGTTAACAGACTCTCAAAAAATGGTGGTTGACGGCCACTGTCAAGGTCATCTTCCAATTTTTATTTTGTAACTGCAAAAGGAAAGGAAAGTTTGGAATTCACTGATGTAAGGTAATTTACCTTACATCAGTGAATTCCAAACTTTCCTTGCAGACCCTCTTTTGTATTTTGGAATATTTTAACCCCTTTCAGACACACAAAAGGAAGGCCAGCGCCCTGTCAAGATGCAATATCCTGCATATAGTGTGGCTAGCACATCCTCAATGGATCCTAAATTTAACCACAAAAGCCCTCACCCTAACCCCCGAAGCTCTTACCTTAACCCCCAAAACCCCTCACCTTAATTCCAAAACCCCTCACCTTAACCCTGAACCCTTCACCCCCAGAATCCCTCACCCAAATCTTCTTACCCACAGAATACCTAACCCCCCAAAGCCCCTAACCCCTAAAACTCTCAGCCAAGCCCCACACCTGAAGCCCCTGACAGTGAAATAGAAAAGTGACAGTGGAGATCACTCCACACCTGTGATGTGGCTAACAGGGTAGCTCATCTCGACGGAACAGCAGCGATCATTGCACTGGTGACCCCAAGGACTGCAGGCAGTGTCAGAGGAGCCTGCACAGCAGACAACATGGCAAAGCAGGTCTCCCTGCTATGGCATAAGGATCAATTCTGCCAAACTTCCATACGAAGTGAATGCCCATTTAATAAGGCCCTGTCTTGCACATCATAGCCCATAATGGCTTCTGCATAGCAGTGTGTTTGGGTGTGCTTCTTTGCTTGCTTACCTGTCTGTCTGCAAGTGTCCCGGCCTGATTTTGGATCTTGCTTCAACTTTCTTGTCCTAACTTGGACTTTACCTGACCACGTCTCCTGCCTCATCCATCTGTGCCCAAGTGTATTACAGTGCTTTTTTAAATATAGTAGTAGAGGTTCTCTGATATAAATGTGTAATCTAGCTTAATTATTGGGTTATTTAAGCATTGGTGTAGTGAGCTGGCATATGATGGTGCCTGTGTGTTTTAGGGACCATGTCTCTGGGTGGATCCAAATGCATGGCACCAGTAGAGCTTCTGCTTCTCAGATAACACCAATGATGTTTTCAGCTGTCTATAAGAGATTTATTCTCCCCAAAAGCATTGATTTTTTTGTGATTTGTGATTGTGATTTGTGATTTTTCATTTTGCACAGACCACTAAACTGACAGCAACTGTAAGGGGGAGCTGGGTTGGCCTTAAAGTGTATTGTGAATGTTATTAATTTTAACTTTGTCCGAATTCCTGGTTCATTTTGGGTCTTTAATACTGAATGTATGTTTTTTATTTTAGTATATCTAAATCTAACTGATCATTCCTCCGTACCATGATCTATATATAACAATTTTAACTTCTTAAAGGTCTAAAAACTATTTAAAGTGCTCCTTCACTGGATAAGGGTTTAGGGAGGCTGATCTAATCCATTGTGCAGCAATAGTAACACCAAATGCTTACTAAATTGAGTGGGCAGCTATTGACAAACACTGTAGTACATTCCGCAATGGAGCCATTGCAACCACTAGCCAAAATAACTTGCAGCTCCTTAATGTGCATTGTGAGAGCTATTTGCGTGTGCCTATTCCTGCATTCACATATCATGCTCTATTTCCAGCGGCTATCCTCCTTAAAACATTTTGTTGATTTCTGCTGTGGTTAAGAGAAGGTTAAAGTTCAGCCGCTCTAGACAGAGTAAAGAAAGGAATGGGGGAGGTAGAGAATTATTTATGGAATTTAGTGCTTAATGAATCACGTTGTTAGGATCACATGTCTGAGTGGTGTTTTCTGTTCAGATTTTATTCATAGTTAGATTTAATCTTCACATCTTAACATTTAAAGTCATTATTCTGAATTCTTTTTATGATAGTCATCATAACAGAGTGCATTAGAAGCTACAGCTTGCTACTAGATATCCAGCATCACTTGGTCCTTTCACCCACATCTTTACTGGCCCATTGCTTTCAGTCACCCACTTTTCCAGACTAAGACCTAATAATGAGCAGTATAGGCAATGGAAACGCGAGATAGCGGCTGATCCCTCGGATGTTCGCCACATGGTCGCACGCGTTCCTCATTTTGGCTACCATTGTTTGCGAAAAGAAGCCGGAGGATGCTGTTTCGATGTTCAGTTATATGGAGCTTATTATGGATGCGCACAGGACATATGGCGGAACGGCTTGGCTGAAGTATGACGAGCAGTTCCGCCAGCGCCTGTCGGTCTATCCTGAGACTCCTTGGGATAATAAGGATGTGGCGTTGTGGCTTCGGCTGATGACGGCGCCAGAACAGGTCAGTTATGGTAGTCTGGGTGGATACTCGGAGGGTTCCTCGGGGAGTCAAGGGACGTCCTTTCAGTCTGGCGCCGGCGCCTCCGCTGGGGGGGCGTCGGCTTCGCAAAAGAAAGGCGTCTGCTGGCGGTTCAATCACGGCAGCTGCAAGTGGGCGTCCGCCTGCCTTTTCCGGCATGAATGCTCCAGTTGAGGGGGATGCAACATCCCCTCAGTAAGTGTTTTAGGAAGGGTAAGGGGACGGGGGGTTCCAAAGGATCAGACACAGATCGTCGCACAGATGGTTCCGTGGCTCGATGAGTACCCGGACAGGGTGGCGGCTGATGCTCTTTATTTTGGTTTTAGGGATGGGTTCCGGATTCCCTATCAGGGAACAAGGGGGCGGGTGACCTGCTCTAACATGATTTCCGCGAGAGAGCCCGGCGCTGGTTTTGGAGAAGCTCTCCAAGGAAATCGGGTTGGGCAGGATGGGGGAACCGTTCTCGGCCCCGCCCAGTGACGATTTGATTGTTTCCCCATTGGGCTTGGTCCCTAAGAAGGAGGTGGGCAAGTTTAGGTTGATCCATCACCTCTCTTTTCCCCGCGGCTCTTCGGTCAACGATGGGATTGACCTAGATTTGGTCTCGGTGTCCTACACATCCTTTGACGCTGCAGTCAAAGTGGTGCGGGCGGCGGGCAGGCACTCTTGGTTGGCAAAGGTTGACATAGAGTCCGCGTTTCGCCTGCTGCTGGTTCACCCACAGTGCCAGTTTTTGCTGAGTTTTCGACTGCAGGGCCAGTGGTATGTGGATAGGTGCCTTCCCATGGGCTGTTCGATCTTGTGCATGCTGTTCGAGTGCTTCAGCTCCTTTTTAGAATGGGTTGTCTGAAGAGAGGCGGGGCTGGAGTCGGTGGTTCATTATTTGGACGATTTCCTGTGCGTGGGACCCGATGGGTCACAGTTTTCACGGACTTCGGGGTCCCACTGGCACAAGAAAAGTCGGAAGGGCCGTCCCGTTGCCTCAAATTTTTGGGAATCGAGATTGATACGGTTGCCATGGAATGCCGGCTCCCGCAGGACAAGCTTTTGGACCTGTGGCAGATTCTGGTGGGCTTTTTGGGACGGGAAAAGGTGACGCTGCAGGAGGTTCAATCCCTAATGTGCAAGTTGAACTTTTCCTGCAGTATTCTGCCCATGGGGAGGATTTTCTGCAGGCGCCTGGCATCCATGACCAGCGGGGTACGGATGCCGCATCATTTTGTCCGGTTGACGGCTCCGGTCTGGCAGGGTCTGGCAGGGATTTTTCTCCTGGTACAATGGCAAATCCATGTGGTTGGGGGACGCGGTGGCAAACGCTGAGCTCGAGCTGTTCACGCTTCGGGCTCGATGGGGTTTGGGGCCTACTTTGGTGGAGAATGGTGTCAGGGCACGTGGCCAGATGCTTGGCGGGAGGCGGGGCTGACACGGAACTTTGCCTTCCTGGAATTCTTTCCGGTGGTGGTGTCAGTTACGGTGTGGGCGTCGCAGTTGGCCAATCGGTCCGTGCTGTTTCACTGTGACAATACGGGGGTGGTTTCAGCCATCAACTTACTGTCGGCCACATAATTCCCGGTGGTGAACTTGGTCAGGAAATTTGTGTTGGCCTGCTTGGAGGCCAACATCAAATTCAGGGCGGTACATGTCCCAGGGGTCTTGAACACGATTGCTGGCGCTCTCTCTCGTTTCCACCAGGACAGGTTTCGGGAGTTGGCACCAGGGGCGGCGAGGGACCCGGTCGATGTGCCATCCCATGTATGGGAGCTGGGGGAGATAACGTTTTGCAGATCCGGGTTTTTTTTTCCAAGACCGATCAGGAGGGCAGGGGGTTGATGGTCTCCCTAGCAGGGGTCAGCGGGTGTCCCTTTTGCCCGGTTGCAGGTTTTGTTGGCTTCAGGAAATTAAGGCCAGAGGTGGACGGACCGGTCCTTTGTCATGCGGATCGGTCATTTGTGTCCAGGTATCAGTTTGGGTCAATCTTTCGCCAATGTCTGGAGCAGGTGGGGGTCGAGCCGCGGCTGCACGGGTCGCATTCCTTTTGGATAGGGGCGGCCACTGAGGCAGTGCGCTGTGGCCTGGACTCTGCTGCTATTCAGCGCATTGGTCGATGGGAGTCCCACAGATTCTGTTTGTACGTCCGTCCATACCTGGCCTAGAATGTGGGTTTATGCTGTTTTGTTTTTCCTGCTTCTGCGTTGGCTGACCTTTCCCCTATCTGCAGATGCTGAGAGGTGCAATGTCTGGATCCTGGGACATTCTTATGTGACCCGTTTGGAACGCTCGGACACCCCCGCGGGAGGCTCCTGGGTTGTGAGGACACCGACATCGATGTACACTGGTTCGGCTTCCCGGGTTTGAAGTGGCCGCAAATTTTTCAGAAGTTTTCAGACTTGGTGGTAGCACGGTGCCCTCCTCACGTCCTGGTGGTCTACGCTGGGGGCAATGATCTATTTGTTCACAACATAGCTTGATGAGGTCTATTAAGGGCTTTTTTCTGCGGATATGGGAGTGCAGCCCGAGCATGGTTTGTGTGTGGTCGGAAGTGGTGCCCCGGGATCGGTGGCGTCCGGCCATTAACAAAGCCACGCACCAGAGAAGCAGGGTTAAGGTGAATAGATCTGTGACGGCATTTATGTGCAAGGTAGGCGGCATGACCATTCGTCACAAGCTGCTGGAAGAAGAAAAAGGGCACTTTGGCCCGGATGGGGTGCACCTCTCTAGTTTGGGTCTTGGGATCTTTCATGCAGGTTTACAGGAGGCAGTGGAGGCGGTTCTGCTGCTTTGGTGGTGGAGGTCCCAGATTTGATTTGTCAAATGCCAGTCCCTTGTGGTGGAAGCTCGGCAGTGCCGCAGGTCAAAGTGGAAGTGAAGTTCGGGTTCGGGAAGTTGAAGGGCAGTCACCAGTTAATGCTGGAGTTTTGGAAAAGCTAGGTACCCACCGTGCTGGTAATCGAGGGCTGGTGGCTAATACAGTGGTGAAAACTGAGATGAGAGTTGGCGGTACTGTCGGGGGACCCCTCCAATGTTGTAAATAGTTCAAATGTATGTTGTCATCATTATTATGACATGTTTACAGGCTGTGGCCAGAAATTTTATTTTCGCACTTTTTCTATATAAATACAATTTTCCAAAGAAGTCAGTTGTCAGAGTATTACTTTTAGATAAGCAATGGGGAAATAGGAACGTGTCATGTATCCTGGGGTCAAGCAAATTTGCTTTGTGGTTCTGTCAAAAATATCATTACCATGTTGGTAAGAAAGAGGAGAAACCAGGTCCTACAGCCCGGACTGTGCAAGTTCCTCTTCTCCTCCTGTGTCATAGTTATTTTCTGTACAGCATAATATGTTGGTGTCATATAAATAAAGTTAATAATAATATTTGAAATCATCACAGCTTACCACCCCTTACCCTCTGATAGCAACAAAAGGTGCTATTCCTGTTGACAGTAAATCCTTATGGAGGGGTCCAGCAGCAGTTTCATCCAGCTACTTTCTGGATACCTAACAGCACAAAACATTCAGTAAGTGACATGGACATGGACTTCACTGTCTATAATTTTGACCCAATAATAATCCTTAAGAACAATTTAAATATTAATACAGGTAGTTCCTCAAGTTTCATCTTTTTCTTTATGGGCAGTCCCCCAGGAAGTCAACTGTTTTTTTAATAGACCTTAATAACAAGCAGTTCCTATCTAGGCAGAGCCAAATTAAGAACTGAAAGGTTGCCCCCAAACATTGAATTACATCTCAATTAATGCTACACAATTCTCGGGGATTGACTGTGAATGATAACCCATGGATTACCACCTATGTCTCACATCTGGAAAACCTCAAGAAGCAGGCTCCCAATGCAACCAATTGAAAGATTTGATATGCAGAAATCATTCTTTTTTTTACAATCGAACAGAATGACTGAAACACTGAAACACACCATTGCCATGTTTGCCTCCTTTTTATGCTATTTAAAAATAAAATGAAAGCAAAAATGTTTTGGTATTTTTTTTGCAGTACAGATTAACTAAAAATAAAAGACATCCAGCACATGTTCTAAAGAGTTTGTATCCAAACCTACCCATGCCCATTGTATTACAGGACAATTTACAGCATTACCATTTTATAAACCAGCAAATGACCATGAAATTCCACAAGCAGTTTGTCATTTTCCATTACTCCCCCCCCCCCCCCCCCCCCCCCCCCCCCCCCCCCCCCCCAATGCATACAGAAAAGGATGACCAGCGTGTTATCGTATTATATGGTAATCGGGTAATTTACCGTGGTAGATTTTCATGGTGGAAACCATTAACAAGAACTCATTTAGAAGCTGAAAGAGTTTGTGCATAGAAATCAGAGCAGAAGAAGCTCAAGAAACACTGATCTTCAGATAGAAGGATGGTGTCCTCAAAGTATGCAACAGTTTGAAGCATCTCTTACTTATTGTTATTATCATCTTATTGTTGAAACATTGTGACCAGTGGTGTCACTAGGATTGCTGTGACCTGGTACCACACAGAATATAGTGACATATATATGGATTCTGTGAGTAATATGGGTGTCAAATTAGCAGGGGGAAGCTCTTCTCTATTTGTTACAATAAACCACAAATTCAGATAAAAAGTCTTCTGTATGAGAATCATTTATTCAGGACCACAACGCCTAAATGATAACACCCTTTATACAGTCCCTGCCCCTTGTGTTATAATTCATTTATAAAAAAAAATGATGGCAGCATACTTTATACGCCTTACAATTCACACATATTTTCTCTTTGCTTTGTCTTATGTACCGTAAGCCCATTTAGTCATTCAATGTTCTAGAATGATCTGTACAGACCTAATACAGGAAACTTTCAGTCTCACTGCAGATTTTATTCATTCCTTTGTAGAGGAAATAAATGCCAGGATGTCCGAAATTAGGGTCACATGAATTCCCAAGAACAAACTGAAACAATGCCAGCTTCATGACGGGAAGTCAAGAATTCCTTGGGCAGACCAGTTAGATGTCTATATATTTTAGTCTGTATTTAACTTACTGTATGATACTGGAAAGAATTCCTGTAATATTTTTTGTTACTACAACCATGTTATGTTTTCACATTTGAGGTATCTAAAGTTAATTTTGTTTTAGTTTTTGAAGGCTACAGTATGTACCACGTTTTTATTGGTAACTGTCCCCATACTGGGGAGATTCCCATTTTCATATATACCGTAGTCTTGATGACCATTGTCAGTAGAAAGTTGGGAAAAATCCAGAAGTTTTAATAACCCATGAAAGAGGTTGTAGAGGAGGACCTTCCAATGGGGACATTTGTTCTACTGATAGCTGTCTTGTGCATGTGCATGATTGTAGCGCAATAGTTTACCAGTCACAGATCCGCTCACAGTAACTTGAACATGTGCGTTGCCGGTAACTAATCCCTGTGTTAGCACATGCTCATGCACTAGGTTTTACTACTAGTACTACTACTGTATGGGAGATGCTTGTGCTGTGGCACAAATAAATCCATAGTAACCTGTGTACTTTTTCAGACCGTGCTGCTTTGTGATTTGGCAATTGTTAATGCAAACGTGTTCTGCCATGGTAAGAGCATGTATAGCGAGAAAGGGCCCTAACAGTGGATTAACCACTAAGATTCCATCTACTATGTTGTAATGAAACTAAAAGTAAAGATAATGTTTCTTAATGGGACACCGGTCGAAAAACATATGGGGTTATAACCATTTCCTGGTGTTCCTAATGTATTTATTAGGTTGTATATTGGCAGGATCATGAGATATAGGGGTTACGATTTAATATACTGTGATAGTGTAAGCAAGGTGATATATTGAAATTTTACAAATGGTATGTCTTCGTTCATCTACATAGCCTTCTCCTCCTACTTCACCATAGAAGCTAGTCTGAGTTATCCAGGTTCAGCAATTGAATGACGCCGGTACCATGATAGCTAATAAAACTGCAGTCTAGAAGTCAGGGTTCACAACATTCTCTAATATCTGGTGTTGAGATCAAATATTTGAATTGCGAATATTTTTGACGAATATATGTTATTCGAGAATTTGCAAATATGGTGGCGGATATTCACAGCTTTGAATATTCAAGATATTATGCAGTGGCCATGCATTGCGATAATATAATCCCAATGTGATAGTAAATACAACATGTGACCATGCAAATATATTATTGCAAAGCATTGCCATATACACAAATTTCGTATTTACGAATATCGAATATTATTAGAATGCAACCATGCAAAATTGCATAAATTAGTAAAACATAATTTTCCCAGGAATCTCTAGAATCAATCGATCTTAACCTCCCTGGCGGTTCACTGAGGTGCAGATTTCTAAAAGTGATACAGTGTTTTGCCTTTCCGCCCCCATCGGCGTCACCGGTGACGCCGATG
>CM070035.1:30588303-30599763 GCA_036250615.1 Ptychadena robeensis
TAGTTGCAGCTTCAGTTTGCCCGAACTGGGTTCGGGCATATCGCTAGGGAGGTTAAGGTGACCATAAACAGTTTATTTTTTTTTACTTAAAAAGTATATGAATTTGATCATTTGGAAATCAATTTATTTTTTGGATTCAAATCTAACACAAAATCGGTTGAAAGGGTGTGTTAACATGTTGGTGAATTTTTGTAGATCTGACAGGCTTTCTAGGTATTTCGATGGATTTGTATCCAATTTTACTATGGAGCATGTGCACAGGACTAAGGAATGGACTCGATCGTGTTGGAATCACATTATGTGGTGGTAAAAATGATCCAAATGTAATGAGATTGACTATAATACGATCATATTTGTTGTTTGAAAGATAAATTGAACCATGTATGCCCAGGTTTAGGTCTCATTCAGAGTTTTCAAGCCTTTCCATGTTCTTGAACAAGTTTCTCTTCAAGTAGTTTCAACCAGACTCATTTATCCAAGTTGTATTTTCTCTTCTCCTAAGTTCACTCACTAAAGGTGGCATCAGTTTAGCCCATCACATACGTAATCTGTTCTCTTCTAATGTTATGTTCACTTGAACATCTTGTCTCTATCTTTCTCCACTCCATATTTGTTACAGAACTGGAACAGAGATGGAGGACAGAGTTAGACTTGTATAACTTCCTCATCATTATGGAATAATGTGATAACAAGGAGAGGGCTGGAAAAAGTTTACCATGGGGAAAACACAACCCTATCACATCAACCCTATCACACAGACTTATGTAGGCAGAAAAAGGGCCGAACACTTCCTGTGTGGTGGGTATGGCCTGCAGTGAATGATATTGTAGGACAGGGGCATAGCTAGAACTGACTGCCCCCCCCCCCCCCCCCCCCCCTCCTGGACTTGTCTGCCCCAAACCCCTCCTGGAACCCACACTCTAACACTGCTCTGTTCCACGCCGGCCAAAACAGGCAGATTATCCCTCAATAGATGAGGGGACGGATGACATAATCGCACTGCATCCCCCCCCCTCAGAGAATTGTCCTGCACCCTTCGACGGCCATCCTCAATCACAGCAATGGACAAAGACCGCGATTTAAAGGCATGTCCGATAACCCTGTTTTCGAGCTAGATTGAATGATCCCGCTCAAAAACAGGGATGGCCGCATTAGATATGCAGCAGATAGATGGCCGTGAGCGAGCACAGCCCATATCTATGTGTGTATGGGAACCTTAAGAATTATCCCCCCTGGCAGTCAAAAAAAGTCTGGTTTTCTGTGCCAAAAGCAGTAGAAAAAATCTCTAAAAATTTGTAAAACGTCCACAAAATGGCTCTGCAAATTGTCTACATTTCACACGCCAAGCTGGACTCAGGAAAACTGCCCAGGAGGTCGGGAACAGAGGGGCCTCTATGGCTATTATCAGTGCTGGTTAGATAGGGGCAATATGGGTGGTTGCCACTGGCTAGTATGGTGGGTCCAAAGCCACTGCTGTAGGATATGGTTTATGTTGTCTTCCAGCATCAGGAAGGTAGTTCTGAAATACTTTTCCATTCCAGATTCTGGAATTGCATGTCTGCAGCTAGCTATAAAATGCCCATTATATGTCAATGACTGCAGGTCTTGCTCTGATTGATATCTGACTGAATGGGGAATTATCGCCACTCAGGGACACTAATCCAGATTAATATATCACTATTGGTCCTCAGGGAACAAATTCCTAAATCCCTACAAGCCAAATTCTCTCCAGGTTGTAACTTTTGACCCAGAGCTGCCATTCAGTGATGGATTAAGCAACATCTCTCCATAAAAGAAGCATGTGCAGGACCTCAATTCATCCTTTTCCTGACATCTAACCTAATTAGGTGCCAGACAAATTAGTATTTTTTGGCTGATGTGGCCGATTTAGGACTCATTTTAGCACAGTTTTGTGTTTGTAGGTCCTCTCCAAGCCAAGCCAATCAGGTCTAGCAATTTCATGGATTATCCTCACTACAAAATATTCCAATATTCCAATACTTTATCCCATATACACATATAGACACAAGTTCCTGCATCTGGGTAAGAACTCTGCACCTTGGGTAATTATGGTATAACTCAATAAGCTGTACAGTTGAAAGACCTCAAGATTGTGCCAAGTTTTTTAGGCTTTAGTGGATCTTGAATCCAAAAAAATTATCTTGTGTTGGGTTGGTAATAGTGTGGAGTTTGAATATTCGAATTGCGAATATAATGTCTGCTGTTCGAGAATTTGCTAATTTTGTGAATATGGCAGCGGATATTCGCAATTTCGAATATTCAAGATATTCACCATTGTGATGCTTATGAGCATGGATTGCGAATATACTGTACATTCACAATGCTAAAAATAGGTGGAAGGAGGGAGAGGGGGTGTTGCAGTGAATGATATGGATGATACTTTCGCATCATCCATCCATTCTACCTGCGTAACTGCCTCAGACGATATTCCCTGTGCAGCAGGGACCTGTTGATATTCTCGATTTGAGAAACTCATATTGGTTCCATGATGTAACGGTAAAACTGTCGCTCACGACTCATGTAGGTATGACCCCAACATATGTTTCAACTCTTGGGTCTTCTTCAGGGGGTCCACTTATAAATTCGGGGGGATCCCACTTTCACGTGTCCTGGGTTTCAAGATCCCTGCAATTCCGGGCTACCAGTAGGTGCCATTCATGGGAGAACGGGAGACCGCCTTATGGGGGCTCGGCAGCGTATCCTCTACTACTACTAAAAAGTCTGGTCGGTGCATAGTAAATGGATTTTGTAGTAGATATTGTAGAGGTGTACAGTTCTCCACGCCCTGAGTGGTTGCCGTTTACCGTTACATCATGGAACCAATATGAGTTTCTCAAATGGACATTAAATCGAGAATATCATAACTTTTTTTGTTTTTTTATTTTTTTCGTACTTGAACTGTATACTCAATTTGATTGAGAGTGTTGTATGTTGACCCTACATGTGACGTGACAGTGATATGTATACCGGACTATATCCACTTGTAACTATCTAGAACCTTTGACCATTAAAGTCCCCAGGTCCCTGCTGCACAGGGAATATCGTCTGAGGCGGTTACGCAGGTAGAATGGATGGATGATGCGAAAGAATCATCCATATCATTCACTGCAACACCCCCTCCCTCCTTCCATTTATTTTTGGGATGTCGGTCGACATGCTGGTTGCATAATAACACTTACACTGGGATCGCAATTGTCTTGCAATGCTGAAAAGAAATAGCACATGTGACCATTAATCTTGAAGGTAATTGCAAGGCGCGCATATATTTTTGCAATGCACTCGCAATTGCGAATATTTGCGAATATTGAATCGAATATTAGTAGAATTATTCACGAAATATTGCAAATTCGAATATTGCCTATGTCGCTCATCACTAGTTGGAAGAACAGACCATAATCTGCCAATGTGTTGTGCTTAAGGTCCCCACACACGTAGCAAGTGACCGACAGATGAGCTGTGGAGAGCAACGTGAAGTCATCACTGGTCCCCGTTCAAACTAATGGCATTGGCCAGAGAATTACTGACATATCCGTTCTCTGGCCGACCGAGCTTTGGGCATCTATCGCCCCATGTGGGCATCCGCGATTCGCGAATCGGCTGCGGCTCATGTGTAGGGACCCTTAGGGCCCACCAGACTGTACAGTTGTTTAGGCAATTTGTCTGCTCCCTCCTCTTATGAGTTGGTCCTGGTCAGAATATTGAGGTACAGGGCTGCCTTACCAATATCATTCTGAGCGCTGTTGTACAGTAGTGTTGAGTTTGAATTGTATATATATATTCAACGAATATGAGCTTTTCGCAAATTTTGCGAATATGGAGGTGGATATTCCCAATTTTGAATATTCAAGATATTATGCATTGGGAAGCTTATGGCCATGCATTGCAATTTTATATTTGCAATGCCGAAAATACATACCACATGTATTTATACCATTCATTTTTCAAGGTAATCGTGATGCCAATATAATTGCAAATATATATTTGCAATGCATGGCCATACACTCAAATTACAAACATTTGGGAATATCGAATCGAATTTTAGTAGAAGTATTTGTGAAATATTGCAAATTCGAATATTACCTATGCCGCTCCTCACTACTGTACAGTAGATTAGACGATGTTTAAAATGTAGGTACTTATACTAATTGCATCATCATAACATATAAAAA
The DNA here is from genome assembly GCA_036250615.1 of Ptychadena robeensis. Lineage (NCBI taxonomy): Eukaryota > Metazoa > Chordata > Amphibia > Anura > Ptychadenidae > Ptychadena > Ptychadena robeensis. The sequence continues at coordinate 30,592,494 of CM070035.1, forward strand.
TTCCTTAACAAATGTATAACTGTGATGGTTGAAATTTAATGCCTGGAGTTCTTTTTTTTTACTTTCTTGGAAGGTGAATTGTTAAAGCTGAACTCAGGGTGGCACACAGTACATGGTTTACATGGTGGATATTATTGTATATTTGAGCTGATGCTTGCTTCAATCTCTCTGAGCAGCATCCATAGCCCTGCATTATATGTAAAGCACCAAGAAAGCACCCAAAGTACAGAGCCCTGGATTAAAGAGTAGTAATGAGCGGCATAGGCAATCATTCATGAGCGGCATAGGCAAATTTCGAATTCGTAATATTTAGCGAATAATTCTACTAATAGTCGATTTGATATTCACAAAAACTGAATTTAAGTTTATGGCCATGCATTGTGAAAATATATCATATATCTTCAAAATTATTGGTAAAATGTGGTATTTATTTTCATATTGCGATTATATAATTGAAATATATGGCCATAAGCTTCCCAATGCATAATATCTTGACCTATCACTTGCTTTTGTACTTTGTGTGATCGCCTCCATAAGTGCAGATATGGCAGAACGCAGCAAAAATATTTAACTTCTCTGTAATGAGAAAATCTCCCTCATGGACCATCCCACCCTTGTGCCAACTCAGAGGTAAGTACAAGTTTAGGGGGGGGGGTTTCCACATCCATTGGGACCCCCTCCGATAAGCGTAGTGCTTGGCGAGGATCACAACGGATCACATACACTTTAGCTGGCCGGCGAATGCTTTGTTCAGACATCCGCCCATGCAGTAGTTAACGTACTGGACTAGTACATTAGTGTGAGAATACAGCATCCGCAGAGCAGGTAAAGTGTATGTGCTCCATCAGGACCTCCTGCCAAGCACTGCGCTTAGCATAAGGGGTCCCGATGTATATGAAAACATACCCTCAATTTTATATATGTATTTTTCTATTTTTAATAAACATCCGCTAAACATAAACCTTATCTAAAATACTTTTTGGAAACCTCTGCCTCTGATCAATGAAGTTTTATTGTCCCATATGATAATATCTCGAGTTATACCACCTTTAGAACCCAATTCCATATACTGCCCTTGGATGTACTGTGCCTCATGTTTACATGCCTATGAATCGGCAGTAAGCTGTCTCTTAAACTCTGCCACATTAGTCCTCTGCATGAATCCAGGCCTGTTAGTGATACTCGATTCTGCTTGTTCGGTGAGGACCTGCAATGGAACATAGCAGCACATTTATTGCAGCAATAAGAACATTTATGAGGGTCAATTTGTGGAATGCCCGGGCAGCACCCTCTTATGCAATGATTGCAACATGTGGCAGATATACAAGGCTTTGTACCTGGCATGGAGGAAGAGACATGCAGGGTACATATTTTACAACTGGATAACACATGTAGCGCACAGATCGCCTCTGGTGTCACAGATCATACCATTCCTTCTTCCTCTTCTCCTGCCAGCTTGGGATTCTTAGCATATAAACAGTAAACAGTTCTCTCTTCCCCTCACATACTTCACATACTTGTGGCTATTTCTTTTTCTATTTTTTTCCTCTCTTCTCAGAATTCAAGAAGGGTCACATATTCCCTGTAGTTTCTTTCAGCTAATCTACTCTATTCTTTCCCATAACCCCGATGACCTTGAATCTTACTGACCAAGGGGAACAGTGTCCTCTGTCTACTTTTATCTAACATTCCAGCATGATAATAGCTAACACAATATCGCTTGTCTCTAGCACAATGTGACCCCCCATAAACTTGTATGAGAGTGGCCTCATCTGCAAGTGCAACCTCTCCAGCACTCCCACTAGTAGACACTGAGGCTCTATTTACTCTCTGATAATGGGACCTGTAATGAGCACACGCTGGAAAGAAGAAAGCAGAAATAGATACGGATAGGGCGAGACATAGGAAAAGGATATTTCTGTATTAAATAAACGCTGGCCTATTTACATTGTGCAGACAACTCATCAGCAAGGGTTTTAAGCAGGGAACACATGGCTTTATATTAGAGCCATTCGAGGTTCCCTGCAGCAGCGTGATGATGTCATCACGCTGCTGCCAGTTATCGGGCAATGGACATCAACGGTGATTTACGAACATGTCCGATATCCCTGTTTGATTGAGTGATTGGTCCCGCCCGAAAACAGGGATAGCCGCACATGACATGGGCACGACGCTTGAAGCGGCCATCGATCTGGCCCATATCTGTACGTGTTCCCAGCTTTAGGGAAAACCATCATTGGTTCACAATAGGCAGGAGTTTCAGGAGTGTTTCTTCTTTATTTGGAAATTTCAACTGGCTGACTTTGTGAGTTATTTGCAAACCCCTTAAACATTGTATCCTAACCAGTATTGTTCTAGCACATGTTTTTGCATTATGAGACAAGTCAAAATGTTTTGTGTCAAAAATTATGACTACACTTTGGACCTGATGTATGCAAAAACTACAAAAAACACCCTTCTCTATATATCCAGCAATTTAGGTGATGATATCTTATTCAGGGGCTTTGTAATTAACTCTTAAATTATCCAGTCACAATTTTCTGACCATTTCTATTCTTGTTGACCACTTAAATAAGTATGGGATAGGTAGTGTATGATAAATGCATCAAATTCTAACATGAATCCTATATAGACCAGAAAAAAATGTGGTCCTTGCCAAAAAAATTTCTTGTTTAAGACTAACTCATGATACACTGCCTATCCCCCCCAAAAAAGTGGACACTTTCTAAAATTTGGTGGGACCACCTTTAGCTTTGATTACGGCACGCATTCGCTGTGGCATTGTTTTGATAAGCTTCTGCAATGTCCCAAGATGTTTTCCATCCAGCGTTGCATTAGAGTCTGACCGCTGTGCAAAGCCTTCTCCAGCACATCCGCAAGGCGGACAGTTCGGCCGCGAACAAGCATGTTCGCCCTCCTTCTCGCCGGCGGACAGTACGGGTGTTCGACCCGCCGTGTCCGCCGACGAGAAGGAGCCCTCTATTCTTCCTGCGGTGGGATCATTAGCAGCGAGATCCCGCCGCAGGAAGAATCTTTCACTGAAGACCGGGTAGAGAACCTGGTCTATCAGGGAAAATCCGGCTCGTAAACCCGGATGTGACGTCAGTGACGTCACATCCGGGTAGCACAACCAGGAACTATGCGTTCCAGGTGCCGGATGTGACGTCACTGACGTCACATCCGGGTGTACGAGCCGGATTTTCACTGATAGACCGGGTTCTCTACCCGGTCTTCAGTGAAAGATTTGGGGAATTTGAATATGTCCGCGAACGGGCGGACGGCGGACTTTTTTAAAATTTTTCCATTATTATCTTGGAATATGCCTGTGCCATCAGGGAAGAAAAATATGATTGATGGAATAACTTGGTCATTCAGCACATTCAGGTAGTCAGCTGATCTCATTCTTGGAGCACATACTTTTTTTGGCCAGGCAGTGTAGATTCCTGTTGTTCCCTGGATCACCAGATGGAAATAAATGAAAAAGAGACTGAGGGCTCTTTCAAAATATATGCGCTGCGGTTACAACGCACCACTGCAGTGCATCAGAGCTTAATAGCTAAGGACTGGTATGCTGCAAAATGTAACATTCGTTTTTGCATTTGAATACTTCAATCAAAGCCTGTGGAAAAAAGGAATTCCACTTAAAGCAGGTAAAATAGATGTCAACATTTGGTCAAAGCACCCGTCAATGAATTCTGATAGATCTCAAAAGCATCTACTGCTTCTACAATCTCAGGCCTACCAATGGCACTATGACTAACACACACATAAGAATAAAGCAGGGAACAGACGGCACGATATTTGAGCTAGAGCTAGACAGCACGATATTTGAGTCAGACAGATATTTGACACGATACCGCACACTCCCTAGCCCAGGAAGAAAAATACCACTACGGGCTGACACCATGGATTTTTGGCACCAGGTATAGCCAAACCTGACACCATTAGCTCAAGATGATATAATTGGACTCTAGAACTTATAAAGATTATTTTTAAAAAAAAATATCATTTGAAATCCTCATTATTTTATTTTATTAACAGAGAAAACCTTCAAAGTAGTCATACGGAAATACATTTTCCCCTTTTTTCTTATCTTCATTATTATCATTTGTTTTTAACACTAAATAATTAGAAAGCAAAAGATAATGATTTCACTCTTTACCCTCCTAGAAATGTACTTCTCAGCCCTTCCTTATTCTTGCAGGTACCATGCTTGGTCAGAACCCAGAGAAGTTTGCGGTTTATTTTGGGTAATTAGAGAAAGCCAACAAATAGAGAAGTATAAACACCCAACATTTCGTCCCCTGAAAGAACTGACCTCAGGTGTTGCACAAGAAGAATGCTATCGGGTTTCGTTACCAGGCCATCTGAGTGTAAGTTGTGGTTTATCTGTACTCACCACAGGAGTAACCTCGCACATAGAAGGGAATGTACAGATCCACTTCTGCTTGGCCCAGAAAAACTTCTGAGGTGCCAGGAAAGTCAAGAACACATATTTCAATGGAGGGACACTGAAGTGCTGATTGCAGCCGCAACCTGTGCCATAAGGAGAGTAATATTGTTGAGTTCACAACACATTTATTTTGCCTGGTGTCAACCTAAAAAAAGCTTTGTGACACAACATGCATTCTGTGTGGATGGATTACCATCTTCTATATAGGAATATGACAGGAATATGACTGGTATATGTTTGCCATAGACCAGGGGTTTCAATCCTGAATAATTAATTGATAATTAATAAATTAATAATTGGACAGTATCGGGCCAACCTTGATATAACGATGAACCTTTTTTATGTAGATACAAACTTATGTTTTGCCTAAATATTGAATCTGGAACAAGCAAAGTGTAATACTATAACACTTGTGAAACCAAATGTCCAGTTGGACAACTTGGAGGCACTCCATGTCTGGGCAGCCGCAGCTAAATTTTAAATGTATACACTTTATGTCACTTGGATAACTGCAAGGAAATATGAATAACTATGAAAGGTTGCAGTTAGGGGTGTGACATTGGGAATGTAAATTAATAATAATAAAAAAAGACTTCTAAGGGTGTTGGAGATCTGAGGGTGCAAGTCAGAGTAGGCTTATGTAAGGGTAAAATCTGACAAGAGAAAAGCACTGTGTGACAGCTGAAATATGACTATGAAAGGTTCACATTTGGACTGCAGGTAGTCTCAGGGGTTAGTTACTAAGCCAGAAAATTTCAGGGTTGTACTACTGAGGTATGAGATCTGGGGGTTCAAACGTGTTGTACTGTGAGAGTTACATGTGACCCAAAGCCAGCTGGTGACCTGTGGATGGAGGCAGCTAATCTGAGGCTTAATCAGGAACAGGGAGGTCCATCTGCAGCAGAATCTACGATGCAGGAGGCTGACGCAAAGGACAGTGAGGGAGACCACTCTACATATGGGGTGAGTACCAAACACCATCTCCTGGTACTCATCTGAGGAGCTCACTAAAAAAGTTATTTGCACCCCTGCAAATGTCAAATAAATGGCATATCTGTGCCAATTATTTCTTAAATAAATGTTCTTAATGTTTTTAGGAATCTTGCTGGCCAAAAATAAATCGCTAGGAGTTCCAGGCCTCAGGAACCTGAAACTCCTAGCCATAGACAATATAACTACGATTGTGAAGGGTACTTTTAATGCATGATACCATACCGACTTGAAAAAAAAACTATTGCTAGCAAAGATTTAGTTCTAAATTAATTTCTGCAATTCAAACATACAAAACATCCCAAACATATGAACGGTAAGGATCAGACCCAAGAAATATGGATTGACCTGGTAATTGTTCACAGAGTGGACTGGATTAACTCGGGGTGAGTTTGTTTACTAGCAAAACTCACTCTGAGCTAACATCAGGCTTTCTCACCTGTCTAGTGGAAGCATGTGGCGGTCTTTCCGGGCGATTCTGAATATCAGCAGACTTACTGATTGCAGAGCACTATAATGGATGATCTCTTTGAGCCTAGCAGAAGTGAATAATAACCTGGAAAATATTTAAAAACTACTTATCTGCTGGTCAAAAAGAGAACAAAATAAATAATGTGTAAAATATTTCTTGATTCCCCTAAGTAGCACTGCATCCATGAGTACGGTCAGTCTCTGCACCGGCGGATGTGTAAACAGACCATCCGCCAAGCAGGCAATGTCTGTGGGATACGTCGGGATCCCCGCTAAGCATATACACTTAGCCGAGGGGTCCCGACGTATAATGGAAACAACCCCTTAGGAGATCTTACCCCAAGGCCGGAGCATTGTGCCGTCACTTCCAGAAAAATTCTTAAAATGCGTATATGCAGGTAGGAGTTGGGGGGCCTTGCTTGTCTTGGACACAGACGAAGAGGGTCTTAAGGAAAAAAGGTTGGGAATCACTGATCTAGAGCAATACTTTCTTCAGGTGCTTTGCAATTAACTAACAAAGTCAACCATCTCTACTGTAGTTGTATAGTAGGGATCCCTGTCAGGTCACTGCAGAGAAAGGGGCACCCATCAGTGACAGGGTAGAGTCTAGTTCAAAGGCAGCAGATTGTCCTCCCGACACTAGGGGGGCCCAGCATAAAGAGTATAAAACTCTTTCTGGCCAGAAGGAAGGAGCTCATTGATCTGGGTAGAGAGGAGAAAGGGAGGGCAAGAGTCTGTCCCCGGTCTCCCTGTGATCTAAATTCTGCCAGAAGGAGCGTACAGGTGGCTCCTGAGCAGAGCAACCCATATTCAGAGTACAGAACTTTGCCCATTGCCTTTCGGTCACAGGAGCAGCTGAGCCAGGAAAAAAGTGAATTCCTCCCACCGGAGTGGAAGGCCTTGAGAGAGCCCAGGAGCTGAAGATGGCTGGAGCTGGGTAAAGCAGCTCCAGCCATCCCCCATGGGTGCCCTTAGGGACTGTCTTCTGCTGTGCCAGAGGTTTGGGTACTGGACTGTTATAAAGTGCCTAACTTGCCTTCGCTGTGCTGTGTGAAGCTTTAAAGACTGCACCACTTTCCATAAAAGACTGAACAGTTACCTCTTGTGCTGTACCTCAATAAAGTACAAGTTGCACTATACTGGTTCTCTTAGTTGTTTCCTGGTTTACTACCCGGCATCTGCCTGCTACAGTCATTGGGGTTCACAGTTTTGCAATGAACTGTTAGCTAATCAGATTTGCAGAACAGAAGCTTTGTTGAATAGATACTGTGGCTGCAGAGCCGATCGGTGCAGCCAGGTAGGAGGGAGCAGCCTTGACAGGGCGGGCTGGAGACGGGTGATGGACAGCTGGTGAGG
>CM070035.1:30599863-30647778 GCA_036250615.1 Ptychadena robeensis
TACACCAGGACGCAAGGTGTGGCCTCTTTGCTCTTGCCCCCGCAGATGTTCCCGGCAGCGATGTCCTTGGTGGTCCCTGGCTATTTGGCGGCTGAGTCGCAGTCTGCCACGGCGGGTTTGCGACGAGTGGTCAAGCGGCGGCGGCTGACGCGTCGATTCTGGCGGCACCGATTGGATTTCCTACGTCCGGACCAGGTGAGTGCGGAGGGCCTTTGGCCTCTCATTTTGGTTCTTACACACAACACGCGGTGGGGGCAGTGGGTGGTGGGGTGGTGGGGGCCCCGCTCACTGCGCCTGCGTCACTGGGGCCATTTGGGGGTCACTTGCAGGGACAGTTATCATTGGTGGATTCGTTGCGGGTGGTGCTGCAGCGGTTGCTGGGGGGGCGCCCACGGCGGTTTGGGGGCCTTTCGGTGAACGTGGGGGTGCTGGGGCTGGTCAAGGGGTGGTCCCGGGTGGAGTGGAGGCGGTTGCTGCGGCAGCTGCACCGGCAGCCGTGGCGCCTGCTCCGGTGGTTGAGACGGTCGCACAGACGGAGGTGGCTGGAACTGGGACGGCCGCCACTGCGGCAGTGGAGGGGGTGGTGGCTGCTGTAGGCGAGGCGGAGACTGGGTCGGCCGACAAGGATCGGCCGCTGCCCATTTCTGACGCGGCCAAGCGCAGCACTTATGTGTGCTATGAGGCGCCTTTGAGTGCGCATGTGAGGAGAAAATCTGGAAGAGAGAGTACATTGATATTTTCACCCTGTTGCCTCTGGAGCGGTTTGCCGTGGACAGGGAAAAGCGGAAGGAGCACAGAAAGGAGGAGGACGAGGACAGGCGGCGTTATCGCCTGATCCCTCGCACATTCATGAACTGGCAGCAGGCGTTCAATATTCTGGGCAGCATCATTGGGGAGAAGTCGGGTGACTTGTGTTCGCAGCTATATTGTTACCAGGATGCTATGATGGAGGCCTACAAGACGTACGGGGGCACGGCGTGGCTCCGGTACGACGAGCAGTTTAGGCAGCGTATGGCGGTTTGGCCGGATTTGTCTTGGGGGCAGAAGGACATGGGCTTGTGGCTTCAGGTGATGACGGTGGCGAAGACGCCGTCGCAGGGGCTGTCTGGGGGCGCGACGCTGGCGGCTTCAGCCGGGGCGTCGTCGTCCTTTCCGGCCACCGCCGGCGGTTCCGGTACAGGAGCGTCGGCAGGACAGCGTAAAGGGGTGTGCTGGAGGTACAATGAGGGGGCCTGTAAGTGGGGGGCCACTTGTCGTTTCAAGCACGACTGCTCCGGGTGCTGAGGGTCCAATCACCCCCTCACCAAGTGCTTTAAAAAGGGCAAGGGCACCGCGGGAAAAGGGGAGAACGCCGGTGAGCGTGGATCGGATGGCGCTGTGGCTAAGTAGATACCCTGATAGGGTAGTGGCAGATTTTTTGTTTCATGGGTTCCACAGGGGGTTTTTGATTCTGTCGGTTGGGCAGGTGGGGGGAGGGCAGCGTTGCAAGAATTTGGTTTCGGTGCGCCAGCACCCGGAGGTGGTGTGGGACAAGTTGCTCGCGGAGGTGGCCTTAGGGAGGATGGGGGGTCCTTTTGCGGGTTGTCCTGATGCCGATGTTACTTTGTCTCCGCTGGGATTGGTGCCCAAGAAGGAGGCGGGGAAATTCCGCCTCATTCATCACCTCTCTTACCCAGCCGGGGGATCGGTTAACGATGGTATTGACGTCTCGCTGACGTCGGTCTCATACACTTCCTTTGACGCTGCGCTGCAGCTGGTTCGGGAGGCGGGGCAGGGGGCACTCATGGGCAAGGTGGATATTGAGGCGGCCTTTCGTTTGCTGCCGGTTCACCCAGACAGTCAGCCGTTGTTGGGCTGTTCGTTTAATGACTGCTGGTTCATGGATCGCTGCTTGCCCATGGGTTGTTCCTTGTCCTGCGCTTACTTCGATCGCTTCAGCACTTTTCTTGAGTGGGTGGTCCGGAAGGTGTCGGGGCTGCCTGGGGTCGCCCACTACTTGGATGATTTTTTCTGTGTGGGCCCCAGGGGTTCGGATGAGTGTTCCAGGGTCATGGCTGCGTTGCAGGAGGTGTTTGGGGAGTTCGGGGTCCCGCTAGCGGCTGACAAGTTGGAAGGGCCGGCGGTTTTGATTCAGTTCCTGGGCATCGACATAGACTCAGAGGTCATGGAGTGTCGGCTTCCGTAAGACAAACTGGCCGATTTGCGGCGGGTGGTGCGCCTGGTGTTGGGCGTGCGGAAGGCCACGCTCCGTGGCATCCAGTCTTTGTTGGGCAAGATGAATTTTGCCTGCCGCATCCATCCGATGGGCAGAATTTTTTGCCGCCGGCTGGCTTTTCTGACTTGTGGGGGGACTAGGCCTCACCATTTCATTCGTGTTACTAAGGAGGCGAGGGAGGATTTGCGGGTGTGGCTGGCCTTTCTGGACGTTTCAACGGTACATCTGGTGCGGTTGCCCCCGCGCTGACGTCGCCAGAACTGCAGCGTTCACGGCGATGCGCGGCCTATCGCTTTGGGGCCGGCTTTCTGGAGCGTGGTGCCAGGGCAGTGGCCGGTGGCGTGGCACGACCAGGGGCTTGACGAGGAATTTGGCATTCTCAAATCTTTCCGGTGGTGGTGCGCGTGTTTGTGGACGTGCTCGATTGGCGACGCCAGTTGTCTTTCTTCGGCCAAACTGGCGTGTTGTCGGCCATCAATTCCATGTGGCTCTTCTCCGCGGTGGTGAACCTGGTGCGTCAGTGGTTTTCGTCTGCTAGTGGATAACATCAGTTTAGGGCGGTGCATGTGCCTAGGGTTCTAACGATGTTGAGCTGACGCGCTGTCTCGTTCCGCAGATCGTTTTCGCCGTTTGGCTCCGGAGCCAGCCGGGCCCCCAGCGCATGCCAGAGTGGCTGTGGACGTCGGCGCCCCCGTCCGGCAGGCGGCTGAGGAGGCGGTGGCTCCGGCCACGTGGAGAGCGTTTTTATGGCAGAATTGGAGCATGGTCTGTGTTGGAAGCGTCCTGTGGGGGACCCAGGCCGGGCCCTGGGGCGTCGGACCTGTTTGGGTTTTTCTTTGGGACCTGCTAGGCGGGGGGGGGGGGGGTGTCGGCTTCTGCAGTGGGTAGGTCCATGGCAGCTTTGTCCTTTTATTTAAGGCAGAGGGGGCTGGAGGATCTGCCCAAAAACAATTTCTGTGAGGCAGGTGTTGCGGGGCTATAGGAAAGGGGGGAGGTGCCTGATGCCAGCGGCCTGTTACCTTGAATGCTGGGGGGCTAGCGGTCGGTTTTTTAAACGCCTGTTGCCGGTCGGTGTTACGAACGGCTGCTCTTTCCTGGCGTTCTCGTGGCGTTTCGGCGCTTCAGAGTGGGGGGAATTGGTTAGCCGAGAGAGTAGAGTGGTCCCCGGGGGGGTCTTGGTTGAGAATTACGGGTGTGCAGGGGAGGTGTTGCTGGTTGTGATTTATGGGCAAGACGGATCGGGGGAACAGGCTGGGCGTGCAGTGTGGGCGGTGACGGGGGGTACCCGCTGTGCCCGGTGCAGGCTATTTACAGTTCCTGGACGTCCGGGTGGGGGGGACGGGCAGGCCCACTGTTGCTGCAGAGGATGGGCGTTTCTTTCCGGTTCCAGTCTCGGCGGTTGTTTAGGCGCTGCTGGGGCAGCGGGGGGGATCCGGGCGACCTCCTTCCGCATGGCCAGCCACGGAGGCAGCCATTCGCAGGATTGGCACGAAGCCGCGTTTGGACAATTTCAGCCGCATTGTGGTGGTAATCCCGGGGGGGGGTTTGGGTTTGGTGGTCGGGGGGGGGGGGGGGACCTGTTTCCATTCTGCGTGGGTCTCACATGTTTCTTAGTGCCAGTCAAACGGACCGTGTGGACGAGCTGGCGGTGCACTGGTTTGGCTTTCGGGGACTCCGGTTGGAACAACTGCTACTGAAATTCGGAGTGCTAGCCAGCATACCCCCCATATCTCGTCTTGCACGCTGGGGGAATGATTTGGGTTTGCCAGCCAGAGGTTGCTAATGTAGCGGTGAAGTCATTTTTCTGAGGGCGGGGAGGTTTTACCTGAGACAGTGGTATCTGGTAGAGGGCCCCCAGGGTAGGGCGGCCGGATTACCCCTTGCAGTCTGCATAGAGCCCGAGTGAAGTGAATCAATCGGTGGCTAAGTTCCCTGTTGGGGGGGATATCGGTTAGGCATAACTTGTTGGAAGCTCGGGGCCTTCTGCGGCCTGACGTACCTGTCTGACGTGGGCTTGGACATATTCTTGTGCGGAATCCGAGAAGGGATGGCCGCAGCTTATCGTGGTTGGGTGGGGCATCTGGAGCAGTTGGCTCATGCTTCCAGATGCTGTGGCGGGTCCTCGTCAGTGCCAATGTGAGATTTTAGCTGGTGAATAGTGGTGACATGCTTAGTTCGGGATGGCAGTCATCAGAATGTGGTGTTATAGAGGGCCCAGGCCCTAAGTTGGTTATTGTTTTACTGTTTGGCATTTTATTAGAAGTACCCACCGTGCTGGATTAAAAAGGGCAGGTTGGCTGGTACGAACGGTGTTTTGAATATGTCATTTAATATGTCATTAAGATGTTATTTACAATTTATTTAACTTAAAGTTTGAAATTATTAATGTTAGTAAGTTATCGGCACTGGCGAGGGTTCATGTCAGTTTTGGATAAGCTGTGGCCTTTTTTGTACACGCACTTAATACAAACAAAGTTTTCTGAAGAAATTTGTCTCTGTGGTTATTTACTTAGTTATAAGTGGGGAGATGGGTAAACAGGAGGTCAGCCTTGCCCGGTCATGTGGCTGCAGAGCCGATCGGTGCAGCCGGGTAGGAGGGAGCAGCCTTGACAGGGCGGGCTGGAGACGGGTGATGGACAGCTGGTGAGGCCCGGAAGAGGAGGGGCCAGAGGCGGATCTAGGGAGTCAATGTAAGGAGGAGCGCCCGGAAGTGAGGCCTCTTCCTCTAGGAGAACAGGCACCCCCCCTCCCTCCCTTGTGTTATATTTGTTATGCTGTATGTCTATTTTGTGTTGATTTCTTGTTTATATTTGTCACAGCTGGCGGGTCCTCGTCAGTGCCAATGTGAGATTTTAGCTGGTGAATAGTGGTGACGTGCTTAGTTAGGGATGGCAGTCATCAGAATGTGGTGTTATAGAGGGCCCAGGCCCTAAGTTGGTTATTGTTTTACTGTTTGGCATTTTATTGGAAGTACCCACCGTGTTGGATTAAAAAGGGCAGGTTGGCTGGTACGGACGGTGTTTTGAATATGTCACTTAATTTGTCATTAAGATGTTATTTAAAATTTATTTAACTTAAAGTTTGAAATTATTAATGTTAGTAAGTTATCGGCACTGGCGAGGGTTCATGTCAGTTTTGAATAAGCTGTGGCCTTTTTTGTACACGCACTTAATACAAACAAACTTTTCTGAAGAAATTGTCTCTGTGGTTATTTACTTAGTTATAAGTGGGGAGATGGGTAAACAGGAGGTCAGCCTTGCCCGGTCATGCCTATGTAATTTGAAGATTATGTTTTGCCTCATTGAAATCTCAATCTGGAGAGGGTTTTTTATATTACTTAATGTACTAATTTTGACATTGGCAATTATGACAATCATGTGCTTCTGTATTAGCCTCCCCTGAACTCTGGTTGCTATGTACTTGTTTTTAGTAATTAGATGTCCAATCTGTTTGTAAGACTCATTGATGTCTTCTTGGTCTCTCCGCATTCCCTCAATGCTTTCGTTGCATTATAATGGATTCCAGAATGATTCACATAATGAACATCTGGAATCCGGCAATGCGAGCAGACAACAGAGGTGAGTGACTCAGGATGACAAGGGAGGTTCCTGTCTTGCACCTCATAACCCCATACTGTTGTGCACTGGAATTATCATGAGGTGTCTTATGACCTAACTTGAGAATGGCCTACATTCTCCTGGAAGCTTTGATTCACCTGCTTATGTAATGCACCCAGATATTACATAGTCCCGTCTATCTATGTCCACATTCACAACTGCTGTCACCAATTACCCACACTGTCATTCAGAAAACAATGGTTCATTGTTGGATTAACACCTCTGGATGACATTTCTGAACAATATTGTTAACACTCCTCTCTCAATGTGTTTCACTACAATTACAAATAGGCAGATGGTCCCAAGACACAGTATCTGGCAAAAGTGAGTACACCCCTCACATTGTGGTAAATAGTTAAAAAATTATTTTCATGGGACAACACTGAAGAAATGACAATTGTATTACAGTGAGATCTGAGACCATGTAACCTTAACAAGTCACATGACACTAGGGAGGATAAATGTGTAATTGGGCACAGTTCTGACATTTTTTTCACTTAGGGGTGTACTCACTTCCATGGTTTCAACACTTTTTTTATACTTATCTATTTTACCATAGAGGGATCTTTCGGCCCATTTTGCCGCCATCCGATGGCCGCGAGCGCGCACGCACACATGGTCGGCCAAAAAATCGGCTGCGGCTTGCTAGGTGTATGGTGGCCTTAAAAGCTCTCCATTTAACTTCCGCCTAATCAGCGGACCATCTACAATGGTTTCCATTTCTGAACTCACATATTTAACTCTTTTGTATTGCAGTTCATATAAAATCTGTCACTTTAATAACATTGATTTATGACATCACCTTTGTCCTTTGGCATTTCTGTGATATCTTTTTTCATGGAATGAATGTATAGAAACTCGGCAGATGCTTACAGCCAAGATATTCCGCATCAAAGAAAAAGAAAACATTTTTCTTTCTGTTACCTTTTCCTTTAACAAATACCTGTTTGATTTGAGTAGATTTGCTTCTTTCTAATCAGTCGGGATTAGTGATGAAGCATTGCTTTTTTTATTCGGGCTTTGAAGGTGACCTCAGGTATAGTAGAATCTCTTTGATCTCACAACCTGAAAGAGGAGTCTCTTGTATTTGGAAAAGGGGGGGCTCTTGCTTTTCTAGAGCACCACAGGGCTGACATATGAATGTCTTTGAATCAGGTCCTATTACCTGCATGTCTATTGTTAGGCCAAGTGCCCTGGTGGGCCTAAAGCAATTGTTTTTTGGCTCCTCTCATTTATTTGTGCTCAGTGCAGTTTTTTTCTTACAGAGCTCAACAACTAACTAAAACTAAATGTATATTCATAAAAAAATAAATATATATATATTGATACATTAACGTACCTCTGAACTGGCACAATGGTGGCATAGTGTTTCAAAATCCTAAAAAAAATATATATATATACATATCTACAATGCTCTGGAATCATATGAGATTTCATATTTATTTGCCAGGCTTCTGGAGTTAATTAAGAGCAAAATCACAATGTAAAAGTTTTGAAAATGTCTTTGTGTAGTTTTCAATGCAGTGAAGGATAAGGTATTTTCCCCGGCTGTCATTGCTATCAGTGAGTTATCACAGAGAAGGTGAAAAGAGGGGTGATGAGGGACATTCAGGTTTAAGCTGGGCATAGACAGGTCGTTTTCCTGCCGACTGCTCAGCCAACCGACCGGGCTTAATGAGGTCTGCACGCATGGCCGCTAGTGCCGAGAATCGGTCAGGCACCCTTTGTGTGCCGGCCATTACTTCCGATGGGATCGGCTGGGAATTTACCATCATGTCGGATCACCGTGCGATCCGACATGCAGCAGATTCCTGGTTAATATAAGCAGGGAGTGCAACCGATTCTCTGCCAACCCGACCGCCGATCGATTGCAGGAACGCGCACGGCAGCCGATCAGCTGTCGAATCGGGCAGGAATCTGCCCGTCTATGCCCAGCTTTACTCATTACAGGTTAGGGTTTTAGTTAATTGCATTCTGCCCTATAAGCGGCACTTGTGGTGCCAATCACAACAAGTTAATTGAAAACAGATGTACAAGCAGCAGTGTGTTTAAAAATGTCTTTAAATATTATTATTCTTAACTTTAATTTGATAAAGTGCCATCATATTGCATAGCTCTGTATATTAAATAAGGGTTCAAAATCAACACATGCCCACAAAAATGTATAGATTATAGGTCAACATACACCTTACAATCTAACTGGACAATTTCTGTACAATAAAGTTACGTTTTACCAAAACATTAATATGAGGTAATATGAGATAATATGAGTAATATGAGGACCTTTCTATACCAACCTATCAATCTATATGCAATTGGTAGATCTAAAGAAAATTTTACAGAGAGATTGAAAGGTGTGTGGGGGGGACTTTAGGCACAGAAGCAGAAGAAGGACCTGACCAATCGACTATTCAAAAGGTAGGGGGGATGGGACAGGCATGGTGATCATGTTAGGAATGAGAAGATGGGGAGGCCAAACTGAAGAGCAGGGTTTTCAGGGCTTTTTTGAAAGTGGTAAAAGTAGGAGCAAGGGCGAGGGAGAGAGTTCCAGAGAGTAGAACGGCCCTAGAGAAGTCTTGAAGCCACGCATGTGATGATGTTTTGTGTGCAGATGTCATTGGTGTAAGGTTTGTCATCTTTTATGCAGATAGGCATCAGTTGTCTCTGTAACTTAGAAAGCATTAAACACCAAGACTTAAAGCAAGCATGAGCAATGACTCCTAATGCTTAGTTATTTTGGAGGGTGATGTACATGTTTAGATACTCCAAGTCTGGTTATATCCGAGCCGGGAGATCAATTTGCAGAGAGAACAATCTAAGTATGAAGAATGATGGTTGCCATCATGGGTTTCTATGACAGTAGATTTTAATCTATCTATTCTTTACACTTCTATAGTGTCTCTTGTCTCTCTGTCACCACATTTTCTAAAAGAAATATATATCAAATTACAGACAGAGAACAGTTTTTTCAACTATATATGGACTAAACCTTAAAAGAAACTTCAAACAAAAGTACTGTTTGCTGGACCCTTCCCTGAGGCCTGACTTCAATCCGTTCTATAAAAACAACGTCTGTGCTCGTCCTCAATAGAGATGGTCGAATTTTATTTAAAAAATTCGACCATTTCGCCAATTTCGAGTTAATTGCAAAGCCCCTGAAATGGTATCATCACCAAACTTGCTGGAAATGTAGAGAAGGGTTGGGGGTATACTACAAAAAAGAAGGTATGTCTCTAACACAAATAGTTTTTGCACAAATTAAGTTCAAAGTCAAGTCAAAATTTCGAAAATCGGAATTTCGACTTTAAATTTGAACTTAATTTATGCAAAAAGTACATGTGCTAAAGCAACACTTCTTTTTTTCAAATGTTCCCACAACCCTTCTCTACATCTCCAGCAAGTTTGGTGATGATACCATGTTCAGGGGCTTTGCAATCAGCTCACAAAGTTAGCAAGTCGAAAAATTCGACCATCTCTAGTCCTCAACAGGCCACTGTCTGCCGTCCGTGCTCCTTCACAGTCAGGGATGTGGATCTGGGTCCTTAGTTTCATTCAAATCCTGTTGCTTTCTAAATTCTCATTAAATCTCATTAAATATATAATTTTTTTTTAATTGAATGATTGGCATGAGAGGCCTAGAGCAGCCATGAGGTGAAACTGATGTGGGAAGAGTATATGGACAGCTGACACACTGCATTGCTATTTGTATTAAGATTATGATTTTTGCTGAAACCTTTTTTTTTTCTTGTCCTTATTACTGGGGCCTTTTCTTTTGATGGTTGAAATATCAAAAAATATCAAAAGTTGTCTTTTGATGGTTGAAAGTGAAGTTCAAAACCACCAGGACTCTCCCTAAAGCTGGTTGGCCATTTAAACTGAACGACCGTAGTAGAAGGGCCTTAGTCAGGGATGTGTGTAGAGAGGAGAACCTTCCAGAAGGATAACCATCTCTGCAGCAATCCACCAATCAGGCCTGTTTGGTAGAGTGGCCAGATGGAAGCCACTCCTTAGTAACAGGTAGATGGTAGCATGCCTAGAGTTTGTCAAATGGCACCTTAAGGACTCTAATGCTAGCCATACACAGCCCGATTAATAGCCCGATCAACCAAGCCCGATCGAAGTTTGCCGATAAAAAAATCTGTGTTTTCTCGGATGATCTAACAAAAAATCCCCACATAGGAAAAAAGATTTTTGATTGATGTAACAGTTTTGATCGTACATCATAGTCGGAGTTTATCGTCATTTTTGTCGTCCAATTTTTCATTCAATGGGAAGTAATAGTAATATCGGGGATGATCGGTGTTCATTTAGTCGGGCGCTACAAGAAAAGTAGAACGATGTAACCGGACCGATTAAAATTTTCCAACATGTCCGATCATGTGATGCCCGATTTTCTGCTAAATTTTGATCGGGAAAGCTCTGTCGGACCATGTGGGCAAAACCCAATTTATGCCCGATTAACGAAAAACTTCGATCGGGCTTGGTTGATCGGGCTATTTATCGGGCTGTGTATGGCTAGCATTAGACCATAAGAAACAAAATTCTCTGGTCTGATGAGACAAAGATTGAACTCTTTAGTGTAAATGCCAGAATTTTCATTTGGAGGAAACCAGGAACTGCTTATCACCAGGTCAATACCATCCCCACAGTGAAGCATGGTGGTGGCAGTATCATGCTGTGGAGATGTTTTTCAGATGCAGAACACAGTATGTGAAAATAGAAAGGATAAATGGAAAGACGCAGTAATGTACAGAGACATCCCGGATCGAAACCTGTGCCAGAGCGCTCTTCAACGCATACTGGGGGGACGGTTCATCTTTCAGCAGGATAACGACCCTATGCACACAGCCAAGATGTCAAAGGAGTGGCTTTAAAAGAACTCTGTGAATATCTTTGTGTGGCCCAGTCAGAGGCCAGACTTGAATCCAATTAAACATCTCAGGAGATTTCTTAAAATGGCTGCACCAACGCTTCCCATCCAACCTGATGGAGCTTGAGGGGCGCTGCAAAGATGAATGGGTGACACTGGCCAAGGATAGGTGTGCCAAGCTTGTGGCATCATATTCACAAAGACTTATACTCTCTGCACCTCTTTCACATTAAATGTCTGCTGTCAATTTTACTAGAAGTGATATCTACAACTTCTGTGCTTTTTAAGATATTTTATTAATCAATATTGGCATTCAAGGCAGACATGGCAGCTGGACAGAAAGGAAACAGACATTAGGAGGTTAAAGAAAGGGAGGAAAGTATTATACAGAGGGTATTTTCAATACAAGACGGGTCAAAACGTAGAAGCAGCAAGAATCATTATTATCAGCATCATTATTTTTTTATTGCCAGATTTATAGTTAATTATGGTTTTATAGATAGGGATGCAACTTAGGCATGTAGCCATGAAAATGCAATTCATACAAAAATGGAACTCTATCTATCCATATTGTGTGACCTCACTGCGTTAAACATGACTTTAATGTGTATGTATTGGAATACAGCCAATATACAAGATATGGTATGCATGCAGTTTCTTTTTGGAGAAAAAAATCCCCAAATCTCCTACAGAGAAAACCAAAATTTCTTCCAGATGCCTATAAATAAGTTGGAATGGGGCCAGGAATTCAACCGAGAGCATCTCAGCAATGTCTGAATTGACAGTTGACCTAATTGTGGTTGCATGACTCTAGTCTCGGTTCTGTATGCAGAGCCAGGGTTAGTCATCAGTATAACCTGGCTGGTTAATATCAGGCTATTTATACACCCCGACAGTAGAGAAAACACATTCTATACAGGGGTGCAGATGCCTGTTCCCTGCTCAGGAGGAACATTCTTGGCGCGTTTGTAACTCTAGAAGTTTCAACTCCTTTGCACTGGCAGACGGTCCAAGTTACCCAGGCACATGACATGGGCAGCCAAGACTTTAAAACCTGCCCAAACAGCAGCAGCATGTACGGCTCAGTGCTTCAGTATAGAAAAGTCATGTCAACATAAAATTTATTAAAAAAATTAAAAAGTGGGAATATTTATTTACATGTACCTGCTTGTGCATTGGGAATTAATAGTGATGGCTGAACATCGGCCGCTCGCAAACAGGTGACTTTGACTTTCATAAAAGATCGGCGTCCGCATGTTGTGGTAAACCCCAAACTCCAATGGCACGTCTGTGTCCCTCAACATCTACCGCCGAAATGATCTTGACAGACACTGGCAGTGTGGGCACTCTTCCGCTGGCTGGATCTTTTTTAGTGGTAGGCCGTGCAAGGGTCTAAAACGATCGGACCCACACACCGGTGAAGGGGGCGGGTCGAAGACCAGTACTGTTCACTGGCGAGGAGGGGATAGAGCATGCCATGTTCACTGCAGACTGTCTGCTGCGCCAACATTGCGCCC
Organism: Ptychadena robeensis; assembly: GCA_036250615.1. Lineage (NCBI taxonomy): Eukaryota > Metazoa > Chordata > Amphibia > Anura > Ptychadenidae > Ptychadena > Ptychadena robeensis. The sequence goes on from CM070035.1 coordinate 30,612,083, forward strand.
ACCTCTACTGATAAAGTGACATTAAAATGTTTTTGTGTGCAATGGACAAAAACTACCCAGTATTGCCAGGTTTCAGTAAATGTGTAAGTACATTTACCTGCAAACAATCTGAAGATCAGTAAAATATTAGTATTTGTGCAACTGATCAAAAAATCTGTAAAGATTATCGTACATTATGAAATATTCTTACTGGACTCCATTTCAAGTTGGTACACTGCACTTTAGCAAGTGTTGCACTTCAATGCATTAAAGTCCTGAAGGAGAATGTAACAGATGATACCTAGGAATTCGGGGTCTTTCGCGGTGCCAGTGTTAGCGCATGTCACTGCGCTAGGTCTCCCATACTGGTCTATGGTAAAAGTTTGCGTCCAGCTGTGGATATTGGGAAAGTATATGTCACTTTTGAGGTCTGTCTCCCATAATCCCCATTAGTGGTGAGCAACATAGGCAATATTCGAATTTGCGATATTTTACGAATAATTTTACTAATATTTGATTCGATATTCAAGCTTATGGCCATGCATTGCGAAAATATATTTGCAATGATAATTGCGATCACCTTCAAAATTAATGGTCACATAAAATCACCATGCATGACTATTAGATTTCTAGTGCATAATATTTTGAATATTCAAAATTGTTAACATCTGCCACCATATTCGCCAAATTTTTAAATTATCGAATATATTCGCAATTCAAATATTAAAGCTCAAAACTAATCCCCTTGTGCTCGACAGGCAGCCAGATCGAAATCTAGTGATGCTGGATCACTGGATTCAGATCTGGATTTGTGGAGACAGCGAAACCGGTAGAGTCTCACACCTCCATCTTACATGCTGGAGGATAGGACACTCCATGTCGGTGCTGGAGCGAGGAAGAGGGGAAGGTATGGGATTTTTCTCTCCAGGGATCGGTTTGCTTTGGATCATGATTCCATGTAGGTAAGTAAGTTTATTTGTTTGTTTTTTTGTTTTTGTTTTAAGTTCAAATCTGCTTTAAGGGCTTGTTTCCACTACACGTTAGGACCCCCTCCGCTAAGCCTTTGCTTGGTGGGGATCCCGACGGAGCACATACACTTACCTAATCGGCGGATGCTGTATTTAGACATTCGCCGATGCAGAGGCTCAACATACTCGACTACGTTCAGCCATGCATCGGAGGAACAGCTCGGCGCAGTGAAGACACAGCATTTGCCGAACAGGTAATTGAATGTGCTCTGACGGGATCCCCGCCAAGCAATACGCTTAGTGGAGAGGGTCCCGAGGTAAAGATAACCTAAGACATTTTCTAAGCAACTAGTACAATTCCATATTTTTACATAACAAACAAAAAAAAACTCTGCCCTAAGTGGAGGTAAATTGTGAAACAGGACACGGAGTTCCATCTGCAGTTTCATCTGCAATCATGACATAACTACCAATACATTACATGTTTTACAAGTGATGGTTAAGTAAATTATGGTCAATATCCAAGAGGAATCTCTCTCATTACCTGCCAGACTGAAAAATCAACTGGACGGGCTGCTTGTTCATTCTATGTTTTACAGCTAGAGCTCTATTAATTGCAGTGATTAATGATACCAAACATTCCTGAGATTTTTGCAGCATTTCCCTCCACCATTACTAAGACAATAATGGCCCAGATACTACGCGCAGCAATGCTGGATGTGAACAGAGTGACCTCCTTTCCTGCATGAATCAGCCTATGGGAATGGCTCTTTCACTGGACTCCTCCAAGAAGAAAAGTCCTCATTCCCGGACCAGGTATTTCAGGTTGGGTTGGGCTCTGCTTTATTAGGCTGTTCTGGAACATTGTTAAAATGTAATACATTCATTAGCTGCTTTCAGATGTATTGCCTCTGCAAATATATGAGTCTAATTATTACTAATGACCCATTCCTGTACATGGGTGGTTGGCTAGCCACAAGAGGAAATTTTCCAGCAACATGAAATTAGTATTTGCCACTTTAACAGATCAAAGGACATTGCATGCTGGAAACATTAGCCTATAGTAGAGTACAAGGTTCAGGGAACTTTCACAGTAGCCCTGTGTGTGTTGCAGTACCCCAATGCAGGGCGGATTATGTTATAACAAGGTACACAGGTTTATGTAGGCCCCACGTTGTGTTTAGCAGTAATGCTCAGCGTAAACTCAACACCAGTATCAGGTTCTGCAGCAAAAAAATGTGTGCTGCAGAACCTGATACTAGAGTTGAGCTTGATTATTCAAATTGCGAATATATTCAGCGAATTGGCTATTCAAGAATTCGCAGATTTCGCAAATATGACGCCAGTTATTTGCAATTAAGAATATTTGTGATATTCTGCATTGGGATGTTTATGGCAATGGATTGTGAATATATATTCAATGCGAACAAAAATGTGTGACCATTCATTTTGAAGGTAATTTTGAGGTGATTTATATATATTCACAATGCATTCCCAATGTGAATATTCGCGAATAACGAATCTAATATTAGTAGAATTATTCGCGAAATATCGTGAATTTGAATATTGCCTATGCCGCTCATCACTAACTGATACAAGTGTATGGGAGACTCCGCACAACTTAATGCGTTGGCGCATAGCTTTTTACCGAAAATGGGCGCATTTGTGAATAACAGCCAGTGTAAAAGGGGAACATAGCAAGGTTTCATAGCAAAGTGGTTAAGGTGGTCATACACACTGTCAATAGATTAGATGTTAGTTTTCATAAAAAAAAAGTAAAACATGGATAATAAGAGTATACTCCAGTGGTGGGCAACTGAGTTGATGTGGAAGGCCACAAGTGCGGCCCTCGACATCACTAAATTGCCGCACATAACATTTTCAATCGATACTGACTTGTATAAGCATTTTATAATTAAAAATGAATGAAAGCATGCGTAGATAATAGACATTATTTTTCATTTTTAATAATAGTTAGGTTTTGGGGGCCGCAAGCAAAGGACTGAGGGAGGCCACTGAAGAACACCCAAAGGGCCGCAGGTTGGGCACCTAGGGTATACTCAGTCAATGATTGGTAATATGTTGATTGAACATTTATAAAACATTTAATTTTTTTGTACAATTGTAGCTGGGTGCACTGCCTTGCAATTGCCAGCTGCTTAGTAAAAAAAAAAAAGACACCTCTACAGGTTGGTAAAGTAAGGCTGAATTTACACTGTCGGTTGTTGAGCTGCTTTCAGCTCAGGAACCAGCAGTGCGCTCCCGCAGCCGCTGGAGAAACGTCTCCCTGCGATTGTTTGCAAAATAGTTCAGACATTCGCAGGTCGTCTAATTAAGGACCCCATTGCGGTCCTATAGGATGGCAGCCTGAATGGATACGTTAAAGGGTTGTTAACCTGGCGGTTAAAAACCACCAGTGTAAATGGACCCTAAATAGTAGGGTGTGGGCCAGTTCAATGCAGAACTGCTCACAACCTACATATTGATTGCAATGGTCAAACGGTGCACAGTGATAATCCAGGTAAAAACCTTTAATGCGCTTGCTCCTGGTTATCATTCCAATCAAATACACTATCAGTCTGTATGCTAGGATGTTCCCTCCTGGTGCTTTTGGTTCTTCCCAAAGATATATTGCACTTACTCAACCCCGAATCAGGTATGTTTCTTGTGCATGTCAACATATTGCAGTAGACAGTAGAGCATAGGTCTCTTGATGAATGTGATGCAAATGCTTTGATTATACAAAAAAAGGATTTGCAGTGTTTTCTATATAAAAGTCAAAGGAATACAGGAAAACATGTGAAAAAGGGGCCAAAGCTCCATCTGCTGGCTTGATAGTTAACAGAAATGTATTGTATTCATGGTTGCACTTCCGTGTTCCAGTTACCAAAAGTGACAGTCTGCAACATTTACAGAACCATCAGGTAACTGTAATGTCCCCTCCCTCCTACGTTCAGTGCAAATGATGTGCAGAGTGGTAAGTTAGGAGGCAGAGTAATGCCCCATTCTTCCTCAGTAAGAGGGAAGGGGGCATTACTTTCCCTTCTAACTTCCCTTGTTAGCAGCAGCTCTGATGCTTTCAATGAAAGCATTGACCCCTGTGAAATGGCTGTCTGACCCCCAAGGGGGTCTGGACCCACAGGTTGGGAACTGCTGCCTAAGGGTTATGTTTTTACAAAGTTAAGGGATGTGTTGCTTTAGCACACCCCCCTAAATTTGTGGGTCCTCATTTTCTGTGTCAGGGGGATTTTTTTGCCTGTTTGAATGCAGAGAACATTTTTTTACATGTGCAATGCATTCCTTATGGGTGCGTTAATGCATCTACAGTGCATTTGGGTTTCATTGCATTAAATTTATATCAAAGTAGTGTTGCGTTGACAAAAACCCAACAGATCTCAGAACGCATAGTGGAAACAATTCCATTGACTAGAAATGGATACATGTTGAAAATGTGTCACAAACTCCTTGGAAACATGGCCTTAGCGCCCCCATACACCTTTAGATTTATCTGTCAGATTTTCTTTAGATCTTCTTTTGTTTTACCAAAACCATGTAATATGAGGGACTTTCTAAACCATCAAGTCTACCTGTGTTCATCGCAGAGGACCCGGCACTACATAGATGTTGGTAGATCTAAAGGATATCTGACAGAGAGATCTAAAGGTGTATGGCCAGCTACATCATCGTCATCATCATCAGTTACAATACATCGGCTACATGTTGGACATAGTATATTAATCTGTTACTTTTTTTTTAAACTGGTCAGCCAACGTCTTCCTTGCCTAGTGGCTCTTTTGCTACTGCACCTGTCTCAACTCTCAAGGATGTCATATGCACTGGAATTCATCTATATAAAATGATCACTAAAAGGATGACTATCCTACACCTAGGGGATAAAGTCTTTACTGCTTGCATGATGGAATAAAATTGACGTGAAAAAAAAGCAGTTGAGTTTTTTATTGCTCCATTTTTCATGTTGTTGCTCATCACTAGAGCATTCCGGAGGTGTGGGAAAACTTCAAGTAAAGAATATTTAACAAGCTTGGGCGTATTTCCATGGGATCTGAGCAGTTACAAGGATTGGGAGGAGGCTGCTCCTGTATACCTTATGTAAGAAAGCACATACATTGTGGAATACATTGTGTCTTCTTATGTCATGACTTACTTCATCTATAGGCATTGTGAACTTTTAACATACTAAAGAAACCAGCTTCTCAACCTCTCCCTGGCATGCCAATTACAGCTTCTAAATTGCAGGCTTCACTATATGAATAGTTAAATAGTATTATAGGCCATTCCTGAGATATGATGACAACATCTTATTTGCATAAGACCCAGTTTTTCTTTGGTGACTGTTATATAAGTCAAGATACCATCGCACCCTTACTCAAGAATTTATTTGATGTCACAATATAACCTGGAATAACTTGCCTGCATTAAATGATACTAAAAATGTGCTACTGATTCGTTCTTCTAATGCTGGCCATAACAGAAGCAATAGTATCGTTTATTATTATGAATGCATTTTAATTGTCAAAATTGCTAAAGTGAAACCATGATTATAGCCAGGGGTACTCTGGTACTCAAAAGGGGCCAAAAACTAGCTATGCGTACAAAGCTCATATGCGTACTAACAACTTGGAGGCGCTCCGTGTCTGGGCAGCCGCAGCTTAATGTTACATGTATGCAATTTATGTCACTTGGATAACTGGATAATTCTGAGGGATGAAAGTCAGAGAAGGCATATGTAAGGGTAAAATCTGACAAGAGAAATGTACTGTGTGACAGCTGGAATATGACTATGAAAGGTTGACATTTGTACTGCTGGTAGTCTCCGGGGTTTTCAGGTCAGAAAATTTCAGGGTTGCACTACTGAGGTATGAGATCTGGGGGTTCAAACGTGTGGTACTGTGAGAGTTACATGTGACCCAAAGCCAGCTGGTGACCTGTGGATGGAGGCAGCCAATCGGAGGCTCAATCAGGAACAGGGAGATCTATCTGCAGCAGAATCTACTATGCAGGGGGTGGACGCAGAGGACAGTGAGGGAGACAGTGTGAAGGACCACCCTACATATGGGGTGAGTACCAAACACCATCTCCTGGTACTCATCTGAGGAGCTCAGCTCACTAAAAAAAAGTGATTGTAGTGAATACAATCTTTTAAGCTAAAACTCTAGGTGCTTACCAGCTATTGTCGAGCTGCTGATGTCATCACAATGCAATTGAGTTGAGTGATTTAAAATTAGAAATAGGATTGAGATTCTGCTTTTGCTAAAACACTTAGCATTCCTTTGGATTTACTTGTGCGGTATACCTATGCTCAACGCATTTGAAATGTGATTTTACAGTAGAGATGGATGAATTATTCAACTAGCTGGCTTTCTAAGCTGATTGCCAAGCCCCTGAAATTGGTATCATCGCCAAAATGGCTGGAGATGTAGAAAAGGGGTGTGGGAAAAAAATGTTTTGCTCTAGCACCTATTAGATTGTAAGCCCGTCCGGGCAGGGTCCTCTACTCCTCCTGTGTCATACCTGTACCTGTGTGTTATTGTGTTATTGTGTGTTTGTATCTCCACTCTAATGTATTGTACAGCGCTGCATATTATTTTGGCGCTATATAAATAAATGCTAAAAATTATAATGATAATAATAATAGCACATGTAGTTTTTGCATAAATTAAGTTCAAAGTTGAAATTTTGACTTGCATTCACACTTACTTTATGCAAATACTATTGGTGTTAGAGCAATATTTTTTTGTAGTACACCCCCAACCCTTCTCTACATCTCCACCAAGTTTGGTGATGATACCATGCTCAGGGGCTTTGCAATCAACTCGAAATGGTCGGACCATCTCTATTTTACAGTGGTTATGGATTCTTGAGTGCTGGTTGCAAGGAAAAGAAACGTGTACCTGCAGATTTAGTAGAGTGCTGTTCCTTGTTAACAATCGGTTAATGCAGAAAGTTGGTGATTAAGTGATATGCCATAATTTTAACAATAAAGGTTATCATTTCAATTCTAAACATACTGCATTGGAAGTTATAGGAAATCACAGCTTGCGAGGCAAGCTAAATATTTAGAATGCAAAAGCACTTGAGTGGAAGTTATATTCATGGACATAAATATTTCAAGAAGTTTGAGCAGCAACTGAAAGCAAAGGGAACTACCATCTCTCAGAACACAGGCTGAGAATTACATGTTCTGCATGTTCTGCATGTTCTGCACATTGATTACCTTTCGACTGACCCGCGATCAATGACATCTCCACGTTGTGATTGATTGCGGGTCGATTGCACAGGAACCTACCCGTGTATGCCCAGCTATAGTCTGCAAAGGAGAATCACAAGATCTTTATCAATTAGTACTTCTCTTATGACCTTGTCCAGTAATGAATATTAAACAGTAATGAGATCAAATTATCCTAACCAATCACAGAAGAGGAAATTGATAATGTGCTTTTCCATTTAGTAGACTTCTACTTTAGTAGACATTTTCCTTGAAGAACTTGCAATCCCTAGTGTTCAAAAATTTTTACCATGGTGGTGTACAGAAAAGTAAAGCATCTATAATATTTAGTTAATGAGACCATGTAAAGATCATGTAAAGAAAATTAGGAACTCTTTTTGAACTTTAGATTCATGAGATCATAAACATGTCATCAACTCTGCATCATGCATTTTAACAAGGCTTGTGTAATTGTCCGAGTTAAAATATTTTACTTGGAGAAGCCTAAACGTTAAGATTGCAGTTATTTTCTGAGCATACTGATAACCTTTATATTGTGCAACATGTCCACAGGACTTGATACCTATGGCTTTGTGTGGTAGCTGAAGTGATAAATTAACTTCCTGCACATAGTGGAGGGGGTCAGCATAACAAATCCCTATCTAGCTGGGACTCAAGTCAGGGAAATCAGAATTTAGACTTTGCCAGAAAAATACCTACAGTTATGGATCAACAAATGTTTTGGTAAATAAATGCTTTATAAACTGATAAAATGCTTGAAAAAGCTTGTAGTACATATTATAATTATTATGCCCTAAAATGTAACTATCCGGTATACACAATTTTAGTTTGCAACGTAGTCACAGTGAGACACTAATTATGTCCTCATTGCTCTGATATTAACATTAGTAATTGAATAATTTCTTTAAGGTGTCTTTAATATTATGGAGAAAGTTTGACTTCCCTTTAGATTCGGCTAAGATTAGAGATGGTTGAAAATGTTTGGCCCATCCGTCAATGAAATTCCACCCGAAGATTTCGACTTTTTTCATTGTAAGTTGAAATTTTACCATGAATATGTGGCATTTTAACATTTCTACTTAAAAAAAAAAAAATAATTCCCAAACTTAAGGAATGATTTTAGAGGTATCCTGGCCATTCCTAGAAAGTCCAATGTCCCCAGCTTTAATTCTCTCCACACTGCTGTCCCTCAAAATGCTGGATGACCTATAGGTCCCAGAAAACACTTGCTCAGCCCATGCCCCAGAGGTGATTCCACTGCATGTTGATGTTTACAGTTGGGTACCATCCAAGGCTAAGCAAGTGTATATGCTCTGCCCATGCTGGGTCCTGTGGTCCATTCAGTGTGGACATCAATGAACAGCATTGCAGAGATGATTGCAGTGAGGAACATTGTAAGTATGACATTTTATAAATGTATTTTACAATGTTTTATGTGTCTCTTTAGGAATGAGTTAGAGGATACTCCTTCCATTAATATTTCAGAATATTTCATATATAATATTTTGTTTAATTATTACATATAAACATGGATATTTTAGTTTGTTTAAAGTTGAAATTTCTCAGAATTTCGAGCATGGCGGGTGGTGGTCGTAATTTTCAACAAAATGCGATTTTTACCATCCCTAGTGAGAATGGAATTGCTTTCTTGCATCAGAAATTAGATCTTAATCGGAAAGCTGCCTGTGTATACTCAACCTGAACTCGTCCATACTAGTAAAGCTGGGCAAAAACGTTTTGCAGCGACGATCGACCAGACATGGCTGTGGATCGGTGGCAAAATCGGCTGCAAATCTAATGCCTAAAAGGAAAATCTGGCCATGAATTGGCTGGAAAATTGATCAAAACATTTACGGACATGTCCAGCATCCCCATCCAAAGTAAGTGCCGATACACAAAGGGTGCCCGGATGATTCTCTGCACAAATAGCTGTGCGTGCTGACGTTATCACGCACCGTCAATCTGCAGCAGAATCTGGCACAGAACAAAATGTCCAGTTTAACATACCGTATGTGCTCTCCTTAATAAGAATAGCGGTGCCTGTTCATTACTCCATTAGTCACAGCACTGTAGGAGTTATGGTAGCTGTACACGGGTCACTCGCCCAGTCCCCATCCAATGTAATGTCTGGCACACAAAGGGTGCTGGCTGATCCTCTGAGGGGCCGGTGGTGTCATGTCCCTCATCTATCGAGGGAGAATCTGCTCGTGTATGGGCACCTTAACTCTGATCACTATCTCCACCAACCCTTCACTTTCACCTCTATCAGTCAAGTGTGTCAAGAGAAAACAGTTGTTATTGTTACAATATTTATGTCTTTGTAACTTTGTGTATAAATGTGAGCTTCTTAAACCAGAATCAGCCTGAAGAAGGGATCTGAGAAGTCTGGAAATCTGTCCCTCATCTATCGAGGGAGAATCTGCATGGCTAACTTTACTCCTGATTGTTGTTGAGGAAAAGAGAGCAGTGAACATGTGCTTCCCTCCTTGTCCATAGCTGGTCCTATGGTTTATTTTGGAACTTGGAACCTTAGCTAAAGCTTACTGAGACCTAAAAACTTAGAAAATAAACTAAATTGTATAGAAAATAATAAAAAAAGAAAAATGCAACACTTTATTTCTTGAGACAAAAATAAAAGTTGTGTTATAAATAAATAAATGTTCAATTAAAGTCATGAATGTGGTGTCACCTGGTTGTAACCTGCATAGATCTAATATACTGTATGTCAGCTTTTTCTAAGAGTAGCAAATTCACTACTTCCTCTTAATGAATAACCATTTTTTATTTTGACCAAAAATTCGGGCAAACACAAGCTGGTTCTCCGCAGGAGGTTGTTTTCTTTGTGTAAATTTGAACAGTACCTTGACCTAACTTTATCTGCTCAGTCAACAGAACTGGAAGTGTCCAGCCAAAAGACCTTGTTCTATTTAATGTACAGAATGTATGCTATTTAACCTTCAGTCATCCTTCCTATAATTCTGATAAGGCTGAGATATTTCTGCTATTGCTTTGGTGTGCTTGGTATTCAAGGCTAATGCATTAGTTGGTGTATGTGGACTATTGATTTGGAGTATTAATAAAGTACTTCTTAAGAGTCATTGTTTCACAAGTTTTATGAGTTTTGAACTGATAGAATGGATATTTTGCCAGTAAATCAGTTAAAAATGGTTGTTTCATTAGATTTTTCTGTAGCTGAGCTATTGTTATTTATGGAGCAATGACAGTTAATGGTGTAGCCTTAAAATTATTCCAGACATGAAGTGCAATGATCAGAGTGATCAATTGGTGTAAGAATTATCCCTCACATCCAGAGGCATACTCTTTGTTTATACATAATATATGCTATTGGTGGAGGTGTGACCGCCATCTGAAATGTTTCTATGTATTCAAAAGTTACTGTGGTTTAATAGTAAGTATTCCTATTTAATATTCACAAGGGCATTTGCTTGAGGAGATGGATATTCACTATTTAAAAAGGAGGATATCAACAAAAATTGTTACCAGACAATTCAAGCAAAGCACTGTAAAATATCATAATCTTGTCTTAAACCCACATCCATATTGTGACAGACTGGTCATCTGTCACTGTGTGATAGGTGGTGTCCTGGAAGGAGTCCGTGAAGATTTTGCCCAGCACCATTAGGTTGCTGAGTGTTTTGTTTTGTTTTTTGTTACAGGGCTACCGGACTCTGGGATAGGATGGATGGAACTGGATGGGCCTTCCTATTCCCCCAGATACACTGTAAGGGAAGTGGGTGGTGGAGCTGGGTGGGTCTTCACAAAAGGAGCTGAGACCATTGTGTCTTGTCTTCTGACAGTGGAGACAGGGGGCACACAAGGAGTGTGGGGCCCAGGCCTGTGGTTACTGGAGCAGCTGATACAGGGGGATCACAAGGAGTGTGAGGCCCAGGCCTTTTGCTGCTGGGAAGCCATGGATAACAATTGATGTTGGATTGTTCAAAGCCAGGAGTATAGGCATTTTCGAATGACTTTTTATTTGGATTGATATTAACCCCTGTGAGTGTAACCCTTTACTTTGGACTGTGGGGTGAAAATAAACATGGGCAGGAGCTCTAAAGAGGATACCAATCTTGTGGATTGCTGTTTGGGAGCACTGTTTGAGCTGAACCCCCACAATAGTCACATGTAATAGAACCTCTAACATTAATACCATTATAATTAATAGACAAGAAAAGAACCCTAGCTAGGCCTTCTTGAATGCTTTTCTCAAGATTTTTGTCAAAAAAGTGTGCTATAAGGTTTCTGTGTGCGGAACCCCCTTTCCGCTCTAGGAAGTTCTTATGAAAAGAAATGTGGACTACTGTACATAAAGACATATCTTGTTATGTTTTTTTATATATGTGTATAAACGATTTTTAATGTTTTTTTCTAATAAAAGATGGTAACATTTTTATGTGGAATTGATTTTTTGCAATGCTTTCCCTTGCAAAACCCCAGTTATCTTGCCTGGGCAAGACAACTTTTTGTTCCTTGAATTTTGGGATCAAGATTTTTTTCTACAGAAAATTTTCCACAATAATCCAGAATATGATTTATTATGTTAGGCATTATATGTTATGAAGATGCATGGTTTGCAATATCTGTTCTGGGTTTTCCCAAAGGTGTTCAAAGTTGTGTAGTCAACACTGAATCAATTTTGCTCTCTGCTCTGGGGCACGATTATGAAGAGGTCTTTCCTGAACTACTCCCTTAAAGTTAACATAGAATTGTCTAATGTCTCTTAATATGCTAAAAAATTTAGATGTCCCCTCATTTGAACTAGGGGGCTATATCAACCTATGAAGAACAACATGAAACCATCATTCCTCCTATGCTACACTTGGCACAATACAGTGAAAAATTTTCTTGAAATTCTATGCACCTATGGACCCTTTTATATAACCTGATTATGAATATCTTGCAGGGATACAATTTCATGAACTGTGATTTTCTTTCATCCACACTAAACAGACTATAACACAGTATAACACAGTTTCTCAGTTATGAGTAGTTTACAGTAAAAATGTATAGCAGGAGCCACACAAATTTTGATTTGTTTGTTTGCACTTTGACGTTTGCATGTTCGATCTTAGATCTTGTGCGATTTTACGATCATACACTAGTCTAACATCACTCAATCGTTCTAATTTTAATCATAATTCCGATTCCAAAATACGATCGTAATTCTGATTCCAAATACAATCATAATTATGATTCCAAATACGATCTTATTTCTGATTCTACGATATTTGTACGATAGCCTAAAATTTACCAACATGTCCGATCGTTTTCCGATAGTGTCCGATGTCGATTTGATGATCGATTTCGATCACTTGTGAGTAATTCACAAAAACATTACGGTAGTCTGTGAAATTGAATTGTGAATTATGGATGCTTCTTTTTAATGTTGGCCAGTGATGTGGATCTGACTCTATTCCGTCTGAAGATGTAATAAAATTAACTTTTAATCTATTCTATTGTGTGGGTTTCAACTATTGGTTCCTGGACTACTCTAACTCCCCTTGGGCTGGCCACCCCTGTCCTCCCAACCTATTGGTTGAGATCTTGACTCTTGAATTTTTGATCACTTTTGGATGATCGTACAGAGTGGGCAGGAATAGATTTTCATTCCATCTAATTAAAAATCTTTTGCTTTAGGTCGAATGGAAATATCAAACCATGTATGGCCACCTTTAGATTCGAATGGAACAGCATAGGAGGGATCATGGTTCGTGTTGTGCGATCTTACGATTGTGCACCAGTCTAACATGGATTGATTGCACTACCACATAGTGTGATTGATTTAAGCACAATCGATTTATGATCATACTATGGAGCTCATTTCTTGTATGATTGTTATTATAAATATTATTGCAATTCTAAATACGATTGGAATTATGGTTCTAAATATGATTGGAATTGCGATTCTAATCCTAGAAAACCCATCAGATATTTGTACAATCGACCAAAATTCACCATCATCACTTTTTGACAGTTTTTTTTGTTGAAATTTGATAACTTTTGGATGATTGTACTAGGTGTGTGGAAATTTCGTGTATGGCCACCTTAAGTCACAACTGTCCCAGCACAAATACAAGATAAATGAGCATACATTCTTTTCCATGATTACAATTATTAAGCAAGGAAAAAACCTCTTCCCCTTGATGAATGCTTACCTATGCCATCCATTCACCATCCAAACATGGCCAACTTCATTTTAGCAGTTACTACAGACAAATACCTCGGGGAATATAATTTAAAAAAAAAGTTTCCTCTGTGTTGATGTATCCTGGTCATTTCACACAATTCTGATTGAGCAGAAGTATATCAAGCGCACAAAGCAGAATGTACAGTATAACCCTTAATAAATATAAATATAAATAAAACTGCACAATCCTCTGACTATATCAAAGTGTTTTGGAAATCATTATAAAGGATGGCAGCTTTGCCCATTCTCTATTTTTTTACTTTTATGAAGCCAATAAAGATATTCCTGCCAAAAGCTGCAGTGGAAACGTCAGATAGAGCCAAAGAGGTGAAGGGTAATTGGAAAAGGCTTACCTCATATACGCAGTTTAGATTTGTTCAGATTATAGGGAAGAAACATTCAGTACCATATGTAAAAGTATTTATTCATTTCAATCCCTTCAGTAGAAATAGAGTAGAGTAGAAATAATAAGCATCAGATGACCTGACAAAGGCTCTTTCGCATTATGTATCTTACAATTGTGCTGTGACTACTCCTATTTAAATAAATATCAGCGCTCTCCGCGATGCATTGTTCTGTGCAATCCACACAGACATTTTGCAGTGCCAATAACTTGTAACGGCGTTGCAAATGCCCACAACTGTCACAATACAATCCACATTTTACCCGCGTGTAAAAAAGCACCAAAAACACAATTACATAAATAATCTAGTGTGGACCTCTCCCTGGACGCTACAGGAGAGGGGGCGCCCTTCATTGAAGAGGGAAAGTTGGGTTTGGAAGCTGCAGTTTGTCCTCCTGACACTAAAGGGGACCCAGCATAGAGACCATAAAAAGCCTTCTGGCCGAAAAAGGAGTGCTCGTGATCTGGGTAGAGAGGAGGAAAACAGCATGTGTGTCTGTTCCCAGAAAAAGCTGTACATCTATTAGATTGTAAGCCCGACCGGGCAGGGTCCTATACTCCTTCTGTGTTATAACCTGTACCTGTATGTACTATCCTGTGTTGTATCTCCACTCGCCCACCCACATAATGTATTGTACAGCGCTGTGTAATATGCTGGCGCTATATAAATAAATGATTGCAATAATAAATAATTTTTTATACAACACTTGTTGATACACAGCATGGTTGTGTATTTATCACACTTGGGGTCCAAGGGAGATTGCCCCCCCCCCCCATCTGTGCATTGGGGGGGTTGCTGGTAAGACTTTTGCACTCTGTCCCGACTCGCCCCTGCTGGTACCTGTAGGTGTCCATCACAAAGCAAGATGGTTTGAACATAGAGATGCTGCAGCCTGCAGAAGAGCAGGCACTGTCATTGCCCACATAGAGACTGGAAAACACCCACACAGAGCCCAGCATCACCCACTCAGAGACTGGTGAACACCAACACAGAGCCGGTCACACAGGTTGGCAGTGACGTGTCTGGAGGGACACCAGTATGTGTACTGAAAAAAACTTGGCTTATACTTGAGTATATACGGTAATTATTGTGTATTTTATGGGATGTTTTTTAAACCTATTTTAAATATTGTTTATAAATACTTAGTCCTCCTCAATGTGAACCAGTGACCACAGAATGTTGTGGATAAGTGGGATCATATGATCTGAGTGGAATCATAACTAATAAAAAATAGTCCAGAAACAATAACAAACATATGCCCTGAGTACAGATCCCTAGTCATTTCCTCTGATTTCCCTCAATACACAATCATTGAGGAAGTAAATATGTTCTGATGGTCCTCATAAACATGCCCTTTCTTATTTACTGAGTCCACAATTGTGACAGGAGAATTAGGATCCCATTTCGGAGCTTGGAGCAGCAAATCCCTGCATAATGAATGTGGAGAGAAAGCTGGAATGTATTTTCCAAGTCATCTGGGTGCTCCACATTTTCTCTTCCTGTCTTATTTCATTTTCTTAGAATTTCCTCTCTCCCATTACAGCTCCCCCTCCGTCCTCCCGCCTCGCTCATATTTGGGATTACACCGTGAAAACATTTGAGGGTTTCCACGGCAATGCTTCGAAAACTTTGAAAGCTTACATAACGACATGGCAAGAAAGAAGGGGGATTTCAGCACACAGGCCGTATGGAGCCAGCGAGGCCTTAGTATGGGGAAGCTGAGTGGCCGCAAACATTGGGGTGATGAGCCAACCAAGCACATGGGTCACTCAGGAAAATGAAGGAAGGCATATACACTTTTGGTTTATAGGATTTCTAAGTGTTTCATCAGCTGAAAACATGAATGTGGCTTAGATGAGCCTTGCTGGTGGAAATACCCTGATGCTGAAGATTGGGAGATCTGACTTCACTGTGACTTTCCCAATCAACTACTTTAGAATTTGTGACACTTTTTTTAAACAGAGACTTCAGATAGTTGTGACATTTTAACTAGTTTATTTGTGAGTGTTTAAAGACCATGAACATTGTAACATCGCCAAAATTCCTGGAGATGCAAAGAATGGTTGTCAAAACATTAAAAACAGTTCAAACCACCCCCATATCTACTTTCTAAAGCCCCTCATACACCTATACACCTTACCATAAAATGTCTGTACAATAAACTTTTCTTCTACTAAAACCATGTAATATGAGGACCTTTCTACACCTTCCAATCACTATGTATTATGTCAGGGATGACCCGGCACTACATAGTTGTTGGTAGATCTAAAGTAAATTGTATGCAATGATCTAAAGGTGTATGGGGGGGGGGCTTATATTGGAGCCAATAGGGCAGGTCGGAGGTAAAAAAAAAGAATACTGACATGGGTCAAAATCTAGTGACGTGCCATTTCAAATCTACCTTTTACCCAGCACCCAGCCAGCATTGGCTGTTCTCATGCCTTCTCTTTTTTGGGTTTTCATCAAAAACCTGGTCTGGTTCCAGTGTCCAGGGTACAGTAGTGGACTGAGAAAAACATCTGCTTCTCTAACCTGTTTAACCTCCTGGGTGTTTAGCCTGTGTTACCTCGGGGTGACTTTGTTCACTACAAAACTCACCCCAAGCTAACATTGGGCATACTCACCTGAACGATGGAAGCCCGTGGCGGTCCTCTGTGGGGGGGGGCAAAGGAGGGAACAAAATCATGGCAGATTTCATTGTAATCCACTGCGATTGGCCATGGTGCACTTTTCAAAAAACAGTGTGCCATGGGTGAACCCCCCAGGAGGTTATATCTATATCTATCATGTTGGAAACTCACTGAATTAGTGAAAAAAAAAGCAGTCAAGTGTTAAATTATAGGTCTCTCTCGCACTAGTATGTGTTTACCAGCAACAGATGTTATCGCTAAGACGTCCATTGCCTTTAAAGAAAACTATGCGTTAACATATTGTGCTGTGCTAGGTCTCCCATACTAGTCTATGGGTAAGGCTTGTGCTGCAAAAAAATGTGTGCTGCGGTACATTGTACGTTAATGCACTATGTTGCACTTTACTGAACGCAATGTGCGCAAAAAGTACAGCAGGTTTCCTATGAAATCCTGTGTACCCTGCATTGCCTTGCCATTACGACTTGTGTGAAAGGGACCTAAATGTCCGTCCCACTCCTCCATTTGATGACTACTATGTCCTGGTCTGCAGATCTCCAGCACACCACATGTATAGGGCAGACTGCAGACAGACTCATTTTTTACACTCCTGCTTGTCTGTGCCCGCCAAAAGTTGCTGAAATATTTGTGTTTTGGCAAAATATAATTGATGGTAAAATCTGGTCTGAAGTGTGGTGTAGTCAGATATCTAACTGTAAAATTTTGGGAGAGAAATTTGGATAATTAATGATATTTAAAGGACAAATAAAATGAAATTAAACCTTCCACACACCATCTAAGGTGGTCATACATGGGTCGATTTTGTAATTGATTCCAGTATTATCGATCGCAGTGCGCGTCCAACAGCAGAAGGCTGCATTTAGCCTGTTTCAACACAAACTTAATAATAATAGGTGATTCTGAATCCAGAGAAACAAAATACACATCCCCAGAACTGCACTATGGTATGTATGAACCTGATGATCTGTGTGCACATAAAACACATGATATGCACATAAAACACATGACTATACAATACCTGAAAATAGAATAGGGTATTGCTTCCCATCTCATTTATAGAAATCAGATTGCATCTCGTTTAGGTTTTTATACAAGGGGATATAGAAGATATATAACCTGCTTGTATAGACAGAGATACATTGAGTTGATATTTACTTGAGTTTAAGTAACAAACATTATTTAAAGAATATTATATATTTTTATTTAAGCATTTAAACATATAGTGTCTATACAAAGAAAATGGTTCAGAAGACAAAAACACAAATGAATAATAATGATAATCTTACAGCAATACTTGATAGATCAAAAGCTCACATACACCACCTTCTCATGCATCTCATTTTGACTCATAGAAGGTATAATGTACATAGCCCGCTATAGGAACAAATATCTAGACTGGACCAGTGGTTCCCAAACTTTCCTTGCAGGGCCCCCCTTTTCTATTTAGGATCATTATCACCCCCCCCCCCCTCCCCCCTTTTCAAACACAGGTTTAGAATTAAGGCACACGCCCCCCCTGGAATACCTTCGCCCCCCCATGGGGAGGCTGTCCCCCAGTTTGGCAACCACTGGACTAGTCCTATGTAGTTGCAGTTGTAGGAGCCTACACTAGATGTATACCCAGAATCCAAAATATATATGTATTTTAAAATTAAACTTTGACATACAACTAATCCTGAACAATGGTGACCCTGGAATTATATGCAAGACTTCATATTTATCTGCCAGTCTTCTGGGGGTTAATTCCTTGCAATATCATGAGTGCCCTGTGATGGTTTTTAATGGGAAAATGTCTGTGTGTAGTTTCAAAAGACGGCTTGATCAGGTTCTTACCTGTCACTGCTCTCAGAAATCTATGAGATTATCTGTGATCTATCTACCAGCAATAGTGCTCTGAAATAACTATTCTGGTCATCAATGTGGGAACAGGCCTCATCCTACAGGCCTGAGGGACTAAAGGGGCTATCAGTTGACATGTAAGTGTATTCCCTGGAAGGGCTAGGGCTTCAGAAAGGAGGACTCCCGCTGTAGCAGAGCTTGGGCACTAGATTAAATGTTACAAGATCTCTGTCCACCAGAAGGAACATGTGACCTGATATGTATATTACATGGTTTTAGTAGAAGAAAGTTGACTGTACAGAAATTGTATGGTGTATGGGGGCCTTAAGTCTATTCTCTTGGAATGCTGGATATCACAGTTAACTTTTTCGATCATACTAGTAACTAGTATATTAGTTCTAGTGTATTGTACTGGAGATACCATTATAAATTGTATTAAACTCGTTTGAATACTTTATTTCTTTTTTAAGATGGCAGTAAGAAATAGTTCAGAACATTTTTGAGTTACAGACTAGTAATTTGAAGAGCTGAATGTGCAAAGCCGCTATTAGAAGTCCTGTTTGAGTTTCTGGCATGATGAGGTGCTGCCCTCTAGCAGCAGAAGAACATATCCAAGGCCAATAAACAGGCAGAAGAACAACTCAACATGAACACCTTTGTTTCTCTTTATGAAAAATTCCCAGTTTTGGGAAGAGAGCAAATTCACCCCAAATGAGCTATGTGCATGTAACCTTTTAAAGATTTGTACTGATACATTTCTTTTTTGAAATATTCCATCAACCTTTGGGATGTGGTGTAATGTGATTTTTGTTATTATTGTTAGACTTAATGACCACCTAGTGGTTTTCAACCTGTGGGTCGGGAACCCATTGGGGATGGAACGACCATTTCACAGGGGTCGCTGAGTTCTCTGGAAGCATCCTAACTAGTGATGAGCAGCATAGGCAACATTTGTATTTGCGGCATGCCGCAAATTTTATGGAAAACATTCGGAAAATATTCGCATTCGGCTATATACAGGGTTTTTTTTATTGGGAATATCGGAAGTTTTTATTGCGAATTTTGCGTGCGCAATATTCTCATCACCCCAATATTCAATTAAAAAACTGTTGATGGTGTTGCTAAGCTCTTGTTGCAGCCTTCCCATTCGTCCACTTGCATTGAGAGGCGTGTGTAATGGATAAAAAATACCGAATATCCGGAATTGCGAATATTTGGCAATATATTCACCATCTTCGCGAATTTCCGAATTGCCGATATTCGCGATTAATATTCAGAATCCGAATATTCGCGATCATCACTAATCCTAGCAAGTTTCTCCTAACAAGCAGCAGTGCCAATGCCTACAAGCAGGGTGGGAAGTTAGGAGGGGAAGACATGCCCCCCTCCCTCCTAACTTCCCACCCTGCACATTATTTGCACATGCAGTTTGGGAAAATAGATGGTAGGGGACATTACACGTACCTGATTGTGCCGGAAGTGACGTTGCGAAGTGTCATTTCTGGTAAAGGAAATGCAAAAGGGCCACTACACATAGGCACTTCTGCATTTACAGGAAGTGTCACTTTGTGACATCACTTCTAGGGTCGCTGATCTAAAAAGGTCCAGAACTACTTACCTAGTTAAATGCTGATGTTGATGCTTCAGTATTGGTACTACAGCTATTTGCCAAGATGGGTTTATGGAGGTGAATTACAGTGGGAGGATTTTGATTTGGTTGCCTTCTCCTTGCCCACCTGACCCATCTTGGCACCCTGTTGTCCGTCAGGGGTACACAAATTTACATGTGAAATGTCCTTATTTGGTATAGCACTGGCATGATCTATATATACACTTATTAAGTAAAGGAAGCCATACACGAGACGATTCTGCCTCGATAGCTGAGGGATCGACTTCAGCTCAGGATGTCATCCCTCTGCAGCCGGCCTCTCAGCTGATCGGTGGGCTTCCTTTGTGTGCCGGCCATTACTTTGAATGGGGACTCCTGAGGGATCGACTTCAGCTCGATGATGTCATCCCTCTGCAGCCGGCCTCTCAGCTGATCGGCAGGCTTCCTTTGTGTGCCGGCCATTACTTCCGTCCCCATTCAAAGTAATGGGATTGGCCATGAAGTTACCGGCATGTCGGATCACCTTGCAATCCGACATGCAGGAGATTCCTGGTCTATCGAAGTTTCGACTATCTGACTTTGTTAAGTTAGTGCAAAGACCCTGAACAAGATATCACGACCAACATTGCTGGAGATATAGAGAAGGGCTGTGGGAATACTAAAAAATAAGAAAGTTTTGCTCTAACAACACTTTTTGCATAAACTACCGTATTTTTCGGACTATAAGACACATGTGTTCACCCCCAAAATTGGGGGGGGGGGGAGTGCCTGCCTCTTATGGTCCGAATGTGCGACCACCCATGACCATTTGGCCGCGGGTGATCGCAACTTTTGCTCCCCGCCAGCTCTCCCGGCAGATTGGAGAACAGCTGTGTGCAGATCTCCCATCTGCCAGGAGAGCTGGCAGGGAGCTGAACTGCATTGGCTATATTTGCAGAGCCCCGCAGATATAGCCAATGCAGAGTGGGGAGAGCTGCACTTGCTGGCAGCTTCCTCACACATGCAGCACAGAGGAGACAGGGAGATCAGTGTGCTCAGGGAGAAGAAATGCTGAACTGTGCTCTCTAGTGACACCATTTTTGTGACTGAAAAGGGGTACTGCATGAGATTTTTTCACATTCATTTAAACACATTATTAACAATATTTCCTGCTCTAAAAACTGTGTGTGTCTTATGGTCAGGTGCATCTTATAGTCCGAAAAATATGGTAAGTTAAAAATCAAGTCAAAATGTTTTGAGCTGTCTCAACTTAATTTATGTGATACTTTTTTCAAGTGTTTTTCCTGTCATTTTGGTGATGATATCATGTTCAGGGCAATTTACTCACAAAGCCCACAAAATGTTGTGATTTTCATCTCTCGAGTATAAGCCGAATTGAGGTTTTTTCAATACATTTTGGGAGCTGAAAAACATGAGTTGAGTGTATATGATATGTGTGATTTCATTGTGTCTCTTAAGTAGATCTGTGTGTGTGATAGTGTAGAAATATGAGGAATGAATTGATGAAAGAGAGATCCTACTGTGACGGATTGTTTAGAAAATATTCATTATGATAGTGGTTGTTTGTTTTTGTTTTTTGTGTAACAAAACAATAATTGTGTATACACATTGTATTATGTTGTAACTTTGATACTGATGAAATACCTTTTGCTCAGGCAGAAATGTTAATCCGCACAGGAAAATATATACATTCTGCTACTTTATACTTCCATGCAGCACCAGCGTTCTGTACATAATGTAATTAGAACCATGAAGAAGGCACAAGCAAGCTCTGCCAGCACTGATTTCCTATTTGCAACACTATAGAGTATAGAGGGAAGCTAACAATGTCATCAGATGGATATGATAAGTATGGAATTCTACCATTTCACCACATCCTAAAGGACAGCATTGACATCTGGTGACTGTGGAGGTCATCTGAGTTCAACTGTCAACCAGTTTGTGATATAGCATGTAATGCTCTTGGAAGTAACCCCTTCAGATGTGTACACTGCGGACATAAAGGAATGGCTATGGCCAGTAACAATATTCAGGCAGACTTTGGATCATAACAAAACACTTAATTGGCACGATGGTTTGCAAAGAAAAACATCACCCACACTATTACACCACTTCCAGTCAGAACAAACATAGCCAGGACCTATACCAGCTATGCCAAACTTTGCACAAGCCAGACCAGAACTGAAACCAGCAAAACCATCCAGGACAGAACATAGACAAGCAAAGCAAGAACTCAAACCAGCCAGACCAGAAACCATGCCAGAGTCTACTAGCCCAGAACTGAAACCAAAAATACCAGAACCTATAACATCCAGGCCAGAACATAGACAAGCAAAACCAGAACTGAAGCCAGCCAGACCAGAAACCATACAAGAATCCTACTAGTCCAGGACTGAAAGCCAGTCCAGAACCTATTCTAGACAGGCCAGAACCTACACAAGCAAGACCAGAGCTCCAACCAGACAGGCTAGAAACCATGCTGGAGTCCAACCAGTCCAGAGCCAAAACCAGACAGTCAACCAAAACTTACACCAGTCTAACAAGTCCAGAATGTACTACAGTCAGACAGCCAGTCAAGGCCACATATCGGCCTTGTCACCCGGGCAAAAAAAAAGCAGGAAGCCAGCAAGGAAACTCAAATGTGTCAATCAGGCTAAAGCCAAAAACCAGCAGGCAAGCTGAGACAAAACACTAACCAGACAACCAGATTAGAATGCACACAGCCATCCATTTAGACCAGAGCACATCTATATGACACCTCAGACCTGCTGGTTGGGCCAAAAACCTACAACAGCCAGCAAGACCAGAACGCAAACAAGTCAACCAGGTCAAATCTCAAGCCAGCCAGCTAGTTGGGCGTGAGGTCTTACCAGCCAGGACAGGACCAAAACCACTCAAAATTCCTCAATCAGCCAGGACAGGACCAAAACCACTCAAAGTCCCTCAGTCAGCCGGGACAGAACCAAAACCACTCAAAGGCCCTCAATCAGCCAGGACAGAACCACTCAAAGTCCCTCAGTCAGACAGGACAGGACCAAAACCACTCAAAGGCCCTCAATCAGCCAGGACAGAAACACTCAAAATCCCTCAGTCGGCCAGGACAGAACCAAAACCACTCAAAGGCCCTCAGTCAGCCGGGACAGGACCAAAACCACTCAAAGGCCCTCAGTCAGCCGGGACAGGACCAAAACCACTCAAAGTCCCTCAGTCAGCCGGGACAGAACCAAAATTACTCAAAATCCCTCAGTCAGCTGGGACAGAACCAAAACCACTCAAAGTCCCTTAGTCAGCCGGGACAGAACCAAAACCATTCAAAGTCCCTCAGTCAACCAGGACAGAACCAACACCACTCAAAGTCCCTCAGTCAGCCAGGACAGAACCAAAACCACTCAAAGTCCCTCAGTCAGCCAGGACAGAACCAAAACCATTCAAAGTCCCTCAGTCAACCAGGACAGAACCACTCAAAGTCCCTCAGTCAGCCAGGACAGAACCAGAACCACTCAAAATCACTTAGTCAGCCAGGACAGAACCAAAACCACTCAAAGTCCCTCAGTCACCCAGCTGTGGATCGGATATGCCTTAACTATAGCCACCTGATTAATTATTAGCTGTAAGGATAAATGGAACTGATGCCTTTGCATCTCTGAATTCTATTGCCCCAGAGATGATCTTATGTTTGCAGTGTATGGCATTGATTAAACTTTAAAGTGTATTTTAACCTAAGAACAAACATAAAATGCTTTGCAGCTTACCAGATGTTAAACGTTTTATGCTTTTTGATTTGTGTCAATGTAAGTGCAGTACTGCGAATGGCCACTAGATGGCCCTCTGCTGAAAACATATCTCCAAAGAAGGAGGATTGGTGCATCTATTTGTGCTGTGTGGCACATGGGACAATTTAGGATTTTACTTATTATAGTTGAGGATGTGTGGAGTTTTTTACATGCTAGAAGTGT
Organism: Ptychadena robeensis; assembly: GCA_036250615.1. Taxonomy (NCBI): domain Eukaryota; kingdom Metazoa; phylum Chordata; class Amphibia; order Anura; family Ptychadenidae; genus Ptychadena; species Ptychadena robeensis. Next base: position 30,635,941 of record CM070035.1, read on the forward strand.
AATGTGTGCTATGACTACCAAGGACATGGAGTGGATTAGGTGAATATAGACAGGGGTGCACATAACTTTTTTAGTGAGCTACTCAGATGAGTAGCAGGTGATTGTGTTTGGTACTCACCCCATATGTAGCGTGGTTTTGTTGTTTTTTTTTATATCTGTTTATTGAAAACTTTAACATAACAGAAAAGTTTGCATATACATTGGCATGAAGGAAGAAAAAAAATGTAATGCATAGAAAAATAAAACAAAATACAAAACTTAGAAATCGCAACCATAAGCAAAGGCAAAACACATATAAGCAGAAACACAGACATATCTCCAAGAGGACCAGCCCACCCACCCGAGTGAAGGGGTCCATAAAGAAACAGACATAATAGATGACTTACTGTGCATTTATTATTCTTAAATCTCATGAAATACATAGAGAACTACATGACATTTGTTCAACGATTAAGATGATGCTGTAATATGCTCTGTATTATGCTCTGCAAGGTTTCAGAAATGGTTAATTTAGTTCAGGTGTCTGTAACATGGGCATGTAGTATCAGCGGCCGCCAGCAGATGGCGCACTGGTAACACGTACCAAGATCAGTGCCTTGTACCAGACCCTGCCGGGACTCACAATTAATTGTCGGGAGCTGAGGAGGATATCCATCCGCGTGAGACCGCACGTGAAGAAATAGTACAATTCATCTGCTGCCTCCCGTTCCAACTGCATAATAATCACAATACTGGTCCGTGGGGTGGCGAGGCAGGTGTGGACATGCTGAATAGTACGCAAATGCGCTGTAATAGCCTTACTGCAGGTACGCATAGCTACTTATCACTCCGCATGCGTAGCTACGGACCTCTTATGTGCACCCCTGAATATAGATCTACTTCAGTGTTATGCTGCCACCTTGTGGTCATTGTGTTTAATGCAAGTGTATCCTGCTTTTTGTACGATGTCACTTTCTCCTACCTCTCTGTAAATTCTTCCTTTGGGGTGAGCAAGGATATATTCCATGTAACCATCATTCAATACATACATATGCCTTATCTGTTGTTTATGTGAGGATACTGCATTCAGTAAAGATACTGGTGGATGTAAAGTACTTGGAGAGTTCTGCTATCTATTGAAGCTTATGTGTGTTAATTGTCTTTCTACATTCAGGTCAGGAATAGAATCCTCAGGAAGGGAACTCAAAATGTAGCCACCTTAGGACATCAGAGTTGTCATGCTGTCATGCGGTGGAGAGAAGAGTATTACATAGATAGAATAGATTTAGATGGATTTCTCATAGGTGACTAGCAACGACATATAACAGTGGTGCCCAACTAACTAACCACAAGTGCGGCCCTCAGCATCACTAAAGGGCCACATATAACATTTTCAATCTATACTGACTTGTATAAGCATTTTATAATTTAAAAATGACGCAGGTATAGACAGAAGACATTATGTTTTAAATGATACTTCAAGCATTAGGGAGCATTGTAGTATGGTAATGCACATTTTGTGTCATATACATCGTCAAAGATTATGTGCCTCATAGATATCATCAAAGCTTTTTCTCAGGTTATGTTCCACAATATATATCACCCCCAGTTCATTGGTGGAATAGTGCGAGCATAGGAACTCACCTGTCTGCTGATCCCCTGCCAACACTAAAGCAGAAGAGGCGAGGGACTTGCTCAGGTACCATCTGGGCCACATACTCCTATCATGTAAGTTTATCGCCTTTCCTCCTCTTCCCACTCTAAGATTCCAGACAAGGAACTGTGAGCTCCTATGCCCTATGCATTAATAATAAGCTTTTGGGGGCCGCAAGTAGAGGACTGAGGGGGGCCGTTGAAGAACACCCAAAGGGCCAGAAATTCAGTGTCATAAAACACACAATCTACTAGTTCAGGGGGTGGGCAACCTTTACTATTAAAGGAACCATTGTTCTGCCTCCAGCAGTCATATTAGCAATTCCATTGCATGTAAGTCCATACGTATGTTTAATATTGTCAACCTCCTGATCATTGCGCGTATGGCACACTTTTTATAAAAGAGCACCACATGCAATTGCAGCTAATTACAATCTAATCCACAGCAATTCTTTGGTCTCCCTCCTCCCCCTTCACATCCTCGGCATCATTGAGGACTCAAGGGCTGTGCTGAAGGGAACTGGGGTTGCCCTATTACATGGGGGTCCATTGCGCAGCCCATTCGCCTCAGGCTTTCTGGGGATAGGTGAGTATCCACGATTATAGCAAGTTTGCAGGGTCAGCAAATGTACCTTGAGCAAATGCAGTTAATTGTTAGTGTTATGCTGCCACCCTTTGGTTATTGTGTTATTGAACCTATTTATTTGTCATTTCTCATTATTGTATGATGCCATTTCCTCCTCCCCATGTTCCTGCTACCATTCCAGCAAGACACAGATTGGGTGAGGAAAGGAATATTCATTTTGTCCTCCATTCATTACTACTACAATTGTTGTCTGCTTGTGAATACAGCATTCGGTAAAGATAATTGTGGATGGAAAGTATCAGCTATCTGATAATGATTGTCTACAGTGATTGTTTCTGCTATACAGGCCAGGCATAGAGGTATCAGGAATGGGAATCACCATACAGAATTTGGAGTCAGAATATCCCCATCTTTCACTAAAGGCCCCCATATACGTGTTGGATTCCCACCGGATTCCGGCACGATTGATTCCGGGCGCGTGCACGCGAAACGATCGTACCGGAATCGCGTGCAGCCCACCTTGTCCGATCGTTCGCGTCCGATTGATCGGGGGCTCAGAATCGGATCCGACAGAGAACCAACATGTTGGTCTTTCTGATCCGATTCTGCACACATCAGGGGGAGTTGCCATTTGGGAAGTAAGTGATCGGACACGGAATCGTCCAGGAATCCGTGGGACAAGATGGTATGCAGCGATCGGATACTCTTAATTGGCTGATTGATCGGAGCTCCGATTCCCGCTGAGATCGCCGGAATCGATCGGGTGAGTGATAAATTGGCCATGGAATCCGACACGTGTATGGCTAGCTTAAGGAAAAATAGTCGTGTCGCTGACAGGTACTGTACAGTAGGTGCATTAGTGCAGCCTGTATAGTGTGAAAGAGCCCAAAGACAGGATATCAAAGATGGTCTCATGTTCAATAATCATCATCCACTGTGAGCTCTGTTGGGGCAGGGGAAGAATGAGCTGCAGCTTCTTCAGCAGTCCGATATATTGGCTGCTGGCATGCTCCATCTTCCTCCATTTCAACGTGTATGTGCTGGTGGGAGGGAGGAGGCGTTTGGCCCTTTTTGATAATAACTGATGTGGCAGTTTAATAAATACAAACGTTTTATGTACAGTATTCTGAAAATAGTGTAGACAGTCCATTCTGCAAGCACAACCACAGAGTATATGACAACATATCATGTCATAAACCCCAAGGAATCAAGAAACACAAAGTCATCAAGATACACTGATTGGTCCACCAGCCTTAGATTTAAGCCCCACTGTAGAATGACTAATTACAATACAGAAAGCTTGCTGTGATGTTATTTATTTGATTGCCAGTGACCATGATGTTGGAGCTGGTGGGGAGGCGTCATGGGATTCCATTGGCTCGGAAGTTGTTCCGCATTGTTCTTTCCACTGCCATTGGGGGGTTGGGGGGACCGTCCCCACGGTGGTCTGCATTGAGTTTTCCATGTCTGAGTGTAAACTGAGTTACCTACATGAGTAAGTATATATGTGTACATGTATACTTATATATGAATATTTTAACATATGGTGAATAGTGATTTGTACATATTTCTAATAGATTTAGAGACTATATCAAGGGCTGGATCTCCTGAGGAAGCCGATACGGCGAAACGCGTCGAGATAATGCCCGGCAATAGTATGAAGCAATTGCTTATGTAAAAGATTCTCTGTATGCAACAGCAATTTTTATGCGAATTGTCAAGTGTATTCTGTATTATGTGACATCTATAATCATGTAGTGATGACATCAATTTTGAACAATTATGTATGTACCTTGTTTTTAATAATAATCTTATATATACGATATTATCAACCATCAATTTCAAAAAATGTGCCTTAAAAGTCCAGAAGTTTGAGCCTCCATTCTGGAGAGGATGGATGAGAGTCGATACATAGCTCTCTATCCCCCTCTCGGTTTTTGTGTTTTGTTGTGATGTTATTTATTGGCTAACTCAAGTTGTTAAAGACGCAAGCTGTCTGGATAGCCTGAAGAAGTGAACTGAGACATCACAAAAGCTTTTTTCTTTAATGACTTTCTGTATTACTTGATGGCTAACAGGGTACAACACTCTACTATTGCTAAATACAATTATAGATGTGGTTTTCACAAAAAAAAAGCACTTATGGAGGCGCCCATTACTTGTACATAGTGACGCAAGGCAGACAGTTCCGCGTGAACATGGATGTTAGCACTCCTTCTAGTCGGCAAGCAGTATGCGTGTTCGATCCACCCTGTTCGCCGGCGAGAAGGAGCCCACTATTCTCCCTCTGGCAGGATCAGAAGCAGTAAGAAAAAAACAACAACATATTATTCCCCCTTGTATCATTAGGTGTGCCAACAATATTTGATTGCAAAAAAAATATTCTTATACTCTCATATTCTGTGTTTTTCAGGAGCGGTAAGATCCCGCCGAAGGAAGAATCTTTTCACTAGAAGACTGGGTAGAAAAGCTGGTCTTCCAGTAAAAAGCCGGGCCCGAAAACCGGAAGTGACGTAAGTGACATCACATCCGCCAATCATAACCAGGAATTATGCGTTCCAGGTACCGGATGTGATGTCACTGACATCACTTTCGGTTCTCCAGACTCAAATTTGAATCTGCCCGGACGTCGGACCTGGGCGAAGTTCAACTACTTGTACAAAATTCCTTGTTTTTTTATTATTAGGTAGACTAAAACAACAATAAAAATTATAATAAAAAAGCTTGTGGTCTCTATGCTCACAAATACATTTTAAAGTGGCAGGAGACCCCACTATACTATTGTCCTGATGAAGTGGCGAGAGGGCCACGAAACGCGTCTCAACAAAAGCTTTCTTTATCATAATTTTTTATCACATTTGTATTGTTGTTTTAGTCTACCTAATAAAAAATACCAAGGAATTTTGTACAAATAGCAGGCTCCTCCATAAGCCCTTTTTGTTTTTTTTGGGGAAACCCACAACCACATCTATATATTGATACTGAGGATAACAACAGCGTTACCGCCTTACCATCTGCAGGAATCCCAAAGGCAACAGAGAGCGACCTTAACATCCTCCTTAAATCCTTAACAAAAGGCCTTCTTCTTATATGGTTGTTGGCACTTGAGCACATACTCGTGTTCCAGCAACCGAAAAGGTAAGTAACCCTATGCAACCATCAATTCTAATATAAGCCTGACTGTGCAGCTCCCACAGACTTGGTTTAGGGATCTACCTAAATGCTTTTTTTCCTTTTCTCTCCATGCTTCTTCTAAATACAATAATGATAGTTATGCACACTACACAAGGTATGCATCTATTCATTCAACAAAGTATTCAAAAATGTTTGGGTTGTTTTTTTGAAAGGCATACAGAACTATAAATTACCTATCCTGTGGTCAGTTAATGTAATTAATATCCTGCATTGGGAGGCCATACAGAAAACTGCACTAGTAAAAATCATAGGAAGATAGCCTGTGCCCAGGACATTGTAATACCACAATATAGCACCAGAGGGCGCTCATTTATAAACAACAGCACACCTCTGGCTTAAAGGATAATTGTACTTCCAGGCAATATCCTCTTATCCTTTCCCCCTTCCCAAAATAACCTGCCCCCTCTGCCTTCCTATGTGGTGCTATAAATCCAAGCCACTGAACTGAATATTTGTGAGTAATTCAGTTCTCTTATTTCACATTGACTTGTACAAAGTTCTGTCCAATAAATACTCTGCCATGTTGCTCTAATCCAGTGGTTCCCAAACTGGGGGGTGGGTTCTCCTGGGGGGTGCAGGCCCTCATTCTTAACATGCATTTGAATAGGGAGGGGGGGGGGGCTCAATAATGTTCCTAAATAGAATAGAGGGGCCCTGCAAGGAAGGTTTGGGAACCACTGCTCTAATCAGTTAGGGTCTTCATGTAAATATTGATAACATTTGTATGATTACAGCGCAGGCTTGTTATTCCATGGAAGGATGGAAGGAGATATATTAGGGCTCTTTCACACTATATGTGTTGTAAAACTGCAACACTCCTATGTGAGGGAGTACTTGAGTAGGCTTGCTTAAAAAGCAAAAGTAAATAAATTTCAGACCAGTGTTCTGAGATATTTTGCTACCCGAAATATTTTCCTACCCTTACAATTGCGCATGTGCAGATAGCCCTAGTTTGGGGGCTTTTCAGTGTTAATCTTACCAATTTCGGGTGTCAAGGTTAGTGGATTGGGGGGGGGGGGGGGGGTTAGGGTGTTCTGAGGGTTAAGGTTAGGGTCAGGAGATTGGGGAGGTAAGAATAATTTTAACCCCTAAACTTAATCCCCCGACCCCCAAAAGTACCCCTACTATAAAGCACCACTCCCCCTAACCAGGGTAGCAATATATCTCTGAACACCGGCGATTACAGGGAGCTTGCCAATGTAGCAGTTGCATATATTGAGCAGGATGGTGGTGGGGCAATGCCAATCATTGTTCAATCACCCTGTGCCATGGGTATATGCTACTGCCCAGGGATCACTAAATTAAGCTATGGCTCAAGGATGTTCAATACAAAAACCTAAAGCAATGACTATTTGGACATAAAAACACAGGAAAAAACGTTAAACGGGGCGTTAATATTTAAAGGCAAGGTAATTCTTTTCCATTATAGTTTTTGTGTATATTAAGGATATTTAAACATATAACACTTACACTCTGAATTATTATATAAAGACTATAGCAATGACTGTCACATGATTTCTTAAAAAAAACAACAACAACAAAAAAAACCAGCAAACTACAAACACAAAACTTTTTCCTTAAGGATAAGCATGCTTTTGCCACTCATAGATATATTGTGGTACCAGCAGGGTGTAATTTGCTACAGAAAATTGAGGAGGCACAGAGGAGCCACATTCCCATCATTTCCTCATGCTGCTTTTTGAGGACACATGTGTGGGTGAGCCTGGCAAGTTGTTGGCGGGTACGATTACCATAATGTGAATAGCTGAGTGGTTAGAGTTGGATCGGAGTGTCAGCTAGTAGTGGGATAAAATGTACAATTGTGAAATAAATTCAACATTACCAAAGCGATATTGTGTGACCTACTTCATTTTTCTTTGGATGTCACATGTTCTGCTGTTGAAAGTTCATGTAGATTTAGGGGTTATTTTTTTTTCCTAAGGCTCCCCTTGCCTGTGTCCAAAACAAGCCAGACACCCCTAACTCCTACCCACATACATGTATTAAAATACATTGTCCTGGATGTGATGTCACAATGCTCGCTCCTAACTTGCATGCACACAACTCCATCCATTGTGGGGTTGATACAGGGGCTTTGTAATTACAGTTTCTGGAGGCACAAATTTGGGGAAGGTTACAGCAAAATGTCTGCTGCTTTGAAGGTCCCAATGAGCACAGGGGCCTCCATCATATGTAAAAGGAAGAAGTTCAAAACCACCAGGACTCTTCCTAAAGCTGGCCGGCCATGAACGATCAGGTTAAAAGGGCCTCAATTAGGGAGGTCTAATGGTCACTCTGTCAGAGCTCCAGAGGTCCTCTATGGAGAGAGGAGAACCCTCCAGAAGGTTCCACCAATCAGGCTTCATTGGTGAATCATACGGAAGCCACTCCTTAGTAAAAGGTGCATGGCAGCCCACCTGGAGTTTGCCTAAAGGAAACTAATGCCTGCCATACACCCACAGACGGGTGTAGACAGACGAGCTTCGATGAGCTCTGGAATGCAAACGTGATGACGTCATCACGTTGCATTCTGGTGCATTCTGGGGCTGCTTTAGTTGGCCGGGGACCCTTTGTGTGCCGGCCATTAGCTTTAATGAAGACGCCGGTCTTCATTGAAATGAATGGCATCGGCTTGCATCGCCCAGAGAACATCTGACATTGCTGGCCGAGCAGTGGGGCGACAGGGACGATTTTGCCACTGACCGACGGCGCGAGCGTCGGTCAGCAGAAAAATCATCCGCTAATCGGCGTGTGTATGCCAGGCATTAAGGTCTCTCAGACCATAAGAAACAACATTCACTGGTCTGATGAGATTGAACTCTTTACAGTGAATGCCGTAAAGAGTTTGGAGGAAACCAGTATCACCAGGCGAATACCATCCCTACAATGAAGCATGGTGGTGGCAGCATTATGCTGTGGGATGTTTTTGAGCAGCAGGAACTGGGATACTGGTCAGGATAAAGGGAAAGATGACTACAGCAATGTACAGAGACTGCCTGGATGAAAACCTGCTCCAGAGAACTCTTGACCTTAGACTGGGGAGATGGTTCATCGTTCAGCAGCACAATGACCCTAAGCACACAGCCAAGTTATCAAAGGAGCGGTTTCAGGACAACTCTGTAAATGTCATTGAATGGCCCAACCAGAGCCCAGACATAAATCTGATGAACATCTCTGAAGAGATACTAAAAGAGCTGTGCACGAACACTGAACTAGTGATGAGCGGCATAGGCAATATTTAAATTCGCAATATTTCGCAAATATTTCTACTAATATATGATTCTATATTCGCCTCATAATTACCTTTAAAATGAATGGTCACATGTGCTATTTTTTTCGCATTGTGAATATATGTTTGCAATCTATGCCCATAAGCATCCCAATGCGAATTTTCGAAATTGCGAATATCCGCCGCCATATTCGTAAAATTTGCGAATTCTCGAATAGCCGATATTCGCAGAATATATTCGAATATTCCAGCTCAACACTACACTGAACCTGATGGAGCATGAGAGGTGCTTCAAAGAGGAATGGGTGACACTGGCCAAGGTGTTCCAAGCTTGTGGCATCATATTCACAAAGACTTGAGACTACAATTGCTGCCAAAGGGGCATCGACAAAAAAAAATTGCCAAAACCTCAAGTAAACTTTTTTCATGTTGTCATTATGGGATGTTGTGTGTAGAAAAAAAATAATTGTATCCATTTTGGAATAAGGCTGTAAATTTATCATTAAAGTTTATCTCCACCCAAAATCTAATTTACCAGTCTCTATGTTGGTGTCTGCATTCCATTTGGGCCAGTGAGACACACCCTGCCATAAGTCTTTCTGCAAGACTCTTTATATCCACGTGCTGCCCCTACTCCCAAGTTAATACCAGTACCCTGCACACTGTTGGCCCGGCACCCATAACTTATTTGTATAATGAAGCATTGGTCCCCAATCTTTCTGATAGCAGGACTCATGTAACTCTGAACCTACATATCTCATGTCAAGTTTTAAGTGGTTCAACAATGTTCCTTTCTTAATAAGAGAGGCCCTGCAGGGAAAGTTTGGGAACCACTTAAAGCGCACCTATACCCACCAGACCTAGCTTGCCAATCTCCCATTAATGGAGCACTGTCTGTTCCTATCCCTTTCACCAGTGCAATGATGCTGACTGTCTGGCAAGGAGATGTTTTTTTTCCTGCTTTCACTTTGTGTCCATTGATAGAAATTGTTTCTGGCGGCCTCCGGTGGCCATCGGCGCTACTGCAGCCTCAACCCATTCAAGCTACACAGAAACTAAAATGGCAGCTCCCACAGAAGGCAGCAGGATAAGTAAATTTAAGTTTTTGAGCAACTTAAAGCCACTGGTGTTTTTTTATTTTTGAGTTTAGGTTTTCCTTAAGTAGTGCAATCCTACCATTTTCAGGGTTAGTAACTTACCCTTGAGACTACCTGCAGTGCAAATTTCAACCCCTAGCTGCAACTATTAATAGTCAATGGGCACTGTATGGAAACCGTCTAGCCAATAAAAACTGGTATTCTGAAAAGGTTAACTGGTTGTGTATACATGATAAACGGAAGTTGTTTATACAAAAAATCCCATCTGCAATACCGTCTTTTGCCACATGATGCTCTCGTTGCCCCGAATTATAACTATATAAAGGTCCCAAAACATGGGTCGATGCCCATTCGATTGGCCCGTGTTCGATCGTGGTGTGGTGAGGAAACGATGATGCGCACCACTTTGTGCACTTAGGCTGGCCATACACAGGTTGATACCTGTGCAATTGATGAACCCTCTTTGATAAACCCTCTCCTCGTCAGCACGTTGTATGTTACACACTCCTTTACTGTAGACACTGTGTTGTATGTTACACACTCCTTTACTGTAGACACTGTGTTGTATGTTACACACTCTTTTACTGTAGACACTGTGTTGTATGTTACACACTCCTTTACTGTAGACACTGTGTTGTATGTTACACACTCCTTTACTGTAGACACTGTGTTGTATGTTACACACTCCTTTACTCTAGACACTGTGTTGTATGTAACACACTCCTTTACTCTAGACACTGTGTTGCATGTTACACACACCTTTACTCTAGACACTGTCTAGATGATACACACTCCTTTACTCTAAACACTGTGTTGTATGCTACACACTCCTTTACTGCATTGTATGATACATACGGTGGCGGTTTTAGGCATGGGCGGTTGCCCAGGGCGGCTATCACTGGCGCACTGGCGGTAAAAATTTCTCTGAACACCGAGGAGTAGGGGGGTTGTTGCTGGTGAGACTTGGACTCCCCTGCCATTTTTACATCCATTACTGCATGCCACTGTGGATGGGATACATTTGCGCTGCGTTATAAAATGTGTTCTGCAGGTCGTTTGCGTTACCTAACAGCATATAGGGTGAATGGGCCCTTACCCCTTTTGCCAGTGTATTAATACCAATAATGATGCAACCACATATAATAATTCCGGTGATTTTGCTCAGCCAGTAAAGGAATTATACAATGAAATAATTTTCTTTGTATATTGTGTAGCAGCTGCCAGCCAGCAAGTCAGTGTCAGGAGTGATCTCATAGCTGCATGCCTGAGGTAAGGACCATGTTTATTTGGACAATAAAGTTTCATGAAAGAAGAAAAAAGAACTCCCAACAAAACCCAACTGTCCTGCAGGGGGCGCGGTGGTCTGTAGAATAGGACGGTGGTCGGGTTGAGGCAAAAAGTATAGAAAGGCGAAGTTTTGTGTGGCCTGAGAGCGCGTGCGCCGAGAACTCTATAGACTCCGGGGATAGTGAGGGGGTCGGCGGAACAGCGTCGGTGTGTTTTGTACGGTTTGTGGCGCGGAGCTCGGAATAGGAAGGATAAAGTGACCGGGAATGGTGCGGGACGCCCCCTGCCCTCAGCACGGCCTGTGAGAGACATGCTGCCCGGGGCCCCGGACCCCCCGGGGTGGCGGAGGGGGAGGCAGCCGGGCCCCGGGCTGTGCTGTCCGTCCCTTCTGCTGCTGCTTTTCTTCCCGGCTCTCCTGACCAGCAGCGAGGCTCAGCCCGGACCCGGGGCGTCTATTGAGCCCGGACTGAACGTGTACATGAGCGTGGAGGAGGTGGGCCGACTGATCGGTGAGTGGAGCCCCGCCATTGTTACTGCTGCTGGGGGGTGGGGGTCTGATACTCTGCCAGGGCCGCGGGAGGACCGCTTAGGGGTACACGGCGACCCCCTTCCCTAGTGTTACGTCAGAGCAGAGGGAACCCCTCCTTTTATACAACGGAACACCAAGGTAACCCCATTCCGCTACTGGGCGAACATGCAAACCCCCATTCCTAAACTATTCATCCCAGCAACAGGGCAACCAGTGAAAGAGACCCCCTTATCTGGGCAGCTGCTGGGACCCCCCTATGTGTGGGAAGCTGCTGGGACCCCCC
>CM070035.1:30647878-30661472 GCA_036250615.1 Ptychadena robeensis
CCGGCTGGGACCCCCCCTATGTGGGCAGCCGGCTGGGACCCCCCATATCTGGGCAGCCAACAGGAACACTCCCATATCTGGGTAGGCAACAGGGACCCCCCCTATCTGTGTGGCCATGGTGCCCCCCCATATCTGGGTAGCCACAGAACCTCCCCATATGTGAGTAGCCACAGTGCCCCCTATATCAGGGTATCCCTCAGGACTGCCCACCCCATATCTGGGTAGCCAACAGCCCCCCACATCTTGGTGGCCACAGGCCCCTCTCCTCATAAATCTGGGTAGCCAAACTGCCCACCATATATCTGGGTAGCCCACAGCCCCCCACCAATTACAACAGGAGCCCACAGCCCCCCTATCTGACTAGCCATAGAGCCCCCTGTCCTTTGCAAGGGACAATCTCTAGCAGGACACCCCTGTATGTACTGAATGTGTGTCCCCGCCGTATGACACAATATTGGGGAATTGGTAACATTTTCAGCTCTATGACCAGCTGCAGCTCATAAATCTACAGGAGACCACCATCAGACTATCTTCTTTTAAGGGCTCCCCCCAGATTTACCCTCTCTGGGTGCACTTTCTAATTCTCCTCCCCCCTGTTCTGTGAGAGGGGTATAGTGTTCTGCTGCCCTTTGGGAAGTTTCAGAGAGATACTGAGGCTGCCAATGTAGGTTTTGTTTACATAAAATGTCACCTTTGAGGTTTAATGCTTTGTTACGGATTAGAACTTTGAAATACTTTACTTTTATTTTATTTTTCGGTTTGAACTAAACCGATTTGATCAGAATGACAGCCAGTCCGTTTGCATATCTTGATGTCATCAGTGGCCGCCTATAGTTGTCTTGGGCTCATCCACACAGGCGGCTGACAACCTCCCGTTATAGGGGCGAAAGCATATGGTGTGATATGGGGCGTAATGTAAATGGAAAGTCACCATGTAAATAGTCTGATAGTACAGACCTCCTTTGCTGTATGTTCCTGACACTCACCTAAGTACTTTCAGTTATATATTGGACACAGAAGAGACTTGTGAAGAATATAAATAAAAAAAATTACATGAACATGAAAATCTTTGTCATCATTCCTTTAAAATGTTCCTGTTTTTGTTTTTTTCCATTTTCTGTCATCTTGGTGATTTCCCCTCACTTCCTGTTGTAGTAATGTATTGTCACTGAGATATAAATAGAGGGGAACATTTCTGAATAGTGTCAGAAACCAGTAGATACTTAAGTTTTTTACCCTTACCTGTTCATTTAGGGTTCAATAATTTTGTTTTCTTTGTAATCTTCGTAAATGAAGTTTCAGTAAGTGGGCATTACCTTGTGCACCTGCCCACCCTGGGTTTGGGGTAACTACACGCCATGTGCAAACTTCTAAAAAGCCTGTTACTTCTGCTTTCATTACTTTGAGTTTCTAGAGAAAGTGTTAGCTTGTCATGTTATCTACTTCTACATTTTTTATTCCTTTACTCACAACTATTCCCTGTTAATGTATTTGTTTTCAGCTAAGTTTGCATTTGAAATACTAGTGTTTTTTTGTAGAAAAAAAATCAGAAATTTTTAACCAATGGCACTGACTATCACTAGAGGCCAAAGTATGTCCCATCTGAGCGTTGGGTCATCTGTGATTGGACACGGGTAGCCTTGATGGTTTAAGCTAGCCACACACGGCTCGATGAAGTCACAGATTAGAGCAACATTGGGCGGCATGCGCGCTCACAGCTCCCGATTCTCCTCTAATCTGTTTCTTGATATGAGCCATCCATGGTTCCTTTGCGCAGGATTAATGGATCCTGCTCGAAGGAACTCAACCAAACAGGTTTCCAACATGTTGGAAAACCTTGGTCGAAATTCAATTGCATTGAATAGGGACTGCGAGTCACCATCCAATGTAATGGACAGGCTGAGGTATGGTGGCCCTTAGATTTCTCTGTCGGATTTCCTTCAGATCCCCTTTTGTTTTACCAAAACCATGTAATATGAGGGACTTTCTAAACAATCAAGTGTAACTGTGTTCAGTCGCAGAGGACCCAGCACTACATAGTTGTATGGAAATTGTATGGATTGATCTGAAGGTGTATGGAGGGATTTACACTGTCCGCAGCAGACCGGGAAACAACCAGGTGCTCCTGTCTGCAAAGTTGTGCAGCCATTTGGTTGCGCTAATTGGCCGTTTACTGGGTGGCTTATGTGTATAGGAGCCCGAAGAATGTACTTCATAGTGAGCATGTTTCTTCAGTTATCACTCCTCCCCTATCCCCGTAGTGTCTTTGAGGCTCCGTATGTATATTACACTTCTCCTGTGAGCTTTAGGACCTGGTCATTGTCAACTGAAGACTGCGTCATTGGACGTTACTTTTTGGTATTGTCTTCTCTAATGGAGTGGTCATGACCACGAGAGCTCAGTCTTCCTTGTTCTGTCTCTTTCTGTTAGTTTCACAAAACTGTTTATGGACGATATCGTTACCAGTGTCGATGTATATTGGTGCAGGGTGAGTAGATCGGCAACGATGGATGTTTACAAAGTTAATTGTCCCTTTGATGGTAAAAGAAACTTTGTCCTGAAAGCTGCGTGTTTGGCTTTGTGTTCTGTATATGGTATTACGTTTATTTGCAATCTGACCTGCGAGTTAGTCTTTCTATTCTTGTCTATTGTAGAATAAATAATGACTTGTGGAAGCCATGCCATTGCTTATTGAATCATATCCTATGTACTTTGCAGAATTTGCAGCCTGTTGTTGCATGTTTCTCTAATCTATAAATGTGGAGTCGCTCAAAAATTGATACAAGTCTTTATTTCTGGATGTGTTCACAAACTTGAATGACCAGTGTAAGCAGCAATCCAGTCGCCGTCTTCCACCTATTTTGTTCTATTTCTGTCTTGTTTATAATGGAAGGCACTGGAGGTGACGGTACGGTTTAGGAAGCCGGGCGCTAAAGGCTTTTACTGTGGTTTTGGTTTTCTGGTTTGTGGAAACGAAAGAGTGTGAGAGTTTATTTTCAATCATTGCAGAGCTAAAAATAATATGAAGAGTCCTTGTTTACAAGATGGAGTCGTTTTGGGTTATGAGGACTGAGTAATTCAGCCCACATAGTGTGAGAACAGATACCTGGTGTAAACATTGTCCTGGTTCCTGTGCTTAGAATGAGGTGGATCTTCTCTGTATGTCATTCATTTTTATCGGACTTTAGACTTCTCCTTGACACAGTAGCTTTTGACTTTCTAATAACTCCCTTAAACCCTCCATACATCTTTAGATCATGCCATACAATTTACTTTAGATCTACCAACAACTATGTAGTCCCGGGTCCTCCCTGATTGGAAGGTTTAGAAAGGTCCTCATTGCATGGTTTTGGTAGAAGAAAAGTTGATTGTACTTGTATGGTAAGAGTGTAAGGTGTATGGGGGGCCTTTAAACAGTTATTTAACTTCTTAAACCTGCCAGCAAATCCTTGTATTGTATGTCCGAAGGGGAAGGAACTTCTCCTTATTTTATCATTTTGCTTAAGTTAAAGTGGACCTACCACCTTGTAGGTCACTCGGCTGTATTGCCTGCAGCTCAGCTGATACTGCTGAGATTCTCAATTGTAAAAAACAATTACTGACAGCAGGAGGGGCTGCTTTTTCTGAGTGCTGAGGAAGCCTCAATGGGGTTTGGGACATCTGTCCCATGCAGGAACTGGCCTGTACTGTCTCATGTCTCAAGAGACAAGAGCTGTTGTCAGCTATGAGTGTCTATCCCGTCCAGAGACACATCTCATTAAGCAGCAGCTGCACTTCTCCAGGATCTAAGAGGTAGAACTGAAGGTGAAGAAGGTGAATATGTTTTGGGTTTTTATTGTGTAGCAGTTTTCCAGCATCTGAACTGCTGACAGGTGAGCTGGCCGCTTTAAGCTTGGTTACTTAACTAAATCTATTAGTCCACCCAGCGCTAAGCTGCGTTATATTACATTTTTATTATTGGGTTTCTGAAAAACTAGATACTACCGCAATCGACGTTTGACTATATGGATATAAGCTTAACAATTGTACAAACCTATATATTATCTATAAATGTATTTTATCTTTGTCCTGATCACCTATTTGCTGCTTCCAACCAATTTGGGGGCAGATATGACAAGTGTCTCCCTGGGGTTACCTAGAGGATTTGGGTCAGTCAGGGGTCACCTGCACAACATTGACCATCACATTAGTGGTTGCAATCAGAATTTAGCCTGCTGTTTGGCTTTAAAGGTAAATCATTTCACTTTTTTATGATTTAAGCTGGGCATAGACATTGCAATTCCTGCACGATCCGACCGCTGACCCGATGCTGTGCATGCTCTCGCATCCCTTAGGGATCGGGTCGTGCAGGAATTGGATGATGTCATCACGCCGCTCCTAGTGCAGACAATCGGATAAGGAATAGATGGTAAATCGTACCGTCTATTCCCAGCTTTAGGCTTAGTTTAATGTACTTCTCTGCCCGGATGTATCAGAAGGAGATCAGGACCTCATAAAGTACTGCGTTAGGGCTTGTTTCCACTTGTGTGTAAGCCGGAGGCGCGATTGCTGCCGCTAAGAACCACATCTCATGCGGTTTTTAGCGGCAGCCATTCACCTCTATGGCCGCGGTCAGTGCTGGGCGGCCGCGGACCGCTGCCTAAAAACTCGGTCGATCGAGTTTTTAGGCGGTGGCCACCCCCTGACCGCGGCCGGGGGACTGGCCTATTGAACAGAATGGGTGCGGATGTATCCGCGCTGTGCACAACCGCGGGCTTCCGCTTAAGTGGAAACAAGCCTTTAGGGCTGCACTGCTGCATGCTTGGGACAGCTAGTCATCTAGTCCTTGGGCTGATGGTTTATGTTACAAATGTTCATTACGTTTGGTACTTCAGACCTTAAAATGTCTTGCAGATGTGTTAAATGTGTGTCTTTGCTTGCAAAGCCAAAAAAGAGGATGCAGGGTAAAGGCCCTCATACACCTTTCGATTTTCCAGTTCAATTGACCGATTTTAAAGTCGATCGGCTAAAAATCAATGCCTGTCCACATGATTATGCCCCCCATACATACACAGATTTTAGCATCCGACAGACTAAAAACGATCAATTTTTTTCAATCGTACAATCCGAGATTGATTGATGGAAAATAGAATATACTCCACATGGAATAACCAATTTTTGATCGAATAATTATTTTTTTTTTTTTGGAATTGTGAGTTGTACTCAACCGATCAAAATTTTCTGACATGTCCGATCATGTTTTGATCAATTTTATTTATTTATTTTTTTTTTTCACAATTTCGATCAAATTTAATTGATCGGACCATGTGGGCATGCACCAATTTTCAGTCGACCGATCTAAAAATTTATCGTTTTTTAATCTGTCGGCCGCTAATCTGTGCATGTATGGGGGGCATTAGCTTGATCGAAATTGACCAAAATATCAAAGTGATCGGACATGTTGGAATTTTTTGATCGATCATGTATACATTGAATGTTATTTTGTGGGATTTGGGTTAGATTTAAATAATCGGCAGCATCCGTTTTGTGTTTGTGATCAACTTCCTTCGATTATGCTTTCGATAGTTTGAACCAACATCGATTAAATATCAGTTTCTCCATGTGGGAGGTAGTTTGATTGTGCTTCGGTTGATCAAACCAACGTCGATCATAAATTACAATCGAATCCTTGACAATTACGATGTTTCATTAAACAAACGAGCTGAGGTCTATCTGCACTAGGCTTGCAGTATCTCGGAGAGCTCCGTTGTGGACCAGTTTCTGGACCCCTATCTATACATCTAAGTACATTGGATTGCAGAAACGCATGGCTGCTGTTTATAAAGCGTCTCCTCCATTGCCAGATACTGCAAAGGAAAGCAATGGTCTTTTTATGTATGTTGGGTTATACACATGAAACCAATCGGTAGGAAAGAACCTTGTAATCCCTGCATGTGTCTTTACTCTCCCTTCCTAATCCTGTGTCTGGACCTGTATCAGCCCTGTAACTGTCTGAAAGTTTGAACGGTTTGCAGATGTCACTGGTTAGGGTATAGTAAGGCTAGCCATACACGGGTTGAAAATAAATTGAGGAATTGATTTATTTAAATCAATTCCTGTGAAATGGATTCCTTCGTAGGCATCAATTCCATTTGTACGACCACATTTACGAACATCCGATCACTTTTCGATCGATTTTTATGTTCGGTTACTTTTGGTTAATCGCACCAGCTGGGCAGAATTAGATTTTCCATTCAATTTACTTAAAAATCGATCTTTTTAATCTAAACTTGGCCACCTTAAGTATTTCGTGGATGCCACTAAACCTACCTTTTTATACACATTACGAGCCCAGTGTGGAAATTAACATGTGAGGTGTGTTGTATAGTAAAAAAATTATGCAAATCAAATAAGTGTTTTGTTTTTGCTGTGCGTATTGATGGAATAAAGTGTGAAATGTATCGCAGGAAGCCTTATGACCTTTTCTTAAAGCAAATTCCATTACCGGTCTGGTGTAATCTAGAGAAATCCTGATGTGTTCTTTGCTTTCCTGACAGCTGGCTCCCAGTATTTGGGTGGATTCCATGACATCTCGGGGAGGTTGTTTTATAGTCCATTAAAGGGGGATGGCGCACTGATAAGAACACTGCTTTTATGCTAGGCATACACATGCCGATAAGCGGCCGATTTTTAATCTGACCGACGGGCGTGCGGTAATCGGCATGTGCCCACATGGGGCGACAGATCCCTGTCGCCCCACTGCTCGGCCCGCCAGAGAACGGACATGTCCAATCTTCTCTGGCCGATGCCATAAGCTGCAATGGAGGCGGCGTCTTCATTGCAGCTTATGGCCGGCACACAAAGGGTGCCCGGCCGATTGAAGGGGCCCCATAATGCAACTGGATGCTAACATGATGACGTCATCACGTTAGCATCTCGGCGTAGGTCTGTCTGACCTGCTCGGTATGTGTATGCCCAGCATAAGGATACATTTCGGCAGAAGACTAGTCACTTCGGCAGCAGCAGCCACGAGTGCCTTCAAACTTGTGCAGGCGCATGGAGGACGTTTAGATATTGACCCCATGACAGGTCTATCAGACGAAATGACGCCTAATGTTGAGGGAAAAGTGTTCGGATTGTTGCATCCACTGGTCGCTTGCGGCAATGGGTGCTAACAAGTCCTTTTAAAGACCATGTAAATTTAGCCCAAACGTTTAGGTATGCAGAGAAGCAGTGTTCTCCCCAGATTTTTTTTTCAGCCGGGCGGCGCGATGACGTCATCGCGCCGCCTGCACCGGTCCGGCGGCACACAAGTCCTCTGACAGGCGGCGCCTCCCCATTCTTCAGGAGCGCGCCGCAGCCACTGAAAGACTCCGGCCCGCGGCCCCGGTAGTATGCCGCGGGCCGGAGTCTTTCAGTGGCTGTGGCGCGCTCCTGAAGAATGGGAGGCGCCGCCTGTCAGGCTGCTCGCTGCGTGTCGGGCGGGGACCAAAATCTCCCGGGCGGGCCGCCCGGCCAATCTGCTTTGGGGAGAACACTGGAGAAGTTAAGTGCTTGCTAGATTTGAGGCAAGGTTAAGTTGAAATCCTGAAACTGTTGCAGTTTTCTCTAATGACTAAAAGCAGTGTACAGATTTAATTTTGTGGGGAATGATCATTCCTGGTTGTTCCCAGCAACTAGAGAACAAATGAGCATTAGTTCTATTTTTGGAGGAGGGAGGGAAAGTAAGCAATTTTGAATCTATGATCATGTTATGGAGGGCATGCACAGGACTTTGGAAAGTCAACAATTGTTTTTTCTGGTATTGATCGCACTGTGGTGGTGTTGATGTTTGACTGTCAATATTTAAGTTCACCTAACCTAAAGGTAGCCATAGACTCCTTGATTTGTCAGCTATCTATTCCCAATTCGATAATACCTGATGATCGAGGAATTGCCAATCGATCATTTTGTGATCAATGGCACATTACCTTGGGAATCCAATTCGGGGTCTATTTTGACAGGAGCTGATTGATTTTGAGGATTTGGCCTTTTTCTCCACCAACATACTTTTTTTGACAAATGATCGACCAAATTTGATTTCAGATTTTATTTGGTCACATGGTGATCAGTCAAGGCAAAACCAGTATATGGCTACCTTTTTTAAAGCTGATCTGTGTGGCTAACCCCATTCAATTTAGAAAGGTTTATTTTAGGCCACAATTGCATATCCAGGACACAAAGTGAAGGGAAATTTCCACAGCCGAATAGAAATGTCTCACTTCCCAGTTCACTTTATTTCCTTTCTCACATCACCGGCAAACATTTAAACTTGGAAGGAAAGAAAGGAAATCTATTTTAAATGGTGTGTTTTATTTATTAAAACAAGGCTTAGTGTATATAAAGGATCACAAGTAGGTACTTTCCAAGAGGTGAGGATTACAGATGAAGGGGGGTGAGGTGGACTTGTGTGAGGTCAGTGGTTTTGGGGTTCCCGCTACTATGTGTCAGAGTTATTTAAGTCAGTTTGTAGTGAATGTTGGCCTCAAACTCCAGATGGTGGTCAGACATGACTCCTCTGCCCTCCGGCATCTGTACATTCTGTCTCTTTCCTTATGGAATACTTCTCATGTATGACTGTTTGTTTATCCTATAAAAAGCTGAATGCCTCTCGGGTGTAAAATGTTTCCTAACTTTTCCAGATACTATCCATGCCTAGCTGTGCGTTAGGGTGCACATCAGATTGCTGTCTATCTGGATGTTCAGGCTGCTCATACAATATAGCGGGAGAAGGGAGAGAAACTGATCTGTTGCAGTTATTTCATTATCCGTTTCTTCGCCTCCTGGGTATTATGGCAGAACCCAGTATATGCTGCACAGTTTGTTCTTAAAACCATTTCTGCCCACACCCGCAGCAATTCTGCATCTCACAGATTGTTTACAAAATTGTGCCATCTGTGACACTAAAGGAGTGGGGGTGGCCATAGACCTCCATGTTAATGGAGGACATGGAATCGCCCGTACTGTGCTGGTGAAAATGGTGCAAAAACGATGCAACTCCCAGGAGGTTAAGTTGGCCATACACAGGTCGATACTTGTGTGATCAAACAATTGCGGCATGGTGACGCAATGAATCACTGCACAATTTGATGCGCAACACAAACGATTCCTGGCAGGTGCTTTGGATGGGGACACTGGGTCCTCATCCTTAGTAATGTCAGTCGAACAGGGAGTTGCCAACATGTTGATCCCTGTTCGAACAATATTTGTTGGAGTGGGATCAATCGAACAAGGTGGGCGAAGTTGGATTCCCGAATGATCGCCAAGAAACAAATGATAAAGCAACCAGTATATGGGTACCTTTACTGTTACTGGTTGATTCACCCGGATGCTTTTGCTGCATTGATCCCTCTATTAATGAATACTACCCGAACCAGTATGTTGTCTGGTCCAGGTTGGGACAATGCTAGGCATACGTGGCTCGATGCCCGTGCGATTTGAGGGGCCGTTTAACATGCTGCACTTGTGCTTCCTCGATATCGAGCCACAGCCCTTCTGTGCATTGATCCCATCTGATACTTTGGGTAGGCACCCACCTTCACAGTTGACCGCCATGAATTTGCAGTGTTCGATTGTGCTCTAATCCATAAAAACAAATCGAGCCATGAATGCCTAGCTTAAAGGTGGGTTTACACGTGTAGATTTTTTTTCTTCAATCAGCTGCCAATTAGATGTTTTGTTCGATGTCGTTGTCGAACATCGTTCGCTCATTTATCAAATGTTACATTAGATTATTTGTTCGTCCATCCTGATAACGAATGAAAATGCATTTAAAATTACAACGTCATGTTCGATGACCTTAGAACAATTTTATGTTTGCGGTCGAACACAATGTATCCATCGGACAAATGTGGCCATTCTAGATTTTTGTTCGATCAAGCAAAAAATCTTCAATGTTCGGCTGATTGAATGAAAAAATCTACACGTGTAAGCCCACCTTTAGTGGCCATACAAGTAAACATGGGGATTTAAAAAAAAAATGTTCATGCAGCATTTTGTCTTGGGTGCCAAATGTGTGTGGAGTGGCATTGTGGTGCAGTGTGTTTCGGCACTAGACATACAGCCGGCGTCCGCTATAAGCGGCCTGTGGGAAGAGTGAATGGCTGAGGCTTCTGAACAGACTTGTTTACACAGGAGGTTTGAAGTAGCTCATCTGTTCAGACATAATTGACTTGGAAGATTTATGGAGCTTGCTTAGTAAACACGAAGGGAGAAAATGTGGCTTTGGATGCCTGGCGGCAGTATGTAAGGGAAGGGTTGTGTTGCTTTAGGGAGAACGGCGCATGTAGTTTCCTCGAGCAGCAAATTCTGAGGTGAATGTATTGTTTTCAGAGCTCAGCAATTGATGGAGTGTTATCCCATGAATGTGTCCGATGTCTGTGTGCTCCGTGTAAGCGGATACTCCGTACACATGGAAGGAAGCGTTCCGGCCTTGGATCCCTCACCAGGAGATGCAGCAATATGAGATCTTCATCGCCTGCTTTCAGTGAGGAATCTCTAATCACACATTTCCCTCAACATAACGTATTAAGTACTTTCAGTACGAATAGAGGATTTCCTCCATACAATACCCATCCTACAGAAAGGTGAAAAATGATAGGGCCATTTATCATGTTCTGTGAGCCTCCATACTGTCTCCCCCAGTATACTGCAGCCTCATTGTGTTTCGGTTTCAGTCTTCGTGCCAAGTAACTGTCCAGCAAAGTGCAGTTCCTTAGTATCTGCAAAATCTATTAAGGATCGGTATCAGTAGGAGCCTGGCCATTATTTCATTGTGTCTCTGAGCCTCTGATATTTGCATGCTACACAGCTTTTATTGGCCAATGATTTTTCCATGTGGAAGGGGGGGGGGGGCGGTTTAAGATCGAATGTAATTTTTTTATGTTAAAGTTGTTTGGAAGCAATTGAGGACAGTGTGTAAATATATCTAGTTAGAGAACAGCTATATAGAGTCATAAAACAGTAACCACATTTTCAGACTATAGGACGCACTGTTTTTATTTTTTTGGGAGAAAATGTCTGTCTTGTGGTCCGATAATGTAAAAAAAAAAATCTTCATCCCAGGAGGGTGTCATTTGTTCCATTCCCTCCAGCCAAGCTTAAAAGCCACTGCCAAAGAGGGAGGGAGATCTTAAGCTAGCCATAGATGGGTCAATTTCTGTGTGATCGATCGCAACATGGTACACAACGAATTGCTGAACAATCGTTAGGTGAATAGATGTGCACCACCTTTTGGCAATCAATCCCTGGCCCATTCTTGTCCCCGTCCAAAGTAATGGCGATCGAACAGGAATTTACCAACACGTCGGATCCCTGTTCGATATTTTCTTGATGTGGGATCGTTTGCCCCAGATAGG
Organism: Ptychadena robeensis; assembly: GCA_036250615.1. Classification (NCBI taxonomy): domain Eukaryota; kingdom Metazoa; phylum Chordata; class Amphibia; order Anura; family Ptychadenidae; genus Ptychadena; species Ptychadena robeensis. Next base: position 30,659,254 of record CM070035.1, read on the forward strand.
CAGCATTGATTCCAGAAGAATCGGTTGCCGTGAATGTGTCCTAAATCGACCCACGTATGGCCAGCTTTAGCTGCACTAGCAGTACTCCTTCTCTCCCCACAACTTTTGGAGAGACGCATTTTACATTGTGTGTGTACATTGCTTTGCTGTAAATTATGTATTGAGACTTCTCTCCTCCCATATGTAAATAGCTGCTCATGGGTATGTTGGTGCTAGATGGCAAAATGTCTCTATCAGTGGTTTTTATAGAATGAGTACTGCTAGTGTATAGACGCATGCTAAAGTTTCAGCCATGCACATTCTGATGGAACGAAGACCTCACTCCTGGCCTTTTGGCTGGAGGAAAATAGAGTGAATACTGCATGGACCGGACCTGCCTACTTTGCTGGAACATGCTGCATAATATCCTTATATGTGAATGTCTTTGTCTCTGTTGTCTTTTTCCAATTTTCTCTCTAGAACTATGGGTGCGTCTTACGGTCTGGTGCATCTTGTGTAAACAATACAGCACCTTGTATTTTTATACCTATGGAGGAGTTTGCAATGATCTGGCTGACTTGGGGGAAGTTTCCCTGCTGACACAGTAATTGTGGAGGATCAGCTTAGCTTATCCACACATACGAAGACCAAGATGTAAAGTAGCAACAGTCCGCACTCTGGATTCCTTAAAAATTCTTCGACTTCTTCGACTTTACATCATTAAACGAATATAATACAGACCGGGTCCCTCCAGCTTTATTGATACATCATTGCACGAATATAATACAGACAGGGTACCTCCAGCTTTATTGATACATCATTGCACGAATATAATACAGACAGGGTCCCTCCAGCTTTATTGATACATCATTGCACGAATATAATACAGACAGGGTCCCTCCAGCTTTATTGATACATTATTGCACGAATATAATAGACAGGGTCCCTCCAGCTTTATTGATACATCATTACACGAATATAATACAGACAGGGTCCCTCCAGCTTTATTGATACATCATTGCACGAATATAATACAGACAGGGTCCCTCCAGCTTTGGGGGGGTGATCCCTGGAAGGACCCGGTGTATATTATATTCGTGTAATGATCTATCAATAAAGCCGAAGAATTTTTAAAGTATCCAGTGTGGGCTGTTGCTACTTTACACCTTTTTTTTCCTATGTGTGGATAAGCTGATCCTCTGTAGCCCAGCACCTGGTGATTTATGCCAGCAGGACACTTAACCCGAGAGGAGACACACAGGGAGTATATGGATATGCAGCGTGGATGTGCAGATTGAACACACCGCTAGACTTTCCTAATGGTGGAGGAGAGTTTCACCGGTCTAGAAGCATGACCATAACCCTATGACAACAGTCAAAATCAACAAAAGAATTTTCTTACAATGATCTAGTAAAAAGTCCAACTTGTACACAAACAACAAGAGCATCGCACAGCATTGTCCATGGCTTCTGGGGCATTCCTTCCCCGGAGCGTCTGGTTTGTGGGAGGAATTCTCTTGGCCTATTCCCATCAATTATGACAATCTACCAATCCGCCATTTAATTTTTACATTTATTGCATTCCATTAACCTAAATCTCAGCCAAACAGGATGCTGAATAATATGAAACTGGTTCACTCACATGCTCTCAAGCAGACCTTTACTAATTTGATTACTTAGATTCACTAATCAGTCACTTGACTTCCCCTGATATATTCACCCCCCCCCCCCCCCCCCCCCCCCCCCCCCACCTCAGGGTCAGTCAAAGGATCAGGAAGTCTGTCTGCTACTAAACTAAACTCTATGGAGCCATTCTGTGTGTAACCTGGAACGTTCTGCAGTACTCTGAACTCTGAGCACCACGTTCACAACAAAACAAAGATCATTGGAAGTAGCCTAAAGGCTGCCATACATGGGTTGATGCCTGTGAGATGGATCAGCCCGCTGAGCCTGATATCAAAGGAGGTGGAGTTGCAGCACTACTGCGTCATCCAGCTCAGCCAATGCTTTGCATGGGGACCCGCCGTCCCCATTACAACAAATGGACATCAACCGTGATTTACTGTCATGTCTGATAACACTGTCTTCCAGCGGTATTAATTGATCAATCAATCAATCCCCCTCGAAGACAGGGATGGCTGCATTAGATATGCACCAGATAGATGGCCATGAATACACTCAAAGTAGAGATGCTCCGATCAGCATTTTTGGGGCCGATCACCGATTACCGATCACCAAGA
>CM070035.1:30679516-30692848 GCA_036250615.1 Ptychadena robeensis
ACTTCGATCGAATTGATGATTGATTTGATGTCAATTGAACCATGTATGGCTAGCTTTAGTCTGACCAACCACTGCAAAAGTGATGAAACAAATCTAAAGCATCTAAACATACTGTATAGCTACATCACCCCTGTAAAATGCATCGATTACAATTTTTGGTTTCTACTAAAATCATCCATGCATTGCCGAATATCAGATATGTCTGTCAAATATTGTCAGTGGCTAAAGATGCCAACAGAGTTTATCCGACCTATAAGTAGAAAGCTGTCATGGCTCCTGGGAGCACACAGGCTTGTGATAAATGTTCCAGTTGGGATTCCGTTCCCCTGTCTTGTAAAGTTTATGAAGTTACACTGCTCTGCAATTATGTTCATTCCATCCCCGCTGTTGGCAGTGCCTCTCATATCACAGGACTGTGCTTGGCAGCGGGACAAGTTCCTGAACCCTCAATCACCCCCCTCCTCTAGTTTTCCTTGACTGCTCCTTCCAGCTGTTTAATCTTAGATTGTGTATTGTTGTGTATGTTTGCTCAGGAAGTTAGATAACTTTACAAGTGTGCTATAGATGCTGTCAAGTGGAATGTAATTGATTGTCATGCCTGGGTTTCCTGGGAGCAACAGCATTTTTGCATTTTCATGAAATATACAGGTGAATAATGAACTTTGTATTGTTGAGTGGTAATTGCTATGTTCATATGTAGAATGTACACGAGGACAGCATTCAATACGCTTTACTTGCTGAGAAAACTTCTATTTTAATTTGTATTATGTTGGTGTATTTTTAGGAAATGAACCCTTTTATTCCAAATAACTAATGGTACAATAAAGGTACATTTGCCGGTCCACTTATCACTATTTCAGGTGTTGGAAGAACCTGTGAAAATCGAAGGTGATTTCTGGGGAATAATTCTAACCCTTATATTTGGTTTTGCAACCCTGAGGCTATGTTTCCACATAGGCGATTAACCGCCTCACGATAATTTTTTTTCAGATTTTTTTTTTTTATATGTAGATGCGATTGATAAGACACATCCATTTGTTCTTCATGGACACGATAATTATAATGGAGGGTTTTTTTTTTATTTTTTTTTATTATTATTATTATTTTTTAAACATTGCAAGTTAAATCGTGCACAGCTATTGATCGCCTATGTTGGAACATAGTCTAAACGTGGGAATACACAGGTCGATTCTTAGTCCATGGATTTAAAAATACTCATGCATCAGATACCCAAAATGCAGGCAAGGCCCGCACGGCTGTAACTTAATTTTGCACAATGTGAGGTGTATTTCCCTAAATTGTGAAAGTAGAATGCAGAGGACACTGGAATGCAGAAGACACTGGAATAGACTGTGCCAGGAGAGCAGGATCAGGTAAGTAAATCTCTTAAACAGAAATTTCTAGATGACATCGATCAACACGCACCGAGTGGGGGCCGACAAAGCTGCTAAGATCAGCTCTGGAAAGCAGCGTGATGACATCATGTGTGCCGGCCGTTACATTCAATGAAGATGCTGGTCTTCTTCATTGAAGTTAACGGCATCGGCCAGAGAATATCGGACGTTCTCTTGCCAACGGCCGCGAGCGTGCACGCCCATCGGTTGGCGGCAAAATAGGCCACCGATGGGTGCGTGTATGGCAGGCTTTACTCTTGCAGTGGAGTTAAGGGGCAGTAAGCACATATAAACCACATCAGATCAGTGTTAACAGGCCCTAAATTCAAGTTATCGTGGTCTTCTTCTTTTTTTTTTTTTTTTTTTTTTTTTCTGATAGTTTTACAGGTTTGCCGGCAGCCGGTTGGTGCTCATCTGTGAGATCCTACATTAGAAGGAAGCTTTTGTAGAGAAAGGACAGCTACAGAGGTCAAACTATTAACAGTTCATTCCTTTCTGACCTCTGGTAATCCAAACATTTCTCTTCCAGCCCGGACATGTAATCCCCATTGTCCCAACACTATAAATCTAGAATAACAGAATCCCGGCCGCCCCGTGGGCTGCCCATGTGAAGTGTGTTACGCGAGCTGCTTGGTGGCGGGATGGTAGTGCTGTTTGATGCTCAGAGCAAATCAAAAGTGTTACCCTGATGCCGCCCTATGAAAGGCCTGTAGTCCTGAAATCAAATTCATCTTATTTTAGTGAATTCAGGAAACAGGCTTTTTTTTTCTTCAATTTAGAGTAATCTATTCAACACGTTTCCCTCTCGTTAACTTGAAGTTGTTTAGTCATCTCCATAATGAAAAGCAATCGTTCTTTTTGTTTGGGTTTCCATTGATCTACATTCTGCTATGCGCAATGCCAAATGAGGATATAAAACATGTTAACTGTTCTCATAATATTCAGAAATCGAGCAGCTTCAACAAGCGTATACAGGATTGATTGATATGTTTATTCCTCCTATACTGCATTGATGTTATGTGTATTACTCGCCTGTCTGGTTTTTATTGCTATAGCTCACAATTTGAGGTTATGTTTTATTGGACTTCTTTTTAAAGTGTATGTCTTCATCTATGGACCAAGTTATACTAGGATAGAAATGTTTTGGGGTTTATTCCTGCTATGCAATCATTGACTCGTGGGGAGGGGGGTATAAAGATATGATCATCAATATGAAAATGAGAGAATGTAAATGAAGGATTGACCAAAGTGATGGAAACTGTGGGATTTATAGGTAATGGAAATCATTTTGTATTTGTTTTGCATTGATCACACTGTGTGGCATTTGATGCTTAAATTGTGCAAATTGATTGAATTAAAGTGATGGTGCATAAAGCTGATTGGCCATGTTGGAAACCTGTTTAATGTTACATATCTGATGGGATTTTTAGGTATTGTTTATTTGTATCAACTGGTACTATGGAACATACACACAGGCCTTTGGCAAGATCGATCGGTTTTGCATCAATCGCACTGTGTGGTAGTAGCATCACTCCACATTCCATATTTGAATTGGGCAAGTCAATGTATCTGAAGACCGATAGTTAAGCTAGGCATACACGCACGATTTTGCCGCCGACTGATGGGTGTGCACGCTCGCGGCTGTCTTTCTGCAGCAAAATCGTCCTCTGATCTGGGGTGCCCACATGGGTGTGTGTGTGTGAGGGCCTTTAAGCAGGGTACAGATATGCAGATATGGGCCAGATTGATGGCTGCTTAGAGCGCCGTGCGCGCTCACGGCATCTATCTGGCCCATTTAATATGCTGTTTTCGAGCAGGACCAATCGAGATCAAGGGGTCTCCATGCAAAGCATCGGCTTAGCTGGGGAGAGCAGAGCTGTCTCTCCAGCTCCTCCGATATCTGACAGCTGTCTATACCCTGCTTAAACTTGATGTATATGGCAGCTTTTCAGGGCTGTTGTGTAGTAAAATATCAGACGTGGAATACACATACGGCATCCGTGTTGATACTATTGGTTAGAAGCCCTAAAGCAGAGTTATTCATGGAGATGTAATCCTTTTCCTCTCCCTGTTACTTTTGATATATCCATATTGTGTTTCACATGCATTCTAGACTAAAGCTATTTTCTGTGGAATCTGCACCTTTCATGGATTAAGAATACGGGGTCCGTTATGTCCATACACAGATTTAACCAACACTTCTCTGACTGCCCTGTTGACTTTTTTTTTGCTTTTCACCCCGTGTGCTAAAATGTGGTCATTTCTGGCAGGAAGTGAGGGAGGGGATGATAGAGATGGCAGTAACCCTGCTGTTTCCATCACAGTAAGGCCATTTCTGCATTGGCCATCTTGCTGCTTTAAGTAAGAATGCATGATGTGGCTTGACGCACTTTCTGGATATGAGAGGTGCAGGCTGGCCCTCTTCCAGCAACTGTTTACTTATTATGTCTTAAGGTACCCATACACGTTGCGATTTTTCGTGCGATTTTAGCCCTTCCGACCGATCCGGTCGGTCGGGTAGGTCGATCGTTCGGGAGTCCCAAATGTAGTCCGACCGATGCTGTTTTTAGAAAAAATCGGCCGAAAAGTCGGTCGGGTCCCGAATGAGGATGCCTGTAATTTTTGGACGGTGGGCCACTCTTAAAAGATTCCCAGTCCAACCAGCCGATCGGTTGAATAATCGGCCGAAAAATCGGGCATCTGACTGACTTTTAAAAATAGCACTAAAGCAAAAATCAGGCATCGAAATCGAATATCGCATCGGTCCCCGAAAAATCGCAACGTGTATGGGTACCTTTAGATTGTAATCCTGATTGGGCGGGGGCTCCGGTGTCATAACCTGTACATGTGTTAGTGGTGCTACTCGACTCCAATTTAATATACAGCACTGAGTAATTTGCTCACCATATATGAATAAAAGTGGCATGTAAAAGGCTGGTTCTACCCTAAAAATGGGGTGGGCGGTATGGACACGTCTGTGTGATGTGCCCATGGTTTCACCACTGTTTTGGGTCAGTTTAGGGTGCGGTATTTGCCAATGCAGTGCCCTATTCATTTTAATGAACAAAAGTTCACGTCACATAACGTGCCTATTGTTGATCGATGGGCATGATACATGACTACCATGCGCCTGCGTGATGCAGGCGGACACGCAATACCCGACAAGACGTTGTGGATGCATCACCTTTGGCGAGACGTACCCAGACGCGGGTAATGTGCCAGTATAAGCTAGCACATAATTTCCCACAAGGCATCTGCCCTGCAGTTTGAATGCCGGGGAGAGAAACGTAGTGTAGACCCAGCCTTCAGTTTGTCTTAACAAATGGGAGAGAAATTCATAAACTGCCTTGTTATATTTCTATTACAGATCAAAAACTTTTCTAAATATTTCTATTTGGAACACATCTCAAACAGTTGAACCAGGAACTTACAGGATTGCAATATTTGGATTTTTATTTTTCTTATTTGAAAACTGTCTCGTCTGGAGCGTGCTTCTTATAATGGACTTACTCCATGGTCATATCCATGGTTAATATGAGCAGACCAGGAAATATCAACTAGGACTTCTAAAATAGATTTCCCTCGTTACTTGCAAATGAAAACCGGGGTGATTACCAATGAAACTTGCAAGAGCCATGTGCAGAGCTCAAGTGATCTCCTTTATTGGCTTACTGACATCATTGAAAAAGCAAGCTTTCTGGATTTTGAGAGATCAGTTAGCCAATAAAAGGCATCACTTGAACTCAAAACTCTGTATTCGTCGATTGCTAAAGGCCCCCATACATCTTACAATCTTGCCATACAATTTCTGTACAATCCACTTTTGTTCTACCAAAACCATGTAATATAAGGACCTTTCTAAACCTTCCAATCACTATGTATTCTATCAGGGAGGACCTGACCCTACATAGCAGTGATATATACCTTCCAATCACTATGTATTATATCAGGGAGGACCCGGCACTACATAGCAGTGATATATATACCTTCCAATCACTATGTATTCTATCAGGGAGGACCCCGCACTACATAGCAGTGATATATACCTTCCAATCACAATGTATTCTATCAGGGTGGCCCTGGCACTACATAGTTAGTAGATCTAAAGGTGTAGGGGGGGGGGGGGCTTAACACAGTGCAACAAATTGCAAGAGCCAGTAATAGTACCAATGTAGCTTCTGTGGTATCTCTAGTAAGAATATATGTCGATCCGGCAAATCCCTATGCCACCCTCTTTCATCTGTACCTATTTTATCTATTGGGTCATAGAGTGGATTGTGTGCCACCTTATATATTAGGACTTTAGAAGGTTCGCATTTTTATTTTTGCACTTTGTTAACATCTGGAAGCAACTGTGCCAGTGGATGGATGCCGTAGTTAAGGTATGACATTGGCTTTGGTCTTCATTAATTGGTCTGTAGATCAGTAGCTTCGTCATAGTCATACCCAACTTCTGACTCACTCATTTTAAGTATCCTTCTTGTGGAAACTCCCCATTTCTACTTTTGAAGGATGTCTGGAATAGTGTACAGGACAAGTCATCAGTCATTGCCGGCAGTAGACATTTAAACATTTACTTTCCCATTTGCGCTTTATTGCCGGGATTGCTCACTAGTACCAAATGCTGTGGGAAGCTGATAGATTAATCTTTTAAGGAGGCGGCATGTAATATTCTTTTATGAGGTGACAAGTAATAAGAACCAGCCTCCCCCCATGTACGTATTGATTCAGCCGTGTAACAAATGTGAGCTGATAAAGGTTTGCGAGCAAACTTCAGCAATAATAAACACTAGGTTTAATAGGAACAGGCGCAGTGCCAGGTAAGGCTTTAAAAGGGAGGTATTTCGGTGAATGTCGGCATTCATCTGAAAACACCTTTCATCTTCCTAGGACTAGTCACCACAAGCCGTAACCTTTTGTTGGTTATTGCTCCGGCCCACATCTTTATGGGTGTAGGGAGGGATGCTTTGTTGGTAGAGTGTTCTCTCAAACCAATGTAATGATTCCAACATTTTAATTACTTTATTTGCTTTGCTGCTCAGGCCCTCGTCTTTGTGATGAGAGACTCACAGTAATAAGGAAGCACGTTTACTTAATGGCCGTTACTTGGTCTGTGGTTTACACTCTAAGAAATAAAAAAACAAGTTAGGCTGACACAGTTCAGAAATTATCTCTGAGGTGCTGCATTATTAACTTTTTTATGTGTATGTGTGTATATACTGTATTTTTCGGACCATAAGATGCACTTTTTCACCCCCAAAATTGGCAAAAAGTGCCTGCGTCTTATGGTCCGAATGTGTGACCCCTGCCACACCACCCCCTCCCCCCCCCCCCCCCCCACACACACACACTTCATTGTAAGCAGTAGTCGCAATTACAATGGAAGTGAAATCTTGTCATTTTTTTTTTTTGACATCCTACACCTTACAATCAATTCCTAAATTTCTGTACAATCAACTTTTGTTCTACCAAAACCATGTAAATTAAGGACCTTTCTATTCCTTCGGGGAGCGGGAGGAGCTGGTGTCCGGCTCTCCCATCTGAACTGTGTAAATGTCAGCAGAGCTTTGCTGGCATAGACAACTCTGTGTGGGAACTGCAGTCACTGTGCAGCTTCCACCGCCACAGTAACAGCTGATCAGAGAAGAGGGAGAAGACTGCAGATTTCTGCCCCCTCCTGCCGATCAGTGTGTCTGAGAGTGTACTGCTGCTAGTGACACCTGCTGGCTGAATTGAATATTGCATTCACTGATTTCATTGCTTTAACCTAATTGATGGGAAACCCTTTAAGTCTTTTTTTTTTTTTTTTTTCTGGTTTTCCTGCCCTAAAAACTGGGTGCGTCTTATGGTCAGAAAAATGTGTGTGTGTGTGTGACGATATATTATGCAGCACTGTACGCTGTGTAGTTGAGATGCAACACAATATAACGCACAGGTACAGACTTATGATACAGGAAGAGGAAGGGGCCCTCCACAATCCACATCGGGCGTACACCTACCCAGCTATTACTAGTATAGTAGTGTAGAGGATAGGCTAGCCAAATATATCGTAGTGTTAATCGATTTCCACAGATCTGTTTTTATTGCGCTGATGTTGTTACCACTAGCTGAAAGCTGAGGTTATATATGACGCACCAAATACCTGCCATTCAGAAGAAAAGGTTATATTGTATTGCTACCTAGCTTCAAAGGCCACCTGGCTTCAATTGGCCATTCTATTTTTTCTGGAAAAACTGTGGATGTACCCACATTCCTGACGGTAGCCCAGTCCAGCCTTGTGTAGGTCTAGTCTTGTCCCTGGCATTGTTAGACAGCTCTTTGGTGTTGGTCATGGTAGCTCCTCCTGTGGATAGGTGACTTTATACTTGTACTGTAACAAGGAGGGAATAATATCACTCCCTTCCCTTAGGGTCCCCCCACACATAACGAGTCGCGGCCGACTTTGCCGCCGATGTGTGTGCGAGTTCGCAGCTGTTGGTCGGCTGCGGGTCACTGGTGCCCACATGTCCGTAAATCTCTGGCCGGTGGCATAAGTTTGAATGGGGAGCGGCGTCCCTGTTCAAACCAACGGCCGGCACACAAAGGGAGCCCGCCGATGCTGTAAGCGATGGATAGCAGCGTAATGACGTCATCATTTTGCTCTCCACAGCTCTCCTCGGTCCCCGCTTGTTACGTGTACATAGGTTACTCCTAATCTCATCTTATTACCAGCACATAGTGAAGACTTCTGCGATCGTGTTGGTTGATAGAGGATCAAAAACATATTTCCCTTTGTTGAATTTTGTGGACTGGGTTTTCAAGGTTTTTTTGTTAGGGCTCGTTTACATGGGTCGTTCACAGCGGAAACAAGCAATTGACACAGCTGCCCAGCTGATGTGACATGAGAGGCCTTTGCCTTTTGGATTTTGGGCTTTCGCTCCATAGACCTTTCATTGGGGGTGTTATCTAAACAGCCCAAGGGCGTCTGCACAAGTTGCATCCAGGAGTGTTTGGGCGTTTACTGGGCTGCTGCAGACAGAAGCCGAGTTTTCGGCCGTTCGATCTCCATGCATATTCCTGCCAATCGCCCATCTGGTGACCAGGAATCGGCCTCATGTCAAATTGCAGGGTGATCCGACATGTTGGTAGATTCCCGTCCGATTTATATTATTTTGGATGGGGACGGCAGTAATCTTAATCTGTCACAGCTACAGTAAACCTCTCAAACAGACTGGCCATTTCTGTTTTAAATTTAGAGGGCAAATGTGTACAAACAGTAGGAGATTCTTGTTTCCCTGACTGTATATAATGTCTTTTCCCAGTAGTCTCCTGTCTCTGCTTGTCAGGACTGTTGCATTGCTTGGTTGATGGCGGTCAGGCTAGCTATATGCTGTTTGATGGCCATATGGAGGGAGTCGCCACAGATGGGGTGGTTTACAAGTGCCGACCATATGGGCCATGAGCCAGCTTACAACATAAGCGTGGTCCAGTTTCCTTACTCTTTAGCCAGGCCATACTAAACCGCCTTAGTAGGTCAGGGTAAAGGGGTAAGTAAACTTTGTGGGAAAGTTTCCTTATGTTGTAAGCCTGGATATTTGGTTTGTTCCTTGCACACGGTTGTGACCAGTTGTCTTTCATTCCTAAACTTGTTGTCGACCAGTAAAGTCAATGGAAATGTTCTTCAGAATTTTTAAACAAGCGTGGAGCAATTATGGTAAACATTAGTCAAGGTTTTTGGTGGTAGCCACAATACGGATGAAGGCCTGGCTATGCCGTTCCTGAATTAATGAGTTAACAAGAGAAAGAGCTTACTGAAATCTCCCAAGCTATGGGGTTGCTTAGTGAACAATGCCACCCCGGCGCTGTAATGGTGCCAGCAAACAGTGCTCCGGGCGGATTAAATGCTTTCTTTAATTGGCCCAATTAGTTCAAGGTTTCTTGTGAGCATTAGTCATTTCTTCCCGGCTGATTAGTGAGCCATTACAATATGAATGAGGTTTCCATGCTTTATTGGAGAACTCTGAGTGATTGACTGCAGCACAGAAGTACGAGGAAGATGTGGTGGTAATAAATCAAATACCTTCGTTTTATGTCATCTGCATCTAAATATAAAAGTTTTATGGTTTATTCCTACACAGACGTTACTGAGCACTTTTATGTTGTGATCACTTCTGAGTTTATAAAGTCTTCACATCATAGCAACTAATGCTTGGCTAAACAATTTTTCTCCTTCAAGATTTACCAACGTAAAATTTTTATTGTGGGTTGATTCCAACCTGCGTTCTCTTCATATTCCGCTCCTACAACTTGTGGTGCCCGCTTAGTAATGGCAGGTCCGCTTTAAACTAAACTTTTCTGTTCAGGTAGTTTAAGTGTTTTGGTGCTGTATATTTAGCTTTTTTTTATTATTATTTATTTATATATATATATTTTATGCTGGCTTCTGTATCTGCCTCATAGTGCTGGGCTAAGCTGGCCACACACCTTTAGATCTTTTGGTCAGATATCCTTTAGATCTATCAACAAATATGTAGTATAGTGTCCTCTGTTATTAAACACAGGTAGACTTGATTGTTTAGAAAGTTGCTCATATTACATGGTTTTGGTAAAACAAAAGGAGATCTAAAGGAAATCTGACAGAGAAATCTAAAGGTGAATGGGGACCCCTAGAGTGTAATTCATTCAGTCTTCTATCAATGATAATGAGTCATTCATAATGACACCACTAGGTGGCAGAATGGCTCCTTCAGACCTCAGACTGAGCTTACAATGCGGTTGAAACATACAGGGGAATGAAGACCTGTAGAGTAGAAGGCAGCAGCTGCCATCTAAACATCTATGTAAGCATGCTCTGGGCTCAAATATAAGCAGAAAATAAAAAAATATTGTTTAAGGCCCCATTTACATGTGTGGTTTCATGTGCGGGCTGGTGACACAATGATCACCCTGAAATCACTCTGAGGTACAGTTGTGTATATTGTGCAGGTATTCAGGCGTCAGTTGTTGGATATAGAAAGATAATTGTGCACAAATGTCAGCAGTGGTTACACAGTTAGTGATATCAGTGGCCACATGGGCCCTCAGTAGTGTAAAGGGCATGGGAGAAGGTCACAGGGTAACATTGGATCACTATGAGGGGTGCGTGTTTAAGTTGCATGTAGGTGTGCAGCTCTCATAATGAAGGGGGGGGGGGTGGTCCCATGTAACAGACAATAAGGATATGAGGCGCACAACCTAGTACAACAAAGTACTGTAAATGGTAAAATAAAACAAGATGTAGCACTAGACGGCAACAAAATTGCCCAGGGATCACGTTCCCCAAACTGCTGCGTTTTTTTGTGGTAAGCGGGCAGTTGGTAACCACACATGTAAATGGCACCTAAGCTAGGCAGCAGTTTCATTGCGATCCTCCTTAGATTACAGCCTATAAATATACCCTTAACTGTGCTTGACTTTTTGTGTGTGGAATATTGTTTTACAAATGCTGTTCCATCTCCTTGTATTTTGGTGGTTTTTTATGTGGAAAAAAAATGGGGGGAATCTCAGGACAAGAAAATTAATTCGTTTTTTTTTTTTTTCTTCTCTTATTTCTAGGTTTGGATGCGGAGCTTTATTATGTCCGGAATGACATCATAAATCACTATGCTTTGTCATTTAATCTGCTCATTCCCACTGAGACAAGCAAACTCCATTTTAGCTGGCACTCGAAGTCTAAGGTATGTATACTTTTATTACATGTCACTCCTTAATTGTTTAAAAATGTAAGGAATGGTGCAGTAAGGGGTTTATATAGTGGGATGTCAGTCTCCTCCAAATGACAATCACAAGCGCAGGGCAGATGAGACATGTCTTGTCTCACCTGTGGCTTCCCATCAAAATAAAATTTGGGTGATTGACAGCTGCCTGCCCCCACTCATGGCAGCCGCTCATTAGCGCAACTATCCTATCACCATACTTCTAATTCCTGCATGACGAAAGAGACCTGAGAGAAAATGAAGTCTACTTTATAGTGAATATCCTACTTTATATAGATTACCCCTACTCTCTGCGCACCGAGATTGTTGCGCAATTGTACACCGTACAATTTTATTGTACAGTGTTTTACATTTGTTTAATCTGCTTATTTTTTAAATAGTTGTGTACCACAAGGCAGTACAGATAGCCCTACATTTGCATTTATAATAATGCACGATACCATAAACGCCCTGCTGCATGCAGTTTTTACATGTGTATGGGAGACGTGTTCTGCGTGACACAATCGGTGACGCCGCACAACCCCGGAAATGCTGCGGCTGGAAGCAGAATCGCCGTAGCTTTCCGGGGATATTCATGGCAGCCCAGCTCATCCAGAGTTTGTTCTTCACACAAACTCTGGACGAGCTGGGCTCGCCATGACTGCTAGGAAGGTTAAGAACACATTTCCAACGCCACCATTGACGCAGTGGTTATGTTCCAGGTCTCCTGGAGGGCAGGAAGTCGTGGTGGATTTTATTGTGATCTGCTGCGATCGCACATGGTGCGCTTTTTTTGTGAACTACCTAGGAGGCACCGCCTGTACCGCACTGTTTTTAACAGTGTGGTACCGGCAATGGCAGCAGTGTACGAGGTACACTGCCTGCCATTTCCTCCCTTCCCCCTCCCCTCTCCATACAGCCAGTGTCATTCATGACACTGGCAGTGAGGTCTGGAGAGCAGAAGCCCCTCCATTAACATTAATTAGCATTAACACTGCTCACCCTCGTCCCCTTCCGCGTCACGATCAGTGAAGCCGCTTCCAGCCGCCCGGAAATGCTGCGGCTGGAAGCAGCATTTCATGGGAGCCCAGCTCATCCAGAGTTTGTTCTTCACACAAACTCTGGACGAGATGGGCTCGTCATGAACACTAAGAAGGTTAATGTTCTTTTCCCAGCGGCACATGCCTTTCCATGATTATGTCCTGTTTCTGTGTTCTTGTGTCTGGACTAAAGAGAAGCGTGGTTCTCCCCGACACTCTCATGTGACAGCGCTTGGTATATATCGTTTGCCTGAAAGTGGGCCAAGCATCCTCAGACTTGTGCAAGTTCCAGTTACAGTAACTAAGTTGTGGGGTTAATTGTTGATATTGGCGTGCTATTTTGCCGTGCGGTTCCCTGTCTTATGGCTACAAATAGACTCCCACCCTTCTTTCTTTTCTCTTGCTTAAGCATTTTTATTATGTTTACAGATGGAATACAAATTGGGGTTTTTCGTGGACAATCCCATAGCCATGGACATGCCACAGACTAATATCTCAATGCAGGGGGATGTCCCTCGCTCCTTATCTGGTAAGTGGCTCATTTTTTATAATAAAATGACAACAGATTTAAACTTTATTTTTTAAACCTATGGACTGTATGTTCATTATTTAAATCAATCATGGCCTCTGTAAATGTGTAAGTTGCCACCCTGTGTGGCAATCCAGACCTGCTCTGAGTAGCTGACTTGGGGGTTTTGCTAGATGCAGTTTTTTATAAATAAGGTGAAAGGAAACCTTACTGTCTGGAAGGACACAACCCAATTGTCAAGTGTGACTTGTGCTCTCAGGTGTCTCATGAGTTTAGTGTCACTTTAACCAATGAGAATAACTTTCAGCAGTTGTGCGTTTATCCTTCTCCAAGACTGCCACCTACTGGTGACTGAGATTACAGCATTCTTCATGCCTTTGTATCAAACCATGCTGTCTTTGAATGTAAACACAAGGTTTATTACTCTAGTGCAGATGCTCTTTTATTAGTTTACATTCATAAGTAAAATCTTGTCATCTGGTGGTATGAGATTTAGATAATGCTATGCTTAGAAATTATTGTTAATCTATATTTCTCAATAAACATAATTAGGAGTTTAGAGATAGAAAAGCCCTTTATGCAATATTTAAAATGCTTTTTGTTGTCCCCTCATTCCTGTGTGTGTGTGTGTGTGTGTGTGTGTGTGTGTGTGTGTG
>CM070035.1:30714421-30737206 GCA_036250615.1 Ptychadena robeensis
CATGCTATGCTATGCTACATGCTTTTAACTGCTATTGTGTATTAAACATGATTTTTACTTCATTTATTAAACCTATTGTACTTTCAATTTATCTTTATTTACTTTGATCTAAATCCATGGCCGTTAAAGTCCCCCTGCCCCCGACTTAGGTCGGGGGGAATTCTTACTATGGGTAGTAATTTTCCACCTCTAAGTACACTCTCTCCAACTTTCACACCGACATTGCAGCTGTGGTTCTTGCAAGAGATGGCAGTCCTTTTGTCACACTTGAAGGAAGCCCTTAGGCTATGTTTATATGGCATTTAGGGATGTGCTGATACCCCTTTATTTATTGCATGCCTTGACGGGGATGTTGGCTTTCAGCGGGTCCGCCGGCCGTGAGGCTAACGCAGGGCAGTAGGTCAACCTCCGCTGTCCATTCAGTCGGCAGACCCACTGCTGTGTGAACAGGCTTGGTGGGAAGTCATGCATATGTCAAGGCATGCGATTAACACAGTGGCTATCGGCGCATCTCTAAACGTCATCTAAACCTAGCCTTAAGCTCCATGCACAAAGAACAGCTGTGCATATCATTGATTTTACGTGGCTGCAGGCCAGTGGAAACTTGAATGCCCCATTTGGCCCCTGGTCCTGAGTTTGGACATGCCTGTTATACAGGACATTCATAAAACAGGTTTTATTGTTATGGGTACAGTAGAACTTTTGGCTTCTATTTGTTGGTTACCATTTACAGAACCCATTTATTTTGTGTTCTTACGGAGAATTCTATTACTTTTGTTGCGTTATAGATGTGGAACACAGAGTTCTAGATAAAGAGATATATACATGAATTGGGGTTGGCCGGGTCACATCTATTTTTATACCACCCTATACCTTTTTAATATTTTTTGTATTGTATGTCTATTCATACTTGCGTTTCCCAATCCCAAAGCGAGTTCTTTTCTTTAAAGTTGCTTCTCAAGGAAAAATTTATGGCACATTGTATATTTGCAGAGTAGCCGCTTTGCTTGCGTGGAGAAACAGAAGGAAATAATATTGATAAGAAAATACAATACGGATGCTGGGACTGTACACTCCGATAAGATTTGTGTTTCCTCATTCAATCTTACAAAATGTCAGTCTACGCTCCTCAATCCAACAATAATAAATCTTGCCGCTTCACTGCGGCCACAAGGAAACAATGGCCGAGTCAAGTGTTGAAGGTGACAGATTTTTTGCTTATCGTTTGCATTCCAGTGGAAGTAAAGCTGCAGGCTAAGCCACCGGGGCAGGAAAACAGCACTGCTTATGCTTTCCCCTGATGGTAGGGCTAATATTGGTCACAAAAGTTCTCAACTTTATACCTTAAACCCCTAAACAGATGTGTGGTGAAAAGTTTCTTTAACATAGCCTGTTTATTAAAGTGCTTTTTCGGATAAATGTAAAATGTACAGTTACTCTTAAAAGTGAGTGCACCCCTGACATTTTGAGAAATAGCGGCCCTATTATCACAAGATAAACTTTGTATGATAAGTTAGGGTGATCAGGTGTTAAAGGTGCAAAAAAAATTGCCCATTAGAAGGCCTGGTGGGTGTTTTGACTAAACCCACAGCAAGGGCACTTGGGACAGACTCGTCACAAGTGCCCAGCCCTGCAAGATCGTGACGCATCATGTTTGCAGGTCGGTCATGTGACACTTCAGTGACCTTTTTGGAAAGGAAGAACGACTGCCGCTGTGTAAGGGCTTGTGTCCACTGTGGAGATGCAGAGAGGACACTTTTCATTCTGCTGAATAGGATCTTGTCCACTGTTCCTTATCTGAGCGGTGTGCCCTCAGTGCTGTTTTGAAGCTGTGGAATGGTGCGTCGTCTTTGAAGCACTGTGTGGTGCCACCAGAGACACCTCCATTGAAGATTAATGGATGTTTCTCCGAGACTCAGAAAAGCATCGGGTGCTTTTTTTCCCCTTTTATTGGTATGCGCGGTCATCTTCCGATGCACGCACTAAACCATGGGCAAACTGACCACAGGTCGTGAGGAATCAGCCGGCAAATGTGCCTTCGAGCCTCTTTTTTTCTATATGGAAGAGCGAGGGTGGGTCTGTACTCGGAAAATGAAAGTATAGGGATTTGTTTACTTGACAATGACGTCTCCTTGCCCAATATTTAAAATATTCTTCTACTTTACGGCATGCCCCAACCACTGTATGACGTTGTGCCATGCCAGCTAGCACAGCAGCGATTCCTGGGAAGACCGCAGCACCCAGGAGGATTTAATGCCATATACTGTCAGCAGTGAAAGTCTGGTGATGCCAGAAGACTAAAGGAAACTTCCACCCCTACTTAACATGAATGTTCCTGCAGGAGAGATGGGGGGGGGGGGTATAAGAGGACTGCATAGATTGAAGAAGTGTGTACCTTAACTTTTGTCCATAGTGTAATCTTTTGTTTGGAGGAATATCGAGTGAAGAGGGAAAGGGGTAAGAAGTAGGTTTACAGTGTCATGTGCCACGTCCCCAAAGTACTATAGGAAGACACAAAAGTTGGTGGTGGGAGTATACACCTCCATCACCATTGGGACTTTCAGGGCACTGAAGACATACCAGTATTTCTAAAAAGTTCAATTTATTGTAAATATATCAAAAAAATATATAAAAGTACAAGTACATCACAATATCGGTCAGAGCCTCCAACATACATAGGGTTGACCTTAAAGTGCTTGCAGTAATATGACATACAGAGTAAAAATGTGTTTCAATTATGAGTGACATAATAAAGCATATCTACGGTATAGGCCACCAGTGTATAAAGATTCCTCCGACATGTTTCACCTGGATGGCTTCCTCAGGGAGATAACTGAATCTAAAATACAACATAACTATAAATGTACATATACAGACATATAAATTATACCATAGTGTTGATGTTTTACAAAAGAACACTGAAGGGTACATGTACTGAAGTTTAAAATGAGTGGTCTATGTCGATTAATTTAAGTCATCTCAATACTCATAAGCAAAGGACAGGTATGTTTGTGACAAAAGTAGAAAAAATATATATAAAAGGTACCATGGGAAACAAAAACAGAAAAAGAAAAATGGGCGCAATATATAAAACTCTAACAAAATTACAGCATACACCAGCGGATCACATAGCAACAATGGTAAGCACTCACCAGGAACACCAATGTAGCATGGGGGGGATCACACCACATAAACGACTAAGCTATGTGCAAACGAACGCAAGGGGGTCTCACAGTTCAAGTCTCAACACGGGAATGCAGGCCAACTCACAGGGGTCCCAAAGAGTAGAAGCGGGATGGAACAAGGTCGGTCCGAGGGAGGGGCACAGAGGTCCCCAAACGGGACCGCCCCCCACAGCGCAGTCGACGCATAAGAGTAACCCGCTAACAATGTATAGGGAACCATAGGAACCCACCTCCTCGGGACCACCGACCTTGGTTCCACCCGACTTCTACATGGGACCCTGTGAGTTTGTGGCGCATGTGAGACGTTGAACTGTGAGACCCTCCTTGCTTCGTTGACATACTTAGCGTTTGTGTCTTTATACACTGCTGGCCTATACCGTAGATATGCTTTATTATGTCACTCATAATTGAAACACATTTTTACTCTGTATATCATATTACTGCAAGCACTTTAAGGTCAACCCTATGTATGTTGGAGGCTCTGACCGATATTGTGATGTACTTGTACTTTTATATATTTTTGATATATTTACAATAAATTGAACTTTTTAGAAATACTGGTATGTCTTCAGTGCCCTGAAAGTCCCAATGGTGATGGAGGTGTGTAATCTTTTGTTCTTTGTTTTTTTTGTTTTTTCAAAAGCACGCTGTACATTGCCCGTCAGACTTTTTATTTATTTATATATTTTTTAAGCCAGCGTCATTGTGCGTCTGCGCTCTTTATTCCGACAGTGAAGACTATACGTGGATGTTGTGCCTCTGTAACCTCACTAGAGGGCTCACACTAGGCTGCTCTCTACCTATGTTGTTGGCTCAATGTTTCAGGTCTTTTGATCATGTAGTTTGCTAGCGCGTTCTTCATTTGATGTCCAATCTACGTATTTGTGATAAGACGCATTTACACAGAAGATCTTTCCATGGAATTTAGATGCATTTTGTCAGGTCTTCCAGCCGATCATTTTTAAGATCCACTCAAGTGACTCTCCTTGTTACTTGCTCATTCTTGTGCTTCCCTTTTAGTAAAGATCAAAGGCTGTACACGGTTGTTTCCATTGTAAAGTGGTGATATGCTTTATATTGAGATGAAATAGGAGTTGTATGAAGGAAGACAAGTGTAAAATGTTGTTACAGCTCTGAGCATACAGCGACTGCTATGTAATCATAATAGATGTAATAGATATGTATACGTTGACAATACACGGACCTGGTTGCTGCGTGGATCTGTGTCTGCCAATTTGGGGAGATGTGATATTCCCATTATAACTTGTAATTAATCCATCTGAGAGTTTCACATGTTAAGTTTGAAGGAGCCCTAAAAAAGGGAAGGCACTGATCTATTGGGCTAAAGACCCCCATAAACGCATAGATCCGTTGGTGATCGATCTTAGTTCACAGCAGAACAGACGAAATTCAGCTGCGGATCAAAGCTGCCCACTGATCACTCCAAAAAGCGATTGGCCAAAGAATATCTGCAGTGATTCCCTGTCGGATCAAAAGATGCTCGACCACAACGTTATCAGGCGTTGTCCAACTCCTGACCAATCGCCCGCAGATCTATGCGTCTATGGCCCCCAGCTAGAAGGGAGGAGAGCAGTGGCTATCTCTTGCAGATGCTTCTCCAGCAGTGATCTTGACCGCACATTTCGAGCGTGTATACCAGTGGTTCCCAAACTGGGGGGAGGGCCCCCTCTGGGGGCGGGGCGCAAAGGCATTCCAGGGGGGCGTGGGCCCTCATTTATAAACCTGTATTTGGGGGGGGGGGGCTCGATATTGTTTCTAAATAGAAAAGGGGGGCCGTGCAAGGAAAGTTTGGGAACCACTGGTGAACACACTGGTGGAGGGAGGAGCATTATGAGCGGAACCACAGCAAGGTAACTGAAGAGCCACAGGTTGTAACAAGTAATAGCATAGCATTGTTTGCTATCAGAATGTGGGGGCTTGTAATGAATTCAGCAACAGATCCGGAGATGGGGAAGTTGATTGGAAGCTGGTAACCAGTTGGTAGACTGTATGGTCCAGTGCAAGTCAAACGCCTAAAGACGACAGAATGTATTCTTCAACATATGTATTGTTTTTTCTGTGTTTTTATTTATGAACACCAACATATATAGTGCCGACCATTCAAGAATCGGCCTTCCATTCCTTGTAATAGTTACTCTGCCAGCCATTTTTGGCAATAAAGCGTCTGCCCCTCATTTTCAGCGTAGCAACATTACATGATCATGCTGATCACAATGATTTACATCAATTATGGTTTACATTGGCTACTTACCGAAAGGAGGTTACATGTTAATACCGTTTTACTATGTGATATGTACTTTTTTTGTTGATGACAACAGCTAAATTGTTAACACATTACCTTGAGCTACCCTTAGGGAAAACATGCATACGTATTCACACATAAAGCCTTTTTAAATGGGCAAAAAACTGTTACAAATATTTAGAATGGTTGTTTGTTCATTTAAAGTCTGAAAGCTGGTAGAGTGTTTGTTCAGTTTCTTGTCCTGATCTAGTAGAACTTGACAGGATTAATCGACTCTGCTGTAGGCAAGGTTTTAGGGCTCGCTCCTCATTGGTATGTAAGTTGCTGGGGGTCAGCCATTAATATTAGTCTTTGAAAAATGAATAGGGAATGCGATGTGAAATATAAGTGTTTTTAACAAGAATGTTACTCTAGAGCAGTGGTTCCCACTGGGGGAGGCGCAGCGGTATTAAAGAATTTTGAGAGAGGGAAGCGATATCTGCAAAACAACTCCCTAATGGCTCTCTGCTGTCAGTTCTTTTCTCCGTTTGTGGATTGCACACAGTACACCTACCCTCTCCTACCACTGCCAGCAAATCAGACAAGTCGGAGGGAGGGACATGCAGGAAGCTGACCATGGGGGAACTAGTTGCAGATGTGCATGTAATTTGTGTGTCTGTGTGTGAATGACTCATGTCTGTGCATGAAGTGTGCAAGTGTAGTGTGCCTCTCCATGTAAATGATGAATGTTTCCATATGATTGGTGTGTGTATATGATGCATGATTGGGGTGCATGAAAATATTGAATAAAATTTAATAGTAATTTCACGCTAGCTATTCTCGCTTTCTGTGCTGATAACCTGTAACCTGCTAGTGTTTGCCAAATCCATGATCGGTAATAAAACCCTGCGTTTCTGCATTGCGCTATGCTGGCTTCTCCCATGCAAGTGTATGAGACACTTGCTCTGTGGCCCCAAAAATGTGTGCTGTGCGGTCAGCTGCTGGGAAAAGGGGGGGAGGGGCAGTAAGAAAAGTTGCATTGAAATCAGTGAACCTTGAGTTACTCAAACAAACACAAACGTGGCTATAGTGTTAAGTCGCTCAATTTGAGGAGGCAGGAGCCGCATCGGTTTTAATACTTTCCATGAAGACTCATGTCTCCATTCAAAGTATTGGAGATTGAATGGGGTCTTTCCAACATGTTGGAACTCTGTTCAATCAAGTTCCTTTGAGCCGGCTCTATTGATCCCGCCCGAAGGAATGCGCACACGGGTAGGTTTGTAAACAGATTAGAGTACAATCAATCACCGTGAGTGCGCAAGTTAATTGATTGTATTCAAATCTTTTTACAGATCTACCTGTGTGTGCCTAGCTTTAGTGTTCTGATCTGCTGAAGATAGGGCAGTGGAAGGCTCCAAGAAAAGGCAGGGCGAAGGGGCACTTCAAACATGACTCATGATTTCCCTCGATTCCCAGGGTCATGTATTAAAGTTGAAGCTAGCAATCTAAGTATTTGTTGCCTCAGCTGAATGACAGCGGTTTTCCAAATGTTTTACAGCTTCAGTCTTGAACTATTGGCGGTCCATTCCTTCACTTATACAAGCGTCTCTAGTCCAGCAACAAACATTAACTTCATTATCAGCGAGAGTTAAGCCTGCCATACACGCACCGAGCAGCGGCCGATTTTGCCGCCGACCGATGGGCATGTGTGCTCGCCGATCGGGGGTGTCCACATGGGGCGACAGATTGCTGTCGCCTCACAGCTTGGCCGGCCAGAGAACGGACATGTCCGATAATCTCTGGCCGATGCTGTTAGTTTCAACCGGCGTCTTCATTGAAGCTAACGGCCGGCACACCAAGGGTGCCTGGCCGATGCTGTCATCTCTGAAAAGCAGCGTGATGATGTCATCTAAACTGGTCTGTCGGCTGTCGACTCCTTGACTCCGACTCCACAGCCCTGCGATAATGTTCCTATATAGAAAAGGGGGGGCCCTGCAAAAAATGTTTGGGAACCACTGGTCTAGACAACATTGCTAGCATGGTTATTCATGGAAAGCGCGATGTTCGTTTGGTCATTTTTAACCATATACCAAACTTTTTTTTATTTCTTTTGTTTTAGATCAAGCTTCGGAGGTGCAAATCACCATGATGCTGACGGAGAGCTGCAAACTGAGAGGTCTTCACCACAGGTACATCCTACACATATATTCAATATAGGAGGTCAATGTTTTCCTGTTGCCATCATTTTAGCAGCAAAGATTTGATTTAATTGACCCAAAGGAATGCAGCAGGGACTTGTCAATTTAAAATAAACTTTAATAAAAATAACCAATATATGTTTAATACAAACCAGGATCAGGCTTCACCAGTGTGACTGTCAGCACCAGTGTGACTGTTGGGATTTGATAAATGTAAATATGTTTTTAGTTTGCATCCAAGATGAGACAGGATCTAGTTTGTTTGCGTCAGGAAGTGGATAGTGGGTTTGGAATACCAATCTGCTGCTTTCTAAATATGATTTAGTGAAATGCAATATTTATGAAGTTCTATCTTTTGAAGTCTTCGCATTGCTTCATACAGGCGGAATTTGTGCCTCTTAAAGATGCTGATCACTGTCAGCTTTACAAACCATAAAACACAATATAATCTCTCCTTTGTGCTACAGTGATACATGCCGTCCTGCATGTTGGGATCTGCTTGGAGTATTTTTCTCCAGTAATTGAAGGTGGATTAAGATTTGAAAATACAAGGTTCTGTTTAAATACAGAGTGTTAGCTCTGTGCCATCCAGCTACATGCACTGATGACACTCCACCGCTTCGCTGCTCACTCTACCCAGAGAGCTGTCATTTTACTTCTACAAGTTCACAGCTGTCATCGCAATCACTTCTAGTATTCCAATTATTTCTTTCACACCCATTCTTCCCAGTGCTGTTTCTGATGAACTCTTTACCTATGTTACACAAATGAAATCATGGGAAACTCTGCTTGTCCACATAGCAACTTCTATCATATTTTAGCTATGAGATTGTGGGGATAATAATGCTTGTTCTGCTCCGTCCTCTCCTTTTACTACTACTTCAGCTTCTCATAGTGTTCATTAGTGCATGATGTAAAGATGCTTGCGTATTCTGACGTTTTTGCACCATGCGGACTTCCCCAGTGCTAGTCTAGGGAAACGGTAGTAATAGGCCGGGCAAAACATCTTAAATCATGGGTGGGCAAATGAAGGCCCGGGGGCCTGATCTGACCCATTAATGCTAGGTGTCCAATGTTGCCTTGGGGATGATGCAGTGACGTGATCATGACACTGGGCACATCCTCATAGTGACAACAAATGGTCTCTAGGAATTATCTCTGTTCATTGCAATGAATGAGCATTTTTTGTAATTGCAGCAAAAGTAGAGTGTTGCTCTATTTATGAAAGGCACAGTACAAGTTTGGAGTTCAAGTGATACCGTTTATTGGCTAACTGAAGTCATTAGAGAAGCAAGCTTTTGGGATGTCGCAGGGATCTGTTACATTGTGAAAGCTTGCTTCTCTAATGACTTCAGTTAGCCGATTAATGGTATCACTTGAACTTCAAACTTGCTCTATTTGTAATTGCAGAAAATTGTAAAAGATAACAATGTCCCTGTCACACATTGCCTAATATGGAATTGGCACACATATAGGTGGTCGGCTTTTACAGGCTCTTGGTCCGGCCCCTTTATCAAATTTAAGAAGCCAATGTGGCCCACGAGAAGAGTTTGCCCACCCCCTGTCCAAGATTATCTATTGATTGGGCTGTCCCAATCTGACTATAACTTGTGGGATCGGGTTAGGACTCAGTGGTTTATGCCAGGGTCTCACTTTTAATATATTGTTAGAAAAGTCAAATGCACTTATAAGGTTTGTATACTTGTTACAGGTTAGTAAATCCAAATGTTAATGCAAAAAAAACTCATTAAAATGGCAGACAGCCATTGTATCACATACACAGTATCACATGTTGACAAAAACTATGGCAACCAAGTATAAATACTATTTTTCTAAAGGAAATGGGCACAAGGGGTGATCCCTGAACACGTTCGGTGGATGAGAGGATCATTACAGTACAGCTTCATGTGCATCTGACACAACTTTACAGTGTAAAGTGCACTTTGCTATCTAAACGTTTTAATGGATGTCTTTATATATATATCCCAAGGATATTGGTGTAATTTTGTTTAATAAAATAGCCTTTTATTTTATTTTAAAATCCATGTTTAATTTTCTAAAGAACTTAAAAATCTGTACTCAATCACTTTTACTGTACAGTCCTGAGAATTACCGTTCACTTTAAATAAAATCACATGCAGATGAAAATATCAGGATTTTTTTTTTACCAAACTTGGTTATTGACATATAATACGAGGTTTTCGGTGTTAAGTGATGGGTTGTTTTGAATCTTTTCTAGCCATAGGCAATATCACTGTGCTGGGGCACGTATTTCAAAATCATTTGTCTGTTTTAAGGTCACATTAAATACTGATGTGATTGTTTAACTGACTTCTTCCCTGTGGGAAGAGGTTCAGTGGTAGTGTTCCAGGCTTAAACTCTGAAAGAACGCCAATTCTTTTTCACTGCTGCGGAGTACGTTTAGCAATGGCGCGCACATCTGCAGATGGAAGCACGCGAATTACATGTCTAATTTTAACAACCTGAATCTGCCTTGTGACTTGGATTCATTGTGTAACCCAAACAATCATATGTTATTTTTTGTAAATTTATACAAATGTTTTCTTATACCTGATCTGTCAAAATGAAAAAAAAAACACCTGACCTGTTAACTCCCTGTGGGAGTTAATTCTGTGATGGGTTCATTGCTTTTTTTCCCAGAAGTCTATGGCTGGGCATAAGCCATATCTTAGGTATTCTGAAGGCCCCTTTGATGTGTGTAGCTCCATCCTTTTTCTTGCTGTTCTTTACATTACCATATATCACCCCTGTAAGTGGGTCATTGCTGAGCTAAACACTGGATCTGAGAATTCACTCATGGGGAAACTCATGTTATGTAATTGAAAAGGCAATAAACCATCATATTACATTTACGATTTTATATTTTTTTCTTTATTTAGGAACCTCCTTCCCATTGGACATGTCTGTATAGAAGATGGGGAAAAGCCTATGGTACTGCTCCCTTACATGAACTGGGGCAATCTGAAGCTCTTCCTGAGACAGTGCAAGTTGGTGGAAGCCAATAACCCACAGGTAACCTTTTTCACCTCCTGCCTTCAAAAATCTATGCACCTAAAAAAAAAAGATGTGTGAAACAACCAAAAGTCCTTGGATTGATAAAAAAATTAAATACTGATCATTTGAACTTCTGCCTTTAAGATTCCATACGAGGAAGGTTGTTCTTGTGCTTTAATGCCACCCTGTGATCCATAGGGAAATATACTTGTGGTACCTGGTACATGTTCCTTCCTCTGTCTGGAGATTCCAGATGGACACAACTGAGAACTTATCTAGTGACTCTTGCAAAACCAAATATATTTGTAATGGATTTTTGTGGCCTACATTTCTATTGTGAGTTATTGGATGGCTTTTAAATGTTTTCTGAAGCCTCAACTTTTACAAGATCTTGGTAAGGAAAGTTTGTGCGCCCTATGTTGTACAGGAAACCCAGGCACTTGGTCATATATTAGTAAGTAGTAGCGTGTCTGAGCAGGAATTTGTAGTGTAAAGATCTCTCCCGGAACCTGAACGTCTTTACACCCTGTGGGCCTTTTACTTTTATATGTATGACAGATATTCCCAGATTATGAAACTGGGAACGTCATGAAACCATTCCGAAAGCTTTAACCCTTTTCATAGATATGTAAACACATGGATTAAAGGGTTTTATGCCTCAAGCAGAGCAAATGACTTTGGGTTGAATTAAGTAAACTAGCATTTAATAAATCCTGGTTTATACTTAGAAGGGATAGATTGTGTATAAGTTTAAAGAAATAATTAAAGTTCAAGTTGATCTAAATAAGTTAGTCACTGGGGTAGAAATAACCCTTGCCCCACCGTTCACTGATGGAAATAAAGTTTAAATCCAATTTTTACTTTCACATAAAACTCCAACCTCTATATTCTTCCTACTGCTGTGTTTTGGAGCCTTTCATCTGCTGTCCATATTGCTGCTCAATGATGGTTGCTGCCTGTTCATGGGGATCAGAGATCCTTTTTCTCCATAGTAAGTGAGACTTCTCTATCATGCTCACTCTAATACTGTATCTCACAAAAGTGAGTACACCCCTGACATTGTGGTAAATGGTTTATCTTTTAATGGGAAAACCTTGAAGATGTGGCACTTTGATGACTTCATATTGTATTAGTACAGCTTGTATAACAGTGTAAATGTAACACTGTTTAACTACTTAACACCCAGCCATTAATGTATAAACCTCTGGTAACAAAAGGGAGTACCCACCTAAGTGAAACATTTTCAAAGTGTCCAACTAGCCAATCCCCCCTGGTGTCATGTGACTCAATATTTTTACAAGTAATTTGCTCTGCCCCAATTGGGTGGGAATGGGGAGCATATTGATTGCAGTGGCACCTAAAAATACTGATGTAGGTTTGTATTCCTATTGTCCATAGTTTTAAAATCGGATTTCCATCAAGCTCATGTATGTGTGATAAGGTGTCCCATGTAGTTTTATATATCCTATTTATATTGAGTGTTCGGTTGTTCTTTTGATGGTGAACCTATGTGCTCAAGTTTGTTGGCCCGAGAACACACAAAAGCTTTTGGCAGATGAGATGGTGCATTTAGAGCATTGGGGGACTGGTAGATAGCTGGGAATAGAGCCATTCTGTAGATGCTGAAGTGCAGCATTGTGATTACTTCCAGCGTTAAATACACACACCTGTATGTACCATATAACATTCTTTAGTTGTGTAGGTTTTTTTTATTATGAATTTGGAATTGAAAAAGCTCTGATTTGATAAAATAAAATGTTATAACCCTTTAATGCCCATTCACAGTTTTACTTACAAACTTACTTACCTACATGGAGTCATGATCCAGGCAAAGAGATCCCTGGAGAGAAAAGTCTCATACTTGCCTTCCCCTCTTCCTCGCTCCAATGCCGACATGCCTGTCCTCCAGCATGTAAGATGTAGGAACGGTGGAAAGAGGAACGAGACTCTTCCTGTCTCGCTCTCTCCACCAATCCAGATCTGAATCTGGTGATGCTGTGCCCCTCCAACATCACTGGATTCAGATCTGGCTGGCTGCAGGACACACAGGGTTTATCGGATGCAGACATTAGAAGTGGCTTCTACCTACCCAATTACCCATGTGCGGCCGGAGTAGTCTGCACTTCACAGGAGGGGCTTGGCACCACTGCATTTTGACAGATTTCACAGGCTAGTATTTTATTTTTGTTAAACCTCTGATGTGCAGATGATAGGAAGCAGATACCAAGGTGGTAGGTCCACTTTAAATCCTTCTGCATGTTTAATATGTTCTACACTTCCACGTTTTAGACCTTCTCTAGTACTGGTATCTACTTTGCAAAGGGCACACCAGCTTGCTTTGCATTCTTTACTCGGTTTTCTTTCTGTCCATATATAAACAAAAAAAATAAAAAATACCCTTATACTTATCAATGTCCAGACTGGAAAGATATGGGACTTGATGGACAAGGACAGCAAGGTTACCTCTTGTAGTAAGACTATTCGGATTTCATAATTTTCTTGTATTTTTACCTAATTGCTGCTTTGCAGTTAAACATGGTGATAGATGGTAGTGTTGATGGCTTGGTACTATAAATCCTGCGTAATGGTGTGGAAAATAGCAGCAAGTTTTTCTTCCAAATAGTTTTCTCTGTAATTTTTGCCTAGATCAGGGAGGCTCCCAACCTTTGGTTATCTTGCCAGCTTGCTTAGGAAAATGTTAGCAGGAGGATGTCCGCTGCAGTCTCAGGAGATAGCAGAGGAATTTCTGGATGTTTTTATGAAGATAAAGTGCTGCAAGGCTGCCAGGTGTCGTAATATGCACTATATATGTATAATTCATGGAATTATTACCTCCAGGCCTGACACGAGGCAACACCATGCAACCAACATGGTGATTTTGCTGGTTTTATTCATGAACAGTAAAGAAGGGAGCACACACATTCAGCCTGTAATGTAAGTAAAAAAAAAAAAAATTATACCATATTTTTCAGGCCATAATGTGCACTTTTTAAACCCCAAATTTAGGGGTAATGAGGGTCTTGTGGTCAGAATGTGTGTTCAAAACTTTTTGGGGGGTCTCATGCGCCCGTATGTGTCCTTCCAGTCAGCCTCTTAATTGGCCGGCCGGGACTATGTGATGCCACACAGTGCCCTGAAAGGCAGGTAAGGAGCCCATCATGGAAGGAGAGACTTGCATAGTCAGGGAAGGGCATACTTTGATTATTGTTAGATCGCGCATCTGTGGAGTTTGTTCATGCAGCTTCCCCCTTTGCCCCCCTCTTACCCGATGTGTGAGAAGGAAGCTGGTGACATCAAATGTTTACTAGTGACATCTTGTGGTTGAAGATTATATTGCACTGGATTTTTCCCTAAATGAGATTAATGATGGAAAACTTGCTCTAAAAACTGGTTGTGTCTCATGGTCCGAAAAATAAAGTATATACTTTATAATGTGTGCAGGGAATTTAAATTTGACTTGGTATTGTTCTTTTTCAAGTACCTGTGTAGCCAGGTTCAGAAAGGAGTAAGCGATACTTTCTCATGGAGCCATATAAGCTATTGGACTATTTAGATTTTAATGTTTAGAAAACTTTTCATTATCCAGGGCAAGATTCTGGCTACGTGTTTCGGAGTCTGTTCTGTCCCAGTAACTCTTATGTTGCTGCGGAGGAATTATGAAGAACTCCGGTATGTAGCTTGACAAGGAGTAAGCTGAGCACCAGGATGTTAGTGTCAAATTGTGTACTTCTGTTCACATTAAATCTATTTACATTTCTCTTCTGGCAATGCATTTGGTGTACAATGAACATGTTATACAGGGTAATGTTAGGTTTACTGCTTTAATGCGTGGCTGATGAATCTACGGTCTTGTATGACTATCATATGAAAATGTTTTGTATATCCTTAACATAATGTCTACCAACATGTATCCATCTTCAAGAATGGATGCAACATGCTCTGCCGTGATTTCCAGAGGTCCAGAGGTCCTGTGTGTAACTCCAGTATCACTGGAGACGCTGGAGTTATGCTGAATAAAGGCACCCCTCCATTTACACGGAGGTCTATGGCGCCGCCTACCCTCACCCCCTTCGCCTCACAGATGACCCAATCGGGGGCAGACCCGGAAGCATCGGCATACATGCCGATGCTCTCGACCGCCGGCGGAATCTAGCAGAATGAGTGTCAGGTGACAGGTGAGTGTCTCACTAGTTAACTCAGGCTAAAGCTAGCCACACAATTTAGCATTCAATCGAGGTTCAATTAGATTTTGTAGTTCGATCAAACAAATCGAAACTCAATCTTAATTTATTTGATGTACACCACATGGGGTGTACGGTTATTGTTCAATTTCGACTGAAAAGTAATCCAAAATGGTCGATTAACTTCCGATTGAAACTAAAATCATAAGAGGAATTCAAAGGTTAGTAGCCACACAAATCAAGGCAAAAAAATCGAGCCAAAAAATAGACCAAAAAAAGCTGCAAGGAATGTAGTTCGATGATTGTACAATCGAGCAAAATTTTCCAACACGATCGATCACTTTTCAATCAATGATTTGACAAAAATCGATCAATGATCGATTGTACTATGTGGGCAGCACATCGATATTTTATTTTTTTTTCATCTAAAAACATCGATTGAATGCTAAAATCGAACCATGTGTGGCTAGCTTAAGTTTCATGATGGTTGAAACTCAGCCAGAGTTAACTCGGGCCAAACATCCAGGAGGTTAAACTGGCCCACATGCAGGTAAGCAAGAGGTCAAATGCACCTGTCAATAGATGATCAACTTCACATTCACATTTCTGAAGACTAAAGTATGTTGACAGGATCCTAGTATTTCTGTGGTGAAGCCTTCATGTGCAGTGATCTGGTAAGTAACAAACACATAGGCTCAAATCTGGCACATGTAGGATTTCTGTAACCATAGGTCCCTTATCCATGTCTAGCACATTGCTGCACTCACCTTTTTAGACATGCGGCCCTCTTTAGTTTGGTATTTTGTGTATAGATTTCTCCTTTATGCAGTTAAAGCTTTGAACCTGCCTATACACGTTGGTCATTTTTTGTAAGCTCTGATGGAATGCGCTTGCTTCATTATCTCGTCACACTATGCTCACCAAGAAAGCTCATTGCAGCTGTCAGCAAAGGTGATCGCTCTGTCGTCAGCCATACCACATTCTGCAGCAGGTCCCCTTTTGTCTGCGCTTACCATGAAGTGTCTGTTTATTTTGATTTGAAACTTTTTTTTTCTTTTTTATTATACTTCCCATTGGAAAACGAGATTTAGTTTTAGCAACAGTATGCCTTGTAAAATAGAGGGAGCATAGTCACTCACCAGTCTGCTGATGCCCCACCAACACTAGAGAAGAAGTGGAGAGGGACTTGCTCAGACGCCATCTGGGTCGCTGATTGGCTTTTATGTACAACTATCATTTAAGTTTATTGCCTCTCCTCCTCTACCTTCGGAGGACAGGTGAGTTCCTATGGCCTATGCAATAACTAAGGTTTTGGGGGAGGACCAATGGGGCCGCCAAAGAACACTCAAAGGGCACCTGGGGTCTAGAGTGTCTGCTGAGATTTTGCTTACTCAGCAGTTATTCCCAGTAGTGTGGAGGAATGGGGTGAGGTGTGTACAATTACATGTTTTTTCACCTGTAAATAGGTGATTTTTTCGGGGCAGGGTGACCTCTGACCTTACATGGAACATCTCCTACTACAGAAATATCTACATGTCAAGAATTTCAGAAAAAAAATAGTACTACTGGAGCACATTTAGCATTTCTAAAATACAGTTGGAATAAATGTATAAACCATATTTTATCAGTAAAAGAGCTACTAGCACCTGTGCATATTGTACTTCTGTAACTAAACTCTTATGACACAGATTCAGCTACACAGGAATTGGTTTATGCCATTCGCTGTCCTGAAGCTACAGAAGCTGATGTGTATATCATGTCGTTACACCTGAAGGTGCTACTTATTAAACAGTCAGCAGAAAAAAGAAACCCTATGCTTTTCACCTGACATTAGTCTCCAGCGAACCCAGAATGTGTGTGTGTATATATATATATATATATATATATGTGTGTGTATATATATATTTCTGCATATAGTGTTTTAAATAATGTATTAACATTGGGCTTTAGGTTGGTAAAGCTCTATGAATTAAACCCTACAACGATTAAGTCACAAGGGACTTGATTGCCGTCTGATCATGTGGTGATCGTTTCAGAGGAGCCTAGTTGGTATATGTAAATTGTAGGCATGCAATGGGCCATTGGTCGGACTTTTAACATTTTGTGTGCATTTTTGGCTTAGTCTATATTGTCTGTTTTATCATGAAATCGGCTACATTCCTCTGTTTACATCCTTTTCTCTTTCCTTTTTAGGCAATTTCCCAGCAAGATCTTGTGCATATGGCAATTCAGATAGCCTGTGGGATGAGTTACTTGGCCAGGCGAGAAGTTATCCATAAAGACCTTGCTGCTAGGAATTGTGTGTAAGTGATCCTCAGTGCTGATGTCATTGACAATGTGTATTTTGCAATATTTGTCCAATAATAATAAAAGTAAGCCATACAGTAAAGCAAGGCATACATGGCTCGATTTTGTTATAGATTTGAGCACAATCGATTTCAACATGATGGAAAACCTTGTTTGATTTCCATTTCTTTGAATGGGGACCGTGGGTTGATCTTGACGTTTCGGCTCATTGAATGTGCTGATCATGTCGCTTTTAAA
The DNA here is from genome assembly GCA_036250615.1 of Ptychadena robeensis. Lineage (NCBI taxonomy): Eukaryota > Metazoa > Chordata > Amphibia > Anura > Ptychadenidae > Ptychadena > Ptychadena robeensis. Next base: position 30,731,787 of record CM070035.1, read on the forward strand.
AAAAAAGAAATGTTTTAGAATATATCATGGACTTTTTGCTTTCATTCGAAATGCAATTAAAAAGTTATAAAATCTTTGCATTTTTTTGAATTATTGTAGTCCTGGAGTACCAGCCTCTGATTTGGGGTGGAGGTTGGGTTATGGCTCTCTCCTCCCTGTTTTTTTTTCTATATGTAGAATTCTGGCACGTGGGCTCATGGTTATATATAAAAGGTGGAGAGTTCATGGCAACTAGGTGTGTATATATAGTACCAGTAAGATGTTGCACATGGATAGGACAAGTACTGCAAGTAAACATCTGAAGATACATATGAGCTACAACTAAAGAAATGTTTTAATACTAGAGAGGCTGCAGTAACTGACCTACCCTTTATCAGTACTTGTCACAGGTATAAGGTTAGGATGTCAAACCTTTCACTTTCTTTTATAGCTTTATGCTTGTTTTAGGTTAATAACTCCAAATAGTGAAGTTGGATGCATCCAGCTTTTTGGAATTGGCAATGACCGATTACTTATTTCATCTGCACATGACTGCATCATTGAAATGAAAATTCATGCAACTTTTTTGTAAGCACTTCAGTCCTTTAACCAGCTTAAGTCTGGTGGTGTTCGGCTACAGTGAGAGAAGACACACCTGGCCTCTTGACCCTTATGTAGAAAACTTGCCATCTGGGTCTTCAGTTTCTCAGTCTAGTGCTTGCTTTAACTTATTGGTTTGTGAAATAAACACTTTGACCTGTTTTGATTACAGGATTGATGAGTCTCTACAAGTAAAGATTACAGATAACGCACTATCCCGTGATCTCTTTCCTATGGATTATCATTGTCTTGGAGACAATGAAAACCGTCCGGTACGATGGATGTCCCTTGAGAGTCTGGTGAACAAGGAATTCTCCAGTGCTGGCGATGTGGTGAGTGTTAGCTTTTCACTTTTTTTCCTTTTTAATATATTTTGTGGTGTTTTTTTTTTTTTTTGTTTTTTTTTTTTTTATAACCCTTAGTTTGGTGTTGAGGATAGGTTCATACCTACGTGGTGCAGTCTACTCTGACCAAAAAGGGTGAGCTGTGAATTAGCCATGCTGCTTTCCAAAAGGAATGCACCACTGTCATACACACATTACATGTGAACCAACCCCAAAGTCCACTCAGCTTCTTCAGCTAATGGATATCTGGTAATAAAATGGCAGGTTTATTTGGCTTGGAGTGAATTTCCAGAAATCTTGAAATATATTGATTGCAGCCATGACCACCCCCCCCCAAGCAAGCAAATATACAGCTCTGTACAACACCACCATATACATGTACATTTCCTGAACAGTCTTTGAGAATGAATTGTATTAACATGCAGATCAGAACCTTAAACCAAAACGCATAGTGATAATGTGAGAGCGCTGCTCCATGCTTTAGACCTGAACCCAGGTCCATGAGAGCCAGGTAGTCATTGAACATATAATAGAATAGAAAATATAATCCATCATCTCTTGGCTACTTGCACTGTGTGTATTTGGCAAAAGGGTCTTACTACATTCTAGTTGAACTACATTTTAGTCTAAACAGACTGACTGACTCAGACTGACTCTGCATTGGGATGCTCGTCTCGCAGTGATGAAAAATGGGATAGTCTCTGACGTTTCCATTGAACAAGGTAATGGAAATGAGAATTTCCTTTGGCTGGTTATAAGAGGATTTTTAATTCTGCTGAATTTCGACAAAAGCCATAACAGCTTGTTTGTTTATTAATACATAGCTAGTCTTGCTGTTAAAGGTGGGTGTTGACCATCAACTGCAGTAATGCTAGTTTCAGTAGAAATACAAGAGCTGTCATACTAGGGAACTGAATATGTTATATTTTATGTTACTCTGCTGTATTCTATAATGTTCACCGCAGAACAACCTTTGTGTTTGGTATATGGCTTATTTTTTTTTTAGAGACCACAGGGCAATAGCCAAAGCTGCAAGGAGAATTTTTTTTAAAGCAACAGTAGAATTATTGCAAGGCTTTTATATACTGTGTACTGTGACACTTAAGCTGGCCATACACCTTTAGATCTGTCAGATATTTTTTAGATCTACCAACAACTATGTAGTGCCGGGTCCTCTGCGATTGAACACAGGTAGACTTGATGTTTTAGAAAGTCCCTCATATTACATGGTTTTGGTAAAACAAAAGGAGATCTAAAGCAAATCTGACATATATTTAATGGTGTATGGGGGCCTAAGTTGTATACCAGTTGTTGGTGAAAATGTCACATTTTCATCACACAATTGAGATGAAGCTGAACTATTATATACCATATGCAATTTTTTTACCATATATTATATTTTTGGTTTTTTTTTTTTATCCCCACCCATCCTGGGAGCAATAGCTATGCATCCCAGGAGGCAGAAATGTGTTCCATTCCCTCCAGCCAAGCCAAAAAAGCCACTGCACAGAAGCGATCTCATCTTATCTGCACTAGCAGCAATTATTCTCTGAACACACTGACTAAAGCTAGCCATACACGTCTAGATTTTCTGTTCAATCAACTAAAAAAGATCAATTTTTTGGGGTCAGGGAAATCTGTGATTGATTGTATGTTTGTTAACTGTAGTAACCGATATTTGATCAACTTTTCTGTATATAGACTGAAAGTGTAATGCATTTCAATACAACCAATTTAAATTTACCAACACGTAAATCCTTTTTCAATAATTTTTTTTCCCAATTTTAATTGGTTTAGGTTGATCTAACCATGTGGGCTGCCATAGATTTTCAACCAATCAACCAAAAAAATTGATTTGAGTTGATTGGCTGAAAAATCTAGATGTGTATGGGGGGCTTAACTTAAGCAGGGTACAGACGGCTTGATATTCGAGCTGTCCGATGTACCCTGCAGCAGCGTGATGACGTCAGGCTGTTTTCGAGCACGATTTATTTTTCCAGCTTAAAAACAGCAATAGGGGCAGATTATGAGTCAGAGAGACGGCCCTGAGCGAGCATGGCGCTCGAAATGGCCATTGATTTGACCCATATCTCCACATCTGTACCCTGCTTTATAGAGAGAGACTTCTTACAATTAGCATGAGTTGTGTATTTACATTAACTTTCTGCAATAAATAAATTTTGTAACAAAGACTTATCTCTCCTCCCATATGTTAATAGCTTCTCATTGGTAAGTTGTTCAGTTCCATATTGTAAAATGTCTTTTCATAAGTTGCTCAGTGGGTTCAGAGAATGGGTGCTGCTGGTGTATAGACACATGGTAAAGTTTCAGCCCTGCACACTCTGCTGAAGTGAAGACCTCCCTCCTGGCACTGGCCTTTTGGCTGGAGGAATATAGTGAATACTGCATGGGCCAGTCCTGCCTACTTTGCTGGAACATTCTGTATATTCAATTGATATCTAAATGGCTGTGTCTGTTTTTTCCCTGATTTTCTCTCCAAAACATTGAGTGGGTATTATGGTCCGGTGCGTCTTATAGTTTTTGTGGGGGGTTTTTTCATACAGAAAGGTCTTTTAATTTTCTTAGATTTACCTGCTGCTTTCATCATCAGCCTATGACATAATTAACAATCGTGTGCATTCAGCAGCTGCCGAGTCTGTTTAATATAATTGCACTTACTCACCAACATAAAGAGAAATCCGGTTTATACACCAAGTGAATTATGGTGCGCCACTGTGAGTTAGGTGGCTCTCAATGTAGTTTGTAGGAAATAGTTTCCTAATGTGTACATTACATGAATGGGCATCAGTTCCCAGCACCAGAGGTTATTGTAAGCCTTTGGATGGTAGACCTACGTAAAGCTTAGGGACAGATTGTAGAGAAATTCTGCATCCCAACATGGGCATGTTGATGAAACTAGATGACGACGTCCGTGCCCACTATTATATACATACAGTCACCGAACAACGGGAAACTGTACTTTACCATGTCTATGATGATAACTTTCCACTCTGGAACAAGATGTGTGCTTGTTTGGATAAAGAACAAAGGCACGAGCCGGGGAGATATTTCATTTGCTCCTGAAAAGGCCTCAAAGATTTAAAGCGACCACTAAGGTTTCATTTCTTGTAAATTGCGCTTAGGAGGCTTTTTTATGTTTAGGTGAAACTATTCCCCCCAAAGTATACTGAAGGATTAACATCTTCACTTTCTAGTGTAGCAAGTAGACATGGTTTTATTGCCTTAATGCAGTGGTTCCCAAACTTTCCTCGCAGGGCCCCCTTTTCTATTTAGGAACATTATCGAGCCCCTTTCCCTATTCAAACACAGGTTAGAAATGGGGGCCCGCGTCTCCCTGGAATACCTTTGCGTCCCCCAGTTTGGGAACCACTGCATTAATGTGTTTATTTTTAATAACGGTAAATAGTCAGGTTTTTGCTTCTCGTCATGAGACCAGAGCTGTCAATTACCTATAATTCATTGTGTTTTGGATATCAAAATGAAATCAGAATTGTTACTCAATCATAAGTACGTTTTATAGTCTTCACTGAAAAATCCGTTATCAAAGCTTCAGTTTCCCATTTTTACATAAAGCACCCGGCACGTCTCCAACGCCAATGTGATTTTTACAATCCAACTCTATCAAAAAATGTTTGTTAGTTTGTTGACAAACTTGTCTGTACAAAGCTTCTCAAAGATTATCTCTAGATATTCCCCCCAGAATTTCCTGGTCTGCGTCCATCATTCATAATCCTGATGCTTGTGTCATACTTGTTCAAACCTAGGAATCCATTACTAGAATGTTAGTTGTGTAATGTATGTGCAGGCATGAGCACAGACCTAAAGCACAGCAGTGAAAACTAACTTTGAGGCGTTCCAGTCTATAGTTTAATGGGTGGGCCAAGTAAGGCCCGGGGGCCAGATCTGGCCCGCTTAGCTTTCTTTTCCAGCCCTGTGTCACCTTGTTGTCAAGATGCTCCCCTCCGTTCTCTGCAATGAGTGCACTTTATGCTTAGAGGTATCCAAACTTTGCCTTGGAGGTGATGCAGTAATGATCATGTGAAGTGGGTGCATCCTCATGGTGACAACAGGCAGCCTTTAGGAATTCTCTGCTCATTGCTATGAATTAACATTTGTTTTCTGTAAGTGCAGGAAATTTTAAAAGATGTCACACGTCGCCTATAACACATCACTGCCATCATTATTGATGCCGCTGATTCATGGAATTGGCACACCTATGGCGGGTTGGCCATTACACGCTCTTGGTACGGCCCCTTTATCACATCTAAGAAGCCAATGTGGCCCACAAGTCAGAGACTGTGTCCCACCCCTGGTTTAGCTGTTCGTGACAGCTAGAGCCACAGAAATGAGGAACTATCCTCTTATAGCTTCAACCCTAAGGATAAAGGAGACCTGTAATAAACAGAATGTTGGCTGTTAACCTCCCTAGTGGTTGAGACGAGTCCAGCTCGTCCAGTGCTGACTTGCTAAAAGTGC
>CM070035.1:30744957-30764177 GCA_036250615.1 Ptychadena robeensis
AACTATTGACGTCCGTCCCACCTGGGTAAGGAAGAGGGGATTTTTAAAGGAAGCTCAACCAGAGTAAAATTTATTGGTTGGATTACAACACAGTAATAAAGTAATTATTGCAGCATGAATTTAGATCACAACAATGTCCGCATACATGAGTTTGTCACACCATATACATTGTTTCTGAAAAAAATTTCATTTTGTTATTTGCTCTTGCCTTGTTTAGCACATTACTCGCTTCGTCAGGAGATATGACCAAATCGAGTGAGCCGTAATGCGCATCTTGAGCAAAAAAGGGAGACCTATGGCGAGCTCTCACATCACACATTAGGTTAGATTTATGGGATATGTATTCAGGCTGTAATCCAATTCCTTTATCACTGGGTTAAAATCCAACCAATAAATATTTGGTTTTTACTTTTGTTTAGCTGCCTTTAGAGGTACCCGCTCCCCTGCCTCCCCCGGGTGGAAGGGACTTCAATATATTCTTCTGTAAATGTTTTGTTGGGATGTGGCAGAAGCTTAATTGAGGTGATCACAAAACTTTTGGTTTATAACTTTTGTGAAGGTAGCGAGAAAGTACACATGTACACAGCTTATACCAGTAGTTCCTAAACTTTCCCTGCAGGGCCCCCTTTTTCTAAATACGAACATTATCGAGCTCTGTGCCCCCCCCAACATGCACGCACGTACATTCAGATTAAGGGCCCCTTCACACTAAACCACAACCAACCACATGTGGCCCTTTGGGCTTTTTTCAGCGCCCCCCCCCCCCACTGGTGGCCATCAAAACCGAACTGTTAATGCATAGGTACTCGCCTGTCCACCGATCCCCCTGCTGATGCGTCCTTGCATGGGATCTTCTGAGAGCAGAAAGAGAAGGAGAGGCGAGTGACTCTCTTTTTCTTTACGCTCTAAGAAGATCCCGGGCAAAGACGTGTTTGCAGGGGATTGGCGGACAGGTGCCTATGGTCCCACTATCCCACTAAGGAATGGGGAATGATTGTATAATATATATTGCAGCACAACCAAATGTGCATCACTGTACTAAAATGTTAATGCTCAAAGTATAATTTAAAACAAATTCCCCTGTTATTTAAAAACAATGTCTTCTAGCTCGGTCTGCTGTCATTTCTTTTCATTAAAAGATGCTGATACAAGTCAGTATAGACTGAAAATATTATGTGCGGCCCTTTAGTGATGCAGAGGGCCGCATTTGTGGCCCACCATATCATCTTGGTTGCCCACCACTGATATAGAGACACGCACTTTACATACATCTGCTTATGGTCTGTGGCTATTGCCTACATGGTCTGCTTTCTTCTAGTCTCTACTGCAGGCTTCTGTTTGGCTGGCAGTGGTAGGGGAGGGTGGTTGTACTGTGTGCAATCAACAGAGGGAGAACAAAACTCACCAGGCAGAGATATGAAGCTTTGTTCTGCAAATTTCTGGCTAAAGCTAGGCACACATGGGTAGATTAGTAAAAAAAAAATCAATCAACATGCATGGTAACGGTGATTGATTGTACTCTAATCTGTTTACAATCCTAACCCTGTGTGCTGTCCTTCGGGCGGGTTCAATTGAGCCCACTCAAAGAACCTCGATTGAACGGGTTTCCAACATGGTGGAAAACCCCGTTCAATCTCCAATACTTTACATGAAGAAGAATCTTCATGTAAAGTATAGGAAACGCCAACTCTGCCTTCTTCACCCAGAGCTGACAGCCGAAGACAGTGTGAAGGGGGCGGAGTCAGCATTCTTTATCTGGCTGCTGTACGGGGAGAGAGGCTGGATAGATTTCTGTTCAGCTTGTTCAGATTCACACGCTGGAAGCCGGAGAGAACTCTGCTAGCCGGAGGTCTTCATTGAATGGTAATCGATGTGCCCATGTGGTGCACATTGATTTCCGTGTGATTGATCGGGGGGCGATTGCACAGGAATTTACCCATGTATGGCTAGCTTTACAGTCAATTCTGACAGCTTGGAGTTTCCCCTTATCTGCGCCCTCCCTGGAAAACCTCCGCGCCCCCCAGTTTGGGAAACACAGGCTTATGCCAAGTGAAGCTTAAAAGCGAAAATAACTGGGGCCCCTTTTGTATCAATCTATCAACTCTTGAAGGCGGATACCCTTGAAAGGTGATGAGCTCCTTAAATGTTGACTCTTGAGCAAGATGTCGGTTTTGTCAATGAGAAAATGGTAATGGACCTACTCATTATGATGGGTGTTATGGTGTGGGTAGGAGTCATCCCATTCATCAGATCCGGTTCGAGGTTTTTTTGTTCACTTCTACAAATGTGAAAAAGCATGATGCTACCCATAGGAGACTGGAACCACAATAAAAACCTGCTGGGCAACTAACCTTCCATTTTCTTACCAAATCTTACAAGAAGTTGTTGTGACGTTATATACAGATAATAATGAACTGTATGATTTGGGCTAATGCGCGAGTATGATAAAGCAAATCCTACTTGATCTTTCTATCGGATAACTCCTCTTTTTACACCTTCAGATACTCAGTAGGTGGAATGTTCCGGACATTTGTGCATAGCACTGGGAAACGCTGTTTATAAAACTGTAATCTTTTACATCATGCTCATAACTTGCCCGTTGCTGAACTATTTGAGGTAGCGTCTTCTTTACTGTATGAGCACTGTACCTCTAAATCATGTGTTTGACAGGATACCACATTTTAAATAAATGGCGGAGATTATACAGATGTATTTTTCTAATATGTTGTGAAACACAGAGAATGAGTTGACTTTTCTAGACGAGTTGTGCAATGCCGTCTTCATGGCTCAACTTGTTCCCCCAACCACACATTTTTTTCCCATATCTTTCTATTGAACATGTTCTTATCGAGTACAACAAAACAGAAGGCCTATATATTGACATCAGAAGTAACATCAAACACAAAGAGTGCAACCAATAAATCCCCAAACATCGCATTAAGGCTATGTCCCCACTAGTGCGTTCTATCCTTCTGTATGTGGGGAACCTACATTGTAGGTGGGCTTTTCTAGAGCTTATACATGTAGCTAGTATTTGTGAACTATACCAAGGTTTGGGGTTGTGGGGAAGAAAGGTTGGGTCCTCCATGAGTTACAAACTACTTACATGAATTGGTCATCCACATGATGGCCAATGAGAATGTTTATTTAATTATATTCAATTGTATAATCAGTTGTAGACATTTTTGTCATATATCATTGTTGGTTGGTGAAGTTTTTAATTTCGGCTCATTAAATCTTAAGCTAGCCATACACGTGTCGATTCCTGAGTGATCGATCGACGCTCTGATCGATTCCGGTGAAGCCACAGGCGTCGATCGATCGACCATACAAGTCTGTGCCTACCACCTTAGGCCACCGATTCCTGGACGATTCTGTTACCAGTCGATCGATTCACAAATATCAACGCCCCTTGATGTGTGCTCAATCGATCAGAAAACACCAACAGGTTGGTTCTCTGGCCGATCCGATTTGGGGGCCATGTCGATGGGGCGGGGTCGATTGGTCAAGGTGGGCTGCACTCGATTCCTCGTCGATCGATCGGCCAGGAATAGTGTGGGAAATCGACCTGTGTATGGCCACCTTTACAGTTTGGCATCTCATTGGCCCTGCTGTAGGTACTTTCTTTGATGGCCAAGAGTTACCATGAGAACACTGACTAGGCCATCCTTGTAAACTGCAAAGCATTGTCTGTTCCCACACCTTTCTCCCATGACCAGCATCAGACTTTCAGCAATTTGTGTTATAGTATCACTTACAGACCAGCCTGACCACCCTTCAACTGTCTGTGAGCCTTAGGCTCTCATCACTGTCACAGCTTCACCTGTTGAAGATCTCACAAGACATATCCGCAGTGGTTGGACTGGACTTGCTGATGTTCACTAGTGATCTGTCTGTCACACTTTATCCCATTGGAATGTTCCTCCAATCAGTATAATCTAATGTAACCAGCAGGGCGTTCTTCATGTAGATGTCTCTGCCCCTTCACCTCTATTTGTTTTATATGATATATTGCTTTTTTCACACATCATTTCATTCAGTCCTCCTCTGTCAAAAATATGAATATATCAGTCCTCAAAAAGTTTGACTTAACCCCCTAGCGTTCCTGGCGGCACCATCTCGTCCAGCGCTGTCCTGTCAGTACTACTCTGGACAAGATGGTGCCGTCCAGCAAAGATCGGAGCCCCGGAAGCACATACTTAAGCTGGGTACACACATGGAGATATGGGCCAGTTCTTGAGCGGTCGAATCCCGCTTGAAAACCGCCATATCGTACATGACCGTTAAATGCGGCTGATGTCCGTTGCTGTCTCTCCAGCTCCTCCGATATCTAACAGCATCATGATGACGTCATCACGCTGCTGCATGGAACACCGGATAGCTCCAATATCGAGCCATGTGTTCCCTGCTTTACAGTTTCACGCTGTTCCGGTGGCTCTGATCATCTGAGCTGGCTTCTTCACTGAAGCCGATGCCCCCCCCCCCCCCAAGTGACGTGATGACGTCACATCTGGGAGGCGGCAAAAGATTCAAATGTAAATCGCACCAGAACAATTTAAATGGAGAAAACTGTTCTGAGTGTGATTCCCCAGATGTGCCCTTTGCAGTTAACCATCCCTCCCCTGGTGTGTTCATCACACCAGGGGAGAGAGTGCCAAAGGAAATTGTACTGCATACAGGGATAACTATCCAATACAATCCAAAGTAAAAAAAACAAAGCACATTTCCAATTGTAATAACATTTTTATTATAAACAAAATATAAATATGAATAAATACTGTTTTGAAATATTCCATGCAAAATAAGTATTTTAGAGATTTTATCATTCAAATGATACATTTTATTATAAATCTTTTTGTTAAATTTAATTTTTTTTTACATAATTGTGTGTTTCAAACATTATTATATTCAGGATGTCTACTAGACCCTTGTACATATTTTGGGAAGTTACAGGCCTACAACAAAAAAAAGTCTATGGTGCACTTTTGGTATAGAAATCTGGACCTCAGCTGAGTGCTAGAGAGGTTAACCTCCCTAGCGCTCTTGCAAGGTCCAGATTTCTGTACCAAAAGCGCACCATAGACTCTAATGGAATTAGTTTTTGTGTTGTAGGCCTGTAACTTTCTAAAATCTGTCCGTACAAGGGTCTAATAGACATCCTGAATATAATAATGTTTGAAACACACAGTTATTATAAAAAAAGTACATTAAAAAAATTAATAATTAAATGTATCATTTGAATGCTAAAGTCTCTTGAATACTTATTTGGTAGATTGAAAGATTTCAAATCAGTATTTATGTTTGTTTATAATAAAATTTTTGTTACAATTGGAAATGAGTTTTGTTTTACTTTGAATTGTATTGGATACAGTTATCACTGTATCCAATACAATGGCATTTGGCACCCTCTGAAAGGGTTAACTTCAAAGACCACATCTGGAAATGACAATGAGGGTGATATTCCAGGTGTGCTCTTTGAAGATAGCCCAATTTGCATATGAATGTCCCGCGGTCCCCCGGGGGACATTCACGGGACATTCATATGCAAATTGGGCTGGGAGAGGGGTGACATCGCTGGCTTGCTTCAGTGTAGAAGCAAGCTTCAGATCCCCGGGACAGCACAGAACAGAATGTGCAGCCGGGGGATCTGAGTTTAGCTGGACGGCTCCATCTCGTCAGCTGCAATACAAGACAAGAAAGTGCAGGACGAGATGGAGCCGTCAGAAGCGCTAGGGGGGTTTATATACTTAATTTCAACTGAGCTGAGAGGTATAATGGTCAGATATTCCAATTGTTATGCCACATACTAGTGTTTAAAAGTTCAGCCATTTGACTCCCTTCCTTTCTATCCACCCCACCTATCAGAGACCCCTTGTTGAGTTTGATTCAAAGAAGCATACTTCATATGGTAAAAATGATGAAATCAGGCGAAGCCAGTCTTGTGACCACAACTGTATCATGTGTACTAAGCTTGAGGAACATTGTGTCTTGTGTGGAGTACCTGTGTTTCTCAGATCTTTGACATCACTTGGTGTTTAGGTGCATTATTCATAGTTCTAGAGCTGCCCTTAGGCCCCAAAGACCATGGTTAAGGACATCTAAGTAAGACGGCCTCCCATTAAGTCACATTCATCATCTTGTCACTTTAAAGTGATACTATGATTGATGGATTCTTTCACACCAGCTCTAGAATGTACTCCTAATATGGCTTTTTTGGCTTGTTTTGACAATTTCTAGTCATAAAAGTATGTTTGTCTCCCTCACCCTGCTACATAGTGAAATCTGAACCAACGAGTAAGGCTATGACCTGACCTTTCGTTCAGTGATATATATTCAGACGTAGTTACTAGACATGGTCATAACATTTCGACTAGTTTATTTAGATGTTAATTGCAAAGCCCCAGAATTTTTGCACAAAATCAATGTTACAAATTGCTGTAGTCTTAAAGAATGGGCAACTAAATTATTCAACGTATAGAACTCTCTATTGCACCGCACTTCGCTCCATGTTGAAACTTGGGCAGTGTGGTCCCTTTATGTAGAATCTGAAAACTTCACCAAATAGATTACCTGATTTGCTATGCTTCTAATGATTTCTACATCCAGCACCAATCCTGCTCCTTCTTCATCTTTCTTTTTTTCCTCTTTCTCTTGCTCTTTTTCTTTTGGTCTCTGCTTACCCTCCTTTATTTTCTAAATGTATATTTATTTCTTTTTATTTCTATTTTCTTGGTTTTATTGTATTTAGTTGTTGTTTGATTCTGTATGATGCAGCTTGTTCCTGTTACCATATTTGTTTAAACTTGATTGATTATTATTATTATTATTAACATTTATTTATATAGCGCCAGCATATTATGCAGCGCTGTACAATACATTAGAGAGGAGATACAACACAGTATAACACACGGGTACAGGTAATGACACAGGAGGAGTAGAGGACCCTGCCCGGACGGGCTTACAATCTAATAGATTCACTCGCGGAACAAGAAAACGTAAACAATAATTGATATCTGTATTTATGTTTTGTTGATTTATTTTCTCAATAAAGTTTTATTGTTAAAATAACAATACCACGAGTAGTCCAAAATGCAGTACTTCTTTATATTGTGGTCCATAATACTCACTGTGACAACAAGGAACCAGCGACCTCAGCTGACACATTTCTGTGGGAATGGACCTTTGGTCCTTGGTTCGGGCAATGGCCCACAGGATTAAAATCCCATCAAGGATAGGTAGATGATTATATGTATGACTGCTCTTAGGATACGAGGATGACTGTCAGAAAAAGAAAACATCATTCAGCAGTCATTTGCAGGCCATGACGCAAATCTCCTAACATAGATTTTTAGCTCCCTTTAAAATAACTATGGGAAGCTTGAGGACTATTACATAATCATATTATTTAGATACCACTTTATGAATAACACTGGGATCTAATCTTGGTGCCTTACCACACCTTAACAAAGCACACATCTTATATAAACTACAATTAGTCTTAATTAGAGGTTAAACCACCGAATATAAAATGGAACTCTGATACATATCTGTACAGGTGTAAAACTGGAGTATTATATTATCAGAGCAATGGATGAAAAGAGAGTCCGATTAGCCCCCATACACCTTTAGATTACTCTATTCAATTTCCTTTGTATGTAGTGCCGGGTCCTCCCTGAGAGAATACATAGTGATTGGAAGGTATATATCACTGTTATGTAGTGCCAGGTCCTCCCTGATATAATACATAGTGATTGGAAGGTATATATCACTGTTATGTAGTGCCAGGTCCTCCCTAATATATAATACATAGTGATTGGAAGGTATATATCACTGCTATGTAGTGCTGGGTCCTACCTGATATAATACATAGTGATTGGAAGGTATATATCACTGCTATGTAGTGCCGGGTCCTCCCTGATATAATACATAGTAATTGGAAGGTATATATCACTGTTATGTAGTGCCAGGTCCTCCCTGATATAATACATAGTGATTGGAAGGTATATATCACTGTATGTAGTGCTGGGTCCTACCTGATATAATACATAGTGATTGGAAGGTATATGTCAGTGCTATATAGTGCTGGGTCCTCCCTGATAGAATACATAGTGATTGGAAGGTTTAGAAAGGTCCTCATATTTCATGGTTTTGAAAGAAGAAAAAGATGATTGTACAGAAATTGTATGATAAGTGTGTAAGGTGTATGGGGGGGGGGGGGGGGGGTTAACTCTTTATTTTAGATATACATCAATAATGGAGCTAAGGTGGCTCACTATTTTTTTTTAAATGAAACGTAGGGTCTGCCATTGTCAACCTCTTCTAAAAATATGTATTGCCTGGCCACCATGATCACGTATTTTCTTCTGTCCATCCTGCCAGCACCATGCAACAAATGTGCTGATCAGAATTCTGACTCTATCTGCTTTATTATTATCTTGTATTTATATAGCACCGACATATAACGCAGCACTTTACAGAGTATATATAGTCATATCACTAGCTGTCTCTTAAGCTAGCCATACACGTGTCGGATTCCATGTCCAATCGATTCATCATCCGATCGATTCCAGCGATTCTGCCGGGAATCAGAGCTCCGATCAATCGGCCAATTAAGAGTATCCATCGCAGCATACCACCTTGTCCAACGGATTCCAGGACGGATCCGTGTCCGATTGTCCACCTCACAAATGGCAACTCCCCCTGATCCAGACAGAATCGCATGAGAAAGACCAACATGTTGGTTCTCCGTCGGATCCGATTCTGAGCCCCTGATCAATCGGACGCGAACAATCGGACCAGGTGGGCGGCATGCGATTCCGGCACGATCGTTTCGCATGCACGCGCCCGGAATCGATAGTGCCGGAATCCGGTGCGAATCCGACACGTGTATGGGGGCCTTTAGAGGAGCTCACAATCTAATGTCCCTAACACATAGGTCACATGTAACTAACATAGGAAGTGTGAGAGGAAACCAGAGGAAACCCACACAGACACAGGGAGAACATACAAACACCTTGCAGATAGCATCCAGGCCAGGATTTGAACCTAGGACTCTAATGCTGCATGGTTAGAGTGCTTACCACCTGAGCCACCCTGCTTTGTTTCAGGTCCTCAGGAAATGCTTTTTCCAGTAGTTCAGCACGCAGCTAGGTAATGAGCATTATTAGCAGAAGGTCAGCAATGGGAACCTCATATTTCTCCTACAGCAGGTTTACTTTTATGTTGTGAGCTGTGACAGATTTAAGGTAGGAGTTCTGTTCCATATACATTCGTATCTAATCTGTAAATCAGTTTCCAAGTTTACATTCTTTAGAGTTATAGAAACCAGACTGCTTCATGTTTACATACAGTGATGTAAGGGGAGATTCGGGTAGAACTGTGTATGGAAGCATTAGGTGCACTTAGGGCTTATAAATCAATCGTGAGCATGAAGTTTTAAAACTTCTGTTTGTTGGTTTTTCATCTTATTCTTGTTCAGAGTTAATGATTTGTTTTACGTTGTATCTTATAGATATTGTACTAAGGTTTTTTCCATTTTAACATGAAGTGTATACAAACATTGGTAAATGTGATCACATGATGAAATGTCTGCAATAAAACTCAGAATGTACATAGGCAGCAGGTGAGGTTTTATGTCAATCTCACCATTTCCGGTATGGTCAACACTGGCTCCACTCCTCCCAAGACTTTCTATGGGTCCCCCTTCATGAAAACAAGGCCTCAGTGACAAATAGAGGGCATTTGGGGTGGTGGCGCAAATACATACAAAAACTGAATCTGCTCGTAACTTCAGCTGCCTATATCTATGGATCTTCTGACCATTTTATATGTGGTTTTTCAGTAACTTGTGTAGACAATGTCTAATGCTGTTTCCCTAAAACAGCAAAACGAGGCCATCTCAAAACAACAATCTGGTAATTGTATGAAACTCTACGTGAACATATGCTACCCATCCCCACATAGAGGTCTAATAAAATAATAGGGAGTATGTGGCATTAGCAAACATACCATCATTGTATAATAATAATGCCTGGGGGGCACACATTGGTTTAGCATGTCGCACCCAACACTATTTGGAGCCACAACATCCAATTAAATGTTGTTTATGAAATAGAGATACATGTATGGTAATAAATAAAAGAATCCAGGTTATGTTCCTGTTATATACAAGATGGAGAAATTCTTGAGTAAGCTTGTGGTATTGTAAATTGGAAAGGACAGTGCAGGCAGCTGTCCAGGATACACAGCAAAGGCAAAGGGAACAATATCATATTCACGTAATCGGACAAAACAACTCTGGCAATTGTTCATGCAGATCATGATAAATGCTTTATACAGTAGTTAATAATTGGCATGGACACCTCAACTCATGTGGAGCAAGTTGACATTCCTAAAACATTTGCATTCCACATTCTTGTTCCCTAACCAGAGAGGATGTTGCTGGTCGCAGATAGTGGCACTTCCCTTACACTTGTGTCATACGTCATGAGTTTGAAATACAAACAAGGAACAGAACATGCTGGACAAGCTTATCACGTCAGAAGCCTTCTACAGGATCACTCATCATCTGCTAATTACACATGTGCCTGAGATAGTGTGTCAATGTGTCTGCTGGTTCATGTTCAGTCCTTCCCTACCAGACATCTGATTTCTATTGGAATTTCCAGGGAAGTTGGAGAAAAGATGACGCTCGCCTTGCTGGCCAACAGCCCCTGAAGCTGTCCAGTATAGATTTTCTTAACAGCCATGAATGTGAACTCACCAGAATGTGTTCGAGCACTGCTCATGAGTATTGAAGCTTGATGGACCAATTCCCTTCCTCACTCCATTACCCCTATCCAGAAAGATGTATGGGAACTTAATGGAATTTTGCTGTAAGAGACAGTATAAATATGGATTAAAGATACATTGCGTGGTATCTGTGTCTACATTCCCTGCATGGCATTAGAAGTTTTCTGTTTAACTTTATTTTTACTTGTTGCCTTTAGCTCCATTTTCCAGACATGGATCATTCAGACAGTGAGCCGGCTCTGCAATATCTAGATTATACATATTTTCTGTCTGACATAAAGCAGCTTCAGCATTTCTTCCTATAAATGTTAACACAGATAAGAGTTCCAATTGCATTTTGATTTACACAACACATTAAATGTTAAAGAAAAGTAATTCCATGAAGCAGAATGAACATGAAATGGTATCAGGTAACCATCTAGAATTGCTATCAGAATGTTTGGTTGATGCTGTCCATGCTATGGGTTGCCATCATTTTTTTAATGGGCAATATACCTCTATGTGTTCCACCCCAATCAGTATGTAGCACCTTTTTACAAGGTAACAATTGTCCAGTTGATAAGCAGGTACAAGAATCTCCACTATCATAGAAGTGTTTACAAGTCCTGGGTATAATTAAGGGACCACAATATATGTTCTGAGTTGTAACAGTCATAATGTTTTCTAAATTGTGAATCTAAAGGTGTAGATAATCCAGTTATATAAACACTAGTGTATTGCCTTAAAATAATATGTTTTGCTATGGCCACATTGTCAGGTTTGTGTACCTAGAAACATCTCTGAGGGATCTCATATCTAAAGGATATCATGAATATGGGATTGGGAGTATAATGTTGACCAAGAAACGAAAGTCACTATTGATGTTCTCCTGACATCCTCCAAATCCAAATAATTTGCCACTCCACAGAACACATTTGTACTGGTCCAGAGTCCAATAGTGATGGACTACCCAATGCTTGCCATTGCATTTACTGATGTAAGGATTGTATACAGCTGCTTGGTCATGAAAAGCCAATTCTATCAAGTTCCTACTGAAAACATTTGGAGACCTGCTGTCAATAATTCAGCAAGTCATTGGCAACCTTATTTACATGGAGGTACGTGGTCAGCCGCCAGTAATTGATTCAATACACCTAATAGCAACATTCAATGATGAAGAGGTGTGCACCAATACCTGTCCATGTAGTGTATATAGCTTTATGGTTTGTTTCCACTGCATGAATCAGTCGGCATGACGTGTGGATTGCCCACAATTTGTGGGGCTTGTCCACAGTTAAGGGCATGTTACTGCTGCATCATTTAAATAGGGATACAGTACCATTGATGGCACACTGACAACATGGAAGTAAATATTGTCCCATTCACTTGAATAGGTGGTGTCCTGTCTGCAGGAAAAGACGCAGTGGAAACAAGCCCTTCCCTGATAAAACGTTTGAGATTCTTTACTGGCAGCCTCTGACAGGCTTGTGGCACATATTTTATGGATTAAGTTGACCAGTCCACAAAGATAATTCAATTCTACTTTCCAAAATTCGTAAATTTTTAAAGGCTAAATTTGAGAAAAGAAGTAATTGGAGCTGTCAAAAATAACAGACAAAAGTATTTGATCAATTATCCGTATACATGTTTATTTAGTGCCATTACAACTGATAGTTCAACCAATCACATTTCATTTTCCTGCTCGGACATTCTGCATATATTCAATCACAGTTAAAGGATTCTGTGTGTTAAAAAAGTTCTATAAAAAGCCTGTCTCCCCCAGAGAAGGAACTCAAGTCAAGTATTAGGTGTGTCTGGCAGACAACAGTATTGTAGAATGCAGTTGTTGTCTAATAATACCATAATAGTTCCTTTTATCATCAAAGGCATCACTCAGCTGCGTCTATTTCCCTCAGACACCTTAAGATATTTGTGATGGTAACAATATGAATTACCAATGTTTCCTGTATCTTCCCCACCCAACAGGATTTCAGTTTCCAAGCAGGGAATCCCACATAGATGAGTCACGAGGTCCCCGGGGTCACATAAAGAGGAAATGAGCTCTCAGACCTTTTATATACACTTATGAACGTCTCATTCACAGAGTGCAATCTCATTATGAGACTGGCTTGCTGCCTATTGTGTGTTTATTGGAAACTGACAGCTAACACCTCAATATGAATAACACTTACATGCTGTGAATCACTGTATTCTTCCATAAGAACTAGCTCTGACTAGGCTGGAGGGGAACATAATGATTTGAGGTTTTTTTAAGCATAATTGGTAATGATACTCTTTGATTTTGTAAAAACTGTTTGAAATTGCTCTCTTAAGCCCCCCATACACCACATACAATTACCATGCAATTTCTGTACAATCAACTTTTCTTCTACCAAAACCATGTAATATGAGGACCTTTCTACACCTTCCAATCACTATGTATTCTATCAGGGAGGTCACTATACTACATAGTTGTTGGTAGATCTGATGGAAATTGTATGGAGGAATCTCAAGGTGTATGGGGGGCTTAAGGGTCCCCATACACCTTTAGATTTCTCTGTCAGATTTCCATTAGATTTCCTTTTGTTTTACCACAATCATGTAATGTGAGGGACTTTCTAAACAATCAGGTCTACCTGTGTTCAATCACAGAGGACCCTATTCTATGTAGTTGTTGATAGATCTAAAGGATATCGGACAGAGCGATCTAAAGGTGTATGGCCAGCTTAAGCTATTTACATCAAACCCCCTCCACTGGCTGTGGAGTGGAATGGTCCATTGAATACCCAAATCACTGCCTGGGCGACATGTACACTTCATAATGGCTGTCCAGTGGGAACTTAAATTATACTTTAGAGTAATGATGTCATAACAAGGGGACCACATGATCACTATAGACCAGGGGTGGTCAAACTTTTTGACTCGTGGGCCACAATGGGTTTTTCAATTTGACCGAGGGGCCTGTAAGGGCCGCCTGACCGAGGTGTACTAAGTCCTTGTAGCCAGCACAGGAAATTTAGGAAGCTTTTAATAGTTAACTTAAACATTTTAAACAACTACGACCTCTTGGAGTAGACCCAAACAATCATCCTCTAGGCATATGTCCATTGTTTTCAGGGCATGAATGAAGGACGTCTTGACACCAAAGTGACAAAGGGCCAATTTAAAAGACTAACCAGGGCCGGTTAAAGCCCCGAGCCTTAGTTTGTTATGGTCTGCCATAGACCATATGACAAGTCTACACTGGCACATTTGAGTGAAAACAAGGTTCTAAAATAATTAAGATGTGTGGAAGGGAGGTAAAGCAAGGGTGGGGTTAAGCTGGGTATACACAGGTTGACTTTTCTGTTAGGTTAACTTAAAAAAATCGATCATTTAATTAAATCAATAGAAAATAATTTTTTTCTGAAGTAACCAAATAAAATGAGGGAATTGAGAATAAAATTGTAATATGTCAAGTTGGAAATTTTTATTTCATTATACAAGTATCTGGAGGAATTTTTTAGGTATTTCAATATATTTCATAAGATCAGATTTTGGAGCATATGCACCTTTCTCTCCAGAAGTGAAAAGTCTGTGAGACCCCAGCTACCCCTGCAGAGGACAACGTTCCTCTATAGTGACCACACACATTTTTCACGACACTGGACCCCCTATTACCCACGTAAACCTGGCCCTTTAGCTCCCAGTGCTCCCTGCAGTTGTATGGAGCTGTCCGGTCCTCAAATGGTATCCCACTGATTGAGTGTAGATTCAGAGCTCCACATACACAACATTTAGGCATCTTCAACCAACAATTCAGGGGCACTATATCCCTGAAGAAGCCCGGCCAGGGCAAAACGCATCAGAATTCAGGACCAATGGTCCATGCCTCCAACGAGGCTGTGCCATCCTAGAGTGTGAGGGGTATTCTCCGGTTCTTTAGGAGTGAAGTCCTCCTAGGACCCACGAACCCCCTTTAGCTTGTGACATCTTTTTACATGCTATATGATGATCTCGAACTGCAATGGGCAGCTCCAATAAAAGTATGTTGTGGAACTACCTTTGTGCCTAAAAAGTATCAGGGTCTTTCTCTTTGATGTAAAACTTTGATGTATAATTGGGATGTTACACACTATTCTAGATTTTCTCCTTGGTTACTCAACAATTTTCTTTTATATACATATTGGATTGACAGTTTATATTTAAATTCCACTAGTCGATCAAACCAGAAATTAATGAAGTTGATACATGTAGGGCTAACTTAAGTTTACACAGGAGAAGCATTTACATACATTTGAGATTTAAATATTGTGCTCTATAAACAACATGGCTGCATTATGTGGTGGCAAACCCAGGTGCTACATAGGTTAAGCTAGAAATACACGGGATGATTTTTGCTTGTTCGACCCCGATATGATTTTTTGGTTCTACTTATTTATCGGCCATTGAGTTTGCGTTGGTCGAATGAATATATTCAATATTCAAGTGCATGCATACGATGTTGAATAAAAAGTCTATCGTCTCAAATCGAAAGAAAAGTTGTTCGATTACAAGTGATGTAGTATCGGAGTGGTTTTCAATTTTCTTCTACTATATAACAAAAACAATTCAAAAACTATTATCATAGTTGTTCCTGCTCTACAGGCTATTCGCAAGCTTCACGAATGAACATAAACGAACAAATGAAAATGAACGAATGAATTAAAAAATTTGGAAACTTTTTCGAGATGCTCAGCTCCTGAAGCGAAATAAAATACTAAAATTACAACGATCTAAAAAACAACGAATAGCAGATACAATGGCACAACGTTTGTGTTAATTGCTGGCTTTTCTACTTCAGGTTTCCACTTTTGTCGTTCTCAACCCACAAAGCAAACCAGGAAAACCAAGAAAACAGGAAATAGCTTAATGCTAGTTCCACATATCGAATGAAAAAATATCGAATGAAGCATGGACATCGATTTTTCATTCTATGCTAAGCGATAGATAAAAATGTACGATAGACTTTTTGTTCGATATCTACTACTAATTATCCAACAAACAACTTGTTCGGTACTCGATTTTTTTAAATATAATTTTTACTCAATTGAAAAATCTACCCGTGTATTCCTAGCTTAAAGCGGACCTACCACCAGGAATCTATGTTTTCATGAATGGCACTAGAAGTGCCAATAATAGGGAGGAATGCAGTGAAAAAACCCAAAAACGTACCTGTAATGAGCAATTTAGTAATATAATCCGGCATTCCTGTTCACTTCATGGTTAATGGGCTCAGTAAAACCCGGCAGCACAACAACACGTGATTTTTCAGTGTAAATCCAACACATGGTGGTGCAATATCGCGGGTGGCCACTGGGGGCGTTCAGTGATCTTCTATGGCAAAGTAGCTCACTGAAAAATCACGTGTTGTTGTTACGTGCTGCCGGCTTCTGCTGACACCATGAACCAGGAAATGAAGAGAAATGCCGGATTATATTCCTAAACTGCTCATTACAGGTAGGTTTTTGGGGTCTTTCACTGCATTCCTCCCTATTATTGACACTTCTAGTGCCATTCATGAAAACATAGATTTCTGGTGGTAGGTCCGCTTTAAGTCATCTGCTGGGGTCCCCAAAACGGAGAAAGTGACAGTAGAAATTTATGATTTGCACTGAATAGAAACATAATAACCCTTTGGTGATGACCGCCTCCTATGCATTCTTCAGAAATCAATCCCAAAAATCAGTCCACAAAGAAACCATGTAATCACAATTTGACGTAATTGTGCATATCATGATTTCATTTGTCAAAATATCACGTATTTACCGATACTGGACAACCCATAGGACCCTACATAGATAGACATAAACTGACCATTCTGGAATAGCCACCATATCACAATTTCTGGGCTAGTATAATTAAGGCCCCCATACACCTTACAATCTTACCAATGCAATTTCTGTACAATCAATTTTTCTTCTACCAAAACCATGTAATATGAGGAGCTTTCTAAACCTTCCAATCTATTGCTAAAGATTTTCTGAAAGGTATTACGGAACATCATTAGCCATCATCATAGTTGTCATCAAGTTATCAACTAAAATAATTTAACATCTAATGAGGAGGAAGGAAGATCAGGAGAGAATGGGTACTTTCCCATAGAGCAAAGGGTACTGATGCACTATTTAAACCTGTATTCTTGTTGGGCTTGTGTAATGGCAGAAATTGCCCTGAGGAGCCTTGCAGGCACCTTGGAAAGGGAGACCACAGATGACTATGAGTGGGTGGCTTTTTGTCTCATGAACCAGTGCTACCTCAAGTGTTCTAGCTCTTAACAAACACAAGAAAGGAACATGCACCTTGGCCCTTGCTTCAAGAACTTCAGCCTGCAGCCCAATTTCTAGATCCTGGCTGGTGTCTGTCTATGAATAACAATGGAGTGGCATGGTGGTGTAATGTTCTGGGAATATGGTAGCAGCAGGCAGGTTATAAGTATTTATTGTCTGGTGATGAGACATAAAGGAGTGCCAACTGCCCTCTTCCTCTGCAGAGACCTGTGGGCTGATGGTACATGGACATTAAACACCCTCCTGAGAGCCTGAGTCAGTACTCTGTCTACAACATACTTTCAGTCTAAACTAACATAAACAGCTCTCTTCCTCCTTGTGTCTCCGATTGGTGTCAGGTCAGTGCCCCAGCATTCATTATCACACCCAAAAATGTCAGCCAGCGTAGTATTAACGGGAATCTACAGCTGTCCAAGTGCCAAGGAGTCTTCATTCTTGAAGGTAGATGGAGAAGACTGATGTTTGTAAGTGACAGAAGACCAATGAATAGAATACATGTTCTGTCTCAGTTCCTTCCTGTATAGTCTACACTTATTTCGGCTTCAGCTTGGCATGAGACACTAACTATATCTGGAAGTTTAAAGAAACATGAAATATCAGCAGTGAACTCACAAAATGTTTTTCTTATTGTATTCTGCCGCAAATTCGAGTCAGGTGAGAGTTACTAGTTGAAATCAAAGGAATCTGTTGCAAGGATTTCAATATTTATAATCAGTGGTGGTCAACCTGCCAGATATCAGAACCCATGAAATCCATCATTGTCATGACCAAAGGAAAGTTCCATATGTAACTGAAATAACTTTGTGCTTCAGCTCCCAATTAGATGGTGGGCTGTTTTTGCTTATAAGATACCGTAGCTTCAGAGTTTGTGGTGGGCTGCTGATGTATTACCAGTGCCTTAACAGCTTATAGGTTCAGCACTGGATATTCAACTGGCTTCCCTTGGAGTAATATCAATGCAGGCCTCTGTAGATATCAATGCTTGGGAGACCTAATCCTAACAGGACTAAAGCGAGCCATACACACGTCTCGATTCCCTGGTTGAAGCAAGAATCGCCACTTTGGGTGCGGTCAAGGTGGTCAGCGTTTGACTCCCAAATGATCAACCGTCACGAATGTGCATGACGATCAATAATTTGGGAACTGAAAGCAGAATTTAGCTGTGTATGTTTTTTACGTCTCATGTGGGAATATTTATTTTGTGATTGAGATACATCCTACAAGAACTCCCAATGCCACAAAATCTGCTTCCTGCTCACTTTATTGTTGCAAGTTTATAAAGGAAACCTGCTCAGCTGATATTGTAGGGCTACATGTGGAATGTGTGTTGTGCATTGCCCACTATGATTGCTGTGACTTAAATTTAATGACATCTAATGGCTGCTGTGACTTAAATTTCTTTTGACATCACAAAATGCTTGGGAGGGGGAAGGCCAAGTTTTTCTGCACTAGCTCTCCAATAGGGCATGTATCATTTTTTAATATACAGTCATTAAAATGATTATAGATTTGATATCGTTTACAGGCACGGTGACTGACCAAAGAGCAAGTGCATACAACAATGTGAGAGAGTTCTACCCTAGTGAGCATACAAACTAAAGGTAGATTAGCGACAACATTGGCAGCATATACGGAGCATGGCACTGCAACATTGGCAGAAGTAGTGGCCATGGAGAGAGATTTTCCACCTGTATAGTACCATTGAGGTAAATGGTCTTTGGTCAATATACAAAGTAGTGTTTGCATGCATTGAGCTACACTTATGTTCATCTAAGCACTAAATCCCCCCATACACCTTAAGATCATACAGGTGTGTTCAAAAGTATTCATCACCCACTGAAATGGAGAGTTTTGGCCATTTTGACATAGCGTTGATCCATGGGCCCAAACAGTTCTAATTTTGTTACGTCAGTTCACAGAACACTATCCCAAAACTTTTGTGGTTTGTCCACATGACTTTTGGCATACTGCAGTCGACTCTTCTTATTCTTTGGCGACAGCTATGTTTGGAGGAGGAAGAACAAGGCCTATGAAGAAAAGAACACCTTGCCTACTGTCAGGCATGATGGAGGGTCAATCTTGGGGGCTGTTTTGCTTCTGCAGGTACAGTGAAGCTTCAGCGTGTGCAAGGTACCATGAATT
>CM070035.1:30773009-30805024 GCA_036250615.1 Ptychadena robeensis
AACACCCGATGTTCGCCGCGAACAGTTCGCCGGCGAACAGTTCGGTCCATCACTATCTATCAGCATGGCACAATGTGACTTGGCAAGATTTTCCCACTCTTCCTTGTAGAAAGACTCCAAATCTGTCAGATCTCCTGTGCACAGCCCTCTTCAGCTCACCCCACAGACTTTTAATCAAATTCAGGTCTGGGCTCTGGCAGGGCCATTACAAAACTTTCATCTTCTTCTGGTGAAGCCACTCCTTTGTTGATTTTGATGTATGCTTTGGGTCATTGTCATGCTGAAAGATGAAGTCTTCATGTTCAGCTTTCTAGCAGAAGCCAGAAGGTTTTGTGCCAATATTGACTGGTATTTGGAACTGTTTATAATTCCCTCTATCTTAACTAAGACCCCAGTTCCAGCTGAAGAAAAACAGCCCCAAAGCAGGATGCTGCTACCACCATGCTTTACTGTGGCAATGGATTTCTTTGGGTGATGTCCAGTATTGTTTTTGCACTAAACGTATCGTGTGGAATTATGGCCAAAAAGTCTAACCTTGGTTTCATCCGACCATAACACCTTTCCCACATGCTTTTAGGAGACTTCGGGTGTGTTTTTGCAAAATGTAGCCTGACTTGCATGTTTTTCTTCATAAGAAAATGCTTTCATGTTACCACTCTACCCCAAAGCCCAGACATATGAAGAATATAGGAGATTGTCGTCACATCTACCACACAGCCAGTACTTGCCAGATATTCCCCCAACTCATTTAATGTTGCTGTAGGCCTCTTGGTAGCCTCCCTGACCAGTTTTCTTGTTGTATTTTCATAAGTTTTGGAGGGATGTCCAGTTCTTGGTAATGTCACTGTTGTGCCATATTTTCTCAACTTGATGATGACTGTCTTTACTGTGTTACATTGTATATCTAATGTCTTGGAAAATGTTTTCCCTTCTCCTGACTGATATCTTTTAACAGTGGGATCCCTCTGATGCTATGGAAGCTTTCTGTGGACCATGGTGTTTGCTGTGGGATGTGAAAATTTTCAGGTAAAGACCAACTAGAGCAGAGAGGACTGTAAATGATGGCTGACTCCTATTTAACATGATTTTGAATGTGAGTGCTTAATTCTGAGTGCTACAGTTTATAGGTCACATTAAAGGTGGAACAAGTTCTGAAATGATTTATCTTTGTCTCATTTTTGTACATTTTATAACTTTTATATCCAATAAATAAATCCAAAAGTTGTCCTAAGAGGGGATTACCTCTAAACCCCTGTTATAACTTTGGGGTAGGAAGGAAAGGAAAGTTTCCCCAATGCAAACACAGAGCATCACAATCCTGAAGTTTAACCCTTCTTTACACAACCCAACACAAAATAGAAATGATGTTTTAATATAAATTGACTTGTCAGTAACAATGTAGATTTTCTTTTTTTTATTAGTAGGGCATTCTCATTTTATTGTTGTTTGAGGGGAATAAGGAAATAATGGAGAAGGAGCTCGATGTTCATTTTATATAGAGACAAATCCTTGAAGAGGATTCAACATTGGAAGAGTTAAATCCATCTGCAGAGCAGCTTCTTGTGTAAATTCCCCCTCTGGCGGAGAGAAATAACATTGCGATAAATTAGTGGGCACCTCTTACATGCCAATATGAATCTATGGATAAGTCATTAGAGATCCTATATGGTATGACTTCTACAAGACAATTGTCCCCTATCTTTGAATATGTATTCTTGTAAACGTGTTCTATAGTTTTGTTTCATTTCATTATAAATATTTTTAAATGACAGATTCTATACTCATATATTAGCCTAAAATAGGAGTTGTCTCCTTGATGAATATAAAAAAAAACAATCAAGATATATTCAAAGTCTTTTTCAATTATTCTCACTTCATAAAACTTCAAATAACTACAATATTATTTATTTTTCTAAAAAATGGCTGCAGAGTCAAGACACGCAATATACCTAATGATACATACATACATTCTGTTTTATCTAATGCAGTGGTTCCCAAACTTTCCTTGCAGGGCCCCCCCTTTTCTATTTAGAAACATAATCAAGCCCCCCCCCCCCCCATTCAAACACAGGTTCAGAAGAAGGACCAGCGCCCCCCCCCCCCCCCCCCCCCCCCCCCCCCGAATACCTTTGCGGGTCCGCTCCCCAGTTTGGGAACCACTGACTAATGTATCTTCTAGTAATGGATGTATTTCATAGCTAATGCTGACCATAGACGTCTCAATTTTTCATGAGATTGCTAAGAGATTGAAGGACGTTTTTAGAGACTTATGATCGTTTCTATCGATCAACCCATGGAGGCCATATGCCACTTTCATTATTTACATCATCAGATCGCATTTTTTTGTACAGCTGATCTTTAATTACGTCACCGATCGGTGATTTATTGACGATTAATCGGATTCTGAAAATGGTGCACTTTTCCATCGATGTATGACTTATCATGACATACCACAGCCTGCAGAACAATTTTGTCTTTCATTATATTAGCTTTTTTAGGATGGAAGATACTTCTTGAATTCATTAAAATAAATCTGTAGCATATGTAAAATAAAGGATTCAAAACTAATACACAAATAAGATACAGATTTTTTGCATACAGATTTAAGGAAATGCAACAAATGGAAATGCAAACTGCCATAATTAAGTAGCAGGACGGCCTCCTCTTTTCTACTGATATGCATTAAAAGTAGAACTAAATCCACCAGTTTAATAGTTTCCTAAAAGATTAGATTTTAAATGTTTATTGGGTGGAATTAAATTTTATATGGTATGTTTTTATTTACAGCCTACCTACTAGAACAGTTAATACCTTACCATAGCAGCTACATGTTCTAAAAAAAAAAATGCTGAGATAAGTCTTCACCTGAAAAAGCATAGGTGTTCTGAACTCTACTTTGATAACACTATCTGAAAAAATAAGAAAATGTTAGGCTTCTTTATTAGAATGCCCAGAATCATACCAGTTGTACACGACTGACCTGAAGCTAATACAGTTTCTAAGTAAAGAATAGGCATACTACCGTAGCAACCACCCAAAGCCCATTCATAGAATCAGTGTCTCTATCATTTATGCACAATTATATTTATCTTCTGGGTAATGATGAGCTCTAGTACACCAATTATTTAAATGGTTAAAGGTTATTTAACTTAAATTGCCAATTTACAGAAGGGACATTATCCTCAAACATCTTACATTCTTTACTGGTGTCCAGAAGGCCACTAAAGCTCTTTCCTCTCACCTACACCTGACCCGTGGACACGAATATTCTTGTATCAGCCTATATCAAACACTCTACAAGATACGAACAAGAAAAGATACAGTATGTGTATTCTGGTATGTATATCAGCAGTATTTAATACCACATAAATAAACCTTATGCTTTCTTCTTTTATTTTCCTCTCAATCACGCAGTTATTTCCTCTTTTCCTATAAACAATATTCACAAGCCAAAGGTGACTGATTGACTACGTCACCGTCACAGGACTTTGTAGTTTGCCCCCTCACTTTCCTCCTACATTTCCCAAGTCATTGACTGTTTTCATTACACTGTGTACTCCTGCAATTCTCTCTTGTCCCAATTGTTTGAAAAGTAGGCGGAGGGAGGGAGAAAGAATCTGTCATAGTGGAAAAGTTATAAATCCTCCCCTTTAACTTAAACCTCTGTAGACACCTGAGCTGTGAGGGAGAGAGAAGGAGAGACAGAGAAGTAGACTGCTTGTGCCGGAGAATGCAGAAGAGAGAAATCCTGAGCCTTTCCAGAGACTGCCATACATTGCCAGATAGAGAGCAACTGCTCTGCCCAGCTGTGTCTTTGTAGATAGGTCTATTATCTGACCCTGGACTCTTTCACACATCTCTCAGCTACAATTCTGACTGAAAATGGGAGTGAAGCTCGGAGATAACAAGTCACAGAACAGAACCATGGCAGGCTGTTGTAAGGGACTCTTCAACAACATTAAGGTAAGATGATGTTATTACCTCTTATTGTTACAGTTTAGTATGGAGAGCCCAGAATGCCCTCATCGGAAGCTGTCAACTTCAGAACTAGTGAATGTCACATATATAGAAGCGTATAGTTATATGTTGTCCATAGATGGGCATTGCTCACAGTTTTGATTTTAGATGGGAAGCCTGAAGTTCTTTTTTGCCTTTACCTAACTCCCGACTTTTTACTCTAGTTACTGCACAGTAAATTCTTTGTGATTATAAGCTGAACAATAGCGTAGAGAATTTAACAAACATGGAGCTATAATCACATGCCCTGACATGGTCTGATATGATGATTGAGGTGGCTATATTACCAGGGAGAACCATACCTCATGAAGTACCACCTTTGATGTTTCCTCTTGCACCAGCATACCCCTTCCTAAGTGCAATCTTCTGGGCTCAGAAACACAGCAAATGTGGTACTGAATACTTGTATGAAGGTTTTTTTGGTGGTATGGGAACCCCCATCCATATCTTGGGTTTTTTCAATTAAGTCTTCAATTTAGACATCTGGATGAAACTGTTGTGGCTATTCCAGGAAACCCATTTGTGGACCATATGTGGGTTACCTCTACTCTGTGTTAACAAAAATTGTGTGCAAGTCCCACTCTATAAGTGATGCCCATTCGCTAGCTCAGAAATAACAGGTGACTTTTAATAATTGGTCTGAACAGTTACGTAGTCCTGCAGACGTAGTTGAGTTTCAGCCCCTGATGTAGTTTCCCATCTATGGTTTCTACCACATTGATACAATTACATACTCCAGCATTAGCATGGTTACACATCAGTCAAGGTGTACATGTGCTGGACCTACCTACATCTGACCAAAGACAACAACTAGGCTCCAGTAAGTTAATGTACCAATATTCAGCCTTTGCATTACCCTGAGCTCTCAATGTACAACGAATGACTTTACTCTCAGAAGTTCTTGGTCCCACCATGGTACAAGGGTCCCAGTTCAAAGTGTGGTTCAATACTTTCCACTAATGTATGTTTGTGTGCAGTCTCCAGAGCATGGCTTATTGGGCTACCAATGTCTGGGGTGCTTTGAAGCTGCTCCGATAGGATTTAAGAAGAGAACAATGGCACATATTTAGTGCCTGCTTTTACATACTGCCTTATGTTTAAAACAATTGCTTTATATGAGACCCCCAGGTGCTTTTTTATAGCAAGTTTATGGGAGGTATATGCAAGTTTTATATTACATTTACCTCCATTCTGCAGGTACTGCAAGAACGCAGCTCCCCCATTATGCTTCCAACCCCAGTGTACATATAGTACATACACTCTGCAATCAGATGGTCATGGGCTTCTCTGGAGGCATCTTCTTCTTCAATATGCAGCCAAGTAGGGGTTTCAGTGTCAGGTATAAGTGTTTTGGACAACACATAATTTGGAAACTTTTTTGGAGCTTCTGGTCATCTTAGTTCTTTAGTGTAAAAGTATGTACACCCTGTGTTAACATAGAGTTTCTTCCAAGAAACATGTTGCTGGTGGGAATCCAACCCAATTAGCGTAATAATCACTTATTCACAATCATAAGCCTATTATACACTCCCTATACTTTCCTAGGCATAGCTTTGCTCAGTTCACATATCCAAGGCTATTGTTCAGTTTTATGAGTGCTCTTACATATATAGACTTGCTCCCTGACATTCTTCTATTTGAATATGTCTCACTAGTTTACAAAGGTGCTCATTACTATAATCCAATGTGAATGGCAGGAATGCGCATTTTATACAGAATAGTAGATCATAATCCTATGTATAGGGTTTGTAATAACTACAATACCCATATCGTGAAGCTGACAGTGATCACACCCACTGTTCACTATTATTGTGGCTTATATCCACTATACAATGTCATTCCTTTACTATCTGTAAACCTAAAACAAACTGTATTCATGTTAAATGACTGCTAGGTAGGTATGCATACCTATAATTGAACTTTTCTTTGTAGTTTTTGTAGCGATCAAAAACCGTGTATGAAATTAGTGTTATATCCTATAGCAATTTAAATATATAACATAACTGGCCTTTAAGCTAAATAGAACTACTGTATAGGCAACATAATTAATTATATTTTCTGTCGGTTTTTGCTTTGAGTCCCCCTGTATCTGTTATATATCTGTTTATGAGCTAATTTAATGTAGCTATATGTAAGTTTATATATACCCATAACTATTTTCATTCTGGATTGGAAAAGAACACCTCCCGGGTTTTGCTATGTGTGGCTTCATTATAGAGACTTCCGCTTACTTTCTACTTTGGTGATCACCTGTTACTATCACAGAAGGTCAGGGAAATATCTTCAAAAAGAAAGAAACAACAATAAAAACTTAGTAGTCTAAATAAAGACTGTGTTGCTGTTACAGAGTTACCTTCACTTCCTATCCTGGGGCGACCATATTTTTACCAGACAGAGAGTAAAGGAATCTCGCCATTAAAATCTCAAACTGCAGTTAAACCTGACATGAGTTTTAATCATATCCAACCCTATACAAAGCTAACAAATGGAATGGAATGGATAACCGTACTTGCCTATTACAGTCTGCTGCATCACCATCTAAAGCTAGACATACACAGGCAAATTCCTGCCCAATTTTTCGGATGATCGCTCTGCCCAATTTCTTGCCGCTGCAGTCTGTCCCTCAGGAATCATGGGAGAATCGAAAACGTATATGGCTACCTTAAGGCCCTTCTAGTAAACAAAAGAGTTGGGTGTGGCACCAGGTCCAATTCCAGCTGTAGGTCTTTTAGAGAAGAATATCAAAATCGGTCATCTTTGGAACAGCTTATTATTTGCATTGAGATTGGGAACCTGGGACATAGTGGGCTATGGTAAATATATCTTACAAATGGTACATCCCAGAAAAAGAGTGCCAACAGGTGCATGTAGGGGTGGTGGAAGAACATTTCTACTTTATTATTATATTCTTGGCAAATGCTACTGACATATAGACCAAGTCTCATTGTATGTATAATTAACTTTTATGTGTGTCTATCTATGATTGGGTTGTCCAAGTAGATATATTTTCTGGTACCTTATACATAACATATGAAGAAGAAGCATGAAAACAGATGCAAATACAAATTTTCACACCCTTCATTTACCTAGTAAGAACTCCATAAAGCAAATCCCTGTGGACACAGCCTATGACCTACCTATGCTGATAAAGCTGTATGAGTGCAAACATCAGAAACATACAATTCCATTTTATATCAGTATAGATTTCAGAGGAGGTCAGTTTACATTGCCATGGCTGATAATACATCTGTTGGGTTGGGTTGGTCAAAGGTGGGCACTTGTTTTCTTTCTTTCAGCTGAAATACATATTTTAACCATGCAGGCTTAGTTCCATTAATTACACAATGCATGTGGCTACTATACCTTGTTGCTATATACAGACACTAGATAATTGTCACAGATACCCTTCTGTACATTCAGTCACTTGAAAGACTGACCAGTTCCCTGGACACTGTTTTCTGAGGGAGGTCCATGCCTCTTGTCACCTGCTTGTCCTTCTCTCTACATGTACAGAACAAGCACAGTCTGTACGGCACTGTGTCATTTTCCGTTCCCTGAAAACTATCTTTAGAGATTGTTGTCAGTAAGAAAAATCTAACATTACACACAGCTTTACACTCCCACCATGTACACGATTACTCTCATTACATCCTCTGCCTAGATTTTGAGTTCATTCTCTGTCTATACTCATTGTCAATCTCCCTTGGGCTACCCCTTTGGTCCATTGCAAGCAGTAGAGACTCTCTCACTGTAATTTTGAAAATCATTTGTAAATTGATTATAGGGAAGGATGTCCTTTCTATTCTAACCTATAATAATGGATAATAGTAATTCATAGTAACATGTGCCCTGCCTGTGTCAGCCATTACAGTGGACCAATGCGATATGAGG
Source organism: Ptychadena robeensis (assembly GCA_036250615.1). Classification (NCBI taxonomy): domain Eukaryota; kingdom Metazoa; phylum Chordata; class Amphibia; order Anura; family Ptychadenidae; genus Ptychadena; species Ptychadena robeensis. The sequence goes on from CM070035.1 coordinate 30,780,918, forward strand.
TGCTTAGGACCTGTAAAGGCAAAACAGTCGTTAAAAATTATTTGGCATACAACAGAATGAATTTGATATATTAATTGCTGAGTGAGGTTACCTATAAAATATTTATGTAATTTTGCTTTATTTGTCTGATATGGACTATTTTGGACATTTATTTAGGGGGGGGGGGGGGGGAGTCTACTACTACCATGTCAACTACCTGCCGCATTTTCATAATTTATTACCATATGTTGCCATCATGTGATTTGACATAAGGTGAACACTGATCCATGACTCTTAAAGCCTTTAAGGCTTATACATGTGATCAGCTCTCTACAAGTTATTTCTGAAGCCAACATTTCTATCCATGGCTGGCTAAAAGTGAAACATTAAGATGGCATTATTACACCTCTAGGATAACTTCTCAGCAACGGAACCACATTATGAAATATAAGCCACTGCACTATACTACCTTACTCTATATCAATATACAAACCTCTTATGTGTTGTGAGTCACTGATGCTTGTGACAGATTTGGCAGAAAACAAAAAATTTAATCTTCAGATATATCAGGTAATATAGAATCCTGTTGGCAAAATGACAGATTGGGGTGAGCTGATTTGAAGGGGAATTTATACTAGTAGTTATATTACTCTTATTACTGATTAACTTTCTTATCATGAGCAATTATATTTATTGTACACCTTACATGAAAAGTTTAATGAAAAGTTAAAGCTCATTGTAAAGCATCACAGACAAACAAAGAACATACATTTTCATATTTGATTTGTGCTCCAACCACATTTCAAATATCATTCCGAAGGATGTGTTTCTTCCCATATACTCCAAATGAAGTACCAACCATCACTCTGAGCAAGGGTCTGCAGCATCAGGCAATCATGGCAAAAGAGAAACCCCAGGGGCACCCATTACGGCAACATGACCATACAGAAGGGTGCTGGGATACTATGACTGGGCTTGGTATCAATGTCTGTTTTGAAGTACATTGTCCACTATTGGTACACCAAGGTGCTAGTTTATAAACCCTTATATTATTAGTATTATTATTGTTATATAGTTAAATTTCCAATGAGGAAACCATAGCAGGTAACCATGAATTTGCTAAAATGTTTGCTTTCCTACCTACCCCAGCCCATCTAGCTGCAGCTGATCATCATCCTGATCCCCAGTATTTTGAGTCTGGGCTACACTGTGTGTATTGTCTTCCGCTTTCTTACTTTTCCTCAAGTACCAAGGTTTTCCATTTACCTGGTTTGTTTTAACACTAACAGTTTCAATACCAAAAAAATATGTCTTTGGTAATACATTGTGGTATTAAATCTAGGAGACTAAAATGAGCACCAAATATGAGGTTGTATCCTAAAGCATTAAATTAGGGTTTCTGATATGTCTTCTTTACTCAAGTGACATGCACGTTTTGGACATGCGTGACCTAGGCATTATAGAATAATTAAACCAGCAATTGGGGTAATTTCTCATCTGGTACTTAATGGCATTTCTGTTATTTAATTGACTAAGACCCTGAGTGTTTATTAAAATGTATAACACATGCCTCAGGCTGTGATGTTAAAGTGAGGTAAGATATCTATCATGACTATCTATGAGGAAGTCCCTAGATCTGTTATAGTTCTTTTTTTTGCATACCTTGTTAAAATTCTTCAGCACAGTAGCCTTGAACTGTTTGTATTTTCATTTTCAATCTTATATTGTGTGCGTTTCACAAAAAATTTACTATGCCCTTCCTTATTCTAGTGAACCAGCACACAGCCATCTTTACTTTGTATATTTTTGGATGTACGTCTAGAACTAAACAATTATAGGCCTAGACAAAGCCTCAAGGTTGATTGATGTGTCTTAATAGCAGAAACCTTAAGGCTGGCCATACACGGGTCGATACCCGTTCAATTGATGAATCCTAGTGATGACATCACCGCGCTGCTCTTGAGCTTCATCGATTGAACGGAGAATGGATATGCAGCACTTTTGCGCAGTCGATCCCTTTAAATACTGGTAATCATTGGCAATCAAACAGGGATTTACCTGTCGGTTCACTGTTCAGTCAAGCTTTCTTTGAGCAGTATTGTGCTCGAACCGATAAAAAAATTGATCCGTGTATGCCTAGCATTACTCTCAGATTACTTAGTAGTGAATCTGTTTATTTGTCAGCCTACATTTTTGGTGCAGAGGATGGGAAACATTGCATATAATATAAAATTGTAGTTACCGTGTGAGAAATGGCAAACTCGATTTTGGTGTTGAGCAGAAAAAAGGCAGCTATAATATAAAAACGACTTTATAGCTGGAAGATATTGCTTTTTTCTTTATGGTATCCATTCAAGAATCTTTCTTTATACAAATTTTCATAATTTCATTAAAAAAATATGGTTATAAGAATAATTCTAATTGAAAAATCCATTGTCCAAGTATTCCTACATGGCATATAGTTTCCCGTCTTACTGATTGGGTGGAATTTCTAGTGATAAAATGTAGGGTGTTTCTTCTGATAGTTAATAAGGCTATAAATAGAGGACTTATCAATGGCTCATGAGTCAGGTCACCTAACCTCCACTTCCTCAGTCCTCCCTAGCATTGTGTGCTCACCCCCTGTAGCACAAGCTTTCCGGTTTACTATCAGATCTCGTCCTGCCTGCAGTATCTGTTTGCACTCACCTTTGTTCTAGTTACACTCTAATAAATGTAGAATTACACAATGGATACATATGTAGATGTGTGCTGCTATAAAATAATAAATCATATTAGCCATGAAGATCAATGTTTATGATAATCAGACTATAAATGCAGACCTGCTGCCATCTGGAATAATCACCTACATGTTTTATCACTAAGAAAATATTTCAAAGAAATGTCTTACCATCTAGCTTTCTAACCTTGGGAATAGGGATGGAAAACATCTGGGGTACCACTATATGTCTATGAAGACCTCTAGAAGTAAATAAATAATAAGAACAATTGGAAAAAGCTTTTTTAAGAAGTTGGTAAGATAGGTAAATTTCCTTCTGTAGGTGTTAAGGTCTAGTAAGGTTAATGCCATGGACCGATTTATACCTTTTACTTTGGAAGCAATCCCCTTTAACATCACTTTAGAATGAGACCAGAACACACCATAAGAATTTAAACAAACCCCCATAGCTCCCACTGAATGACCACAATTAAAAGAGTATGAGATGGCCCATTGGAAGCGATGTCTGTTTTGGTTCATAGAACACAGCTTCTTTATTGTTTTCAATTATTTCTCTTATAGGACACATAAAGATCTTGGTTTTTAAAAATACATCTACAGGCCATTTTAACAGGCCATGGATACTCTAGAAATGAGTAGTGCTATGTGCTTGGCATAGATGCAATAGGTCCAGAGCTCCTCATTAAGTGAAGACTAGACTTAGGTGCTGATGAGTAGTTTGTTTTTTCCCAAATTGTACTCAGTCTGGACTGGATGAAACCGGAATGAATTGCTGCTTGTTATTGCTATGCATGCTGTGCATCTCCTTTCCCTGTGTTATTCCTATTCAAGTATGGATCTGCTCCACCCTCCAGGACACCCAGAATAACAAGATAACAAAATGTTTTGTTTTCTTTCTCACATTTATATAGCTACGGTACATAATCTTGATTATTGAATTATATTCAAGACTAAAAATTCTGCGAAACAATTGTGTATTCTAATTGTCAGATTTTTCACCATTAGGTTTGCGTTCAGCTTACCAAGTTACTACGAGAACTATTTTGTGTTAACTAGGAATGGCAAGTTCTCCTTTTTTCATGGAGAAGCCCATAGAAGACCTGTTATCATTTGCATTCCGAGACACGGTAAAATTACCGGAAATTAAGTCGGGATTTGGCTGGGAAGGCCACCTAAAGTCAGTGACTTTGCCAACCAAAATGGGAAGCTTGACAGGTATGGCCCATGGTCAGTTTGATCACCTGAGAATTTCGTACTTTTTTGATTGGCTGATCCTTTTTAGCTAGTAGAGGAAGCACAGATGAGACATGATCAATCAATCAATCCCAACCAGCAAATCAGGTAAGATCATCTGATCAAATTGATCATGTGCTTCTCCATGAGTTCTCTTGCAGGAAACCTTTCATCAGTAGCGCTAAAGCTAGCTATACACGGTTCGACTGTTGCCTGACCTATCTTAGATTCGATTGACTGTACAATTTAAATATCGATCCTCAGTCTAACGTCGATCAATTGTACTCCATAGTACCATCACATACAAATCTAAATACCTAGAAAATCCATCAGATACTTGTACGATCAACTGAAATTCACCAACATGTCCGATCACTTTTCAATAGATTTAAAGTTGGGTTTCGATCACTTTTTGGTTGATTGTACCAGTTGTGCTGGAATCAATTACCATTTGATCTACTTAAAAATCCATTTTTTAAGTAAATTTTAACGGTAATATCGAAACTGGCCAGCTTAATTTACTCTGGGTTGCCATAGAAAGCATTTTCCTCTTATTATATAAGTGTCGGAGAGGTCAATTCTCTTTCCATGTCCAATCATATACCATCCATGATGGTCTGGTGATGGTTGGTAACACTTTGCAACACAAATCACAACATGAGCAGTGTGAATCAATAGGTGACATTGCATTCCTTTTTTTCTATACACAGTAAGAATACAGGTTGTCATAGAAAATCATCAGAGCACTTAATTAATGACCCTAAGCACCTCATCTACTAATTATGCACCCTCTGAAAATGTATTGTTTGGCTGTCAAACAGTGAGATTTGTGTCTTAAAATTCTGGCTAAATTACTAAGCCGACTAACAACACAGATACAGGTCATTATCTATTAACAGTTACGCACTGGGATTTCCCAACACTTCAGACAAATCTGCAAATCAGTACGATGATTGCATGACACGAACCATTAAACCATCAAGTCAGTGCAAAACATGAACTGGAAAGAAATAAGTCTGACTTCGCCAGACAGTATAAAGTCGTTTCTATGTTTTTTCATACTTTTTATTTTTCAAACCCATAGCTATCTGTATGAATCATACAGCATGTTGGAGGATGGTGATTACTGAGTACAGATCAAGATAAAAACAATCTACTATAAAAATAGAGCATAGGGCAAAGAAAGAACAGAAAACAAAACATTATATGAAATCATCAGAAAATCAATGACTAAGAGCAAGTTAGGGACAGAAAGTATTCACATTAGGGTGCATGGAGGTGAGATGTCCAAGGCATGGTACCCAGACATGGTTTTCATATGGGAATATAGGAGATAAATAAAAGTATAAAGTGAGATATAAGGTTTGATGGCAGAAGAGGTAAAGGAATAAAAATCCTTATAGTAATTTTAGTGTTATAAAATTTACCTTTTAAGTCACAATTTAAAAATTCTGATAACCAGAACTCTTAAGTTTAAGTTCTTTACATATATTTCAGTTTTACTATGTTGAAATGACAACACTTTTTATATGCATAGTCCCACTCATTCCAGGTCACCATATTCTTTTGGCTTTACAGATGTTTGTGGTAACGCAGGTATTTTTTTACTGTGAGGGTAAGATAACTTGCTATAAATAAGGACATGGATCACCTCAGGCACAAATGTCACAATAGGAATCGGGAATTGTGCTTGCTTTTCTTGCTCCCCCTAGATACAAATGCTATTCTTACTCCTATAGAAGCGATTCCTAGCGCAAAACGCGCCAAGTAAGGACTTTGGAAGCTAAAACGTTGCATGATACCAACTAAAAGTTTTCATATTCATACCAATGTATGCTTCTATGAGTGTAAATATCAACATTAAAATAACCCTTTGAAAAAAAGAGGATGTTAATTTTTGAAGATGAAAAGTAACTGCCAAAAACCCAAATATGACCTCATCTGTAACACGTACTGGTGACGTAGTTATGGCTTGGGCATGTATGAATGTCACAGGACACACTTACCTTCACTGATGACTGAAGTCCTGGTAAAAGTCCACCGTTCATTCTGCAAGATAAGATTCCAAACATATTGCTAAGGCAAAATAGGTTTTTTTCAAATCTTACAAACTGAAATTCATGAATTGCATTGCCTGTCCCTGATTTAAATCCATGTGAGTATGACATCTTTTGAAGAAGAAACTTGAAGTTATAAGATCTTAGAGTTGAAGGTGGGTGCAGTAGAGACTGCAGTAGAGAGCAGACCTTTACCAAGAAGTTACTCAGCACCTGTTGATGTCTATGAATCAGCTTACAACAGATTTTATAAGGAATATCCAAAAAAAGTACTGAACATGACTGTTGTAACAAACCTTATAGTACTTTATCCCTAAATATAATAAAACCTGGATATGAAAGGGGCTATGTATAAAAATTGTGTAATTTCTGGTGAGACATGGATAAGGGCTTGATAGCGAGCATTGCAGCAATGAGAAAGCGGGTCCTCACTTTATGATTTGCCCGCAGCAGAGAGTATACACAGGCTCAGTGCAGGACAAACCCATAGATTTCGACACAATGGGCATGAGCCCTTATGGCCCTTTCACACTATATGCACTGTGTTGCATTTTTGTAAACGCAAGCATTTTTACAGTACTGTGTGTTCTCGTAGAAAATCAATGTTACCATTCGCACTGCATTCGTTGTGTTTTTGTAAACTTTTATAACGCCCTGCTGCCAGACCTGTCAACCTTGCCGTTTTGGCTGGGAAAGTCACGTTTTTTATGTGGCTTTCCCAGCCAAATCCTGATTTAAAGAAATCACAGATTTGTCCCGGATTCTTGAAATCACGCTAATCTAGCAGGGAGAGGATGTTATTCTCCCTGCTAATGTCCCACCCCCCACATTATCAGCACAAGTGGGGTGGGACATTAGCAGGGAGAGAAACGCCCTCTTAGCCGAGAAGTAAACCCGACACCAGAAGTGATGTCAGTGATGTCACTTCCTGTATGTCCCCCATTTTTTTTAATTGCTTTGTTCAAAAATAAACCCAGATGTGTAATGTGCAAAACACATGTGTCATAATCTATATGCACAAAACGCATATAGTGTGAAAGGGCCCTTAATGTGTCTGAACTGTTTGAATTTACACTGAGGAGTAGAGGCATAATAGTAGGAAACGGTGTCTCTTTCCCCAACATTATGCAGGGTACTATATATCAATGGTGTGTGTAGAAGCTATGGTTTACATTTATTTCTTCTACACCACCAAGAATTCACATATTTGGCTCACTCAATAGGTCTGCCAGAACAAGTTAAACTGCTCTGAGGTAAACTTTATTTGAAATAAAGGGAGGGGAGACAAATATTAGTGTCCAAACTGAACATTTTGTTCAAGGGGTATTATTTTCTCTGTATCTGTTTGTTTAATGATTCTAGTTCTTGGCCTGACTGTGATTAGGGAGGTCTTTCTCTACACTTGCTGGTTGGAATATTTGCCAGCTGTAACAGAATCATCACTAAGGAAAGCTCATCAGAGTGCGAATAGCAGCTCATGTAAACGTTACTGTGCCGAGGGGCCTATGTAAGGATTCTTCATAGCCACTAATCTTAAGGTGGTCATACACCACACTGCATTTTAAATAGAACCAACATAAGATCTTTAAAACCAATATTTGATAAATATTAGTAGTTATTAAAAATCAGTAGGAAGTGATGTGATTGGATGATAAGTCAGGCCCCCTGCTGTTTGTTTAAATTACCCATCAATGGGTACACTGTAGGATCCTGGTAAACAATAGAGATGGTCGAATTTTTTTGGGGGATTTCGAGTTAATTGCAAAGCCCCTGTACATGGTATAATCACCAAGTAAAAATTTCGAAAATCTGAACTTTGACTTCATTTTTGAACTGAATTTATGCAAAAACTACATGTGCTAAAGCAAAACTTTTTTTAAAATGTTCCCACAACTCTTCTCTACATCTCCAGCAATTTTGGTGATTATACCTTGTTCAGGAGCTTTGCAATCAGCTCACAAAGTTAACAAGTCAAAAAATTTGACCATCTCTAGTAAACAATTGATATCAGAGGGAGCAATATATGGGTTTAAGCTATAGCCCTGTCCACAATATTCATTTCTCTCCTGGATGTTGCTGTAACTTATGATGGGGTAGCATATGCTACCCTAATAACTGGTCTGAATAATGTAGGAATCTTAATGCAAATTGATGGTAGAGTTGATTTAGGTTGCTGGGAAAGCACAAAAATGAAGTGAATTTGTAGTTACTCATGCACAGTGAAGCAACAAGTTAAATTTTATAAAAAGAAATCTACAGATCAATATACAAACCTTCTCTAAATGTGCTGCTTATGTGAGCCGAGCACATAATGGTTGGTCGGCCGCAACTATAAGGCAGCCCACCTTGAAGATGTGACAAAAAAAAGCCGGCAGGTCGGATCACACACGGATCCGTCCTGCTGGTTCTTTTTCTGCACGATCGTGCTGCAGGCTGTTAACTCAGAGGGGTAGTCTCCTCCCCCTCCGAGTTAATTGGCTACAGTCTGACAGGAATTGCGTGTGTTAGTGGAACACACGGGATTCCTGTCCGTTCTGTAGCCGACTCCTCACAGCGGGGTGACGTCACCACGCTGTGAGGAGTCTGCTAAAAGTCGGCCATAGATCGGTACGTCTATGGCCGGCTTAAGGTATGACTGTCCTATTTAGGTTATGATTCAACTCATTCTAGTATTCATTACTGAAAGGAAGAGTGAAAAAAAGGTTCTTGATGTAAACCTATCGCTGTTGCAAGGTGCACTCTCAGGTTAAAAAATAAAACTTGAAATGTTTAGATTTATAAAATGTCTATTTGTCACTGAGCAAAAGGACACCAGCTTGTTACACAACAAGAAAGTTAACCAAAAGTAGGGGCCCTCTTCTAGCTACCTGATTGTAATGTACACTGAGCCATGTGTGTAGTACAATGTACAATATTAGTGAATAGTAAAATTCCTGGGCACACACTAAAAGTTTCTTTTAGGCCCTCTATAAGCCTATTTGTTTGAATGTGTATTGGGCATTGCATGGTAACGAATGTCCAACAAACACATTTTATAAGCCAGGGTAGTTCACATGAATAACCATGTCAAGATGAGTAAAATGGAAAAATGTATACACGTAAAAGAGGTCTTGTGTAGGGATGGGCTTCCAGATGCATTTAGTTCTACAGTATTTGCTGGTTAGTTTTTAGGCCCCCATACACCTTACAATCTTCCCATACAATTTCTGTACAATCAACTTTTGTCCTACCAAAACCGTGTAATATGAGGACCTTTCTAACCCTTCCAATCACTATGTATTCTATCAGGGAGGACCCAGCACTACAAAGTTGTTGGTAGATCTAAAGGAAATTTTATTGCATGATCTAAAGTTGTATGCTTGTTAATTTCACATGTTTCCTTAAATGGATATGCTGGTTTCACCATAGCAGCAATGATTCCCGGGTTGTCAGTTTACCAGTTCATTTCACTTGATAATTAGAATTCCTATTTTAAGACTTATTAAGTGGCTTGTTTTAATTTTTTAATTGAGAAGCTATTTGAGCCCATTATATATATATGACATTACCATCCACACCCTCCTTGAGATGGAAGAACAGTAAATTGTCACCCATTATCTGTCACCCTTGAAAATTTAGTGTATCTTTAACCTTGATTATATTATGTTGATTGACAGTACCACTCACACCCAACAAAACAGGACAAGGTTGCATTACATCAACGAGCCAAGCGTTTGTTCCTGATTCACATCTACATACCCAAAGAAGTAATTATCTCACATGGCATGGGACATCAAAGAAATCTAAAGCTAGCCATACATGGTTCAATTGACATCAAATCAATCATCAATTCGATCGAAGTTTTCGATCATTTAATCGTATGTCGATTGTAATTGAATCGAAGTACACACCACATTGAGTATGCAATCAAAGCCCGACTTCGATTGAATTTAATCGTTTTTAAACGTAGAGTAATCAAAAAGCGATTGTCACAGAGTGATCAAAAAGTGACCAATGATGGTCACAGAGGGATCAAAAACCCATAGGTCATATCTTTGCATTTTAATCCAGTACATTATAATCGTGGCAAAAGGACACTGGGGGACACACATTACATTAGGAGATGTATTCACAAAGATCGCCATTACAATGCATGGTTTAAATGACTGTATTGCATTTCCCTCCTCCCGGAAGTTACAGTATGCTAATTGATTGAATCGAATCTCAATTGGACGGGTCAAACAACAGTACAAAAAATGAGACACAATGTGGGGACAATCAATCAAAATTTTCCAACTGGTCCGATCAAATTTCGATCGAGCAAAATGACAATTAAAATCGAATTTCAACGATCGTACTATGTTGACATGCTTCAATTTTCAATCAATCGACTAAAAAAATTTATCGAATTACATTGATTGTACAGTCAATTGAACCATGTGTGGCTAGCTTTAGATTATAATGAAGTTTGATGCCTGTGTTTATTGCCACATTGGAAAGCAGAGAAGTAAATGCTTCAAATGAAAGGTTTTAGACCTTCCAAAAAAAACAAAACACAAAAACTTTTTTTTTGAAGGATTCCTCTGACATTCACCACATATTATATGTTAATTCCAGGTGCATGTGTTTTAAATGAATTACAGTGTCTGATTCACCAAAAGTTAATGTGTTTAGTGTTAGTGAAAATCATATTCACTACACTATAATCCAGTGTATTTAAATTGATTATGTATACAGTGTTTCAATCATAGAAACCAACCATATTTACCATTCATTGGTCTCATCTGAAATCATTACACTACCCAACAAACAACCCATAAAATGACAATTTCATTAGTGATGTTGGACTTTACATTTTCCCTATACCCAATTCAGCTTGAACTACTTGCCAACGACAGTAAAGAAGCTTAAATACATCAATAATCTATGGTGTATGGGCTCCACGCACTACGTTAATGCCTCTGTATAAATAGGCTGGCTGCAATCATTGTCACCTGGTTTAGAATTCTCAGTTTAGCTTTATGTGCATTGACATGCACTCTCATGTATTCTCACGTGAACAGGTACATTGGCTTTACATTTATCAAACAAGGCTCGGTAAATAAATACAACAAATATAATTTGAGGATGGCCTTATTTGTAATGTTCCGTATATACTTGAGTATATACTCGTGTCAGGAGTCACAACTTACCTGTCAGAGTGTCCATTGGTCTCCCTGTGGCGGCAGCCTCTGTGGGTGGTCCGATGCTCTTCTCCTCCAAGCCTGCAGTCTCCTTCTCCAGTGCGGGCAATCAATGTGCCCAGTGGTGTAAGAACCACCATAGCAGCCACTATGGGGTCTGTAGCTACAAGGGGGCCTGCTGTTCCTGGCTGACTGTTCTTTCTTCTATATTCAGTATTCTATCTGACGTTTTTACGGGCTGGAATCCGCTGGTGAAATGTAAACTTGGGCGGCAGTGCCATCTTGTGGTCATAATGTTAACTTTTACTGGAGACGGCGGAATTCCATTTTGAAAACTCCACTAACTGACTTTGAAAGTATCTGCTGCATTGCCCCATTAGGTTTATACTCAAGTCAGTAAGATTTCCCAGTTTTGTAGATAAAAATAGGTACCTCTGCATATACTCTGGTATTTAGTTTGTACCTAACATCTAGTCTAGTCAATTAGTAAGATCATACTTTTTTGTCATTTATTTTTGGGTTATTGAAGCCCAGGTTCCAAAGGAAGACAAAAGAGATTAATTTATAAATGTTGAGGTTTAGTGCAGATAATTCAACCCTGCTGATATATCAAAAATAAATGGAATTTATGGCATTCTTGGTTCTAAAGCACGCAAAATGAGCATTATACAATCATCATGGTTGTAACTGTTCAAAGATAGGGAAATGAGCTATTGTGTTCCCATATCACAAGGTCCCCTGGGTACATCTATACATGAATTCTGTAGAAGGGAAGGTTCCCCTCTTCACACATTTCATTTTTTTGTGTACAATTAAGCAAAATCATTAGATCTATAATCAGCAGTCCAACAAACTGAATGATTCCCAGAAGGTGAAACATAAATGGATGTGTTTTCACAATGTTTGCACAGCATTATACACCTGATATGTACTATGAATAAATAGGCGAGGCATTTGCAACACATTCTATACAGTGTCAAGCACTCAACAACTATTACCATCAACATTCTTTCCTCATTTGTTATGTTTTCTTAAATACAAACTGGTCTTACCTTTTCTTTTATAACAAGTAAAGAATACAGAGCAGTCTTGTTCATTGTAGTGGAATACATCTCTGTGTTTTTGAAACAATTTCGACCATAATTTGCAAAGCCCCTGAGCGTAGTATCATCACTAAACTTGCTGGAGATGTAGAGAAGGGTCGGGGTATACTGCAAAACTGTATTGATTTTTCAATGTTTCCACAACTCTTCTCTACATCTCCAGTAATTTTGGTGATTATATAATTTTCAGAGACTTTGATCAGCTCACAAAGTCAGCTAGTCAAAAAATTCGACCATCTCTATCATTGTGTACAATATGGGAATTCCCCTCTCCCGTTCTGGTGACTTTTTGTTCAAGAGAGTAAAGGGCTTTTCTCCATTTGGCATCATGCATGAACACATGAAGCATCAGGAAGAAGTGTCCATGGCACCCAGTGCGGGGTGTAGGCTGGTTTTGCCCATGTTTATCACACATTAAGCGTCACTTTTTTTAGCACAGCTCTGTGTAAACTAAGCAAATAATTAATTTGGGAATGTTATATGGGAATTAATGATTTCATAATATACCCAGTAAGGGATGAAGGAGTTCTGTGTGCCTATAGATGATACTATGTGATTTTATTACTTGATCATCGTACAGCAACCAATTTGTCATCATCTGTTTAAATTTTGGACCACCTATGTCAACCATCCATTGCTGCTTTTGGTCATGCTAATCGACCCCATTTTGTCTGTATTGCTGAGAAATTTCCCCAAACTTTCAGTACTGGGGGGGGGGGGCGAGGGCACATTCGTTATGAGACAGGAAGTTAGGCTCTATTCAGATGGTCAGGGAACGTGGGTTGATTTTCAGGTAATTGCTAATTTAGATGACATTGGGCTGGAGTTTCAGGGCAGCTGCTACCTGTCAGTATCCCTGTAACCGATGTGAATAAAGTCTACACTGTAGACTCTACAGGAATCTTTCATGGAGGATTTCGTTCAAGCCAACAACAAACGATTGCTAGAAAAGTAATAAAGTGCAAAAAATTGGTATGAGAAGGTAATGATATAAATAGTCATTCTCAAATTACACTTCCTGTGGCTTTCCTACTAAACATCAGGTTTGTTTGGTTTGCGCTGTGATTTCTCTCCTGTCACCTCAGATCCTTCAAGGAAGAGATAGACCATCTGTGTCCTGTGAAATCAGAAAGGCTCGATGATTCGGGGAAGACACTTTCTGTATTCCTGACTCACTTCCTCCGCCTCAGGGAACGTTCTGTCACATTACACCACAGACAAGTATGGCGCTCCATAAAGACAGCCGTAATCTATAGAAAACTTTTGATATGACAAGTAGAACATATTCTGAGAGACAAGCAGGTACCAGGCCCCATCAAGTACACAGAAAACACAAACATGACCTCATAGTATATACATCTTACTTATAAGCAGTTATTTTTTTTAAATAAGTTTTTATTCGTTTTTTTAAATAACAATAAGCATAATATAACGTGAAACACAATTACAAAGAACACATTGCGCAGTAGCAGAAATACCTATAAGTAGTTATAACATGAATGTTCTGCCCTAGGAGTTACCAAGGACTTTGTTGCCAAATCCGGGATCCTGTATCTTTACTGGCATTGTGAAATTGGGGTAACTTTGGAGGAATGGGGTATATCTTTCCCTCCTAATCTCCCACCCCGCTTGTGCAGATTATGTGGGGGATGAGAAGTTAGGAGGCAGAGTAATGCCCCCTCCCTTCAAAGTTAGCCAACTACTAAATTGGAGGAAGGGGAGGTAAACCTCCCAATACCAGAAGTGACGTACATGACGCACTTTCTGTATTGTCATACTCCAGATACCAGAAGTGATGTCCGTGACATCACTTTCTGTATTTTTCCCCAAATTAGTAATGTAGAACTTCACAGGTATGGGGTGTAGTGACAGGTTAATTGTGTATCTAGCTGCCTACAGCTAATTTATCTGGGTTTATCATAATCCATGTTCCAGAATCCATGTTTAGGCAAAACTTACATTTGTTTCCTTATTAAAAAGTTCATTGTAATATCTAATGAGATGGAAAGGTGGGATAGCTACTTTTTCAAAAACTAAAACGACACTCTGAACAGAAGGCATTCAAAAAACAAACAGAAAACGTATTGCTTGATTAACGACAATACATTTTCTGTTCTTTAAATGACCTAATTGACTTCCTTTGTAAACTTAAAGCATGGTCGTTTTCTGCTTGCTTAAAAGACCAGAAAACAATCTTGCAAAGGGCAGAGTAAATTTAGCTTTACTCCTCTGTTTGACACCATAATCAGCTTGATTGCTGGATCTCCTGGCTGCCAATAGTGTCTCCACACAAATGGTCACTGCTGGTCCTGGTAAAATGGAAAGAAACTGGAAACTTTGGGCTCTGTGATTTCCTCCTCCATCTCTAATCTCTATGTTAGGTATACTATCTCTAAAGCCCCCCCCCCCCCATACACCTTACAATCTTTCAATACAATTTCTGTACAATCAAATTTTGTTCTACCAAAACCATGTAATATGAAGACCTTTCTAATCCCTCCAATCACTATGTATTCTATCAGGCAGGACAATATACTACACAGTTGTTTGTAGATCCAATGTAAATTGTATGGGTTGATCTTAAGGTGTATGGGGGGCTTAAGTTAGTTTAAATGGGGACTGGCTGGCACACACAGGGTGCCCACCAATACTGTGAGCGATGGAGAGCAGCGTGATGACATCATCGCATTGCACTACACAGCTCATCTGTCGGTCCTTACTCGCTACGTGCCTTAAGCTTATCCCAAGAGTAAATGTTCTTTGTATTATATTCACTTTAGGTGCACTGAGATAAAGAGAGGAGGAAGGTTATTTAGCATGAATCAATATACATGGGGAGTTTTCTTCTAAAATCACTGCAAAGTTTTACAATACATATTGTAGCTCATGACTATTTGTAAATGTTTAGTTAAGTAATTTGTTGTTGGATAATATTATATATTCATTGATAAAAGTCATTAAAGAATTTAATTGTAAGAATAATTTAATTTTCTCCCCAGATTTTGATATAATTATATATAATATAAACTATTATAATGGTGATCTCACTAATATTGTCTGTTCTTCTGACACAGGTGTTTGTACTATGCCATGCACTCCTCCAGCTGTCTCAGCTCCTGTACAGCGCATACTTCAAGAGCAGCCTAACAACAATTGAGAAAAGATTTGGGCTTTCCAGCTCCTCTTCTGGTCTCCTTTCAAGCATCCATGAGGTACGTAGAAGACTTTAATTCTTTAGTGAGGGTAAGGACGGCCCAAAGCTCCCAATACGAGTGATTGTTTATTTTTATAACATGCACCAGGAAAATTATAGATAGGATACTTTAGGGCAGTGGTTCCCAAACTTTCCCTCCAGGGGCCCCCTAGGTAATATCATTTTTGAAGCCCCCAAAGTTTCAGATTGAAGGCGATTTTAAACTAACCATGTTTGCGTTGCAGTATCGTGTATTAGGACTAATATGAAATGGCCCTCAAACTTTGTTTCAAATATAACTCATACAATTTTATTTGTTTTTCCCACCAATCATCCAGAGACATGCATCATATATACACACCAATCATACAGAAACATTAATCATTCACATAGAGACACACACTACACTCATGCACTGACACACACATTGCATTCATTTGACTTACTGTCTGCATGGTCCCTTCATGGTTGGCTTACTGCTTGTCCCTCCATCAGCCCTCTAGCTGCGCCCGCCCCCATGGCCGTTTTAGGCATGGGCAACCTGGGTGATTGCCCAGGGTGGTATCATGTCGGGGGCAGCATGTGGGCATCAGAAATGTTTTTCCGATGCCCAGATGTCTTCTCCCCTATCCGCTCGCTCACCTGGGGAGTAGAGGAGACACAACCCCCCCCCCTCTCTCTTCCCGGGAGTGGAGATGTTTGCAGGCGGGAGGCGAGGGTGTGGATAGGAGGTGATATAGACCTTATGAACAACTCCATCCTTGCCCCCCCCCCCCCCCCCCCCCCGGAAGTGAGGGGAGATTAGACTCAGAGATCCAGAGTCTCACCTCACCCACAAGCATATCCACTTCCTTTCCTTCCTGACCAACCCCCCCTTCACGAGTGAGGGGGGACTAGTGAGGGGGGGGGTGCGTGAGTTGAGACTCTGCTGTTATCACCTCTAGGGGGGGGCGCCCTACCGGATTACCTCCTCTGCCTCACCCCCCTTGGGCCCCCCCAGTTTGGGAACTACTGCTTCAGGCAATGTTGGCTTTTTTAAATTCCCATTACAAAACAGCATGAGTAAATGGGTCTTCACTTACCATTAAGCACATGTGGGTTGTACAGTATGTGCACTTCTCCTTTTATGCTTGCGTAGCCTTCTTCAATTCATGTGTAGGAGATTTAACAAGAAATCATTTATTCTCATCCTAAGTGACAAGTCTAAAACATTTTATGGTAAATACAATGCTGATGTACAGACACTAAGTACTTATGTAAAGGCAAACAAACTCCACTATCTTCTTGTTTTATTGAGCAATCAATTTGTATTGAATTAGCTAAAGTTTAAATGAATTAACTTATGAATTACCGGTAACTATGAATCAATTCCTTTTTTTATGAATTCAACCAATGTTCAAAAGCTTGTAGACCAACATGGACTGGTCATGTTGATGTTTTTTTTTAGACCTCCATCCATTACACTTATCTTATCAACAATGGAAAAATCAATCAAATAAAAATAAAGTGATTACGTTTAAATTTCAAGTGCTCCCCAAAAAATTACACAACAAATTCTGTGATTAATAAATGTAATCAAATTAAAAAATGTTATATAAAAGTCTATTTGTATCAGGCTATCTTTCATATTTATTTTTTCAATATCATGAGGCATTACTGATTTAGTCTTAAGATAGGAATCCTCCTCGCAATGTTGTTGCAGAGACAAGTGTCGCCATTGGAGGATTGCATTTTCTTGAAAAAGAATGTTGTGTTTTCCGTACATTCGTGATCAGTACCATGGAGGTCACACAGCTGGTGAAAAACAACAAAAAACAACCTTATCATGGACCGTTTGTCCATGTCTTTTCTATATGAAAATATACCTGTAACATACATATATGTCTATTTTACTCTAAAAAGTTTATTTTACTCTTAAATGTTTTAGATCAGCAATGCGGTGCTTATAATCTTCATCAGCTATTTTGGAAGTCGCTTACACCGGCCGCGTGTTATTGGCATTGGTGGCCTGTTACTAGCCTTGGGGACATTCCTTCTGACAGTGCCGCACTTCCTTTCTGAGAAATATCAGTACACATCACTGGAAAATGGTATGTTTGTTTCTGATAGACTGCTGAGCTTACTAAGACCATATTCCCCAGAAGCTTGCTGGACACCCTGTGCCTTGCAGTTTTTGAAATGCGGGGATGTTTTGTTGGTTTTCAAGCTGTATGTGTGTTATCATAATATCAATTTTTACGAGGTTACTTTTCAAAATAAACTTTGCCCATACACCAACAGAACTGGCACCTACACCTGAAAACAACCAACAACTCTATCCTTTACTACCTCTAGCACCCCTAATACTCTTTGTAATAAGTCATATCACTTCCTGCTATGTTATAGGCAAAAATTTTAAGGCTATGTCTCCACAGCGTTTTTGATCCATTGGGACCACTACATTAAGCACAGTGCTTGGCAAGGGTCCAGATGGATTACATACACATTACCTGCCTGGCGAATGCTCTGTTCAGACATCTGCCGATGCAGGGGTTAACATACTACATACAGCACTATGAGAACAGAGCATCCGCCGGGCAGGTAAAGTGTATGTGATCCTGGAGTCCTGATGGATCACAAAACGCTGTGGAGACATAGCTTTAGACCCAAGGTGCCCAACCTGCGGCCTAGGGGGCCTTTGGACGTTCTTTGCCGGCCCCCTCAGTCCTCCACTTGCGGCCCCTGAAACCTGAAAATTATTAATGCATAGGGAATAGGAACTCACATGTCTGCCGAATCGAAGGTTATGTGCCCCATCGATATTATCAATGGCTTTGATTATATCTATGAGGCACATAATCTTTGATGATATACGTGACACACAATGTGCATTACCATGCTACAGTGTTCCCTAATGCTTGAAGTATAAATTTTAACAAATTTTGTTATTTAAAAAACGAAATGTCTTCTAGCTATGCATGCTGTAATTTTTTTTCATAAAAAATGTCTATACAAGTCAGTATAGAATATGTTATGTGTGGCCCTTTAGTGATGCAGAGGGCCGCACTTGTGGCCCTTCATATCAATTCAGTTGCCCACCACTGCCTTAGACTAAACAAAGTCAGCTACTTAGCCCTTCTTCTGAAAGGTGGCCATACAAATGTCGATACCCGTTCAGTCAATGAACCCTTGAGCACAGTGTGATGACATCACCATGCTGCACTTGAGCTTTGCCAATTGAACAGAGAATCGATGCACAGCACTTCTGTGCAATCTATCCCATTCGATACTTTGGATTACCTTTGGTAATACCAACATGTTAGTTCTCTGTTCACCGCTTGAAGAAAGCATTTGATTTGAGAACAATTGATCACCGCAAATGCACATGCCGCTCGATTGTGCTCAAAGCCTCAGCCCGCCATAAACCTTTCAATCTCTCTGTACAATTTCCTTTAGATCTGCCAACAACAATGTAGCATAAGGACCATGTGCACAGAGTAATCCTTATATTACATGGTTTTGTTAGAACAAAAGTTGATTGTACAGAAATTGTATGGTTAGGTGTATGGTGACCTTTAATCCTTCTTCAAATTATATTGTGAATTCTAAATGAACTGAAACTTTACAATACATCTCATCCTGGAAATGTACTTGTATGCCAACAGTAGATTGCTTATTGATTCCAAGGAGATGCAATAAATAAACATTTTAATCATTAATATTAGATATATGTATGTTTTAAATCAGGTTTCTGTGATCATTTGTTTTTTTAATTGACGCCATGTATAGGAGAAGCAAATTTGCATTATGAGCCAACCAGAGCCCACAGAGTCAGAGAGTGGACAAAAGAGCCTATCAATCTGCTGCTATTCCCTTATATTTTAGTCAGGAGCTTGGGGCAGGATGGTGACCGAGCAGCATTGCTAAACTTTTTTATTAGAAGGTCAAGTCACCTGAGGGAACATTCATGCAACAGACCTCCAAGCATTCTATAATAAAAAGGGTCACCTATGAGCATAAGCCATTGAGACAAAACAAACACCTCTTAAGGTAGCCATACACGGGTCGATTTGTCACCGATCGATTCCAGATCCGATCATTCCAGGCGATTGTGGAATCGGTGATTGATTGGATCGGGAAACGATGGAACACCAACTTTAGAATCTGATTTGTGGTCGATTTGGACATGAGGCGATCTCCAAAATGGCCGATTCCACAAAATCCATCGATTGAAAAGGCTGCTGCATTGGGAGCTATGATACTCCGATTGCCAAACGATCAACCAAAATAAACCAATACGTCGGTTCAATGTTGGATCCGATTTTTCGGTTAATTCCGATTTTGTTTGGTCGATCGTTCAGGGTGGGCAGAACTCGTTGGATCGCGATTGATCGCCGATCCATCTCGTGAACGCGCGTGGTGATCAATCGGTGTGAAAAATCGACCCGTGTATGGGAGCCTTTATGCACCAATATATCGCTGGCTAAATATTGGTTTAACCCCAATGAAAAACACTACAATTCAAAAAGCATAAATGGATACCTAAGGCTGAAAGTATCCATGCTAAATCATTAGGTTGCAGATAACTAATAAATAACAATACTGAAATCAGCGGGACAAAACACTGCTAAATGTATACGTACCAGGTTGGAAATGTAAGTGGGACAGGTGTGGAGTGTAAAAGGCACAAAACTTATTAAGTTGATTCTCTGGACACTAAAATTAGTTTATAAATCCAAAAGAGAAATTATGTTCATAGATCTGGTTTGGCTTTATAATAATATATCTTGTGTTATAATTGTATTTCTTACTGTATTCTTCTTTCTTCAGGAAATACCTCTTTTCGGGATTTATGCACTGGAAAAAATCAAACATCATATTGTTCAAAAGCACAAGGCCAGAAATCACCACAGACAAAAACCATGGAAGCCACCAGTATGTGGGCCATCATGGTTGTAGGACAACTCCTGGCTGGCATTGGAACTGTTCCCATCCAACCATTTGGCATTTCCTACATTGACGATTTTGCTGAGCCAAATAATTCTCCATTGTATATTGGTGAGGAATTCTGAACAAAATGTTTAGCAAAAATCTTTTATTTCACTAAATGTGATTTTGTCTAATCTGTTACCTGTTTTTTTTCCCCCAGCCATTTTGTTTGCAGTGTCAGTGTTTGGTCCAGCTTTTGGTTATCTTCTAGGCTCCATGGTCTTGCGAATGTTTGTTGATATTGGCAGAGTTAGGCCAGGTGAGTAGAGAAAAGAGTAAATTCAATTGCTAAAATTACCTACCTACCTTTTCTTACCTTTACTACAATGTACAAAGCCATGAAACAACCTGCCTCTCTTTAATTCATATATAAATATGTCTTGTGAAACTTTTTTAACCATCACTTTGCCATTGGTTAGCTTCCTGCTATGATCAAAAGCTAGTTCACATCAATTTCATATATATGAGGACATATGGGTAAAGCTGGGTATATGCCCGATTTTCAGGCTGCCCGTCCACCTGGCAAGATTGACCAGGAATCTGAGAATGGGTATGATGGAGTAGGAGTAACTGGGCGCGCTGTCCACTCCGAGACTGGTTACTGGTTACAGTTAAGTCCGCGTGCAGGCAGCAAGGGAGCACAAAAGCACACAATCTGTGTTTAAGCCCCAGTTACGAGGAACTGCTGCCTTTCCAGCCACAAACTTGTGCCAGATTTCCAGTGCATGGTGATCCGACATGCCGTTAAATTCCCGGCCAATCCCATTAGTTTGCATGGAGATGGGAGTCCCCATCCAAAGTAATGGCTGGCACACAAAGGGTGCCCAGATGATTATCAGCACTAGCGGCCGTGCGTGATGATGTCATCACAGCCCTCGATCTGCTGAGAAGTTGACCGGAAAATGACCCGTCTATGCCTGGCTTGAGAGGGTAATGTACAATAAATTATGCATTATTTAATTCATTATTCAGGTGTTCTACCTGGGGACGTTCTACCCAACCATAGGTATAGATTCCGATTTTTATATTTAACGTTTCATGCCTTTGAAGGGAACACAGATTATTTGAATACTGTAGGTTGGCTCGTTATCACAACAAGATTTGTCAACGGATTACACATGTTGTGTAACAGTCTAATTAAGGAAGATGTAAGTCATTCATTTTATATTGAAGTCTTTTGCCAACCTTTGATTTTTCATTTTCAGAGGATGTGGAGATTAACCCAGATGATCCTCGCTGGATAGGGGCCTGGTGGTTGGGTCTTCTCATTGCCTCTGGATGTTTGGTGCTTACCTCCATCCCATATTTCTTCTTTCCAAAACACATGACGACAAACCAGGTAATAAGCATTTCCTGGAAATGTATTCTTTATTTTCTACTTTCTCAATGCCACCTGTTTTTAATTCTCTTGAGATTGCTGTACTTACAGGATTAGTTCATCTAAAACTGATGTTTATGTTGTTTGTTAAAGGTTGGAACAGTTAGTCCTCTAGCTGCACATTTCAAGTGGAATTTAAGCCAAACCTTAAGCCCCCCATACATGTTCCGATTTTTCGTATGAATTTTGCCCGACCGATCAAGGTGGATCGGGAGATTAATCAGATGCAGAATTATGTACCCGACCGATCCCGATTTCTTAAAATTGGCCAAAAAATCGGTCGGGACCAATTCGGACCTGTCCGTAAATTTTGGTCGATCTGCTGTTAATTAATACTGTCGGGCCAATCAATCGGTGATAATTCGAATTCCGATTTTTCATGCCAGCCGACCGACCAACCATAACATTTAAGGTGGAAATCGGGTGACACGATCGGACGAAAAATTGGTTGGGAGAATAATCAGAACGTGTATGGGGGGCTTTAGATAGAGAAGGGTTGAAACCTGTTTTTTGTTCTGATTTGCAATATTGTTTTATATGGTATGACCAAGATACCAATCAAGAGAATAATTGGCTCTAGTACCCTCGATGTCCTGGTTGTGGTTCATTAAATAATAAAAAATTCGTAATACAGTTCTTGGAATGCCAGTGAGCAGCTCCAAAGTACCAATGGTGTATAATACTAAAAAGCACAACCAGGAACTATGCGTTCCAGGTGCCGGATGTGACGTCACTGACGTCACATCCGGGTGTACGAGCCGGATTTTCACTGATAGACCGTGTTCTCTACCCGGTCTTCAGTGAAAGATTTGGGGAATTTGAATATGTCCGCGAACGGGCGGACTTTTTTAAAAGTCCGCTCCGCCCGTTCGCGGACGGACACGGCACTTGTTCGGCCATCACTACCCATCATTAAAGGTCTTGATGAATGAAGGCTACCCCCCCCCCCCTCTCCATCTGTTGCATTTTACACAGCTTAATTATCAGCATTAAATAGGGTTATTAGATAAAATACCCAGAAGGTGTCCCCTAGTATTTATATGTCTCTAAATAGTGACCAACATAATCAATCCAAAAAAGAGTATGGTAATTATCTTCAAAGGACTGAGTAGGAAAAGGAAGAAAGAAAAAAATATGCTACAAAATTAAAACAGCACAAATACTTACATTTATTGTTTTCTTCAGCACTTTAGATAGGAAAAGTAAACATTTTATTAGTATGGCCAGCACAGGCAACATTGTTTTCTGATACCTTAATAAATTGAATCTGTTATGATAAAGTGATCATAAGGATGGACCTGTGGTGTAGTTTTACGGGTTAGGGGATCATGACAAGAGGCCCAATGGCATACACAGCAAACTTTAGCAAGAAAGTATTACGAGAGGAGTAACAGAGTTACGGTTAACCCAAGTTTACTCTAGGGAATCCAAGCTGCTTGTACGACAATGCCTAAATGGGTCCAGGGAAAGTAAGGCCACCACGGGCTGGTACTTGCATGTCTAGAGTATAGATACAGTGAATTGGCAGGCTCACGCCACAGACAGGACACTCAGTAGCGTTCAAGTCTACTTCATAGATCTGGGGCACTCGCCACCCCACTGGAAACCTGGCCCAAGTCTGTGGCTGGAAAGGCAGCAGTTCCTCGTAACTGGGACTTAAACACAGGTTCCTGGCTGCCTGCACGCAGACTATGTTGTGGTGGGTAACAAGTCTTGGTAGAGTGCCCAGTTATTCCTAATCCATCAGACCCATACTCACAGAGCAACTTCCTGGGGGCAGACCCCTCCCTCATATACTCCTGGGGCTCATGGGAATCATGGGCAAGGATCTTAAAGGAGACACTACCATGAACCTGTGGATGTGTCACTACAGTTTTCAAAGGAAATATTTGGGTGGAGGATTTTTTGAGCTTTTCTTCTTACTGTAAAAATGTAAATTCTTAGAATGACTGAATCATGACCATAGCAGAAGATGGAAATTTGTTTGTAGTTGATAAAAAAGAGTGAGGCTCAAATCACACTATTAGCTTCAGAGTTGGCAAATGAAACTATAGACCACAGTGTGCAGGTGTTTGGACAGTGGTTGTCAAATACCGGCAACTGCCCCCCATGTATTTCAGGAATGTAAAATTTCCTGGGCAGCAATGGTTTCTTATTGACCGCATCAATTTGCCCTAAAGAAGCTACAGCAAGAGATGTTACCTATTTAAATCAGAATACTTAGTGTAGATAATGTCCCCTTAAGACAGCGGTTCCCAAACTTTCCCTGCAGGGCCCCCTTTTTCTATTTAGGAACATTATTGAGCCCCCCCCCC
>CM070035.1:30805124-30816685 GCA_036250615.1 Ptychadena robeensis
GTATATCCTTTGCTCTTATTCTCTCAATAAAAGATATTTTCAAAAAAAAAAAAAAAAAAATCAAGGGGTACCCTGTGTACCAGGGAGGATGGTTACCATTATTAGAGAACTGTGGAAAATGTCACCACTTCTCTGGAAATGCTAACTCGCTGACATTGGAACTTTCCTGCTCCAGTTATTTGAGTCAGCAAAAGTACAGATAAAAGTATTTTTTCTCTGACTTCCTGATCTGCATATTTGTGCTAGGTCAGTCATTCTGAAAGAACTGAAACCAACAGGTCAGTCAGGCAACAAGCCCTAGTTCTGCAGATTTCACGCTGATCTTCTGCCTTAATTATTTTTAGAGATCATAAATAGTTATGCAAATTAGGATTTTTGACTGATGGTGACTGATCACTAGATTGTGAACTGGAGGATATTTTAACATGGCAAATAATATCTGATTGCCCACAGTATAGTGGTCAATGCCAGGGAATTCAATGAATCAGATATGCCGTATTTAATATGGATTCTCCTACTTGCAGAAATTGTTATCTGAAATCAGGGAGGAAACCTGTAACAGCTGCAAATTGATGTTCACAGTACAACGTGTGCTGGAAATAGGGAGATAGATAACAAAGGCTATACTTACAGGTTCATCTGAATGCATCAAATAACTACGTTGGGTTAAAATGACACTTTCTCCTTGACACAAAATTGCATAATTATTGGTTGTGGCACCAAGAAAAGAAACTTGTAAATCCTGGTTTTCTTCCAGGTAATTGAGCAGCTTGTCATCTCTGTGCTTGTATCTTGACAATAGCCCAGAGTAACATGGGATTGTAGACCTGGCTGCTGTGAATACCAGCACTGATTCTATCTAGAATAAGAAATAAATATCTCAATCTGGAGGCACAAATCTTCATATAGACACTCTTCTACATTTGATTGCAGATACCAAGATGTAAAATAAAAAAGTGCTGGTGGGTCACAAAGTCCTTAGGTCTGTGACTCACCCACACTCCCTCCCGAAGTGGGGGTGGGCACCAGAGGGGGTTCTTGCCCAGGGCACCGTTCTACCTAAGACCGCCCCTCATCTTCACTGAAGATATCTACATCTGTAGTGTCGTGGGAGCGTGATGTGTACTGCTACTCACACGACCAGTTTCTTGAGATGGATGTTCTCTGTTCACACACCAAGCTCAGCTCACAGCCTAATAAATCCAAGGTCCACGCCAGCTGGTAGGGGCTATTTTTAGTATTTAGAGGATATATACAAGCTTGCACAATCACCCGTAGGCAGGGATGGGGTTCAGTCTTGGAAATAAACGTTTCCAATAGTTGCTGTCGAGCCACTGAACTTGTGGGCAGGGTGTTGTGGACTTTTTCCAAGATGAAGCACGGAGGGCTTGTTGTCATCTAGGGAGCCAATTCAGAAAAGCCCAGAATATTTTAAGGGACTTCAATTTATGTTGTTAGACAGGGGCTGGCTTAGGCCTGTTACTGAGAAGAAACGATTAGCTACTTTTTGGAGGGAAAGTAGAGAGTGGGTAAACACCCTTTCACCCTGCCCATGACTCGTAAACAACAGGTGCAACCCCTAAGGGGACACACACCAACTAAATAAACACTTTACGAGAAATATACAGAGCATAGTAAGTCAGAGTGTATATACATTATGTTAAATATATAAAATTTTAGTGTAACCCTGGTCACTACACATTTATATTTATATAGTGCCAACATATTACACAGCACTGTACATTAAATTTACCACAGGCACAGGTCGGAACACAGAAGGGGGTTGAGGACCCTTCACACAGGCTGTCACCATACATGTTTCAATCTGTACAATTTTTGTACAATTAAATGTAGTTTTACCAAAACTTTGTAATATGAGGGTCTTTTTACACTACCCAATTACTCTGTGCACGCAGTCCATATACTATATAGTTGTTGGTAGATCTAATTAAAAGGTGTGGGGTTGGCTTACATAGTGGACTGGTTTTAAATGGTCAAGGATCAAAACCCTATTGCTCTACACTTCTATGTTATCATCTGTACTTTCAAAGTTACATTCAGAATGCTTGGGTAAAGGCATTTATTAACACTAAAGGTAGCCATACACGAGTCGATTCTGCCTCGATAGATGAGGGATCGACTTCAGCGGGACAACGCCGTCACGCTGCAGCTGGCCCATCAGCTGATCGGCAGGCACCCTTTGTGTGCCAGCCATTACTTTGAATGGGGTTGTATCGGCTGAGAATTTACTGACATGTCTGATCGCCATGCGATCTGACATGCAGGAGATTCCTGGTCTATCTCACCAGGTGGGGCCACCAGATTTTTTGGCTGGAAAATATGGTGCATATCGGGCCATGTATGGCCCACCTTAAGGCTCTCGTTGATACCCTTATTGTGTAGTGTAATGAAGATGGAGACATCAAGAGCCAATCAACAGTGCTTACAGTTTATTAATCCCACACATTTCGGGAACTCAGCAGTCTTCCTTCCTCAGGGCTTTGCACAACAGTAATATTGCCGCATAAATACACAGTAGTGATACTTAAGGTTGCATTTCAGATTTATAGTTTGTTCTGCAGAAACTTGAGGTTTCCTGGCTGATATTAGACTTTATTACTGAATAAAAAGAAGGCTGACTCCGCCTTGTGTTACAAACTAAGGTGCTATGTTTTCTTTGGGCTCACAGATATTGACAAAGACATATGCATTTCTGCCAAGAGCAGAAAGTATTTTCTGTACCTGTCAAAACATAAAGCAAACTAATTCAGCCACCACATTGAAGTGGCAGTAAACCGCATGACTGTAGATACCTTAATACTGGTATGCACATGAAGGTTTTTATTCATCCAGGTTGGTGTAATCTAAACACATGTGAAATAAGTGAAATAAGCCATGGTTGTTTCCTCTCTGAATTAAGATGTTTTTTGTTCAGGCCCACTGCCCTCCTTCTTTCATGCTTTTCACCACAGATGGGGTTAATGCATGACCTCTCTTATGAGGCCCTACATGGGGTGAAACTTGTCAGAGGAGAAGAATCAGGTTATGAAGGAGAAGCATTTCCTGAAACCCAGTTGTGTATGCATTTACTATTTAACATTTTCTTGATGCAGAGAGTACAAAAACATATCAGAGAAGCTGCTTCCTTTACATTCCAATTAAATTCTTAGCTCATGCTATTTAAATAGCATTAATAGGAGTTTTGTATTTACATTGAAACAACAAATATCTGCTCATGGGTAAGTTGTTAGTGTCAGGTTGTAAAATGTGACTCTCTAGAAGTTGGTCAGTGGGTTCATAGAATAAGTACCACCAGTGTATACATATACATTTTGAATTCTGTAATGTTGATTAATAGTATGAGTGTTTTGCTGTCTAACGTGTTCCTGTTTTCTGTTCTAGAAATCAACAGAGGAGAACGTTCTGAGAAAGTTGCCGGATGTAGCTAACGAGGAAGGCTCTCTGTCCGGCTTTATTAAAAGTAAGGAGACAGCACCGCAGGGGAACCCATGCTAGTCATATCACAGGAAGGGCTGAGCAAAACTGATTCCTCAACAGCATAAAAATAATCCTGACATTTCCAGTTGCTTACATTGCACATTTCATTCCTAAAGTGCGTTCTCTTAGATAAAAACCCTTATGAGAGCTAATATGATGATGATACAATGATAATAACAACTCGGGGCCCAGAACTTATAGGCTGTTATGGAAATTTACACTGAGGTTACAGACAGCAGGAGCGTTTTTAGCATTTGGGGGGCCCTATGCAAAGTTGTTGCCTGTTGACCAGGAGTGGGTGGGGGGTTATAACAGAAAAAGTTTTTGAGCAGGAGGGGCTAGCAGAAAAGTTGTTGAGCGTGGGTGGGGGTGCACTAGCAGAAAAGTAGTTGGGGGGGAGGGGGGGGGGTTGTTGCCAGCAGAAAAGTGTTGAGGGGGGTGCTAGTAGAATTATGTGCTCAAATTATGCAAAGTTGTATTTCTTATTTCATTTTTCTGGCTTACAGAGAAGCCGCTTCAGTTTAACTTACAATACAATACATTTTAACTTACAAAAAATACAATTCCCAGCTAATCATAAAATCTTTTGTGTACAAACTATGAGGATGTTTATATATAAATATACCACTGAGGCCCTGTTTATTAGTAGAAGGTACCATGATAGTACTGGTGGATTAGTGGCTGGGTGTGCATTGGAAAGTGGACAGTAAAGGAAGCCAACGATCGTTCAGCAAATCTATGCACACCACTTTGTGTACCCGGTCCCTGGCTCATCCAAAGTAATGCCAATGAAACAGGGGTTAAACAAGGTGGCCAGCGTTCAATTTCCGAACAATCAGTATTACACAACAGGAATTGAACACAATATGGAGCCACTTATGGCTACCTTAACAAGCCTTTTATTGTTCCAATTGTAAAACTTTTTCCCTAATCTAGTTACCTTTAGAGTTGTGACAAGAAGAGAACATGTTGGAGGAGGATGTTTGGGTAGAGGTTGTAGAGAGTCCCACCCATCCTTTGTTTAAAGGGATTTGAGGGTAGCAAGGGGATTTTTTAAGGCATTCCACAAAAGTAGATGAAGTATGAAAACAACATAATTTAATAGTGAATCACAGTTAACATTGTATCAAAATTCAGGATACAATGTATACATCCCGAATTTTGATACAATGTTAACTGTGATTCATTATTAAATTATGTTGTTTTCATACTTCATCTACTTTTGTGGATAAACAAAGGATGGGTTCTGAACTGTAGTGTAAATATTTTTTGTATATTATTGTTGGGATGTGGCATCTGTAATTTGGAGGGTCCACACATTTTTTGAGAATGTTGTAGAGAGTCACAAGACTTTTTCAATTTGCGGAAGCATGAATCCATCTGTCTTATTTGGTGGTGTGTACATAAAGTAGACCCCATGCTGACTACAATAGCACATTGTCATATACTTTACTGATCCTTTAATCTTACCAGGATCAGCCGTGTAGCTACTTCCCTCTTAGAACTTCTTACAACGCACAAGGAAACATTAGCAGGAAGTTTTCCTTATTTGTCTGTATATTAGTGTTACATTGTGGACTTCTAAAGTACCCACTAGAGGTAAAGTGTTGGCACAGTCCCGGGCTTTACAAAGTGTGAAAGAGATCAATAACAAAGGCAGAGATTTCATGTCTGACCACAAACTGTCACTATGCACTAACAGTATACACAACAACACACACTGAGCTCTGCGGTGGCCACACTGTTTCCAAAGCACTCATGATCCTCTACCGGTCTCCAGCACAACCGTATTGGAAAATCAACAAGCATGTTTTTTGGCAAGAGAATTCTGCATGTTTCCTATTGCCAGTTTGGCGTAAGCGGTAAAAATATGCTAAAACTACTTGTCATCTAGTTGCAGGGCAAGGACTGTTATTTTGTTGTTTTTCTAATATCGGCAAATCAAATGAATTATTTCCAGCTGAACTTCTCTGATAAATACCAATAATTGCTTCAATTCATTGGGCTAGTACAGGGGTAGGCAAAGTGCAGCTCTTTAGCCCCTTCAGTCTGGCTCAGTGGCATAGGCAACAGTTCTTTATTTTATCTTTCTCCATTCATGCACCGTCCCCCCCAACACGAAAACCCCCTGCGATACCACAACACCTGTGACTACCTGTACGGGGTACTGTGGCTACTAATAAGCTAATAAGTGGGGACTCTCCGTTTACCATCAAGGGAGGGGCTTTATGGCTTCCTACAGGGGGCTTTTTGGCTATCTTTAAGGGGGAGGGGGACTCTGGCTACCTACAAGTGGGCACTGTGTCTACCTATATGTGTGCTTTGTGGCTACAATTCAAAACAACAACATACAAACCTGACTTACTTAAACTTTTCAAGGAGATGCAAAGCCATTGTTCACATTAGTGGTCGTCAGTCATTGTCACAGTAAGTTGTATGGAATGACAGTTTTCGAGTATGATAGCAATTAATTTTAACTAAGACTTATAAAGTTAGTTTTAGGGAAAGAAAATATAATTTCAATTGTTGTAAATTCCAACAGCACCACAACAGTTTCGACAAATGTACCTACCCTCTACAAGGCTGATAAACATTTCCAATACGACAACATATCAGCTACCAGTCATTTTATATTTACAGGCTTTGCTAATATATTTGACATTTTTTTTTTGTGTACTTCCAGAATTTCCACGATACTTTGCCCGTCTGCTGATGAATCCACTCTTCCTAATCCTGGTCCTCTCACAATGCAGCTTCTCCTCCGTCATTGCGGCTCTGTCTACCTTTCTGAACAAGTTCTTAGAGAAGCAGTATGGATCCAGCACCTCGTACGCCAACTTCCTGATAGGTCAGTGCCTTCTATTCCGTGACATTACACATAGGTGCAGATAAATGAACATTTTGAAGTATTGTATCTGTAAATGTCTGCTAAATGCATCACAGACAGTTCCTATTAAAGATAATTTTCCTATTAAAGATCATTTCCATAGTATACACTTACGCTATTATCAACCTATAAAGCAACTGTTCAAAACTCAACTAACCTCCACTCAACACATCACAAAAGCTAAGGTGATGATCAGCTTAAAAATTCTTTACCATAAGAGTAATGTGCCTCACCCCAATAAATATAGATAGGAAAAAAGGGGGTTTTTAATGGTTCAAACAACGAGAGTTATTGTAACCATGGGGCTATTAGTGGCACTTAATAGATAACATAATAGTGTTTTCCAAATATCATGATACTAAGTTCAAAGATAAAAGCATGATTTTTATTACAAATAAATATTAAAAAGACAGAGATAATACACGTACAAAAATTAAGGACATGATTGGTACAGACTTTGATCAGACCTACATGTTACATCTACAGACAGGTACACAAGGGGAGAACTTAGGGTCCCCCAGATTTTGTATAATGGAGAGAAACTCCTTTATACTCTTTCTCTCCATTATACAAAATCTGGGGGACCCTAAGTTCTCCCCTTGTGTACCTGTCTGTAGATGTAACATGTAGGTCTGATCAAAGTCTGTACCAATCATGTCCTTAATTTTTGTACGTGTATTATCTCTGTCTTTTTAATATTTATTTGTAATAAAAATCATGCTTTTATCTTTGAACTTAGTATCATGATATTTGGAAAACACTATTATGTTATCTATTAAGTGCCACTAATAGCCCCATGGTTACAATAACTACTCGTTGTTTGAACCATTAAAAACCCCCTTTTTTCCTAACCTCCACTCAAGTTACTTAGAGTTGGTCTTTAACTAGAGTTGGTCACTAGACAACTAAAGGAATTAGGCTTTAGCCTGAAGAAGGGATCTTCAGTTAGCCAATAAAGGAAAACCAAACTCTCTGTGTCTGTAAGGCTAAGGCTCCACTCCAGTTGAACGCAGGGATTTTAACAGAGTGCACAAGCCGCCCATTGACGGCAATGGGGCTTTGACAGGACTGTCTTCAAAGCCTGTCAGACCTTCCGATTCATCAGTCCCCACCTCCGTCAGGTTAATGTTGATGTAACCCATTTGCTTGTGCTGACATTAGCGGATGCCAGCGTATAGTGGAGCCCTGGCCCTATTTACAAAGGGCCAACAAATATTGCACTACAATAAGTATTATTACCATAGAGGAAATAATATGTTACTATGGGCCAATCTTTTCTGACTGTTCTCTTTCTGGTAGGCAGACCACTAGTAACAACGTTTGTTTTTATTTGTATAGGTGCTGTGAATCTGCCATCTGCTGCTCTGGGCATGCTTATTGGAGGAATCATCATGAAGAAGTTCTGTATTTCAGTTAAAGTGATTCCCCGCTTTGCTTTGGGTGTCCTTCTATTCTCCGTTATGCTCTGCGTACCTCTGTTCTTCATGGGCTGCTCTACACAACCGCTTGGGGACAGCACAGACAGGTATCTAATCTAACACATAGAACTGGAAACAAATAATGTGTGAAATAAAAAGCAAAACAGAAGCACCCCCTGTGCACACATACCACCTTCCCCTGCCTACTCTCATTGTCTCATTGAGTTAAGTTGTGTTTGGGCTTCCAAGACCATGTCCTTGTGCCCACTATACAAATTACTTAAAGGGTAAATGTTATCAACAAAATTAGTCTTTGTAATAGAACATCTATAATATCTAGTTGAATTAATACATTCCCATCTGACTGTCACTGTTCACCATTCAGATGAATCGTTTAGTACAACATACTATGCACTGATGTAGAATAACTGTAATCAGTAGTGCAGTTCCAGCTCCAAATATGGCTATCTGCAAATGTGTTGAAGATTTAAGCTGGGCATACACAAGTAGATTGTAGAGTCAGCCAGCCTACACGCCCCCCCTCCTGGCACAGAGACGTGCTGGCCACGCCCCCTTCACACTCCCTGAGCAGCTAGCTGATCACAGCCTCCTGTGTGCCGTTTAGCTGGCAGCACAACCATTACATTGGATGGAGACCCCCAGTCCCCATTCAAAGTAATGGATTTCGACCAAGGTTTTCCAACACGTTGGAAACCCGTTTGGTCGAGTTCCTTTGAGCGGGATCCGTTGATTCTGCTCCAAGGAACCGTGGATGGCTCAAATAAAGAAACAGTTTAGAGCAACATCGGGTGCCGTGAGCGTGCACGGTGCCCGATGTTGCTCTTATCTGTTTCTTAATCGAGCCGTGTATGCTGTCATCACGCTGCAGTCTGTACCTTATCTATCGAGGGAGAATCTGCCCACATCTGGGCACCTTTATTCAACCATACTTTTAACCAAAATAGGGCACTTTTAAAGGAACCCCAAAGGGTTGTCCATTGCAATCAAACTAATTTCAGATAAAGTGGACCCATCAACCATTTTTGCCCTTTGTATGCTTGGCACCAGAAGTGCCAATAAAACGTACCTAGAAGGTTAACAGCATCTAAATCTACTCCTCAAGTGATGGTGGGCCCCAGGCACAAGGGGACTTGCAAAGGTAGAAGTCACAGTGGCATCTTCCAAAGTCTTCTTTTGTCTGCCTGCTTTGAGATTGATGGGCCAGAGCGTTACTTCCAGATTGTTTAAGGAAGCAAGCCTGGAAATGTCTGCAATGGCCATCTTGGAGAATTGGGTGATGGCACAGGGAACGAGGAAGAAGGAAAGGTGTGGTTTTTAGAATTGTGAAGCGGTTTGCCCAGATTAAGGAAGTTGACAGGTAATACAATATATATGTTATTTTTTGCATTTAGTACAGATACATAGTTTTAAAGAAAGGAAAGGAATCTTTTAGTATGGACAACTCATAGATTTAATCTTTAACTACTTTGTGATGATAAGACTCCTAGTTAGATAACAACATTGACAGAATATGCTTGTCATATATCTATAAAACAGGTTACGATTACTTTTCTGTGCCATTACATTGTAAATTATATTGATGAGTTGTTTCTAATATTGTTCTTGTCTAAATACCAAGCACACCTCTAAATGTTTGGCAGCATTGCAACTAAAACATGCAACAGAACATTTGTGTGATTTAACAATTTAAAAACTTTAGCAATAGTAAATAAGACTCCATAAATGGAAGAAATGTGCACAATGTTGGTGGAGGGATAGCTGGACTCTTTCTATCTGATTTGGCATCATTGTGAAATTGTCAGCAATGATTTAAATAAATAAGACATAGAAATAGGGTGGCTCGAGGTTTAACGAAAAGGAAAAAAGACTGACATATAGCAAACATGGACTGGACTGCTAGGCAGACTCTACAGCTATTGTTTAAAAGTCTGAAGACAGAGGGTTTAGGAAAATAAAAGGAAATATGGAGTTTATTAAAACAACAGCCATGGCAGCCATTAAATCATAGGGAGTGAAATATTGATATCAAACAGCAGATTATGCTACTGAAAGTGAGGTGAAATCCCAGGTCCTAAATCGAACATATACTCTAAGTAACCTGGAGGCACCCATTTTATTTTTAATTGTCCCCTAGATTTTGGACTCCTCTGGGGGTAAGTTGATATTAAGCCCTACCATAGCTGGTGCTAAGCATTGTCTTCTACATTCACCAGTCCAATGTGCTTGGCCAATAAAGCATCTGGTATTGATGACTGATGTAACTGAAGTAACTTATTGGCCTGAATTAATGAATAAACCATAACTAGGGTATGAAACATAAAATATAATATATAACACTCATTAAACAGACCATTATAGATTAAAATGAAGGTCCCTGGAAGGCAGTTACCCAGCCCTCTATATCTGCATTACCACTACACCGGCTCTGAGACTATTACAATAAAATGCAGATACCCCCTTACAGAACTTAACAAAGGGTGGGACTCCGTACCTACGACGGTCCATTCCAGTGACCTTTTCCATGACCATGGATAGGTCTCTGTCTTTTGGCTCTGGGCCTGTCTTGTTATGTATTTTTAATATTGCCAATAGCATGAGTACCTATAGCTAAAAGCAGGCATGTTAAAATGCAAAAGGCATGCTGATAGATGGGGAGAGTAAATTTAAAGGAAGACTATGTGCTTATTGCAAGTTATGTGTTTTCACTGTCCAGCCACAAGATGGGGGGGGGGGTTAACCTGAATGTAAAACTTAATGTAAAAATAATCAGTTAGCCATAAACTAATAATACTAATATTATATATTATAAAAACCATAGATTTGGGGGAGTCTACCTACACATAAATTAACAGCCTTACCATTGTTGATAAAGAAATATATACATTCCGCTGTCACCTCCTCACAGACATCTAGTGTCCTGATCTAGTTTAATGGAACTCTATTTATCTAATGGTAAACCAACCAATTCTTAATCTACTTCTCGAGTTTCTTTTACTCTTTTATATGAAAGCATATATGAAATTCATAAAACCATCTTAGAAATGTTGTTATAACTGAAGACTTCTGTTATTTTGCAGTGCCAATATGACCTGTATCCAGCGGTGCGGCTGTTCCGAGCATGCTTTTCACCCTGTGTGTGGGTCTGATGGAGTGGAATACCTGACACCGTGCCATGCAGGCTGCACCACTTATAACATCTCCTCCAAAGTGAGTAGAGAGCTTCACATACTTCTAATTCCTGGGATATCTTCTTCAGATATTTGTGTTTTAATACCGTCCATCCTGATATCTGAAGCAGCAATATCAGAGATTGCCAATGTAGGACACCCAGAGCACAAGGCACTCATTGTCGTATTACTTTGTATGTTATTTTTGTATAATTGGAATGTGTATTGTATTTTGTATTCCAGTTCTATGTGAACTGCACATGTATTGAGACCGGTCCATCTGGGGGAACTGCGAAATCAGGTTCCTGTCCTGTCAGCTGTGCCCACCTTCTACTGCCTGTCATTTTCCTGATTTCATTTGCTGGACTCATCGCCTGCCTTTCCCACAATCCACTGTACATGATGGTGTTAAGGTGAGTACTGTTAGTATGTATCATTGGTGTTCTGGAACTTATCAGTAGTGATGGCCCGAACTGTTCGCCGGAGAACTATTCGCGGCGAACATGTTCGCGTTCGTCCCCTATCTTTTAACATTGCAGAAACTTTGACCCCTGTGAGTCACAGTCAGCA
>CM070035.1:30820223-30835463 GCA_036250615.1 Ptychadena robeensis
TCGCCATATGTTCGCGAACATGGGCGAACGCGAACATGCGATGTTCGCCGCGGATAGTTCGGGCCATCACTACTGGGCATTACGTGTGAGGCGATTGTATCCAACTACTGCAACCAAATATGACTTTACTTTGAGGTTAAGGACCAAATTCTTCTAGATGTAGCAGGATTGTTACTTTTTATCCATTTTGGAAAGCCTACATGGTTGACTGAATTGTTTAGTGATACTGTGCAACAGCTCACATTTAAAGTAGTTCACTAATTATTTTTGGCACAATGATTAATTGTTAGGTTGGGCTCTGTTGTATGTATATAGTTATTGTTGCTATTTTTATAATGCTTATTTATGGGTTATGTGTTTTAGCTTCTACAGGTAGGCAGAGTTCTTCATAGAGGAACCTCTGGGAACCTAGATAAGAATAGAATGTATCTTCTCCACATGCCAAAGAAGAGACAGAGCGTCAGTAGCGGACAGGGTGGGCATACCGACCTGGCTGGATGTCCTCATGGCCCTCCCATAGTGCGGCGCTGTCCAGTGTTCTGAGATATTTTCCTACCCTATGCGCAGATAGCCCTAAATTTTGGGGAATTACTTGGTTAAACTGGGTTTCGGGTGTCAAATTTAGGGATGGGGGGGGGGGGGTTAAGGATTAAGGGGTGAGCTTAAGGAGTTAATTTTAGGGGTTGGGGGGGTAAAATTAATGTAACCTGCCCAATCTCCTAACCTTAATCCTCGGAACCCTCTAACCTTAACACTTCAAACCCCTAACCTTGACACCTGGAACCCATAAGATTAACCATTTAAAATTCTAATTCCGAAAAGGAATCACGAGGCTGCCCTACCTTTTGTCGTGTTGTTCATAGTGTCCCTCTGGGAAGGAGCAACCTCATGATGTCGTTGTTTGTTTGCTGGCGGATTTTGTTGGTTTTTGAATAAAGGAACATTCTATTTAATATGGGAACTTTTTTGTTACATATTAACGGATCACAGTGAAGAAGCATACCCAGCAACTATTAAGCTTGGAACACTATGTGTATCGGAGGTGGTGAGTGCAGACATTTTTTGGGAACCTTGTGTCCTTTTTGCATTGCAGGCTATGACAAGTTTTTTACATTGTACACTATGAAAAGTTTTTTTTTACTGTGTTCTAATATTGAAAACAGTAGCAGCCATTTCTCCCATTTCTATTCCCTTTTCCTAAACCTCCTTTTCTCCACAGATACCTTGGACTCCAAATGGGATACAAGGCCTTGGGAATCTTCTTACTGGGTCTCACTGCTTGGAAGGTGAAAAAGAATCGAGAATACAACTTGCAAGCAAAAGAATGTGGCGTGGCATAGCTCTGAGTTGCAAAGATTTCTGGACTTCATTCTTCTGCCCCTCCCCGTGACTCTGTATTCCTCAGGGGCCAGACACTGCCAGGACCACTCCTAACAATGCACATAACAAGACTGATTCTACAGTCAGCAGGATAAAAAATATATATAAAGTGTCCAACTTCAGAGACAGAAAAAAAGAATTGCCTGGAACACAAGAAATACAGTTTTTTTATTTTTTTTATTTTTAGCTGTAAATCAACATTTTATATATGAAAAAAGCACTAAAAGCAACTAGAATTACACTTAATATTCCCAAGAAGGGCCAAATGGTTTTATTTATTGACTGTCTATATTACAAACATGTGAAAGATGATGCTCTTTCCTA
The DNA here is from genome assembly GCA_036250615.1 of Ptychadena robeensis. Classification (NCBI taxonomy): domain Eukaryota; kingdom Metazoa; phylum Chordata; class Amphibia; order Anura; family Ptychadenidae; genus Ptychadena; species Ptychadena robeensis. The sequence goes on from CM070035.1 coordinate 30,821,928, forward strand.
CTGGCCCTAACTAATGTTACACAATATAACAAAATAAAACCAGAAGGTGCTGCTGAAGGCTGTCTCCTTTGTACGGAGTATATCATCCACCAAGAAGCCGCAGAGAAACAGACTCTACTTATTCCAAGGGCTACAGAGAACCTTGTGGTTTTCCTTAGCAGTCCCCTTGATTTATGCAGCAAATTCTTCTACAAATGTCCAGAAAAGAGGAAGGGAAGAGAAAAAACATGAAGCGATCTGGGATCATGGCTGCCCGCTCCTACCTTGCTGCCTAGGACTACAACTGTATGCATTTCTAGGACCCCAAGCAGGATCCATTTATTTCTTCCAGGACCATCCTAATATTAGAAGATAACTAGACTTTTTTCACAATTTTGTATAAAACGTTACAGTGCAAAGACTTTCCGAAACATTTTGTAAAGTTATCAGAAAAAAAAATGTATATTGTGAATATGATGGACCATGGTGGATTAAGGATAAGTAAGGGCCCTTAGGCTCGCTTCACAAATTTAAAGGTAGCCATAGACACCTCGATTCCTCTGTGATCGATTCTTGATTCAATCATTCCCCTACTGCAATCGATGAACACACCACTTTGGAAAACCGATTTGGGGTTAATTTTTCAGGAGACGATTGCGCCTGTGGCCCAAAAAGGTCGATTCCTCAAAATCATTCAATCAGAATGGCTGCAGGAAAGGGAGCTTGATCATGCAAATATGAGTTGATCACACAGGAAGCTGATCGAGGGTCTCCACCAATGTACTTTGATCCATGAACGATCAACCAAAAAGAAAAAACGACTCGTGTATTTATCTTAACCTACTACCTACCTAGTAAGGGTGTTAATTTTTTTTAACAAAAAGGACACCATTATCTGAGTCCAATGAGATTTAAAAATAGTTTTTGTATGGTTACAATTTAACAGCATTGGTTGCTGGTGTTAAACCTTTGTGATTTGAGCCCATAATTTCATCCATGACAAAATTTACTACACACAGTATTTTTATAAATTTTCTAGTTTTATCCAGGAGTCAGACACAGAGTGTCTCTGGGATGTAAGGAGGTCCGGTGATAGGAAGTGTGTAGGCATTTCAATTCTTGCTGTAAGCTGATTGCAGGGTAAAGACTACAGCTATCCAGAGACATGGATCAGTGGTCGTTTGTCACTATGCTGCCCTGTGGTGTATTGGTGGCGTAAACAACGTAACAAGATATTTATTAACTTTTTTAATTACAATTTTTATTTAATTATTAGTAACTATTTTCTTTACCCAATCACACCCTCAAAAAATCGTATTACTGAGTCCAATGCTGACAATCAATTTGAAGCATCTCTACTCCAATCCTTACAACGTGACCTGCTCCATAAGCTAGAAAAGTTCTTTTCTGAACCACTGAAGCTCTCCTTGTGAACTGTATGTTTAGCCTATGTAAATAGATTCCTAGATGTCCCCCCCCCTTATGGCTGGTCAACTTTTTGAGTAATGATCAGGAAGCAACAGAGGTGCTGAAAGTGTGGATCCAAATGAGGTCAAAACAGGATGATGCATTTTTAAGCTACAGATTTCCCTTCAGCAAGAAGCATCACTCTAACACTGTAGCTGTACAGATATGAAGCTATGGAACAGAAGTACCTACGCACAGTCTACATTTCAGTATAGTAGAGAACTAGTCCCATACAGATCATTTTCAGGAAAATGTGTAGCAACAATATACATTTCTTGATGTTGCATACAAGCACTTTTTTTGCAGGTCTGACCATGGTAACCAAAGAGCTAATTAGTTGTAATAGGTTACCACCTATAACGCCACAACACTGTGCTTATGTATGGAATATGTGAGTTTTTAACTTTTTGGCTGGTATAATAAGGGGGCAGCTCTTCTATATTTATATATACCCTGTTACCACTAAGGGCACCACAGCATTAATTAAAACCAGGAATCCAAAAGAGTAAGGCTAAGTTGGGCATAGACAGGTCGTTTTCTGACTGCTCAGTCGACCGACCGGCCGTGATGACGTCATCACGCACGGCCGCCAGTGCTGAGAATCGGCTGGGCACCCTTCAAACTAAAGGGATCGGCGGGGAATTTGCCCGTCTATGCCCAGCTTATGGCTACATTAAATTTTTTGCCCACCTTAGGCACACAGCCATTCTTTGATATTGGCTATGGTGTGTCATAGCCCACAACGAGCCATACCAATGACAATGCAAGGTCAGCGAGACACATACAAAACATGCCTGATGTTTTCCGGGCGCATTTTGTCTATTGAATTTAATAGGGAGTGTTAACACCGCATACCACTAACACCAATTAAACAGACACCCAGTGTAGAAGTATGTGCTTCTTTTTCATATTGTTAATGTAAAAAAAAATATGGTGACCTTTTCCTGGGGCAGAATTCTTGGGATCCTTACAGACACAGCCAGTACCATTCAATGGCTTACATATAGATAATGAGACAATATCATCCTACTGAGTATTATCTGCTGTACTGAGACCATTGCGTGTCTATACTGACGTGACACCTACAGCTGTGTGATATGACCAGAGGCAGACAAGACTACATGAAGTTGTGCAGTACATGATGGGGCACATTATAAAAATGTGTAGAGGAGGAATGTAAGTAAGGAATTGTGGGTAGCCAGGTATGTGTTAGCATCCTACACAGACTTGTTTTCTATCACACTGCTGCCAAACCAGATGCATAGTCCGGACATGTGAGGCATTATGAAGGCCTCCCTTATTTCCATACTTTACTCCTACCTGGGCATTTTTTCCTATTAAGCAACATTATACACTGTTATCCTAACACTGGTAAACTGTTTTTTATGTTTGTTATGTAAATTATATATAAACATTTATAATAAACTGCCAAGCATCTTTTCTTTTTTTAAATTACTTGTAAAAAGGTCACATTATAACAAATTCAAAGAGGTTCAAATTCACAACAAAAAGTACTCTTTTTTTGGACTATAAGACGCACTTTTTTACCATTAAAATCAATAGGAAAGTGTCCCTGTGTATTATACTTTGAATATGTTAAAAAAAACTTTTTTTTGTCCCAACCATCCTGTGAGCAATAGCTGTGCATCCCAGGAGGCAGAAATTTGTTCCATTCCCTCCAGCCAAGCCAAAAAGCCACTGCCAAAAAGAGATCTTATCACATTAGCACTAGTAGTATACATTCTCTAAACACACTGACCAACTTATGGAGAGACACATTTTACAATTAGATAACATGAGTTGTGTATTTACATTAATATTCTGCATGCAATAAATACATTTTGTGACACAGACTCATATCTCATGGGTAAGTTGTTCAGTGCCAGATTGTAAAATGTGTCTCTTCATAAGTTGGTGAGTGTGTTCAGAGAATGGGTACTGCTAGTGTATAGATGCTAAAGTTTCAGCCCTGCACACTCTGCTGCAGCAAAGACCTCCCTCCTGGCCTTGGGCTTTTGGCTGTAAGAATGTAGAATGCAGTGAATACTGCATGGTTCTGTCCTGCCTACTTTGCTAGAACAAAGTAGCCACTTGATATCTGAATAGCTGTCTCTGTTTTTTTTCCTAATTTTCTGTTCAAATCTATTCAAGGGAAATGTAACAAAGTTGTCTATCATGTTGGCCATAGATTACCGCTAAAGTTTTTAAAGTTTAATTAAAATTACTTACTTGCATTGGAATGCCCATTCTGCATTACCTGTTCAAAAAAACGAATATGGTCACTACAGTGGAGCCCTCGAGATACAACCAACTCGAAGCTTTAAAGCATGGACTTCTGTACAGCCAGTACACTATTGCCTGGGAGTTGCACCCAAGGACCACAAAGGTGTCCAGAAACTTGTCTCTGACACCAGAGATATGAGCGTACACGGAGGTGTAAACAAGGACCCCATAGGTGACTAGGAATTTCCCTCTGTGCTGAGGACGATCAGTGCATTGTCAGTGGATCATGACCCCAAAAAACACAAGGACAGATGGAAAAAAGAATAAGAGGGCAATTACAATTGAGCAGAAACAAAAATATTTGGTAAGTACAGTCTTAAGCCCCCCATACACCTTAAGATTGATCCATACAATTTTCATTAGATCTACCAACAACTGTGTAGTATAGTGGCCTCCCTGATAGAATACATAGTGATTGGAAGGCATATATCACTGCTATGTAGTGCCGGGTCCTCCCTGATAGAATACATAGTGATTGGAAGGTATATATCACTGCTATGTAGTGCCTGGTCCTCCCTGATTGAATACATAGTGATTGGAAGGTTTGGAAAGCTCCTCATACTACATGGTTTTGGTAGAACACAATTTAGTTGTACAGCAATTGTATGGAAAGATTGTAAGGTGTATGGGGGCCTTAACATTTTTGTTACTGGTAGGCTTAGAAGATTACTACTTATAAGTAGTAATATTATTGGTGTTTCTGGTATGTGACACATATTTTACATCTTTAATATGAAAGGTTAGGAATGTGGAAATTTGGGAGGTCCAGAACGGATTATTGCCATTTCCATGATTTCCTATTGGGAAATGGTTTTGACAACCAAATTGACTTACAACCAGCTAATTAAGTTGCAAAGTCAAGGGTCCATCTTGTGTGTGGCACATTATAGATGGCCAAGTAATGTTTGAAATTTCAACCTTATTGCAAAGCCCATGTGTAAGGGTCTCCAAGGGATCACCGATCTACAGGTCAGGTCAGATACCCCAATCTCCACTGCAGTCTTCACCTATAGACAAGCCCTTGCTTGAACAGGAGGCACAATACAGTGTTCAGACAAGCCACATGTAATCCATATTAGATGGACGCCTAAAAAGTACTAGTGGACTAGTGAATGCTGCATCTCTTTTCGGGGGTCTGGGGACTGTGATTGAAATTAATGTAAAATAAAAAAAGTAATATATATGTAAACTTTTATTTACCTCTGAGCTGGCACAATGGTGGAGAAGCACTACAAAAATATTAAACAAATATGCTTATATGCAGTTCTCTAGTACCATAGGAGGCCATATTTAGCTGCCAATCTTTCAGGGGTTGATAAACTGCAGTATCTCAAGTGACCACTGGAGGCCAGAAAGCCAGATAATGGTTTTCAATGAGGGAAATGTATCCCGGTAGTTTTGTACACACAGACAGTGATGGCCAAACTGCCCGCAAGGCGGACAGTTCGGCGGCGAACATGGATGTTCGCCCTCCTTCTCGCCGGCGAGCAATACGGGTGTTCGACCCGCCCCGTTCGCCGGCGAGAAGAAGATCTATATTCTTCCTCCGGCAGGATCAGAACCTGCGAGATTGTGCCGGAGGAAGAATCTTTTCACTAGAACACCGGGCATGAAGCCGGTCTTCTAGTGAAAAAAACGGCTCGGAGCAGGAAGTGACGTCAGTGACACAAAGGGTGCCGGTCGATGCTGTCAGCTCTGAAGAGGAGAATGATGATCATCACACAGCACTTCAGAGCTGATATTAGCTGCTCTGTTGGCCCCCACTCGGTACGTGTGTGGGGGCCTTAAGATATGCAGCAATCAATTATTTTCTTTTTCTACAGAACAGTGCTTATTTATAATAAAACATTGCCTCAGTTACATCCAGGGCATTCAGAGCTCTCAAACAATGAGGGACCTTTTTGTCTGTGGTTGGAATATAGGATTAATTCAATCTGTTTTTCTTGGAGGATGCTGCCCCCCAGTGGTGGTTATTTCCTACTACAATCATCAAAACCAAAATTCAAGCGAGAAGGATAGAATTGGAAGCTTTTAAACTTTTCTCTATAAAAAAACTGAAATACAGAACAGTGGCGGTAAAATATGTAATGGTGTTTTATTACAGAAGTTTGCATTTGGTGAAATAATGGAAGGAATAATTACTGTCGGTAGTTGTGGTTTAATTTAATTGATGAAAGCTCCATTTAATTTAATGGATATATAATACATCAGTTATAAACAGATGTAACAGAAATAGCTGCAACAGAATACTTAGCTGCAATAATAATACTTTCAATAAGAAATATATTTGTAATAATAGTTGTAGTCATCTACACAAATACTAACAAATATAAGAATTTTTTTTACTTCAAATTCAAATACTTTTCTTCTACCAAAACCATGTAATAGGAGGACCTTTCTACACCTTCCAATCACTATGTATTCTATCAGGGAGGTCACTATACTACATAGTTGTTGGTAGTTCTCATGAAAGTTGTATGGAGGAATCTGAAGGTGTATGGGGGGCTTAACAGGTGAAAATAAAAGACATGAGGTGATGAAAAGTTGCAATAGTATTAGACACAGACTCTACCACTTAGGTACCCAAGAGTAGGCGGTTTGAATGATCAAAATAATTAAGGCTATCTGGAATTAATTATGCTATTCTTGAAACCTTAAGCCCCCCATACACCTTCAGATTCCTCCATACAACTTTCATGAGACCTACCAACAACTATGTAGTATAGTGACCTCCCTGATAGAATACATAGTGATTGGAAGGTGTAGAAAGGTCCTCCTATTACATGGTTTTGGTAGAAGAAAAGTTGGTTGTACAGAAGTTGCATGGTAATTGTATGTGGTGTATGGGGGGCTTAAGGACATATGGTACATGTTGAAAAAAAAACCCATCACACTTAGCAATGATCTCTCCAAACTGCTGTAGATGTAGAGAATAATTGGGGGTGTATACTACAAAAAAATTATTGCTCTAACACAAATAGTTTTTGCATAAATTAGGTTCAAATGTAAGTCAAAATGAAAAAAATATATATAAATTCAACTTTGTTTTTTAACTCAATTTATGCAAAAACTACATACACGAGAGCAAATATTTTTCTTTTCCAATGTTCCCACAGCCCTTTTCTACATCTCCGGCAATTTTGGTGATGATTTACCATTTACTTGTCCAGTTGGTAGTTTACATTGTATTTAATTAATTGTTAATGCTACCACCGAACGGTCTGGAGTAGTATGTTTACTTGCTTAGTCAGGTCAGTGTGAGTTAAGCCCCCCCATACACCTTTAGATAACTCCATAAAGATTTCTTTAGATCTCCCAACAACTATGTAGTGCCAGGTCCTCCCTGATAGAATGCATAGTGATTGGAAGGGTTAGAAAGCTCCTCATTAGTGACGGACGAACATCAGCTGCGGCTGTTCACGAACAGGCGAATCAAACTTCTGCAAATACCTGCTGTTCACATGTTCGCAGCGAACCCCTATTGACTTTAACCTCCTGGGTCCTCGGGCTGAGTTTCATGCATCATAAAACTCAGCCCAAGTTAAGTAGTGAGATACTCACCTGTCTGCCGGATTCTCCGGGGTCTGGGGGCGGGGGTAGGCATCGCCTTCTTTCATCATGACTCCGCCGTCTCCAGTGACGCCAGATTTATGTTCTGAACCTCCGACCGGGCAGGCAATCACGGAGGAGCATGTCGTGCTCCGCCGTGATTGCCCGTTGCACGGTTATAAAAAAAACGTGCCACGTGCGCAACACCCAGAAGGTTAATGGGGGGCGAACTTCTCAAACCTTCAGGCCATTATGTGTGGCCAAAATACCAATAAAAACAAAGTCAAAAGGGTGCGACCACCTGGACAGTGTCATGACAAATAGAGATTAATGGCTAAACTTCTCCAAAATACAGATTTTTTTAAATGGCCAGAAATCACATCTAGATTGAAGATTTTGCCAAAAGTTACCTGTCAGTACCTTCTGCAGCGCATCACATTTAGGCTTTGTTTCCATTGCGTTGGGACCCCTACGCTAAGTGTACACGCTTAGTGGGAGGTCCCAACGTAAGAGATAGACTTACCTGCTCGGCGGAGACTCTGTCTTCATTGCGCTCAGCCGATCCGCCGGTGTAAGGCTGAACGTAGTCGAGTACGAGTATAGTTACAGATCACTGCATGGACTGTAATAGCAAAGTAGCTAAACCATCTCTCAAACAGCAGCCCCTCTCCCTATCTATCTAGTACTGCAGAAACATGATAAATGTAAAATGGCTGCCGTTCTTTTATAGGGGGGAATGTGTAATTGGCTGTACTGTCCCACCTGACAATAGGGTGTGGGGTTGCACTTTGTCTCCATGTTAAGGTATAGGGGGTGGGTCGAACACCCATAATGTTCGCCAACATTGAGAACTGCGAACATGCTATGTTCGCTGCCAACTGTCCGCCGGGCAAACTTTCCAGCCATCACTACTCCTCATATTACATGGTTGTGGTAGAAGAAAAGCTGATTGTACAGAAATTGTATGGTAAGGGTTTTAGTGTTAATACTCTGTAATTAATATACGGAATATTTGTATAAAAATGTGATTAAATAAACTACAATTGTGTATGTTATTTGATATCTTCTCCTGTAATGGACCTTTATGGTGCCAGTTAGCAAGCACGAGTCCTAGATTGGTGAATGTGCCAACACGTCCCCTCCGGATACAAAAGCAATTAAATTGTTTAATGTCTCCTAGATGTTATCACTTGTGTGGAGTCACTTGTAGCACGACAAAAGAAGAGATGATTGTCACATTGTTGAGCAATCCTTTAGTAGCTATCACCCTGGTGGTTGGCATGGCGGTCTTCTCATATTGGTGAATATTGTGGCTGGTTAGTTTTCTTCAAATATAAGGTTAGATCTGTTTTTTCACAGAGAACCGACGATTATGTCTGATCCCGGCACAGACTGTGACCGTACTGAGTTTGGGCATAACGCCAGGGAGGTTAATATTACTGATCTGTTTGCTTCATACATACTGAAGTGTGGCTTAAGCATTCAACACAATGCAATCTCAGGCATATAAAGTAGGGCAAAGACAATAGGATATCAATGTCACACATACAGTTAAGGTCATGCAGATGTTGTGGTATTCTTCATAGTCTCTAACTAGTTACCACTTCTCAACTCTTTTATATCACATTATCAACAACTGGAAATTGTTTCTCACATTAATTTCACGGGGGCAACAGCTCTGGTAGACATTTCTTCAGTCAGCATGCCTACATCAAATGTTATGACATCTGTGTCATTATGCTGTGTGGTCAAAATTCACATTTCAGAGTGGCCTTTTTATTGTGGGCAGTCTAAGGCACGCCTGTGCAATATTTATTAAAGTTGGGGAAATTATCGATCGAAAAATTATCGAACATGCTGAAAACTTAAAGTTTTCAACCTATATTCAATTACGCTTTCAGTCGATCCAAAAAATTTTGATCAAAAATCTGTTACTACAATTGACATAGATTACAATCAATCACCGATCAATCACCAATGTAGAAAAAAAATGGATCTTTTAAAGTCAATTGAAAATTGAATTGAAAATCTAGATGTATATGGGGGCCTCTAAACACAGATTTAGACAGATTTGTGAACAATATTTGTATATATTAAATATTTGAATTCAGCTCATGCAAAATGGGAGCCAACCCGAAAGTGTTGCGTTTATATTTTTGGTCAGTTTATATTGTGGGGGCTCAGCTCAAACGACGTCTGTAAATGAAGTTTATCCACAAGAACAGGATTATTTTTAGGATGCCTGCCCGTATTTATTAGCAGCACAAATCCAAACACAGGGGTTAATATCAGCCAAACAATATAAGTTTGGCTTTGCACTGGCTGTGCACTGATCAAACAGTGGTTCCTTCCTTTAGGACACTTTAATGGCCTGCCTACTAGCAGCCACCAGCATGGGATCACACACTCCCTGTGTGCCCTGCGCCCAGCAGCACTGTCTCCAAACTCATTGGGAGCCCTGTCTGAGTGGCTTCAGTCTCTTTTGTTGAGACACACCCAACTACCTCCCCGATGTCCAGCAGGTGTAATTCCTGGATGGAATGGGAAGGCCCACCCAGTTCCTTCCCTTCCATCCCAGAATCAAAAAACAAAAACTAAACAAAACTGCACAACAACCTATTGTTGTTGCCCAACATATTCCTGGACTCCTTCCAGGATACACCTGATGGGTCCATTTACACCATGACAGACAAAGAGTCAACATATATATATTTATACACAACATTGACACCCATATTTCTCACAGCAAGTCATATACTCCATTATGGGGCGACACCATGGTTTTCTGGCACTGGGTGACTCCAAGCCTAATGTCTCCACTGATTTGGAAACCATGGAGCATGAGCTAAACTCCTTCCTGCCATAGCTATTTTCAGCAAAGACCCAACTCCTTTTTTGAATATAGAGATTACACTTGATCAATCTTAATGTCAACTTTTATGCCAGGAACAAAGAACAATGGAGGATAAAGGATGACCAGTTTTGTTGTTAACAGGGACTGTGGGACCCTTCACTCTTAATGTAATAACAGTAGTGACATGAACTATTGTCTCTGGTGTGGTCCAAAGCCTATTATACATAACACTCTTCCATGAAACTCCAATTCACTCTGTCTTTTAGCGTACTGAGCATTACTTAATAAACTCTGCAGATTTTAATTGTAGTTATCTGCACATTGTAAAACTTTGAGTGAGATGTTCCGATTTACTTTAAAGGCTTTTATATACGCTAAAAAAATAAATACCGTAGCCTCAGTTAATATACCGTGCCGTCGTGAGCACTGTTCCGGTGTCTCTGCTGTTGAGCCTCGCACTACACGACATACATGCTTACTGTCAGGCATTCCTGCTGTGGTTTTTCTTCTTCTAGTAATCTTCGGGTTTCTGGTGAAGTCATAGGGGAGGGTGATGTGGATATCATGGTGCGCACGCTCCAGGGCTGATAGATGGGAGGGTAGAGGGGCGGCCATGGGGCGCCCGAGTCGGTGTGGAGGGGGGGTCTTCTTCTCCTCCTCTGAGGTCAGGGTTTCCCTCAACAGGGTTGGTGGCGCAACCTGCACAGGTTTCCCTTCCTCCGGTTCCTCTTGCTTCGGTGTCGTCCCCGCAGCCCCCTCCCGCGTTTACCTCGCCTAGACCGGAGGTCGCGGTGCGGGAGGTGGACCGCTCATTGGTGGTCTCAGATGGGGCTAAGGCTAGCACGTATGTGTGCTTTTCTGGGCCAGCGGGAGCGCACATTAAGCAGGAGGTTCTCGAACAGATTTGGAAACAGGAATTTGTGGATATCTTTACTCTCCTCATGCCGCGCGCTTTGCGATTGACAAATGGGAGAAGGGTAAGGAACACCGCAAAGAAGAGGACGAGGATAGGCGGCGCTACCGGCTCATTCCTCTGATTTTTTAAAATTGGCTGCTGGCCTTCGCAATCCTGGGGGGTGGGTGGTCGTTGAGCGCTTCCCAGATCAGAGTGTGCGGATGTATAGGTACCTGGAAACTATGCTTGAGGCTCACTCCACATATGGGGGCACGGCGTGGATGCACTACGACAAGCTCTTTCGGCAACGCATGGCGGTGATGCCAGGACTGAATTGGGATCACAAGGAGATCTCTTTCTGGCTGGAGATCATGTCTGCCCCTAAGGTGCCGTATGGGTCTTCACCCAGTTCTTCCCAGGCGATCGCGTCGTATTCTTTTCAGTCAGGGGCTGGGGTCCAGGGTTCCCCCTCCCCAGCCGGGAACAAAAAGGGTGTACGTTGGGTGTTCAACGAGTCCTCCTGCAAGTGGGGGTCCGCCATGAGTGTTCCTCCTGCGGGGGGGTGCGTCAGTTAATGATGGGATTCCCATGGAGTTGTCGTCCGTGTCGTATGCATCTTTTGACTCTGCGATCTGGTTGGTCAGGAGGGCTGGGTCTGGCGCCCTCATGGCAAAACTGGACAAAACTGGCCGGTGCATCCCGACAGCCTGCGACTGTTGGGCTGCCGTTTTGAGGGGGAGTGGTACGTGGACCGCTGTCTCCCCATGGGTTGTTCTATCTCCTGTTACTTCTTCGAGATGTTCAGCTTGTTTTTGGAATGGGTGGTCAAGTGGGAATCTGGTTTGACGTCGGTGGCTCACTACTTGGACGACTTCCTCTTTGTGGGCCCCGCGAAGAAGGGTGACTGCGTGGATCTCCTGGCAACAGCCCAGAGGGTTTTTTCTCACTTTAGGGTGCCCTTGGCGGATGACAACACCGAGGGTCCAGCTACTGTCATTCGTTTCTTAGGGATTGAGATTGACTCCGTGGCCAAAGTTTGCCACCTTCCGGTGGACAAGGTGGGTGACCTACGGATCTCGCTGGAGAGGGTGTCGTCTGCGCGAAAAGTCACGTTGGTTCAGTTGCAGTCAGTGTTGGGTAAGCTCAACTTTGCCTGCAGGATTATCCCAGTGGGATGGATATTTTGCAGGCGGCTGATAGATCTCACAAGAGGGTTGCGCTCACCGAGGCACTTTATCAGGATCACGCGAGATGTTAAGGAGGATGTTAAGGTATGGCTGGCCTTTTTGGATGACTTTAATGGCTCCTGGATCCGGTCTTCCCCCCTGTTTCCAACGACGCCTTGGAATTATACACGGACGCCTCGGGCTCGGTGGGGTTTGGAGCTTACTTTCAGAGTCGTTGGTGTCCTGGGAGCCCCTGGGGCTTACCAGGAATCTCGCATTTCTGGAATTTTTTTCGATCCTGGTGGCAGTGCTGGTGTGGGGTGAGGATCTTCGCGATGGGGAAGTTGTCTTCTGCTCGGACAACATGGCTGTGGTGTTCACGATCAACTCCTTGTCGGCTCGATCGGCGCCGTTGGTGGCTTTGGTGTCGAGGTTTGTATTGTCATGCCTGCACCTGAATCTCCGTTTCCGGGCGGTTCACGTACCGGGGGTGGTGAATGGCATCGCTGGCGCGCTGTCTCGCATCCAGCAGGAACGCTTTAGTCTGCTGGCCCCCGGGGTGGATCACGAACCAACTCCACTACCGAGGTCCCATGGGAATGGGGCTCAGCGCCTTGGGAGACTGGGTAAGGCGATCCATCGCTAGCTCGGCATGGAAGTACTACGAGGGCGTGTGGCGTCGTTGGGAGTCCCTGGAGCACTCTTCAGCGATCCCTGCCTCGAACGAGGCGAGGGCGGACCTTTTAGGTACGGTTGGCTTGGATTTATTTCTGTCAGGGGTGTCTGCGCCAGTCGTGTCTCGGTCACTGGCGGCGATGGCCTTTTGGTTTAAATGTAGGTCTTGGAAGGACTACACCAAGCAGTTCCTGATTAGGCAGGCAGTAAAAGGGTTTCGGAAGGGGTCGGTAACGGTTGACCGGCGTCGCCCGGTGACTTTATCATTATTGGAGGAGATTTTTGGGGTTCTGGGGGGTGTGTGTAGGGATGCTTATGGGTTTGTCTATTTCGGCTGGCCTTCTCACTGGCTTTCTTCGGGGCGTTCCGTATTGGGGAATTGGTTTCCTCTCGGCAGAAAGTGCAGGGTTGTCTGTTATTGGAGAAGGTTTGCAGAAGACAGAATTCTCTCTCCCTCGCGATCTATTTTTCAAAGACGGACCCATCGGGGAAAGGCTTTGCAGTGAGGCTGTTTGGCCTCAGGGGTTCCCTGGTATGCCCCCTGCGATGTTTTGACGACTTGCTGGGACGCCCGGTGGACGGGGGGTCATTGCTGGTTCACAGGGATGCTTCTTCACTGTCGCGCTTTCAGTTCTTGGCGGTGCTGAGGAAATGCTTATCGGCCTTGG
>CM070035.1:30844460-30869748 GCA_036250615.1 Ptychadena robeensis
TGACAGAGGGAAGAGAGGACGCATCGCATTGCACACCCCCTGACAGAGGGAAGAGAGGACACATCACATTGCACACCCCCTGACAGAGGGAAGAGAGGACGCATCGCATTGCACGCCCCCTGACAGAGGGAAGAGAGTTAACCTGTGCTTTAGGGGGCTTATGGATCAGTGCTTGGGAGCCCCCAGTGGTCCCTGGGGCCCTATGCTTACACATATTCTGCATAGTGCAAGAAATGGCTCTGAATGATGTGATTTATGTAATCATTATACATCACGATCATATAGTAACATGTGTGTCCAGAAGGAACTTGGTTGCCCTGCAATGCTCATTATCACATTATCAACATCTATTACCATTCTATTCTATTACCATTCTGCCTGAATGTCATTATAGAAATGTATATAGAAATGTATAGTGTTACACTAACCAGCCTAATAAAAGAAAGAGCAGTTTCCTATAGTAGTCCAGTTCATCTCAATTACCATCTTTCCTGCTTGCTCCGGACTGCTGTACTTACTGTGCATTGATGCACTGTGCAGGGGTCATTTCACACTAGCCGCTTTTGCGTTGCAAACCTTTTGTATCTTTCCCACATTTGCGCTGCCTTGTACTGTGCATTTTTGTATGGGAGACGCAAGCGCAGAGCAATGCGGAAATGCTGGGTTTTAACGAAAATAGGCACACCAGTGTGACCAGGTTCAGTGAAAAACGCACCGTAGCCACAGTGCGACTAGTGAGAAATGGCCATTAGCAGGATAACTCTAAGGTCTTGTGTCCCCTGAGTCTTCTCCATAGTTGGCGCATGCTGAACGCATGTGGCGATGTTCAATGGCGACATCAGCCACACGCAGAACCATTGGCATGCTTTTTACAAATTTTTCCAATTCAAGGCAATTGTTCAGGTATGTTACAGCCGGCATGTGCAAACAACAGTTTGGCTGTAGCCACAACACGTCCAAATAATTCTTCAAATATTCAAGTAAATTCACAATTTGGAGATATCCTTTCATTATATTATGGAAGCGTTGGCACTTGTAATGCGATCTAATGTGTGTTGTCACGGTGACATCTAGTGGCAGAATGTGAAATTGCAGCTGCCATGAAATCACATAAAACAACACAGAAGTAATTAATTGCGAATTCTTTGAGAATATTAGCATTTGTACATGCGAGTATTGTGTGCGCAGTGCATGGTACTTTCCCCAGACTCGTGAATATTCCAGATTACGAAGATATAGAACTATATTCAAGATCTTCGTGAATTTTCACAGTGGCGATATTCACAGTAAAAATTGTGATTACAATATGTGTGCTGAACCCTACACACAATGTACACATACCCTAAAGCTGGGTATTTAGGGTCAAGTTTTTGTTCTATAATCATAAAAAAAATTTCATTCAAGGCGATCGATAGGAAATCGATTCGACCAGTTATGCAGAGAAAGGTGTACTCTTGAAAATCTGGAAAATCGATCAACATTTTCAATCGATAGGAAATCGATTCCTTTTTCTTTTATTTGTTCGACAAAAGTTCTAAGAATTTAGTCAATTGCGATCAATTGACTAAATTCTTAGAACTTTTGTCGATCAAATAAAAGAAAAAGGAATCGATTTCCTATCGATTGAAAATGTTGATCGATTTCCCAGATTTTCAAGCGTACACCTTTTTCTGCATAACTGGAAAGCAATAGAATTCAGTTTTGCATCGATCTCACTCTACGGTAGCACTATCGATATATATGAGACTATATGAAACTGACAGTTAATATTTGAATTGCACACCTTGATCCGATCAAAGATCCATAAAGGAATAAATGGAATGGATGATATCACCCAATAATTGTGCCACATCCCAGCTATATATAGAAATGTGTTACAAATAAAAATGATCCCCCTTCCTGGGGTAGGGAATTGGGGGTTTGTTTTTTTCTGGGGGGAGGGGGGGTTAAGGCTTGGTGTGTGCCTTTAAAATGCCTTAACCCCCAATTCCCTACCCCAGGAATGGTGATAAGTTTTATTTGAAACCCAAGGAAAAGTTGATGCATGTATGGTTCATCCGCTGATATAATAATTTTATTTGCTAAAGGTCATATTTGACAGTGATTGATCCCTGGTTGTGAGATGGGGGCATTGAAATGGATAGATGTGAGTACTCCTTATGTGACAGTTTTATATAAATAAATATAAGGAATGATGACAGGTCCTCTATCCTCCAGATCCATGACAGTGCAGGTGTCTCTACATCCAGTTTGATGCTCTTTGAGTCTGTGAATCAGCCTAAACACTGACATCAGCATAGCTTGTGCAGCAATCTGTGAGTAGAAGGGGGGAGAAGGAGTACGCAGGCGTATTGTGTATGGGTGGGGAGGGGAGAGATGTAGAGCAGCCTAGAGCATCCTTCTTCACCTACTGTAGTGCCTGCTCTGCCTCTCCTAGGGAAGAAATTAACCTCTTCCTATCTCTCTGCAGACACCACCCAATTAACCCCACACTCCTCCCTCTACTCCAGCTTGCATTCAGCATCCTTCATCCAGAGGAGACACCCAGGACCAAGTCCAGAGGAAGACCAGCTTGTACAGAGGGAATTTGGCTGCTCTTTTCCCTGGTCCTGTCTCCTGGTCCTTCCCCGAGCATCATGTCTGCAGGGGGAGATTTTGGAAACCCACTGAGGAAATTCAAGCTGGTCTTTCTAGGAGAACAGAGCGGTAAGTGTCACCATCAGATGTTTAATCAACATTTGCTTGTAACATGAAATCTCTCTTTTATTTCTCAATGACTTTCCTGTATTGGAGGTATATTCCGGCATTTTCTAGCATCCTTCCATCATATCTCAATGTCAGCAGGTCCTCTGTCTAAAGGATCCACCATCACCCTTCCACATAGCCCCTTCCCTCCCTGTTATCTTTTAGGAGAACCCCCATTTATAAGTAGAGGGGGGGCTCAGGTGAGGTTTTCATTAACCCCTCCTACACTGACGCAAAAGTGTAACCCCTGCTAGATCACTATTTCTTGTATTGTATAGAATTCTAGAAAATTGTGTTTTATATTGCAATAGTCGGGTTTTACTTTAGGATTCTGTTAATTTTATTGCATAATTGGTGTACACGGAGAAAGAAGAATAAGCAGGAATGGAAACATTTATTAATATGTGACCTCATCAATAAAGACTTTGTCTGCTAGGCAGAGGCCTTGTGCGGATAGGTACGACAGGTCTTCACCGTAAACTGGTTTCAGGAAAAGGCTGGATGGAGTTAGGGGGTCCTGGTATCCATATATTCTATATAGAGAAATATGTTTGTATAACATGGTAGGTTTCAGGAATCCTATGGACTAATATAAGGTTTGCTGTAGATGGACACACCCTTAATGACTCCTGGGATATGTGCAAGGCACACACAGACGGCTTCCCTCTTATCTGTAGAGGAGGATGTGAGATGATGTTAGTCAAGGGTGGTATATGTTTGTAGAAGCTGGCAGAATATCGCTTACTGTCTGTCTCACCTATCGCAGATGAAAAAAAAAACTTAAAGCATTGCAGACAGGATTCAGTCTTTTCAGTCTTGAATTCATTTCTTTATGCATCAAACAAAAAGAAAAGATCGTTCTGCAGTCAGACCATTCCTGGGGAATTTTTACCAGCACTGGGACCTATTAATAACAAGGTTATAAAGCTGTATTTTTCTTTACAATGCCCCTCATATGGTCTTTATGCATAACACGGGGCATACACATGTAGATTCCCCTATGACCGATGTCCAGCCGAGAGCAGCGAGATGGGAATAATGCTGGGCATACACAGGTAGATTCCCATACAACCAATGCCCCTAATATGGTCTTTTTTTCTATGCATAATGCTGGGTATACACATGTAGATTCCCATAGAACCAATGCCCCTGATATGGTCTTTTTTTCTATGCATAATGCTGGGTATACACATGTAGATTCCCATACAACCAATGCCCCTAATATGGTCTTTTTTTCTATGCATAATGCTGGGTATACACATGTAGATTCCCATAGAACCAATGCCCCTGATATGGTATTTTTTCTATGCAAAACACTGGGCATAATGCTGGGCATACACATGTAGATTCCCCTGTGACCAATGTCTAGCAGAGCGCAGCGCTATAGGAATAATGCTGAACATACATGGGTAGATTCTCATTCAACCAATGCCCAGCCGAGCGCATCACATGAGGCAGAGTGTCCCCATCCAAAGTAACAGAAGTCAAACAGGGATCCCTTTCCGGGATCGGTTGATCCTGCTTGAAGAAAGGCAAACGCATTTTTTTATAGAATCTAGCACAATCAAGGTCCATGAACGCGAATTGCGCTCGATTGAGTTTAAATCTATTAAAATAAAGCCATGTAAGCCTAGCTTAAGTCCTGGTTGTACTAAGCCAGGCTAGATGGCAAATCTTGTCTTAAGCAGTGTGGTCTAAGGTTGGTGTAGCGATTAAAACACAACTCGAGTGCATTATAAGAGTGAACATTAGCGATGGTCAAATTTTCCAACAATTTTGTCTAGCTAACTTTGTGAGTTAGGGTCCCCATACGCCTTTAGATTTCTCTGTCAGATTTCCTTTAGATCTGCTTTTGTTTTACCAAAACCATGTAATATGAGGGACTTTCTAAACCAACAAGTCTACCTGTGTTCAGTCGCAGAGGACCTGGCACTACATAGTTGTTGGTAGATCTAAAGGATATCTGACAGAGAGATCTAAAGGTGTATGGCCAGCTTAGGCTACGTCTCTAATGCATCTGTGACACACGCAATGGACAACAGGAGCACTTTTTGCCCGTGTTAAGAGGCCGTGTGCCATCTATGAGTTGACACTATGGGCCTAAAAACAAAGGGTGCATAAAGTACATGTCACTTTGATGCGTCCATTGAATTTCAATGAATGCGTCATGACAGCATCATAGTGCTTTACATTAATACCAATGCGAGGCACTGCAATAAAATTTAAATGGCATAAAAATCTATTGCTTTCAATGGGCAGTGTCTCCAACACACCAAAATCAAAGGGCGCCAAAACACGGATTTTGACACAGTGGACAGCCCAACAGGAACACTGTTCTATCACCAAAATTACTGGAGAAGTTTTGTTGTGGGAATATTCCAAAAAAAGTATTATTCGAGCATGTAGTACGTACAACGTCAAGTCAAAATTTGTTGATACCAGGTTCAGGGGCTTTTAGACTAGATTGATAGACTTGTTGAAATTTCGCAACCATATCTGGTGAACTTAAGCTGGCCATACACCTTAAGATCTAACTGTCAGATATCCTTTAGATCTACCAACAACTATGTAGTGCCGGGTCCTCTGCGATGGAACACAGATAGACTTGATGGTTTAGAAAGTCCCTTATATTACATGGTTTTGGTAAAGCAAAAGGATATCTAAAGGAAATTTGACAGAGAAATCTAAATATGTATGGAGACCCATAGACATGAAGAAATTTGCAGACAGGTTTGAGGTGCCACTACTGCACCTTACAAATCTCTTGCAGGCCAATATGTGGCACAACCTTCAGATAATAATCATTAAAAAAAGACACAGATCCCTGGTTAGCACTGATTGCCTCTATTTAGAAATCAAAAAACATTTCTCCAAAAAAACAGATATTGAATATCTACAGTATGAATTTACAGTATATAGATAACCAGCACATATCCATCCCTCGGTTTGTGCAGCCCACCATTAAAATGGAGATGTGGTCACCTTGAAAGGAGATGGTGCGTTCTGTAGCTTTATAGATCACGGCTATTCCCTGCTTGGAATGTCACAAAGCACCCGGGGTCAGAGGTGAAAGCTGAAGGCTAATATTTAGAGACATTTTGACCTGAACAGAAAAGTCATTAATAACTGAAAGGTTTTATGAGCAGCTGCTGAGGAATGAGACATGGATAACTCTTGATATTTCATTGAGAGATGTGATGGGCAATTACTAATGGCATTGAATAGAGGGGAGGATGAGCTGGTCTTGGTGAGCAGAGGAAGGATGAAGATTGATTCCATATGGCAAAGTGCATTGTGAAAAAGCAGATACCTACAACGGCCAATCAGAATGAATCTTTTTCTGAAAGGAAGAAATGAAAATGCATTAATTAGGTGTTCCTGGTTAACAAAGTTGTACTAATAGCGAGAATGAACAAGCTGAGAAAGTATTAATCTCTCATAAGACATTATTTAATAAACTGCATGCAATTACCTTCTTGTTACATATTTGATAAGTGATCCCAGAATGAAGAAAACTAGTTGAGATGATGTAGAGATTAATGAATATAATAAATGGAAATAACCTGCTTAGTATAAAATATATATTAAAGGTTTCACATCACAAATGCTTTGACTAACCTTTTTTAACTACCATCAAGCTGTGCATGCTTAATCCCAGAGTACGCCAGTTTCCTTCCGGGGTAATCAATACTTAATGAGGTCTTCAGTTTAATTCATATGGTTAATGGCTTCCAAATGATTCTCAGTGACTTATGTTGATGCTTTGTTCTTCATGTTTTCTATCCGCTATAGAGTAGTATGTGAGTTGCTCAAGTTTAACATTAAGAAATAATCAAAGCAATGAAATGCTTATAGCTTGTTCCATTATATGTCTGTCACCCTCCTGCTTTACACTAATGTAGGGTTTTCAGTTCGGCCATCCATATAACGGTGCATGTGGTGATGGTTTATTATAAGAAATTGACTTTTCTAGAATTATAAATCAATTTTCCCTTTTACTGTTACCCAGAACTCACCAGATAGTAAGTAGTAGCTGAGGAGTTTGTTCTGGCTTTAGGTATTTTATATAAAGAGGGGGTGCTAGTGATCCTCCATCAGGCAGCCATTTTGTAAACAGAAGTGAAAACCATGAGAATCATGCCTTATATATTTTTAGGTCCAAGTAGTGACAGAAGTGATGTGTTATTTGTACTACTGAAGCCTCCTATACAGTGTAGGAATGCTGATATTTTCAAACCAATAACTTGTGGGGGTATAGCACCATCTTCTGGTTTACAGTTATTTTTTATGGAAAACCACACAATTGCAGGTAGCATTGATGTTTCAGTCCGGGCATGACAGTAGCAGTTTATTTTCCCTAATGACAACCATAACAAAGGCTCTGTGACACCAATGGAAAAACCAAAAGGTATCCTAAGTATACATGCACCTCTGTACTGCCCCATGCCCCCCTGCAAGATTCATACTCATCTGTTATTCATCTAGCGCAGATCCATTGCTTTTGAGATGGACCTTTTGATTGAACAGTAAATCTTCTTCAGTCCTATATGGATAGCATGTGCTAAAAAAAAACAATAGGGTCTCCAATGGGCCATTAAAGGGATAGATATTGTGCATGCACGAGTTTGGCTTGGAACTCTTGGAACAGGATGAATACCTTACTTGATAAAAGAAAGGTAAAGAAAGTATGGGGCTCCGTGTACAACCAGGAAATGAATCAATATCATCATTTCATGTTTACATAGATAAGTACCCTGCAGCCAGTAAGTTGCACCATTTGATATAGTGGGGGAGTAGCCACTATAACACCTATAACCTAATCCCTAACATGCCACTCCGTGGTAAAAATCCTTTGAATAAGTCCTGCGGGTGAGGGTTACCTTATACATGCAGCAAACCTTGACAATACATACACCTTTGGTATAGTACACACTGGGGAGTATACCATTGGCTAGTGGTTTCTAGGGAGTGCTTCTAGAACTAAGCATTTTTCATTAATGTTTGATCAATATATTGGTTGGATATTGATTGTGCATATCCTAGCTAATAGACTTACTTAAGGTATGTTGTGGTTATCCAATCTAACATATAATGTACTAAAATCATCTAACATTGTGTGGTCAGCCCCTGTCTTGCTTGGTTACACCTTGAAGGGAAGTCTCTGAGAAATGTAGCCCTGTGATTAATACTAGTTCCATGGAGATAAACAAAAGGGGGCTCAATGTCATGCCTCCCTACTTGTGTGGAGCCCAGAAATTAGAGAATTGCCTGGTATATGCTTACCTTGTAAATGTCCCCCACCATGGATTTACACAGAATGGTTCAATAATTCCAGGAAGGAGGGTTGGCGACAAGATCGGGTGGGCACGTGCGCATAATCAGGGAGGGACCCTCATCCATCCCTAATGAAGTGTGGGTGGGGGAGCCCCAATCGAGGGGGCAAATCAGAGTAACTGGGCGGGCCTGCCCCCCATGACCCGTCCATGGAGCCGACCCTGGTTGTGTAGGGTGTTGTCTTGGCATGCTCCCTTCATTGTGATGCCTGGAGCAATTGTTTTCCCTTTGAGCTGTATTTTGGAATAGCTCACAAACTGATTCTTGCATTTTTGGCCAGTCTACTTTATTTTCTACATTAGCTAATTAATTTCACAGGCAAAGTTCTGTTCAGGTGTCAACATTGAATTGAAATACTGTCAAACAGGGCTGAGCTCTTTGACAGACAGGGTGTTCCCAGAGACAATGTTGGTGTATGTTGGCTGAGCTGTCATTCAGCCAGACCAGACACAAGAAAGTGTTTTGTGTATGCTGCGGCAGCCATCCACTGATCACCTTTCTTTGGGCAGCAAGCGGTTCAGGGAAGGACACGGCGTCTTTGAGAAGAATCCTAATGACCTGTTTCAGACTGGGATTAATTGCTGGTGGGTACTTCGGCTCTCCAGAGATGTTTCTCCCACAGCTGAAGCCAACGGCGTGCATGCTGGGAATTGCACTTTGCTGCATCTCAGCAATACATTCACTTAGGGGACTGAGCACAGATTAGCAGCGCTAAGAACAATCATTAAGTGCAATGTGCAGCAAGCCATGAGAGTCCATCAAATATCATCTCTTACTGATCTGACCTGCAGCATATTAAGCAGATATGGGCTCCAGACAGCCATGACTCCCCTTGTACATGGGTTTGTCTTACCATGTTAATGCATTAGGAGATTAAACTACTGTACAAGAGGATGCTGCAAGTTTCCCCTTTGATACTTATCTATTTGAGAACAGTATTCTGAGGCCTCGATCCCTGCTTGAAATCATTAATAAATTTGATTAATGTAATCAGAAATGGGTAGCAGCATAATCCATCCTTGTATTCTTCAGTACATAGATTGATAAGCGTTCTGTTCTTGTTTTTTACACAATATTGTCTGCGATTCCCAAAAAATTTCCCCAAAAATTGTTACCATGAACGTTCTTGGTGAACAAATTCTTCGGGAATTGCGGCCACACTTTCTTTATCAATCAATCCTGCTCAAAGAAAGCTCTATCGAACAGGGAACCAACATGTTGGTAAATCCCGGTTTGATTGCCATTACTTTGGATGGAGACCGAGGGATCAATTGTGCAAAGTGGTGCAAATCGATTCACTGTTTATTCAGCCTTTCTTCGAGCGGGGAACAGGGAACCAACATGTTGGCAAACTCTGTCCGATTGACATTTCTTTGGATGGGGACCGAAGGTCATCCAAAGTATCGAACGGGATCAATTGCACAGAAATGCAGTGCAGTGATTCTCCGTTCAATCGGCGCAGCTCAAGTGCAGCATGGTAACGTCATCCCGCTGTGCTCATCAGATTGAACGGGTATCGACTTGACTTAAGGTATATGTCCACCTGTATGCCCACCTTAAGCTACATTAGACTTCTATTGGGTTCCAATACATTGGTGTGGAGTCCTTAAGCTGGCAATAGATTTACCGTCGACTTACGACCTGATTTGGGCACTAGGGGCGGCCGTGATGACGTCATCACGCCCGCCTGCTAGTGCCGAGAATCGGCCGGCACCCTTTGTGTGCCGTCCATTACTTCGGGATCTAATGGGATCAGATTAAAATTAACCGTCCTGTCGGATCAATGTGCGATCCGACATGACAGCTGATTTTAGCACAATCCTGCTTGTTGCTGCATCCGATTCCTGCACGACCAGATTCCTAATGGATGCGGGAGCGCGCACGGCATCGGATCGGAGGTGGGGTTGTGCAGGAATCGGAATGTCTATGCCCAGTTTAAGGCACTATTCTCTCCAATGTCTCTTGAGGAAGCAGATATGTTCAGTACATTTTATTTGTAAACTTTCTAACTAACCAGTAGTCTTTCAATAATATGATAAACATTAACCTCACAGTCATCTTCCTGTGTGTGCCAAACCTTAACGATAAGGATAAGTGATGACCAGCATCGGCAATATTCGAATTCGCGACATTTCTCGAATTATTCTTCAAATATTCTAGGTAAATTTGCACATTTTAGATCTCCTGTCCGTTATATCGGTAGAATTTAATTACTGAACACCTAGTGTGGGGATATGGGTTACCCCTCCACAAACCAGAGTACAGTGAGATGCATGGGGCTTTTCAAGCACAAAGATAAATAATTGAAAAGCCCCATGCATCTCACTGTACTCTGGTTTGTGGAGGGGTAACCCATATCCCCACACTAGGTGTTCAGTAATTAAATCCTATACAATTAGGTGTGTGGCACTAATTGGACGGTTTATGTATTATAGTCCTCCTTCCTATATTCTCTCCGTTATATCGGTATTTGTAATGTGATTGATTGCAAAAGTGATGTGTCACAGCAACATCTAGTGGCAGAATGTGAAATTGCATCTGCAGTGTAATCTTATGAAACAACTCTATGAAACGAAAATCTGCATTTGTACAATGCAATGCATGGCACTTTCCCCAGAATCTCGAATATTTGAGATTACAAAGATATGGAACTAAATTCAAATTGCCGTTATTCACTATTCGAATATTCGTGCTCAACACTTATTATGATATTTGATTAGCTGTTAGCAGTGGCGGTTTTAGGCATGGGCAACTGGGGCAGTAGCCAAGGGCGGCATGTGGGCATCAGAAATGTTTTTCCAATGCCCAGATGTCTACTCCCTTATCCGCACACTCACCTGGGGATGTGGATAGGGGGTGATACAGACCTCACGAGCCACTCCATCAATGTAACAACCGCCCCCCCTGTGAGTGAGGGGAGACAAGACTCAGAAATCCAGTGTCTCACAAGTTTCACCTCACTCCTATGGGGGGGGGGACATGAGGTGAGACTGTTATGGACTGGCAGAGGGGGTGCCCAGGGTGCCCCTGGCTATTAGCTACTAATATTAACTAAACATATAGTGAAAAACAGCTATATGGTATCCCCGATCTTCTAAACGTTGTATACACAGAGGGTTGCCAACTTGACAATAATGTGGCCAGTGTAAATGGGAATGGTTACAAATGTCAATGTTAAAAATTTTGACTTAAGGTAGCCATACACGGGACGATTCCGCATACGATTCCTGGCCGATCGATCACCGGGCGCGTGCACACCGATCGATTGGCTAAGAATTGAGTGCAGCCCACCTTGCCCGATCGACCCTGCCCGATCGACATGGCCCCCTGAATCGGATCGGCCAGAGAACCAACCTGCTGGTCTTTCTGATCGATTCAGCACACATCAGGGGAAGTTGCCATTTGTGAAGTGATCGATAGGGCACGGAATCGTCCAGGAATCGTTGGCCTAAGGTGGTAGGCACAGACTTAATTGGGCGATCGATCGCCCATCCGATCCCCTGTGGCATCGCCGGAATCGATTGGATGGGTGATCGATCGTCCATGGAATCGGCACATGTATGGCTAGCTTTACACAATTTAAATATGTACTTGATCCAAAACCAAATCCATTCCAAAGGATTGTGCATATACCTTTCAGATACAAATTGACCAAAACACCTAAAAAGCAGTTGTTGGATGTGGGTGGTGGATATAACAGTTTAGTGGGATTTTTATTTAAGCGTATGTGTGTAAAGGTCTTCTAGGTCAACAGAATAATGAAAGGGTTCAAATGCTTTGTTTAAAGTGCACCTCTCACTAACGTTCCAAGTCTGAATGAATGACTTCCTGACATGTCACAATGAGGGTGAATTCATACTATTGTCACAATGAGGGTGAATTCATACTATTGGTTACTCACAGTCGGCAGGGCAATTGGGCGGCAGTTGTCAAATACTGACAAACACCCTCTTGTTTTCCTAATGGGCAACTACCTGAAAACCAACCGGGGAAATTGTAATGTGGCTTTCTGCAGGCGGAGATTTTTGAGTGACTGGCTGGTGGAAATGACACATTTCCTGGAAACTGTGTGAATAATCCCTTAATCATCAGTTTTATCAAGTCTGTATGTTAATGGAGTGCTTCTCTAATGGCTTCTACAGATGATAGATCAACTATTTTGTGTTTTGAGTAGTGATGCAAGTAAGAAAATGTTCTACTGCATGGAGAACCACATGCTCCATTTGATCACCTGACCAATTTGGACCGGCCAATTAGAGTAGTAGTTGAGCAGTTGATCAAAATAATCACCATTAGTCATAATAAGTAATAGTAAATATCAACTGGTTATTGCTGAATTTGATCATCAAAAATATGATTTTAAATGAAACAATCTGATTACTAAAGCCCCTCCATACACTTTAAGATCACTCCATACAATTTCCAATAGATCTACCAACAACTATGTAGTGTCGGGTCCTCCCTGATAGAATACATAGTGATTGGAAGGTTTAGAAAGCTTCTCATATTACATGGTTTTGATAGAACAAAAGTGGATTGTACAGAAATTGTATGGTAAGATTGTAAGGTGTATGGGGAGCTTAAGTGTAGGCAGAGTTCTGTGATCATTATACAGTATCTTCTGAGTTCTATAGGCGTTCTGTAGTAACGTGCACATTAACCAATGCATACAAAATCTACCCTGTTTCCCCAAAAATAAGGCACCCTTACATTTTCGCCTTATGCTGAAATATAAGGCATCCCCCAGAAAATAAGGCAACCCCAAAGATACAGTACTGTAACTCTGCACAGGGGGGATCAGAGGGGCAATCAAAATAACACAGGAGGATCAGAAGGGGTTACTAAAATGGTGATCCCCCCTCTGAGTCTCCTGTGCCATTTTGATTCCCCCCTCTGATCCTCCCTGTGTCATTTTAAGTGATCCCCCCACCCTGATACCCCAGTACCGTATTCTTCATAGACTCAAGACGTAGGGCATCTTTGGGAGCAAAATTTTATATAGCACACTGTCTTACTTTCGGGGAAACACGGTATGTACTTTAGAAAAAAAGGGTGATTTCACTGTCCTTATACAACACATGTAAATGCACAAATACAACACTTGAGAGACCACAAAAAAGGACTGGTGGTGTTTTTTTTATATAGTATTGTCCTATATGTGTTATCAATCATTGCTTAGGATGATAGGCTTATCATAGATACAGTTTTTTGTTCTTTATTAAGGTAGTTTTAATAGATTGAAAGTATTCTTGTGGTTGCAGTGTTCTGGAAGTTTACAAGGAAGCAGCAGGAGGGTTAATCTATGTCAGACTGAGATTGATTTTTTCTCTGGTTGCAGCAGGAGGGCTGAGCTATGTGATGGCAATGGATTTGTACAGGGGCAGGTCGCAGGATGGCGGCAGCAGGGTCTGAACTGTGTGAAATGTATACACACATACTGCACACTTGGTCCTGTATAGAGATGGTCATAAAACATTGTCTAGTTTATTTGGTCGATAATTGCAAAGCCCATGAACAAGGTATTGTCACCAACATTGCTGGAGATGTATAGAAGGGTTGAAAGAAAAGAAAGTATTGCTCTAGCATGTGTAGGTTTTGCATACATTAAGTTCAAAGTCAAGTCAGAAATTCCCCCCAAAAAATTTTGCCTTGAAGTTGTACTAATAATATAGAAAATCATATATTTCAACATATATATGACGGTCATATATATGTTGAAATATATGATTTTCTATATTCCTAGTTTTGAAAAAATCCTCACAGTTTAGTGAGGTGGGGGGGATGGTGCTACTCTTCATGTCCTCCGATATGGTCCAACCATAAACTATTATACATAATTAAAGTTGAACTAATTAACCTCCTCGGCATTACGCACATGGCGTATTTTAAAAAAAAAGCGCAATGGGAAATCACGGCGGATTGCAATGTAATGCACCCTTCACATTCCCAATGTTATCATTGACACTGGCGATATACTGTAAAACAGAGACACTGCCTCCATTACATGCAGGTCAATGGCACCGCTCCCCAAAGTCAATTTGTGACGTCATGGAGGTGGACCCGGAAAGATCGGCGATCAGTCTGGCTCACTGCAGGCTCCCACCAAACAGGTGAGTATGTCTGAAGTAAGCTCGGAGTAAGTATTGTTGGTAAACAAACTCACCCCAAGTTCATTCTGGCCAAAGACCCATGAAGTTAATGCAAACAACTACATGTGTTGCCAACACTTTTTTTTTGTAAAGTCCCCTTAACCCTTCTCTGTTCACCTGCAATTTAGGTTACTGAGCAGTTGCTGTATAGATAGTGGACATGCTTGGTCTATGCCTGTTTTTAACATACTTAAGGCCCCCGTACAATCTTACCATACAATTTATGTACAATCAAACTGTACCACCAAAACCATGTAATATGAGGAGCTTTCTAAACCTTCCAATCACTGAGCACCCGGCACTACATACATGTTGGTAGTTCTAAAGGAAATTGTACATAGTGATTGAAAGGTGTATGGGGGGATTTATGACAATTAGAAATAAAGGATTTAGCATTATGTTTTGTTCTGTGTACGGTGAGAATCTAGTTCAGGTTACATATCAGTTATTGCCCTAACCTCACATTTGGGAGTGGCATTTTTATATTTTTCAGAGTTTATCTTGAATGAACTTGTCCAGCGTGATTCTATTTTCTTCCTTGAGATATTTACTTTGTGGATAATGGTTTGTTCTCCTGTACGGTCTCTTGGGAGAATCTTCAGAGAGGATGAGAAGTCCCTTCTGTCTCTGTTGCTACGTTACCCTCCATCAATGAGGAGCCTCCGTCAGACCCTTTCGGACAGTTTAAGGTTTAGCCATTTCTTATATTGAACCAATATGTGTTTCTTTCTGTAGATAATTCTCAAACGAGACATAGATAAGATATGAGGGTCAATAGTCAGCCTTGTACTTGAGCAGCATTTAATAAGAAGAAGAAGAATTCAATACAATAAGAAGAAGAAGAATTCAATACAGTAAAATACATCTCTGCTAGTGATAGGGTAATTAGTTAACAGGTCACAACGGTTTATTGTCTGGTTTCCCAAATATATTGATGTCCACAGATTAGTCTAGATAAAAACAGGGTTTAACACAACAAGGGTTTTACTTAACTAGGGATATATATATATATGATGGGGACATGAGAACCAAATGAATGGCATATGAAATCTAAAAGAAAACATAAACCGGGTTCTCTGCATTAATAAACTTTCAACTGGAGCCTTATTTCAATGCACGTCTATCCTTTAAAAATGATCATTGAGTTGTTTGAACCCTTGCAATTAGTGTTGAGCGATATTCGAAATTCTAATATATATGACGAATATTCGTCATTCGAGAATTCACAATATTTCTTGAATGTGCACTCGGATATTCGCAATGGCAGATATTCGTCATATTATGCTTCAACATTGTTGACTGGCATACATTGTTCATATCTGTGCGCATTGCGAATGGATATGCGCAATACACTCAGTGCTCAGTTGAATCAAATTTTATGAATTTAGAATGTTTCTTTGTATATTCGCAAAATTACGTGAATTTGAATTTACCATATGCTGCTCAACACTACTGCAATTTACAGTTAGAACATTTACAGTGCAACCCCAGGCAGGGGATGAGCGCACAGTGGTTATTAAGGGGAGGGAGGGAGAACAAATTTGTAGGCAGTTGGGGTCTGTCAGTAGAAAGTTGAGAGAGTGCATATAGGGAGGCTTCTCCTTTGCCAACTTGATGAATTTCAATCCAAAATATGGAGCAAAAGATATTGATTTGCCTTTAAACCATGTAATTTAGAGAGCCTGGTAAATACACACTTTTTGGAAATCCATGGGAGGACAAAATAAAAAGACAGTTAAGAATCTCTTAGAATGAGGAGCAATGGAAACTGTTTTACTACCCAGTAGCAGTGTATTTTTTTATTTACTTAATATGATACTTTGCAGTGAGCTTGGTGATGTAAGGCTTGCATGCAGCACCTCAGCCATGGAAACCCATTCCCTAAAGCTCCAGTCTTTGTGCAGAGGGTTATGTCCGGGATAGTTTGGAAATCAAGTAAGGAAGTGAACAAAGAGATATCAACTTTCACACACTATGCTTTGCAACTCTTCCCCATTTTCTGACTTGGTTTACCACTGTAGGGCTGAATTTCCATTGCTACTGATAGTGATGGACGAATATCAGCTGTGGACGAACAGGCGAATCGAACTTCTGCAAATACCCACTGTTTTCAGGAGCAACCACCAGAATAGTGTCATGCCAAAAAGGGATCAATGGCTAAACTTCTTGGAAATATGGATTTTTTAAAATGCTGGTTTTTTTTCAGGTCCAATGGCCGGAAATCACATCTGGATTAAAGAGTTTGCCAAAAGTTAGCTGGAGTGGGCTGCCAGCCTGACAGTACCTTCGGCAGCATATCACATTTAGTCAGATCTCTCTGCAATGCATAATACTGCATATCCCACCCCCAGAGAAGGACTTTTGTGGCTCATTAATGATGAACTACATGTAACAGAATACCTTAGCTATAGCTACAGATCACTGGATAATAGAAAAGTAGCTCAGCCATCCCTCTATCAGCAGCAGCTCTCCCTATCTATCTAGTACTGGAGACACATGATAAATGTAAAACGGCAGCTGGGCTGCTTCTTTTATAAGGGGGGAGGTGATCCTCCAGGAGGGAAAAAAATTGTTATTAGCTGTACTGTCCCACCTGACTCCTGACTTTGCCTCCATGTTAAGCTATAGGAGGGCGGGTCGAACACCCAAAATGTTCGCCAGCGTTGCAAACTGCGAACATTCTATGTTCGCTGCGAACTGTCCCCTGGTGAACTTTTCGGCCATCACTAGCTACTGATTACCTTTTCAATTTGCAATAATACTTTTGATGTTAATCTTGATGGTTATATATAGTAACTTAGTTAATGAGGGTATATAGAGCAGGGACAAAATTTTTAATTTTTCCAATCTGACATTGCATTATTATGACCAAGCCAAACTGGAATTCCCTGATTACTTAAAGTGGATTAAACTCTAAAAAAAACACCAGAAATATATCTTTATCCAGGAACAGTGACCCTTAAAAATGCCACCATGCCAGGAGAGTCCATTCTTTCAGGCTGCAAGATGGAGGAGAGAGACTCTTCCAGTCTCGCTACCTCCACCAATCCAGTTGGTGAATTCAGTGATGCAACCCCGCGCCACCCGATTTAGATGTGGCTGGCTAAGTGCGCATGGGGACGTCTGGTGCCAATAATAGAAGGCAGATGCAGAGATGGTAGGTCCATTTTAGAAACTTAAGTCCCCTTCTTTAGCAAATGTTTATAAATGCAGAATGCATGGCTGGGTCCATGATTTTATGTACCATTCAAATAGCTAGAAATCAAATACCCCCCCCCCCCCATAGCAGGGGTTGCCCAGCACGATCTACTGTTAGAAGGTAAGCAAGGCACGCTAAAGCAGGTATGTGCAAACATCTCTCGATATCTCAACTAAAGCTAAAGCTTGGTTTTCACCTATATGCTTTACCACTTCGTGTCAGTAGGGCCTATGGAAATGTGCACTTTCTGGTCTCTATATATTATAATGAATATTATAATAAAAATAACATGAAGAGGTCTAAGCTAGCAGGCTGTAAAAACATCTTAATTACCATTTTTCAAGGTGTTCATATATAGAAGGAAGTCCTGTGATCCCTATAGTAGCTGGAGGGGTGTGTAATCTGTGATCTTAGACAGAAATAGAGAGAACAGAGAAGAAAAATAATTAGAAGGGCAACAGCGGTGTAAAGTAATCACAGTCTGCCGCTGTGTAGATTAGCCTCAGGCTAATGTATGCTGGAAATTGAAGTTTGATTGACAGGAAAAAATAGGGAATAATTGCGGATTATTGGAGAAAACTTTATGGCAAATGCTTATTTTCTACTGATTTCTTCTCTTCGGATACACTTTTTTTTTGTTTAAAATGGATTCTAAATGGGGACCTGCCTGTGTCTTTGTAGTTACAAAATATCTGTAATAAATCTAATAAAATAGCGGGGGATGCCTGTAATGTGAATTCAAGGTCTATGTGGCCTTTTGGTGGGTGGGTAATTACATTAGCAAGGGAATGAGCATATTGGGAAATTCTGCTTGCACTCTAAGGAATGATAGAACTGGTCCTAGGAGCAGACATTTAAATTTAACAGCCCAAAACCAATTGTTAAGCACAACCACTTCCCTTTTTTGTACATCATATTATTCTCCTATTTAGGCAATGAGTAATTATTGTCTGTGCTGACCCATCATCCCCATCACACTCTCCATCATTTATATAGCTGCCTGTGGAGAAGCAAAAATTGAATATTCTGGGATTCTACTGGGGCTGATATCACATCCAAGATGGCGGCACCCAAAAGCTGTTTCAGTGATTTTGAATATTAACAAAATTGTGTATATCATTCTACCTTATGTGCACAATATATGTGCAGATGTTTGTTCCATTGAATGGTCTGATGACAGGGTCACTTTAACAGACATAGCCATTTACATTATAATAAGGAAATGATATAGGAGTTAGTTAGTTATTTGCCTATTACAGTACCAATTACAGTAAATCATTGTCATTAATGCAGTAAAATAAATGAATAAAACTACGGTATATCATTTGCTGTGTGTAATAGTTACACATTTAGTAAATCATATCTATACCTGTAGATTAAAGACGCTGGGCCTGTGTGAAGCGACGTCATCCTTCATGTGCACATATTGCAACCTTGACTTTAAATATTGGCCTGATTTCATATAAATCACAGAAGACCTTGGGCATGTATATTTGTAGCAGAGAGAAATTGGCACAGACTAAACGTAGCGGCCTTCTTGTGGTGAAAAATGTTAAAAACTAATTACCGTCACACGCTGCATTAGCCTTGTTAGCTGATAGCGATCTTGTTTTTAGCAGTCACCGGCAGTAATTATACAAAGGCCGTGTTTAAAGTCAGATGTGTTATTATTATCAGATTCCAGAGCTTATGCAAAATTCCTAGAACAGAGTGGAAGTCTTAGGGCTTGTTTCCACTACCGTGGAAGCCCGCGGTTGACTACAGGGCGAACGAAACTGCGCCCATGTAGTTTAATGGGCTAGTCCCCTGCCGCGGTCAGGGGACGGCCTTCGCCTAAAAACTCGGTCGACCGAGTTTTTTACCCCGGTCCGCGCTACTCCGCGGCCGCCCAGCACTGACCGCGGTGGGTGAATGGCCCCAGCTAACAACCGCAAAAGGTGTGGTTCTTAGCTGGGGTGAATCTAAGCGGCCGCAATCGTGCAGCCTGCGGCCGCAATTGTGTGGCCTGCGGCCGCATTAGTGGAAACAAGCCCTTAAGCTGGCCATACACCCTTAGATCTCTTTGTCAGATATCCTTTAGATCTACCAACAACTATGCAGTGCCGGGCCCTCTGCAATTGAACACAGGTAGACTTGTTGTCGAACATAGTTCGTTCATTTATCGAATGTAAAATTAGATTTTTTGTTTGTTAATCGCCGAAAATACATTCAAAATTACAGGTATAAATTTACCAACATGTTTGATGACCTTTTGGCATTACTCTCCCTGCTAATGTCCCACCTCAGCACATTATCAGCACAAGCGGGGTGGGACATTAGTAGGCAGAGTAATGCCATCTCCCTGCTAGATCAGCCAAGAAGTAAGCCCGGCACCGAAAGTGACATCAGTACATGAAACGCAGAAAAACCAAGATCATTATAACGAAAGTGACGTCACTGACCAGAAAAAAAACTGACTGTTTTTTTTCCCCCAAGGTTGACAGCTATGCTATGTGTGTATGGGAACCTTCAAGTTCAAGTGAATACCTTTGTTTGCTAACTGAAATCAATAAAGAAGCAAGATTGGATTTGTTTTAGAACCCTTCTATTAAAGCGAGCCTATTATCAGATTTTCATCTTTGTATGATGGCCAATAGAAGTGCCGATAATAGGAGGAATGTGTTAAAAGAAAAAAACTTACCTATATTAAGAATGTACCTTTTAGCCCCTCCTCTACCCCTGTATCTGATGACGCAGCACCGTGGTAGAGATTGAGAACTGACATCTCCGAGAGGAGTGACAGCCAGGCTCTGTGTTGAAATACACAGAGATTTTCTCAGTTAGAAAACAACACCCCCAGTGGCCACTTGTGATATCGCACCCTGAATTTACCTCCACAAGCATGGCAGATAAAGATTAAATCTCTTCTATGATTCCAGGGAACAGCAGGTAAGTATATTTTTTAGGATTGTGAAGCGCTACACCACCATTTTGCACACCCAGGGGTAAATAGAACTTTAATTTATATACATATTTTTTTTAGATCCGAGTTGAGCTTCTAGAAGGGATCTGAGACATCGCAAAAGCTTCTTTAATTACTTTAGAGAGGTACCCGTGAAGGTTATGGTGAGAAGGGATGAAAGGAATCAAAAAGCCCTCAACTCGAGCAGTGCATAGCACAATCAAGCCTTCTTAAAACAGAAGGTATTTACACAGCCCAATCCAGCACAAATCCCAAAACTTTAGGTGGAAGCCTTCGTTTTGGAACAGTGGGTGGAGCCATGCAAATTATTCCTTTTCGCCCCATCAGCCAGATGCACATCCAGAAACCGCTGTTAACTTTAGTTAGCCAATAAAAGGGATCACTTTAACTCTCTTTAACTTTCTGTATCCATCAATGTCTAACACAGTAGAGCATTCTACTAGTGTTTGACGGGAAATAGTGATGCTCTTCTTCATTCCTTTACAGTCATGTGCCTATGAATTTTCATTGAAGGTCATTGTAGCATCCACACTAACTGTCTATATGATGCCTAGTGTCACATAGGACCCGTTACCTGTTATAGATACGTCCCAGGCTCCTATGTGGTACATACTGCTCCCTTGGAGTAAGTTATCTTAAAGAGAATTAAAGAGAGTTAAGCTAACCATACACGGTTCGATTTTAGCACGATCGATCTTCGATTCTTTGTAGATCGTAATCTTTCATCGGACACCGATTGTAATCGAATCCAAAGAAGTACCACATGGAAGGTTTGATCACAATATGATTGGAATACGACCAAAATCGCTGATTTTAGTTTTGATCAAAACACAGGAAAGAGTCATATATAAATGTGTCATCAAATACAATCAACCCGACCAACAAACACAATGCTACGATTTTAGTTTGGTCATTGTACAATCAACGAAAATGTTCCAACATGTCCGATAACTTTTCGATCAATGTTTTAATCGGTATCGAACAATTTTCGCAGATCGAACCATATGTGCAGCATACAATTTAAATTCGATCGATGTAAACTTAAAACTTTTTAGATCAATCGAACACTAAAATCAAACCGCGTATGCCTAGCTTTGGATGCAAAGCCAACTATGTTCCTAGGTACCTCACTCTTTAAACAAGAACATTTGTTCTTTATGAGAATAGTTTTTAGGGTTTATGCCCTATGATGTACACCCACACCACATACAGCACCACAATGTTTATCTGCAGAGAACCCCTGAAGCTTAAATCCTGAGACTCAGGAATTCTACTGCTGCAGACAGTACACAAAATGATGTTGTGGGAGTTGAACTGGCTGTATTCCATATTGTTTGTTCAGCAATATGTAAAATTACATTATTCATTCCCTGTACTTGCCAAAAAAAAAAAAACTTAAGATATATTTAAATTCAACCTCAACTTAACTCAACTTTTTAAACTGAGGGCCAAATCACTGTTGTTTGGGGGTTGGACTGTAGTAGGAAACATTGGAGGGAATAAAAATATCCCAGTGGTCCATAGTAGTAGTAAAAGCACTGTGTTGGTGTGGCTAATACATTTCTCTGCGTCGTGGGGGTAATAAATGCCCCTGTGCCGGTGGGGGTAATAAATGCCCCTGTGCCGGTAGGGGTAATAAATGCCCCTGTGCCGGTGGGGGTAATAAAGGCCCCTGTGCCTGTAGGGGTAATAAAGGCCCCTGTGCCGGTGGGGGTAATAAAGGCCCCTGTGCCGGTGGGGGTAATAAAGGCCCCTGTGCCGGTGGGGGTAATAAAGGCCCCTGTGCCGGTGGGGGTAATAAAGGCCCCTGTGCCGGTGGGCGTAATAAAGGCCCCTGTGCCGGTGGGGGTAATAAAGGCCCCTGTGCCGGTGGGGGTAATAAATGCCCCTGTGCCAGTGGTAGCAATAAAAAGCATCAATGGTTACGTTAATAGTGTAATATGATTGTCTCATTCTGTTTCGATAATGCACACATGTGACATGTGATACCATCATAGTATTGATTAGGTAATAAATCATTTCAGTTCTGTTTTATGGATTGGGGAACGTCAAATAATGTGAAGTAGTGCTGTATAGACAAAATGAGTGCTAAATGCATTCCTGCCTATTCTCTGGAGTGACAGGTAACTCATCTCTGTATGGGAAACTGATGGCTGTGTCTGAAATTGGCTGATGCTAGTAGAATGGTACTTGCCTGAATACATTGTGACAAATGTAAAATTGGTGAAGGGGGATTATGGTTTGGGGTTGTTGTTCAGGGGTTGGGCTTGGCCCCTTGGTTCCAGGTGTGAATGCTTGACAACTGTGAATGTTTGAGGATACCAAGAAATTTTGGACAATGTAATGGTTCCTATATTGAGGGAGCGGTTTGGGGGTTGCTCCTTCCTTCTGCAAATGACCTTGCAGAAGGCCTGTACTGCACAGTTTTATGAGGTACAGTACATATTACTCTGCTGTGTTTCCCCTCTCGGCATCACTAAAGGGCCGCACATGACATTTTCAATCTATACTGACTTGTATAAGCATTTATAATATATGATATTAAGCATAAGCATATATAATCAAAGGTTAAGTGCTTCATAGATATCATCCAAGCCTTTGCCCCTATTCTGAGGTTATGTGCCACAATATATATTATACAATCATATCCCGTTTGTTGGTTAAATAGTGGCAGCAAGTCCCTTGCCTCCCCTTCTCTTCTCTAAAGCTGGCCATACACCTTTAGACCTCTCCTAGATATCCTTTAGATCTACCAACAACTATGTAGTGCTGGGTCCTCTGCCATTGAACACAGGTAGACTTGATTGTTTAGAAAGCCCCTCATATTACATGGTTTTGGTAAAAAATTTGATCTACGGGAAATCTGACAGAGAAATCTAAAGGTGTATGGGGACCCTAACAAGATTCCAAGCAAAGACTCGTCAGGGAGGGTCTGCGGACAGGTGAGTTCCTTTGCCCTATGCATTAACAGTTAGGTTTCAGGGGCCGCAAGTGGAGGACTGAGGGGAGCCGCCAAAGAACACCCAGAGGGCTGCCTGGGCTCTACATCATGATGCTGGGGATGTGGGGCAGGAGACATAGAGGTTAATGCACCGCATCCCCCTGCCTCTTCGTCGTCACCTATTATGCCGAACAGACCATGCCAGAAGCGATCGGCTTGTTTTGTAATCAGAAAGATGCATCACCCACCTTCTAGCCCACTGTCTGCAAGGATATATGGTGAAATCACAAATCAACAGCTTCGACACCAACTCAACATCCACACCAACCAAACATTTTTTTTAGTTTAGCACGGAGACTATTATCAGTCATTTGTTACACAGGCTCATGTGGCTGCAGAGCCGATCGGCGCAGACGGGTAGGAGGGAGCAGCCTTGACAGGGCGGGCTGGAGACGGAAGACGGACAGCCGAGGGGGCCCGGAAGAGGAGGGACCAGAGGCGGGTCTAAGGAGTCCATTTAGGGGAGAGCGCCCGGAAGTACGGCCTCTTCCTTAGAAGAACAGGCACCCACCCTCCCTCCCTGTTTATACTGGTTATGCGGTGTGTCATCTTGTGTTTTATTTCTTGTTTTGTTTGTCGCAGCTGGCGGGTCCTCGTCAGTGCCAACGTGAGATTTTGCTGTTAAATAGTGGTGACGTGCCTATTTAGGGATGGCAGTCATCTAAAATGTGGTGTTATAGAGGGCCCAGGCCCTAAGTTGGTTATTGTTTATGGTTTCATTTTATTGGAAGTACCCACCATGCTGGATTAGAAAGGGCAGGTTGGCTGGTACGGACGGTGTTTTGAATATGTCATTTAACATGTTATTTAAAGTTATTTAAAGTTATTTCAATTAAAGTTGAAGTGTTTAATGTTAGTAAGTTATCGGCACTGGCGAGGGCTCAGGTCAGTTTAAAGATAAGCTGTGGCCTTTTTTCTGTATAAATCGCACTTTAATACAAACAAACTTTCTGAAGAAATATGGCTTTGTGTTTATTTACTAGTTATAAGTGGGGTAGATGGGTAGGCAGGAAATCAGCCCTGCCCGGTCATGTTCATGTTGGGGGTCTATCCATAACATCAACAAAAGGATGTTTGAATCAAGTAGGGTAGCAGATTTGAAGCCATTTTATTGGATTGTATTATGATATGAAATAACTGCTGCTATATTTCGGTATGGCATCATGTCTTTTAAATCATATGATTCCGCATTTATATTTACTGCCAATTGAATCTCAGCAGCCAGATACTGCCAGCATGTACATGTACTGCCAGAGACCCATTTTTTGATTAGACATATTGAGCTTTATTAATAAAGGTCGATGTGACTTATTCTGTATGATATTTGATGCTGGCAAATGTATCCATGGGGTTGTCATTCGTTTATACATTCTGTATATCTAGATATCTATAGAGATCAAAGATGGGGGAGGTAAAAAGGAAATTGGGACATTGTCTCTTTTTGTATTGTGTTTGGATTGTATGTCCACTTCTTAGTGAACTATTACATATGTCTCTTAGAGATGTAACATACATCTATAGTTATAACATTTGTGTGCCAGCACAGAGGAAAGAATTGCTGCTGCAGCTCTCAATTGCACACAGCACCCCATACCCTCTCCTATTCTATCTTATAAGAAAGTAGAGTGTGTGTTTACATGTTTAATGTGTTTGTATATGATTTATGTGTATATGTAATTCAGGTTGAATTGCCATGCTGGCACTTTGAGATTAATACGTTTGGGTTTCAGTTTGGGCACTCAGTCTCTAAAAGGTTCGCCATTACTGGCCTATAGTCATGAAGTGTAGTCACACAAACTGGGTCAGGTGCTGCCCCCTTTAACTTTGCATCCCATGAGGCTCTGGGACCAATAGGAGAGAATGCTGAGTCCCAAGAAGCGGGGGGGGGGGGGGGGGGG
>CM070035.1:30880442-30893364 GCA_036250615.1 Ptychadena robeensis
GCCATTGAAATCCTGGACTGTCCATCCAGCACCCTAGGGGTTACTTAAAGGGGGACACAATAACATATACCCCATTCAGGACCCATCCCTGGCGTCCTGTACACATCTAACAAAGAAAGCACATTTGGCGTGTGTTTATATAGTGTACTTATTACAGAGGCCGGATTATGATAATTTATGCGTGAATTGATATTTTTAGTAGAATGAGCTTCTTTAAAAATTTATATTCATGTATATTCATATTCATCTCATAATACATTTATATTCATCCCTACCTTGTCTTAACGACATGACAGAAAAAGCAGTCATTATACAGTAGTATTATAGTGGCCCTTGCTTAGCGGTGTCAATGTGTCAACGTTTTATGTGTAATAAAAACTGGCAACATAATACAAATGGCAACTTAATATAACATTTAATAATTCCTCAAGGTTACAAGCAGGGCTGCCGTCAGAAATCATGGGGCCCGGTACAGCAAAAATGTCCGGGCCCCATGGCAGGATTTGTTGACTGGGGGGGGGGATATCACAACTCCAAATTGCCTCCCAACCCCACCCCCCCGGCGTGCTGCCTAATCGGCAGCAGCCAATAAACCCGAACTGACATCACATCTTACTTAGTCCGGGCTGTCAGCTGTCAGTGAGCAGAGGGCCCCAACGTGCGGATTGTCGGGCCCCCCTAGCTGCCCGGGCCTGGGACGGGAGTCCCCCCTGTCCCCCCCTGACAACAGCCCTGGTTACAAGAAATGTCTGCCAATCATTTTTCATAGGAAGGGCATGCTTAAAGGCCATCATCAAATCTCATGGCCATCATTCCTGCCATGTCAGTGTTTCACCCATGACTCAACTTGAGTAAAAAATTTCTGTGTCAGTACATAATTCCACATTTAGTGGATAGTCTGGAAATGTAAGAGCAGAATCCAAAGACCAGCCATCATGGGCTGGTAATAAATCTCTTATTATCATAACATAGTCATGGCCAATTAATGGCATCTATCTGCCACTGGCAATTGTTCTGATTCTGTTGTCAGTGGCCACAGCAATAGTAATGATTGTGGGTGGTGGTTGAAAGTTGTTTATGTTTTGATATTTAAACTTATGTAGATGAGCTATGAGCAGTGGCGATTTTAGGCATGGGCAAAATGGGCAGTTGCCAAGGGCAGCATCTGGCTCACCAGCACCCCCCCTCCTGCTGGAATGCTCTCCGACAGTGAGCATGCTACCCCAAGCGGGCCCAGGGCGCTGATCTCCCTAGGACACCCCTGCGTATAAGGGCTGTCATTGGAAACCTTCTAAGAAACTAAGAGAAGTTGTTTCAATAATATCAAAAATTGTCCATATGCTGTAGGTTACATATGACTATGACATGGAACACCTGCTTACTATGTTGCCACTATATAATGATTAATAACAATAGTGTGTAGATTAGGGATTCTGACTTCACTCACTTATTTGTATGCAGTACTTGTTCCACATTATTAATTTAGAAATCATTGAATCCATTGGATCAGCATGACAGTTTTGAGAAGGAGGTCAGCAGTAGCACCATCTGATTTGCTCGAAGGACAGATTTTCATTAAATGTTTGCTTAATAACAAGTGGGCACCATGGCACAAAGCAGAGAAGGAGCTTCTTTGCTTTGTGCCATGGTGCCCACTTGTTATTATAAAGATATTTCCAAACGGAATAAAAAGTAGCTGAAGTTTTGTACACAGT
This sequence comes from Ptychadena robeensis, assembly GCA_036250615.1. Taxonomy (NCBI): domain Eukaryota; kingdom Metazoa; phylum Chordata; class Amphibia; order Anura; family Ptychadenidae; genus Ptychadena; species Ptychadena robeensis. Next base: position 30,882,158 of record CM070035.1, read on the forward strand.
GTACTTTAAATGAAGCAAAGGGAGATGATTAATTAAGTATAATAATCACACTTCTGCTTTGGCTTGGATAAGACTGAACAGAAGCTCTGCGGCTGGGGCTTTCACTCTGATTATAATTAAACTCGAATCCATTGTTCTCTGCGCTGCGCACACATTGGATGTGCTGCCACCTGCTGGGGCTGATGGACACTGCACTGTGTGCCAGTATCAGCGGAAGACCCCTGCAGGGCAAACTCATTTTACTAATCAGTAAAAACACTATTAGTCCATCAGATAATTAACAGTAGCAATTAACAGGTCTTTAGCATCTTGTTAGTAGGATGTATTTCTTTCCTTATCACATTGCTTAAAGTTGTTTCCACAGCTTCGAAAATGTGTGAATGTTAGGAGAATGCACTATACACAGAAAACATCAGGGTCTGTGTATATAGAGTTCCTTTTTTCCTGCATGTACAAAGCATTTGTTAACATTTAGCTTGACTATCATTAGACTGCTCTGTAAATTCTCTATGCATATATAATATATTATAATGAATGTTATAGTGTTCAAAACAATAGGATTATTTTAACAAAATTTTTTTTTTCGGTAATCATTATAGAGATACTTTGTTTCAGCTTGATTTCATCAATTTCGAAAGAGTTTGGCATTTCCCTTGACATAAACCTATTAATGAAATGAAGAATACATTTTCTCAGTAACACTTGTCAGCTTTAAATATAGTTTAATGTATGTTACTATGCAATTAGATTAATGCTAGAAAATTTACAGTTGGTGTTATACAAAATCTGATCAATGAGATCAAATAGTACTTAAGTTATAGTTACTTAAGGCCCCCATACACCAGCTGGGGCCACAGACAAGTGACGGAGTGCATCATGATAACGTCATCACACTGCACTCCTTCGCTCAGAGTATCGGCTGGCACCCTTTGTGTGCCAGCCGTTACTTTGGCATTGGCCAGAGATTTATAGACATGTCCGTTCTGTGGCTGACCGAGCTTTGTCGTCCCATGTGGGCACCCACGATCTGCAGCTGATTTTGCCACTAATGGCATGGGCCAGAGATTTACAGACATGTCCGTTCTGTGGCAGACCGAGTTTGTCAGCCCCCTGTGAGTTTGCCAGCTCTTACTTTGGCATTGGCCAGAGATTTACAGACATGTCCGTTCTGTGGCTGACCGAGCTTTGTCGTCCCATGTGAGCACCCACGATCTGCAGCTGATCTTGCCACTAATGGCATGGACCAGAGATTTACAGACATGTCCGTTCTGTGGCCAACCGAGCTTGGTCGTCCCATGTGGGCATCCACGTTTCGCAGCAGATTTTGCCATTAATGGCATGGGCCAGAGATTTACAGACATGTCCGTTCTGTGGCCGACCGAGTTTGTCGTCCCATGTGGGCACCCGCGATCCACAGCCGATTTTGTTGCCCGCGAGAATGCAGGCACATCAGTCGGCCGAAAAATTGGCCGTGGATCGTTAGGTGTATGGGGGCCTAGTGTGGCGGGGATGTCTAAAACCCCCTAAAAAGGCCAAAAAAAACTACATACAATGGATAAAAAATTTACACAACTGTTGAAGTGGTAGTTTTTTTTTTTTTTTTTTTAACACAAAAAATATATTTTAACAGGGATGTATTCACTGTAAGTAAGGCAGTTTGTTCAGTCGAAATGCAAAGTAGGAAAAGCTGAATTTGCCTTATACCCACAAAGATTTTAAAAGTGCCTTCATGCATTAAGCTAGCCATACACGTAGTCGATCTTCCGCAAAATCACCTGTGGATGGATAAGTGTTTGGAGGGGCCTTTGTAATGTTTCAGTTGTCTCTTTATACCTAAGGCCCCCCATACACGTATCCATTCACGATTTTGGGGACCATTGACTGCTCACTCAGGGGTCGATTGTCCACAAACAGAGGCCCCCACCTGCAGCGATCAACCAGAATAGCTCTGCAAGTCGTTCACGCGGCGATCTGGATCTGACCGCCCCCCCCCCCGGCCCATAACAGCAGAGTCTCACCTCAGGCCCCTCCCGCATGGGAGTGAGGTGGAACTTGTGAGACTCTGGACTTACCCCGTGAGTGTCATCTCCCCTCACTCATGGGGGGGGTGGCGGGGATATCACCCCTATACACATCCCCACCTCCCCCCGGCAATCTCCACTCCTGGGGAGAGGGGGGGGGGTGAGTCTCCTTTACTCTCTCCAAAGGCGAGCGCACGTATAGGGGAGAAGGGATCTGGGCATCGCAAATACATTTCTGATGCCAACGTGCCACCCCTAACATGATGCTGCCATGGGTAACCATGCCTAAAACTGCCACTGTTTGATGCCATGAACCTGACTGTTTGAACAGTTCTCCTGTTTCCTGAACCTGATGACATAACCTAAACTATATGGACAGTATTTCATAGAATTGCGAAAAAGGTGCTGGCCAAATTTATTTATTATTATTATTAGCTTTTATTCATAGAGCACCAACATATTAAACAGCATTGTACATTAAATGTAAATTATGTCCATTTACTTCAAGTTAACAGTTATCCCTCAACCTATTTACTGATGGTATTTCAAATATTTCCTTAATAATTCTTTAATCTCAGCTGGCTATTGTCTATGCATGCAAGTTAGCTAACATCTAAGTAACATGGCCGTAGTGCTTTCTGTATCGATTAAATGGCAAGAACAACAGTTTGCTGCAGGTAATTATTAAATTTTATAGATCTGAACTCCTTCCATCAAACATCTAAATGGATTGATGATGTCAGAACAGAAAGAGGAAGCGATGTTATAATAATGCTTGTTGGAAACAAAACAGATCTGGGAGATAAACGGTAAGAGCAACCGGCTTGTGTATTCTTTTCTTTTTTTTTCTTTCAAAAAGCATGTATTCTTTTCTATTATAGCTACTTTTTTTGGAAATAGTAGAGAGTTGAACCATGTTAGCCATCAATGAATATCTATGTTAGCCTTATTTCTTGGCTATTAACATTTTAAGTGCTAAAGATTGAATATTAAACCAGGGCTTCTTATCTCTATTACCCTCAATAACTCTTCTTAACCCTGATCAGTATCTCTACTGACTTACCCAGTGGTAGGCAAACTAAAGCCGGGGGTCGTATCCGGCCTGTTTAGCTTTCTTTTCCGGACCTTTGTTACCTTGTTGAAAAGATGCTCCCCTCCCTTGCAATAAGTGTTTTTAATGCCTAGAGATGTCCAAACATTGCCTTGGGGATGATGCACATGGGGACAACAGGCAATCTCTAAGCATTATCCATGTTCATGGCAAAAAAGTGCAGAAAATTGTAAAAGATTATACCATCCATATATTATACCACCACCCTTCGCCTATTACATATCACTGCCATCATTAGTGATGCTGGCGATGCAAGAAATTGGCACACCTATGACCGGTTGGCCATTAAAGACTCTTGGTTTGGCCCCTTTATCATATTTGAGAAGCTAATGTGACCCACAAGTCAAAAGGTTTGCCCGACTAACCCCTTACTTTTAACACTCAAGTGTGTTATGACCTTTGTGTATAAATGTCTCAAAATCCAGAAATGTATTAGCCCTTCAGGCTCTGAGACATCCTGAAAGCTTGTTCTCTAATGACTTCAGATAGCCAAGAAAGGGGATCATTTGAACTACAAATTCTTTGTAACTATTTATTTTATCCTAGAGGTAGGGGGAGGAACAGCAGTCACTTCACTTTTTGTTGGAGATTTGTAATGACATTATATGTATCTAACCTTTAATTAATAAAAGGGGCTTGGTACATTCCGTTCAAACCTGAAAGTAAGGTCATGAAAGTCAAGGGTCACCATAAATCCTTCAGATTTGATGTATGGTCCTTTCTAGGTGCCGTTTGGTTAGCTTTTTTGTGTCTTCCCTGCTCTGATTTTTTTTTTCTTTAGAATCAAATGTACAAGGAGTATGACATAAGACAATTTGCAACCTATAAATATTGTCACCCTTGGAACATAAATTCAAAGCTTTCCCAGCCCTGCAATCTCATCATTTCTTTATATCCCTTTTTTTGTATGTGAACTCTACTGTCAAGGAATAATGATAGCTTGTTCTACTGACTCAGGCAAACCGACATTAGAATATACCTTGCGGGTTCAGAAATCAAATGTATTAAATCAATAAATATTGATATTTAATGTTTTTACTATGAAAGACAAAGCAGGTTGTGCTGAAGATTGCAGATAAGAAGCTTTTATTGTCCTGGAAACTGAGGATGCTTCTTCTGTGCTTTCACTGCTAGGGACTGCGACCAGCTCCCTTCACAATCCTTCAAACTCAAAAATCCTTAAAAATTTATTCTATTTTGCTGTTTGGTAGAGATGGTCACAAAATTTCAACTAGTTCATTTGGGAGTTAATTGCAAAGCCCCAGAACATGGTATCATCACCAAAATTGCTGGAGATGCAGAGAATGTCTGTGGGAACATAACAGCATAATTATTGCAAATTACTGTATATACTCAAGTATAAGCGGAATTTTTCAGTAACCAAAATATGTTGAAAAAGTTATATTAGGCTTCTCACTCTGTGAGATTTTGTGAGTTTATAGGAAAGCTCCTGAACATAGTCTCATCACAACAGTGCTGGATATGTAGAGAAGGGTTGTAGGAACACTTGGAAAAAATAAGTATAGCCCTAGCAAATATTGCACAAGTTAAATTCAAAGTTGGGTTAAATTGGAACCTAACTTTTGCAAACACTGCGTGTGCTAGAGGAGAACTTTTTTTGCAGGGTTCTCACAACCCTTCTTGAAATCTCCAGCAATTTAAGTGACGCTACCTTGCTCAAAGGTTTTTCAATTAACTTACAAATTCAGTTAAAATCCCACAACCAACACTAATATTAATTACATCCTGAAACAAAAGCACATTTGCTGTGCGTTTCTGTGCCTTAGCTGCTGCATTTTCCCTGCTAGACATAAGGGTCAATGCCCATGAGATGGATCAGCCTTCAAGCTCAATATCAGGGACCCATGGTGATTGAGCGTGATTGATGGATCCCGCTCGAAGACAGGGATGGGTGCTAGATAGATGGCCGTGAGCGCACATGAAGAGGCTATCAATATAGTGCATATCTATGCGTGTATGGGCACCTTTATTCTCGAGTCATTCCGTTTTCAGTAAACCTTTTTTCATGTTGACATTATGGGTTTTTGTGTGTAAAATTTTGAGGGAAAAAATTAATGTAATCCATTCTGGAACAAAGCTGTAACATAATAAAATGTGGAATAATCAGGGCTTTTTTTCTGGGGGAACGTACTATTTTAAGCCTGGCCCCGAAATAAGGGCACTGGCTGCAGTGGTCGTGGGTGGCCCGCCGGGGGGCCCCCATGTGTGTTGTTTAGTGGGGGGAAGTGTTGGCCATTCAGCACGGGTTACGGGCGCGCCACAGGCGGGTGATTTAGTGCCTCCCCTCTTCCCCTCCCTCGCAATGTGCAGTGAGGGAGGGGCGGCGCCTTCCCATTGTTTATGGGTGGTGGCCCTATGACGGGGCGTCTCCTCCCCCGTCCATGCTGGAGAGATCTTTCTCTTCAGCGTGGACTGGGGGTGGAGTTCTAGCCGTCCTGAGGGAGGGGAGGCGGCGCGTCTGCCTGCGCTGGCGGGCGCACTTGTCCCCATTCCCCCGAAGGGGAGCTATTTATGGAGCGGACACCCGACATAAAGGGGCGGATTTAGGGGGTAGTGGCCAGGGGAGGGGAGGTGAGTTCCACCACCTTTTCTCTAAGAAAAAAAGCCCTGGGAATAATTAATGTGCCATGAATACTCTGGATGCTAGTTTATTTATGTGAATTCACTGCAATCTCTTCTACATACCACTCTCCCAATAGAAGTTGGAAATAGTATCACATATAGGATTTTTCACGGCTTCTCCTTGGCAGTGTCATATTTATTTTAATAAAAGTATTTCTTTTAATTTTTCAGCAGAGTAAATGTAGGCTAAACTGTTGTGTAGGTAGATACGGTATATGCTGAAATTAATAGTTCCTGCCAACTATCACAGCACGTTTGTCCAGCCAGGGCCACCATCAGGCGAGGTACCCATATCCCAGGCCCAACCATCTAGAAAAATTACCAAGTATGGGGCCCGACATTTCTGATGGTGGCCCTGTGTCCAGCAATCATGCTCTATGACCCGTGGTAATTGAGAAAAGCAAATAATGGAGAAGTGAGAGAAACTGATGTCAGTTTCCTTTTATTTGTAAAAGTCTGTTACCTGAACAGAAGTTCATTTGTTTCCCTTTTTAGGCAGATCACCATAGAAGAAGGAGAGCAACGTGCCAAGGAGCTCAATGTCATGTTTATCGAAACTAGTGCCAAAACCGGATACAATGTTAAACAGGTAGGAGGACATGCCCATTCCATTATAACACTTCTTCAACATTCATGTCACAAAAAAAGGAAAGTTGGGTAGTATGAAATTACCATGTGAGAAGCGTGCAGACCTAGGGCAGCCAATCGTAGCTGAGCTTATGCTTTTGGCACTTTTTCCTAAAGCTGAAGTCCCACTAATGTTTTCTATGTGGCATACTCTATGGGCAGCTGCAGTACTGCCTATCTCTAACTATAAATCTCCATATAGATACTGACAGTATATAGCATGAGCTGCTGATGGGATTGAGGACATGTTTGGGAAACTGTTATGGTTTATATTTGTGAGATTTCACTCAAAGTTTATGCACGCTTTGGAAAAAACATAGAAAGTTAGGGTTAAAGGAAGTGCATACTTTTCTTGTGGAAATAGCATTTCCATTTATATTATGGTCACTTGTACTGGGATTGGGATAGAAGTACTCTTGGGCACAATGTAAATGAACGTGGTGGTCAGAATCACAAGGCAGAGAGTGTCCTATGGTCTTCAGCTAGTTTGCATGGCCTATAGCTGGGTCACTGCAGGGTCTCTTCACAGCTCACATGTACGGGTTTATATTTTGTTATTACCCAATACTGACTCTATAATGTACAAACAAACAATAGAGGACCTGAATTTCTATTTATAGTGATTTACACATATCTACATGGCATGCATATGATATGTGTATCTTACATTGTGATTTCCCTATTGGAAAAAAATCAGGTCAGAGTCTAGAACAGAGGTGTCACAAATTTGACCCACAAACCAAATATTTTTGGCCCGTGGACCGAATATTTTTGGTAGATGTGGCACATCTGATAGATCTGCCTTGTCTGGATCCCCTCTGCCTGCTACACTCACTGAGCTTCTGTACTCCCACCCCACGAGTAGAGACCTATGAGGGCTGGCTGCTCATCAGCAAGTTCTAGCAACATCCATAGTGAGTGGCCCAGAGCATGCTGGGAATTATAGTTTTCTTCTTCCAGAGTGGTACAAAAGCTCAGTGAGTGTGACAAACAGGGGGGCTGTGAAGAAAGCGGATCTTTCTGCCACATCTACCAAGGAAGGAAGGAGGAGTACTAAGTGTGCCAATATGCAAAAATCACAATCCAAAACGTGTATGCATTGCATAGCATATCATTGGCCCTAGCCCCTAGGTGCCCAACCTGTGTCTCAGGGGCCGAATCTGGGGGCCCGTTCTTCAGCGGCCCTCCTCAGTCCTGTCCTGCATAGGGCATATGAACTCATATTGCATCACATTACCTCTGAATCAAAATGTGCATCACCATACTACAGTTTCAGCCAATGCTTAAAGTATAATTTAAAACAAGTTTTGTTATTTGTTATGAAAAATTATTTCTTCTAGCTATGCCTGCTGTCATTTCTTCCTTAAAAATTGCTTATACAAGTCAGTATAGATTGAAAATGTTATGTGCTGCCTTTTAGTGATGACGAGGGCCGCACTTGCCCACCACTGCCCTGGCCTTTGTCCAAGGTTTTACTTTTGGCCCGCTGTGTATTTGACACCCCTGGTCTAGAACATAGTCAGGAAGTAACAGAGAACTCACTGTTCTGTCATCACTGTCAGTCTTTGGTATAAGCCTCAAGACTCCTTGCATCACGTATCTAACCTGAATCTATTGATCAAAAAAGATGGAAGTTTAACATAAAATTGATTGAGCACTGATTGGTCAATTTCGGTAAATTGGTAAATTTCGGTTGATCATTCAAGTATCTGACAGGTTTCTAGATATTTCTATGTTATTTTAAACAATCATATTATAGAGCACGTGCACAGGGCTTTGGAAAGAAATCCATCAGATTTGCATCTGTCACACTTGGTGGTGGTACAATCAATTGATGTTAAACGGGCAGATGATCTTAAAATAGAAAACTTTGTTCCAATCGCAGATCGATCAAACACAAGTTGATTTGTGTATGGCCACCTAAAGTCTATGTTGTGGTGACAATTGTATGTATGGACTAAATTCCTTCTATTTGGTAAGATTAAAGGTAGCCATAGACGTGCAGAATCTCCCTCGATAGATAAGGGATAAACTGCAGCGTGATGATGTCATCATGCTGCAGCCGGCCCTTCAGAGGACCAGCGGGCCCCCTTTGTGTGCTGGACATTACTTTGGATGGGGACTGTCATCCCCATCCAAAGTAATGGTATCGGATAGGAATCTACCAACATGTCGGATCACCGTGAAATCTGACATGTGGGAGATTCCGGGTTTATCTCGTCAGGTGAGCGCACACGATTTTCCGCCCTGCAATTGGTGGTAACGCGTACGATGGTCGATTGGCCGAAAAATCTAGCAGGAATGCCCATGTATGGCTACCTTTTTTGAACTTGCTGTTGCATCTCTAAAACAGGAAGTAAAAAAATATCTTTAAACTGGGTACTGATGTCAAACATAACCTGACCTGTTAGTTGAAAGGTAAAAAAAAAAGGTTTAACCTCAAAGAGATTGTTGCACACTTTCATTTTAATTTGTTTTCAATGCTGAAAGACTTTTTCAGAGCACTAACAGGTAGCTGGTGCTGAAATCCAAACGTAACACGAAGGTAAGTCACCGAACGAAAGAAAGGATCAATGCAGTAAGGTAGATGGGCAGGTCTTGGTTCAGAACTCTCTTCAGAAATTCTCAGAGTATACTTTTATACAGTCTATATGCCCTAGGTGCCCAACCTGCAGCCCAGGGGCCCCATGCGGCCCTTTGGGCATTCTTCAGCAGCCCTCTTCAGTCCTCCACTTGCGGCCCCCGAAACCTACTTATAATGCATAGGGCATAGCAACTCACCTATCCAATGATCCCCCGCTGACACATCCTGGCCCTGAATCTTCTTAGAGTGGGAAGAGAAGGAGAGGTAAGTGACTCACTCAGGGTCAGTGACCCAAAGGGCGTCTGAGCCATTCCCCTGCCTCTTCTCCTCTTTCTGCTCTAAGAAGATCCCGGGCAATGACGTGTTGGTGAGTACCTATGCTCCCACTATCCCAAGGAATGGGGGATAATTGTATAATATATATTGCGGCACATGACCTCAGAATAGGGTATTTAAATTGAAGGTTATGCGCTCCATAGATTTTATCAAATGCTTTGATGATATAGATGTCACAAAAGTGTGCATTACCATACTACATTGTTCCCTAATGCTTGAAGTATCATTATTAACAAAATAATATCTTCTAGCTATGTATGCTTTTATTATTTATCATTTTAAATGCTTATACAAGTCAGGATAGATTAAAAATGTTATGTGCGGCCCTTTAGTGATGCCGAGGGCCTCACTTGTGGCCCTCCATATCAACTTATCAAGTTGCCCACCACTTCTATATGGTCAGCATTATGCATAACAGGTCATGGCCCAGGTCTGCATGGCTTTCGTTATGTTATAATGTTGATCATCATTGTTTCTGTCTATAGCAAAAGGCTCGTTTTATTTTTCTTTGTGTATAGTAAGTACAGTTTACTAGTCTTTGGTTCCAGATGTACTGAGTGTTAGGTTGAGACAATGCTTTATTAGCTAACTGAAGTTATTAGAGAAGGAAGCTTTTGGGATGCTTCTGAGATCTGAGACATGCCTATTGCGTGCATTCTCTAATGACTTCAGTAAGCCAACAAAGGGTATCGGAATACATGGGCAGATTTTTGCATAGATTATTACACAATAGAGCGCCGTGCGCATTCATGGCGCTCTATTGTGCAGAAATCTATACAAAAATCAAGCTGTGTATGGGTAGCTTTGGGTGGGATCAATCCTGCTCAAAGCTGCAGGTTACTAACATGTTGGTAAACCTTGTTCGATATCCTATACCTATAGGTACAAGGACACATGGCACACAACCTAGTACAACAAAGTAAGGTACTGTAAATGGTTAAATAATATGCAATGGAATAAAATAAAAATAAATAAATAAAACAAAACAACAGAGGTTCACAAGGATTGATCTCTCAGGGCCATGTGCTTTCCAGGATGACCTCACTTCCTGGTTAGGGAGGAGACCACTTCCTGCTTACAGATGCTGGAGGGCTCAACAGGAACAATGGGACGCGTTTCGAGTAGAGGCTCTTTTTCAACCAAAGTCTCGGCCGGGCTGCCTGCTGATATCGAGGCAGAAATCTCGAACGTCTCGAAAATCTATGCCCTGTATTCCCGGCATTAAACTCCAAACTTTCTGTGATAATGATCACTAAGAGATTTCCATGATTGGAGGAGATGCTAGTCACATGACTTTGACATGCCTTGTGGCCTGGACTCTCCTTGTTTATTATTTCCTATTTATCTGAAATCATGCACAAATCTGCTTTATATATATGATAGGGTCATATTGCTGACTCTAACATCTCCTTAGCTGGACTAAAAAAGAAGAGCAGTACTGAGGTTGGTTGTGACAGGAACTTGAGACCCACTGAGTGAGGTTCTGGAAAACAGGGAGAATTCTAGCAATATCGGGTGGAAGATAATAACATGGATAACACAGAGTGACTTGCAGTTGTTTTCTTTACAGCTATTTCGCAGAGTGGCTTCTGCACTGCCCGGGATGGAGTGTACAGAGGAGAAGAGCAAGGACGGCAGTATCCTTTATCGTGGAGGCTTTGTTTGGTGCTAACCTCTTTATTGAAATGATATTTTACATCTGTTCTGCATAAAACTAAAGGAGTACATAGAAGTATATCATAGAACAGTGAAGGCGAACCTATGGCACGGGTGCCAGAGGTGGCACTCTGAGCCCTCTCTGTGGGCACGCAAGCTGTCAGCCAGCCAGAACTGCAGCCTATTGGCTCTCAATGCTGTCAGTTCTCTTCCCCTCTCTTCTGATTGC
>CM070035.1:30897363-30919595 GCA_036250615.1 Ptychadena robeensis
GGGGGGGGGGTCAGCCATTACAGTCTTTCCTCAGGTTTCATTTACTGCAGTCATTGAGGGCAGCAATGTTAATCATGCCTGCTGTAATGTAGGGGTTTCCCTCCGTAGCCCTGAATGGAAATGAATGACACTGGAGCGAAGGGTAATCCTTAGAGGAAGACCTCTGCCTGTTGGCCTAAAAGGTAAAATTTAAGGGATAGCTAGCAAAACTAAGAAAAGAAACACTACGATGTACTGTACTGCCAAATAGCTAACTATTTAATTAGAGACATTTACTTGGACTGTTTCTCTACTATGGTTGGTTGAAGTGACTTGAAGCAAAGGGTTTGACCAGGCTAAGATTCAGCAGGAAAACTGTGGCATCCAGTGCATGTAGTGGAATCCTACCCCTTCCATATTCTAGCACATGGCATTTTATTACTACCCATGCAGAATCCATTTACCTATGCTGGTATTATTGTCCTTTAGAGTCCATACTGCCACCCCCACTCAATCACATATTTGGGGTGTATTACATACAATAATATTGCCAAACATATTAGGACAAGCTTCCAAAACAATGAATTCAGGTGTTTAATTTACATCGATGGCCATCGGTTCTCAACTAACTACTTAGGCAATCCTCCTGTTCAGCTATCAAGAACTGACAAGGGGTCATTCCTTAGAAGAGAATACAATCACCAGTGTAGTCCAATGTCATAATGTCAATGCAGCAGATCATATTTGACATTTCGTTCCCCATAATTTTTGTTCCCACAATAGCCTAATGCAGCTGCTGATAAATGGAACAAACAAGGGACACAAGCACAACCCTAAACATGGCATTTATATAGCGTACAGACTCTACTGTAAACAAAATAATTCCTTTTGTCAGAATATGCTTATATATAGATTACAGGTTAAATTTTTGTAAAATAAAACAGGACACATTACAATTTACTTAATACTTCTGCTTTGGATACTTTATTATAGACCCCCCTCCCCCCCAAAAAAGCAAAAAAAAAAAAAAAAAGCTGCCAACCAGAAATACTGAATAAATACTCCAGCCAGACACAAAAAATTCCAGCATATGAAAAGCAGGGTCGGCATACTGAACATAGGAGTCCAACAGTCATCACGGATAGTCTATAGCGGTAGTCAGGCTAAAAGGTATTTTTATGTTTCAAATCCTGTCAACATGGATAAGGTGCTCACATGACATTATCTGCCTTTCCATTCAAGTGTCACATTCTTGGAATATCTATATCATGCCAGTTTGGCCAGCCAGCCCTCTACATTGCTGAGGTTGGAATCCCCCTCCTCCTCTTTACTGTCCCGAGTGCTACATTCTAGAAATTCCACTTTCATGGGAAGCTGAGAGAAGTCAAAGTCTTTGCCTTTCTTGCCAAGCTGTGCGGAAGATAGGGAGCCACTGCTTTCCAAGGTGCTGGGTGCAGCCATCTGGGTGACACGCAGTGTGTTCCTGTAGAAAAAAAAAAAATAAGTAGATAACATATATACTGTATGTGACAACTGTAGAAGTACTTTCCCAGTTATTGTACATTTAGTGTGCTACAAAATCCATAAGCGTATTGAACCAATCAAATAAAAGTGCATGCAGTACCCAGCAAAAGACTGGCCATAACACTATTTTCAATCCGTTTTGTGGATATACATTAAGCTAGCCATACACGTGTCGGATTCCATGGCCAATTGATCACTCACCGATCGATTCCGGCGATCTCAGCGGGAATCGGAGCTCCGATCAATCAGCCAATTAAGAGTATCCGATCGCGGCATACCACCTTGTCCCATGGATTCCTGGACGGATCCGTGTCCGATCGCTAACTTCCCAAATGGCAACTCCCCCTGATGTGTGTAGAACCGGATCAGAAAGACCAACATGTTGGTTCTCTGTCGGATCCGATTCTGAGCCTCCGATCAATTGGACGCGAACGATCGGACAAGGTGGGCTGCACGCGATTCCGGCACGATCGTTTCGCGTGCACAGCCCGGAATCGATCGGGCCGGAATCCGGTGGGAATCCGACCCATGTATGGGGGCCTTTAGATATTCATTACACATTTGGGATGCGGCTCAGAAAGCAATCCGCGACCAGAGACAGGCACACTGAGGACAATGGGAGCGGTGCTGGCGCGACTAAAAAAAACGCACCACATCCGCTCTCCAATTTGCTCTAGTGAATGCCTCACCTGGAATCCAATTAAAGTCTATCACCTAATATTATGTAAGACCACTGGGGATTAAAGAGCCATGTAAAGTGTAGTAGACCCAGGCCTTTTGCAAATGCATGGTGTACAGAGCAACAGCATTTAGAAGGATCCCAAAATGAGACTGTATGTAATATTCCATCATACGGACCCTGTTATTCCCAAGTTCCCCATCTCCTAACAATACATTTTCTTCTGTCTGGTTTTTGGGCAAGAAGATGGTTTGTTTTACTGGTCCCTCGGCTAAAAGAGGTTCTCTTAAATGTATGACTTTGAATTATTATTTGGTCATTTCCGTGGTTTTAAGGTTGAATGATGAAACTGCTCCATAGAAGATATATATTGCCACTGCAAATCAATATCATTCAACATGCAGTACTTACAGTTCCTTTTCCAGCTGTTGCTGTATCAGTTTGGCTGACTTGGCCATTGAGATATCTGTTGAAAGAGAACATATTAGAGGGTTTTGCACATTCCCTCCTGGAAAAGCATGTATGTGTTAGTGTACGTTGCCCTAACATACCAAATACAATTGATAAATGTGCACTTACACTGCTGTGTCCCATAAATATACTTTGGGGGCAATTTAGCCTCACTCCTATTACTACAGTCTACAGCAGGGCTACTCAAATATAAATTTGAAAGGTCCACTTACCAAATTTCCATTAAGTCTGAGGTCCGGAGTTTAGAATTTTACCGCGCACTGCCAGTGGATCGGCACATTTATATAAATATTCTCCCTACAGTCTATACAGGACACAGTCTCAAACATATGTTTTCAATAACTAGACAAGGGGCACCTCACAAGTATATATTGAGGGGTCAGTGGTGGGTAAAAGGGGTAGGAGGACCTGAGGAGCCCTGGGATGGCCATTTTCTCTGCTCACAAAGCTTTCTTTACGAAATATTGATATAAATTCAAGCTTTTATTAACCTTCCTGTGCCGGGCCGCCATCAGAAATTTCGGAGCCCCATACTAGGTCATTTTTCGGGGCCCCATACCACTAGCATGAGGCGTGGCTGAAGCATCGGCTCAGGCTCTCACTAGTAAGTATGGAGGGGACAAATGAGCAAGCATGGGCAAGCAGGAGTCCACATGAGACCCTATTTGGGTCCGGATCCGGACCTGGGTCCGCCTATTGACTACTCCGGGTCTACAGTGTACTGCTTACTGTGTACCTTCAGCTCCACTCCCCCACCTTCCTCCAACACTTCCCTATGTCATATCACAGACAGGGACACACCTTGCTTGTTGCATGCAATTAGTATGGGTGGGGTGTTCTTCTGTAGGGTGGCATCTGTTAGAATATGGTAAAGGAACTCGGCAACATCTTTAACTTCACGCTGGAATACTGAACTGTCCACCACAAATACCAAGGCCCTGCAAACACGAAAAATAGGATCATTAGGAGAAATCAGAAATACACACTATCAGATGTAAAAGTTGTAGTCTGTTAGAGAGTAATTATGAATCATACTGTACAATATATGTAAAGGGTACATACCAGTTTTCTAATCAGTGAATGGATCTATAATTCTGTTACGATACATTAGAATATAAAATTTGTAAAATAATATGTCTTCAGGCACCATCCACACAGGTGCTGTCAGCATTCTGGAAAGCGCTTGCTTGCCCATGTTCCCTGCTCGGGGAGGGGGTTCATATACTGCCTATTTTGCATTTCCTTTCCAAATGCCAGTGTGACTGGTACCTTAGTGTTTGACCAAGTGTCTTCTAGCGGGGCACTGCCATTATCTCACTTAGGGAGAAGTGTCAGTGAGAGAGGAGGGGTCCACATTGGAGTAGCAAAGTGACAAGTGTCACCAATGGCATTCTTCAACCTATAAAAAACAGAATCTAAATGCCTTCTCTGAATACAATTTGCATAATGATGTCAACATCTCACTGACCACTGATTAAGAGTTGTGTATCAATGCTTTTCATTATATGGTATAACTCAACTAATCAGTAAGGGAGTGCAATTCATTGATAAAATCTGGAAAAAAAGTGTTTGGTTCCTGCAATACATACATATACACACATATATATATATATATATATACACATATATATATATATATATATATATATATATATATATATATATATATATATATATATATATATATATATATATATATATATATATTCCTTTCACAACTCCAATCAAAGTAACTGGCAACATTTGAGTACCTGGCTGCTGTCTTGTACTGCTCCAAGAATCGAAATCTCAAGCTCTCGTGGCCAGGGATATCAACCAATGTAAAACTGGATCCCTATGTACAGAAAAAGAAGACAAGTAACAAGACTTTAGTCTTCAATATAGACAACAACAACACAGCAGTGTTAGGTGAAATACAGAAAATCTAATTTTGCATAATGAAATAAAAAAAAAAGGCAAACTGCTACTTGGGAAATCATTGTGTACATATAGGCAGGGGTGCACAGAAATAGTACTGGTACACGAAATGGTCTTAAACCTAGCTTTGCGTACCTTAATTATGCTTCCTAAGAGCATCCGTGTACTTCATAGACAGGGGAGATGCACGGAGCTGCCTTCCCCCTCCTACCCCCTGCAGTGTGAGAAGCAGTGCTTGTGTTGTGCTTGGATGGCAAGTGCTCTCCAGTGACATCCAGTGGCTGATATTGCAGATTGAGATTACAGCTCCACACAACTTCACTTTATCATTTAAACACAACTGTAAAAGGGGGGTTATTTTATTGCCAATTTTATTGTTAAAAATATACAATTCATGTCACTTAGATAACCGCAGGGAAACTTTAATAACTATAAAAGGTTGCAAAGGGGTGTCAAATTGGGAATGTAAATTACAAATTGAAAAAAAAAAGTTTGGGCTTATAAGTGTTAGGCATGTGTAGTGTAAAATCTGACAGGAGAAAAGTTGCACTACTGAGATATGATGCCGAGATATATACTGAGTGTACATATATATATATATACTGGGGGTTCAAATTGTGTTGTACTTGGTGTACTGTGAGTTTTACATTTGACCCAAAGTTGACCTGTGGATGGAGACAGCTAATCGAAGGCTCAATCAGAAACAGGGAGGTCCATCTGCAGCGGAATCAACCATGCCGGAGGTGATGCAGAGGACAGCGAGTACGACCACCCTACATATGGGGCGAACACCAAAAAAACATCTCCTGGTACTCATCCAAGTAGCTCACCAAAAAAAGTTATGTGCATCGCTGCCTATAGGTATCTGTGTATAGATAATAAAGATCTATGATACAAATTAGAAAACCATCTGAAATAGACAACACTAACAAAACATAATATATCCTTTATCACTGCTTCACTAGGGTACTCTATGTATCTGGCAGAGAAAAAATATTAGTAGAAATTAGTTTGTTACTGAATACCAAATACTGAGGAATGCAAATTCTCCAGCTGATACCATATGAATCTGAATAAGGCACACCATCAAATACTGCATCAAATATTTGTTATAGATGTTACAGACCCAATTTAAGGAAACCATATATGTGCACTGGCAGTCTTGGTTCATAAACTCCTTAGGCTGGATGTAACTTGTACACACTGTACACATATACCAATAAAGCCCTTCTTTGCAGTGGGGTTAATGCAGACCCCCACCGCCCATTCTGCAAACACATGCAGCTAAATAAGAATGGATATAGAAATATATATATATATATAGTGAATGGATAGAGAAATTTATATATACAGTGAGCACCCAGTCACCAGTGGGCATCAAGCCGAAGGTGACTTAACCTTCTGAGCGTTTCGCCCATGGCACGTTTTTTTTTTTTTATAACCGTGCCACGGACAGTCGCGGCGGAGCACAATATGCTCCGCCATGATTGCCTGCCCAGCTGAAGGTTGTAAACATAAGTCCGGCGTCACTGGAGACATCGGACTTATGCTGGAAAAAGGCGACGCCCCTCCAGTTACATGGAGGTCTATGGCGCCACCGCCCCCTTCGCATCACCGGCCGACGCTCCTGACCGCCGTAAGAATCTGGTGGTACCTAGAGCGTGGCTCTAGTTAACTGGGGCTGAGTTTCATGATGCATGAAACTCAGCATGAGTTACTTCGGGCTAAACGCTCAGAAGGTTAAAGGGGACTTTTACATGGCAGTGACAAATGACGAATCACACTCAAACATGAAATTTAAAAAAAAAACATTGTTCCACATGTTTTAAATTAAGGTACACGAGTCTATACACATAAATGTTTTTCCAAACAGAACTGATGAAATCTTGCATACAATCTTGGTGTGTTTCATGACCAATGTTGCTTCATCAAGAGGAAAACAAGACGAATAAGCTTAAAAGAAAACCATAGAAATATCTAAAATACTACTCCAGTAGAATGGAATGTGTTGATGACATAGGACTCAAGTAGAGAGCACCCTCCTGGCTTCCGTTGCCTGGGGGTGGCGTCGGGGCATCCCCCGAAACTTGACGCACCACAGAGGTACCATAATAATGCTCCTTTATTTATCTATTACTCTTTATGTATACCTCTCATTTCTAGCTCAACTAAGGTTTTCCTTATGATTCTCTTTTAAGCTTATTCATCTTTTCCTCCTGAAGGGACATTGGTCGCAGAACGCGTCAAGATTGTATGCAAGTCCAAAGACTTCTACAGTTCTGTTTGGAACCACATTAATGTGTTAGACTCGTGTACCTTAATAAAAACATGTTTTTTACATACCATGTTTGAGTGTGATTTAGGATTTGTCACTGCCATGTAAAAGTCCCCTTTAAATCACCTTCGGCTTCATGCCCACTGGTGACTGGTGAATTTTCTATATATTTACTCTGGGATGATATCGGTTTAACATGTATTTAACCCTGAACGATTAAGAGTATATTCTGTTGTTTACATAAGAATGGAGGTGTGCTTCATTGCTGACAGCACTCAGAATCTATGCTCTAACACCCCCTATAATCAGGGGTGCACATAACTTTTTTAGCGAGCTCCTCAGTTAAGTACCAGGAGATGGTGTTTGGTACTCACCCCATATGTAGGTGGTCTCCCTCACTGTCCTCTGCATCTGCTTCCTACATGGTAGATTCTGCTGAAGATGGACCTCCCTGTTCCTGATTTAGTCTCCAATTAGCTGCCTCCATCCACAGGTCACCAGCTGGCTTTGGGTCAAATGTAACTCTCACAGTACAACACGTTTGAACCCCCAGATCTCATACCTCAGTAGTGACACCCTGACATTTCCTGGGTTAGTAACTAACCCCTGAGACTACCTGCAGTCCAAATGTCATCCTTTCATAGTCATATTCCAATTAACACACACTTTCATTCCCAATTTCACACCCCTAACGGCAACCTTTTTATAGTTATTCATGTTTCCCTGCGGTTATCCAAGTGACATAAATCGTATACATGTAACATTTAGCTGCGGCCGCCCAGTCACAGAGCCGGCAAGTTGTTAGTACCCATATGAGCTTTGTAACAATAATGCAGGTACACACAGCTAGTGTTTGGCCCCTTTTGAGTACCAGAGTACCACTTATGTGCACCCCTGACTATAATACATACTTTCAGTGTATAAAGAATTGCATCGTGGGAGGATTTAGGGGTTACTAAACCTTACTTTGTCACTCTTTGCTCTGTAAGCAGCAGAATTGATGGTGATAGAAGTCTGTGTTTTCAGGAACTGGCCAGTTAAAAGCTGAAACAAAACAAGAACATTTATTAAGCATAACAATTGAAGTAAACTAAACTTTCACTAAAAGTAGTAGCAGTCAGCCCCCTAGAATGTGTTTTTGCTTTTGTGATTGGTTTATATCTTTCTCCAGAACTGGAGAAACTCCTTTAGGTACAATAGACTGCACACGAAACAAACATTTTCCACTGGAATGGAGCTTTTCTCTTAGACAGTTTTACAAGACCAAACATCCACAAGAAGTTTTTCTCTGTAGATCCAGATCTCAATCCAGTGATGCTCTGCCATCTCTGCCAGCATCACAGGATCCAAAACTGGCTGGCTGCTAGGCTCAATGGGATTAAGGGAGGTAGACATCAGAAGTGACGTCTACCTACCCAAATCCCCTTGTACCCGGAGCTGGCCGCAAGTCACAGGATTTGAACAGATTTCACCAGTTTTTTTTTTTATATATCTCCCCTATTATCGGCACCACCAGTGCCGATAATAGGGAACAGATACAGATGTGGTAGGTCTGCTTTAACCGCCCTAGCGTTCAGAACGGCACCATCTCATCCAGCGCTGCTACTCCTACTATCGCACTGGACGAGATAGTGCAGTCCTGTACACATCGGGGCACCGACTTACAGTTTTGCGCTGTCCCGGATGCAACATGCTGGCAGCTGGATCCTCCATCTCTCCCCCCCCCCCCCCCCCCCCCCCCCCCCCCCCCCCCCCTCTCCGAGTGACGTGATGACGTCACATTGGGGAGGCGGCGGAAAATTTGAAAGTAAAAATTGCATGAAATCAGTTTTCTTTGTAGAAAACTGATTTCAATGTGCATCTATGTACTAAATATCGCCAAAATAAAAAGTCTCTGGTGCCCCAGATGTGCCCATTTGCATTTAGTACATATCAGTATAGCTTTGTGCCCTGATTTTTGTGTTTTCTCATAAATTTTATTAAAATTTTTTTTTTTATTTTACATAATTGTTTCAAACATGATTATATTCAGGATGTCTACAACATAAAGAAAAATTTACAATTGAAGTCTATGGTGCACTTTTGGTACAGAAATCTGGACCTCAGCAGTGCGCTAGGGAGGTTAAGAAGAAGATCTTACTAATATGAGCAAAAAGAACAATAACTATTCCCATCAATGCTACCTTTTGTTATACTTTAGGGGAACTTTTTAGACCTCCCACACACTCCCAAAAATACTGCATCTGCCTTATTCAGTAACACACAGTAGTTAAACCCATAGCAAATGATAAGCAATTACTTGTCATGATGAAAGTGGGTTCAGTAAATTCACCAAAGAAGATCGCTATGATTGTCTCTGGTAAAAATCAAATGTCTGAATAGTTGTCTTCTTATCATCATCTATACAACTGCGTCTCCTGTTTGTCCCCTCCCTCCATAGAACAGAATGAGCACTGTAGAGTACTTGTCTACTCTCCTGTTGCTGTCAACTATCATGAAAGTTCCCCCCCCCCCCCTATTGTATACTCTGTTCCCCAACCTATTAGACTGTAAGCCCAACCGGGCAGGGTCCTCTATTCCTCCTGTGTCATTACCTGTACCTGTGTGTTATATTGTGTTGTATCTCCACTCTAATGTATTGTACAGCGCTGTGTAATATGTTGGCGCTATATAAATAAATGATAATCATAATAATAATAATGAAAGTTGATTTCTAGCAACAATCATTGTAAAAAGAATAAAAAACAAGCGCTGGAAGCAGGTACCTAGAGATGTCTGTATCATGGTCCTGGACCCATCACACCTTGTAATGCAAGACACACATTTTCTTTCATGTCTAAAAGTGAAGTGCGATGTCTTTGTTGGCTTAATATCTTGATAGATGCACCATATGGCACAGTACGGCTAGTTGAATCTTAAGAATGTTATACCTACTATAATATAATATAAAGGTCCCCATACACCATACAATTTTACCATACAATTTCTGTACAAGCAACTTTTCTTCTACCAAAACCATGTAATATGAGGACCTTTCTAAACCTTCTAATCACTATGTATTCTATCAGGGAGGCCACTATACTACACAGTTGTGGGTAGATCTAATGGAAATTGTATGGAGTGATCTTAAGGTGTATGGGGGGCTTTAGAATGTTATAGAAATATCGTACCCGGGTCAACAGCAAGGTCTTTCCAGAGTCAGACAGACCAACAAGTAGAATGGCTCTTCTTTTTGTCTGACTCCGTCGCAGAACCTTCCACAGCACTAAAAGGAAAAAAAGTTATTAATACAATTGCACATAATATAACAACAAAGTCAAACCCATCTTCTATAAACAACCGGAGTCTGTTAATTCCTTGGTGTTAGGCTATGTATGTTTCTATGGCGTTTAGGGGTGTTGGCGCATCCCATACATGTGCATGACTTCCCACTGCCCCTGTTCACATGGCTTTAAGCGGGTCAGCCGGCCTAGCAGACAGCATAGGTTGACGTACTGCCCTGCATTAACCTCTTGGCTGGCGTTTAGGCATGTCGGCACAACCCATACATGTGCGTGACTTCCCACATCTTTCAGCAGGTCAGTTGGCCAAGCAGACACCGTAGTTTGATGTACTGCCCTGCTTTAACCTCTTGGCTGGCGGACCTGCTGAAAGCCGTGAGAACAGGGAAGGTGATAAATCATGCATATGTATGGGATACGCCGACATGCGATTAACGCAGGGGGTATCGGCACATCATTAAACGCCATATAAACATAGCCTTACACTCACAGATGTGTAGCCCCAATGTAGCTTACAAAGTTATGTAGGAGCTCTGCTCTGACCACTGTAGAAAAGTGAGCAGACAATTTGAAACATTTATGGAAGAATCCCCTCCCTGCTATAAATACCCCCCCCCCCTTACTAAACATAGTAACCATATGATACATATGGCAGACTCAAGACTTATTGATTTCAATAATTATGTATATACATTGGGTTATTTTTGCTTTAGGTTATTACTATTTAAAGCAAATCTCTAGGATACAATCCCCCCCACTGATTGCTCTTTCTCTTGTTTACAAAACCTTTATAGTGAAGTAGAGGGGTGTATGTGGTGTAGAAATATGGGGAGTGTGGTGCTGGATCAGCACTCCCCCACATTATTAATGTGTCAGGAGAACTGGGCTAAATAAGGAAATTAACACATTTGTTAAGATGGGGGATGGGAGTGATCATTGGTCAAAGATAGAGATTACAATGAGGAGCTTCAGATCTCACACTGGACAACACAGAGATGTCACCTATCATGAAGCCCCTGTGTAATAACATGACACGTGACTGGACGGTACTCATGTATGTACTATCATTCAGCGACAGCTACACACATCACTCATATCCACCCTCAGCACATTGTTTCTGTCCCTCACACTCCGCCATTACTCACGCAGGCTGACCAGCACGACCACTATGGCCACCACCACAGACAGCACGGTGGGGTCTTGTCTCTGTAGTTCTTGTTTTATGGATTCCATGTCCAGCGACCACTGAGGACTCCCGGCATCCTGCATCGCCGCCATAGCTGTCACCAGCAGCACATGCGCAGTCCACCCTCCACGCACCACTTTGCGCGTGCGCCTCGCCTCCCGCTACGTGTCCCTTTACTCCAACCAGTGACAGTGACTTCCGGGGTGCGCGTAGCATGCCGGGAGCTGAGCGGACGCGTGACACAGAATACCGTGGTTGTAGTGCGGGCGGGGTTATGTGGAATGGCACACAGCGGCGTATGTGTGCTATGTACGGACTGAAATACACACCGGGCTCTAGTCTGAGCTCATACCGCCCGGTACTAGGCGGTCCTCACTAGGAGTGACACGTGATCTCTATTCCCTCCATTCCACTTTCATATAGCCACGTGTTTATGCATACTATCCTTCATCGTTGTTGCTTTCTTCAAAGTAAAGTTTATAGTGACACGAAGTAATAATATAGAACGTCCAGGGTGATATGGGGTGAGCTCAGACTCTGAAGTGTGCACTTACTATGAGTCCGGAGACACGCCAGGTTTATGTTCCTATGCTCCATTGTATATACAAGGCTATAAAGGAAGATATGGGTATCTAAACCTGCATGCCCACTATGACATTTACCTATAATGACATGTACAATATGTGTACGTTGAGTCCACATCATACCCATAGAAATAAAGGGGCAGCATTATCTCAACAGTTCAGTAACACTCCACCTTTATGCGTAAACACGAGCGCATTGGGAGCTGTGAACATGTCACATTCATGCGTCCATGATGCCAAATGAAGACCTAAGCCTTGGCTTGGTTCCAGTTGGACAAAATATCAGGACGGGGCCGACACTGACCTTGTAAACAATGGGCTATGGTGTCTACACAATAACAACACAACTTATGATGTGTGTGATGCTCAATGGGCGCTACATATGATGCATACAATATGGCTCCATTTACTAGTTAGAAAGACTTAACAAAAAGGCATGTATATCCTACCAACAACCCATGCACATGTGCTTGTGTATATTCTCTATTAAACATGAATGTCCTGCTGTAGCACAATGCATGTGACAGAACATATGGCAGCAGATGTTGTAAAACAACACATCTGGATAAAGTAAGGGAACAATCTTTGGCTAATTTCAAAGAAAAACTAGGGGTTTAAGCTTTCATATTCAAGAAGTGTACAGTCCATAGAAGGGTGCCTCTGCCCAGGTTGGATTCACGATGGGGTTGTCTATAGTTTGGTAAACCCTAACAAGGGCTCTTTCACTTTACCACACAATGTATAATGTGGCCCTATGTTAGCTCTGGGATTAAGGCAGCATTTGTACATTCCTTTTTCTGTGTTAGAGTAACCAAACTGCCCCCCCCCCACCCCTTGTACTCGAGCACTTGCATACAATGTTTAAAAATGCCCCCATTCTCTCAGTATTGGGCAGGCCCCCAAAAAGCACCCAGTAACGCCTCATGTTATGTCTTCCTGGCCATGTCACCTGTTTGGGCGTTCAGGTGCGAGTTGGAATGCCCTCTAAGTTCCCTTATATAGTCCCAGCCCCAGTTCTTGGTCTCTTGGACATGTTAGTGTCAGTTTGCTATGTAGCCCACCCTTTAGTACTATTTGGATGTCCTAAAAGTTACTGTGTGTCCCTGAATGGGTGACAAAAGTTAAGGGCTTTGACAAGTTTCTACCGCTTTGCTAACAAACTGAGGAATTTTGGTAGGGAGCAGTTCTGGAGTGGCCTAAATCTCATTATTTTCCCTCAGTAATATTTTTTACACAAGACATAAAGCCCCCCAATACACCTTACAATCTTACCATACAATTTCTGTACAATCCACTTTTGTTCTTCCAAAACCATGTAATACGAGGAGCTTTCTAAACCTTCCAATCACTATGTATTCTATCAGGGAGGATCCGGAACTACATAGCAGTGATACATACCTTCCAATCACTATGTATTCTATCAGGGAGGATCCGGCACTACATAGCAGTGATATATACTTTCCAATCACTATGTATTCTATCAGGGAGGACCCAGCACTACATAGCAGTGATACATACCTTCCAATCACTATGTATTCTATCAGGGAGGACCCAGCACTACATAGCAGTGATGTATACCTTCCAATCACTATGTATTCTGTCAGGGAGGACCCGGCACTACATAGCAGTGATATATACCTTCCAATCATTTTGTATTCTATCAGGGAGGACCCAGCACTACATAGCAGTGATATATACCTTCAAATCATTATGTAATCTATCAGGGAGGAGCACTACATAGTTGTAGATCTAAATCTAAAGGACATTGTATGGAGTGATCTAAAGGTGTATGGGGGGGGGCTTAAGACATAAGAAAGCTTCTACCAAAATGATGCTAGAGATGATTCGACTTAATCAAGATTTCGACTTAAGAAATTTTAACTTGCCTTTGAAATTAATTGATGCAAAAACTATTTGCATTTTTTTTGTAGCATATCCTCAACCATTCTCTACATCTCCAGCAAGTTTGGTGATGATACCATGTTCAAGGGCTTTTCAATTAATTCACAAAGTTGATCTGGTTGAGTTTTTCACGAAAATTCAACCATCTCTAAATTTTACAGGAATATAAAAGTTCCAAAAACAACTTTTTGCCTCTTTGTATCACTTTGTATCACATATTATAACTAGAGATGGGCGAACACCAGCCCGGAGTGTCCGCGAACAGGGCGGGTCGAACTTTTAAAGATGTCCGCCGTCCGCCCTGTTCGCGGACACATTCAAATTCCCCGCCTCTAGGCGGGGAATTTGAATCGGAAAAACCGGATGTGACGTCAGTGACGTCACATCCGGTCCATGGAACGCATCCTGGAACGCATCGTTCCTGGTTGCGGGAGCCGGATGTGACGTCACTGACGTCACTTCCTACTCTGAGCCGGAATCTTCACTACAAGACCGGCTTCATGCCCGGTCTTGTAGTGAAGACATTCTTCCTCCGGCACGATCTCGCAGGTTCTGATCCTGCCGGAGGAAGAATTTAGATCTTCTTCTGGCCGGCGAACAGGACGGGTCGAACACCCGTACTGTCCGCCGGCGAGGCGAACGGCGAACATGCCGAGTTCGCGGCCGAACTGTTCTCCGGCGAACAGTTCGGTCCATCCCTAATTATAACATGAAACTACTGATTGCAGCACTGCTGATTTATTTTTATTATTACAACAACTTTTTTGTATTTCTTGAGGAATGGTGCAGCTGAACAATGTGATCCATTCAAGCCGTTAAGTGAATAACAGAAGGTAAGTAGCTTTGTCCATAGACATGAAGGGTGGTCAGTAGATCATTCTTCATTGCCTGACCCTTAACAGCTGTGGAATTTACAGGCAGTGAGTAGTTCTGTTGAGAGAGAGATAAAGGTTAGAAGGAATGATTTTCTCACTGCAAACATTACTGTACTGACAACTTCAAGAGCTTTGATGTCCTCTCTAGATCTCCTTTTCACGGTTGGTTTTAACTGCCTGATGAAAGAACAATTAGCCTTGTGGATGCAACATAAGGTGTCGCCTGGACAGTTTTCAGGCTTTGGACCTTTCATAGGGTCATTATCAAAACAACAAGTTTGCAGGTGCTCGAGAAAGGTAACAGTCTGGGAAATCTAACCTGTGGGGGACGCACGCGCAGACGCGGTGCTCGTGAATATGCGCGTGTGACTAGCACCCGCCCTTGGTCGTTAATTTTACCAATAGCACAACCCTCCCCCCCCATTGACAGGGGGCCCCAGGCAAAAATTTGCATAGGGCCCCCCACAGTCTTGAAACACCCCTGGCAAACATACATCATATACTTCAATTAGACTTGTATTGAGAAGTTAACCTCCCTAGCGCTCTGCTGAGGTCCAGATTTCTGTACCAAAAGTGCACCAAAGACTTAAACCGAATATGTTTTGTATGTTGTAGGCCTGTAAGCCAAAATTTGTACAAGGGTCTAGTAGACATCCTGAATATAATAATGTTTGAAACAAACAAATTTATGATAAAATCTCTAAAATACTTATGTTGTATGAAATATTTCAAAACATTGAATACATTGTCTGTATTCATATTTATGTTTTTTTATATTCATAATAAAATTTTTATTCAATTGGAAATGTGTTATGTGTTTTTGTTTTTACTTTGAATTGTATCACTGTATCCAATACAATGCCCTTTGGCACTCTCACTGAGAACACTGTTCTGATTTCCATTTGAATATCCTGCCCCCTCCCCCTTTGATGGGGTGTCTGCTCTCCTCCTCCAGCTTCTCCTTCAGATCGGACCCGTAGCAGCACAGAATAGTAAGTTTGCGCTGCCGGGGATCTGATCTTCACCTGACCTGACGGCTCCATCTCGACCATTGCTATACTGACAAGTCAGCGCTGGACGAGATGGAGCCGTCAGGAACAGCAGGAGGGTAAATATATATGATCATGGTAAATTTACATAACTTCATTTACAAAAGATAAAAGAAATAAAAAGTGAATATAGTGCTAATACCTGATGTACTGGAACATTTATTTAGAGTGGACACAGCTGAGAAGTATGACTTCCCCAGGAAATCCTCTATTGTGGTTTTCTGGTCAACCTCAAGTAAGCATTGAGTGGAGTCTTTGAAGAGTAGATCCTTTCCTTCCTTGGTGCCAAACAACTGAAAACTCTGTCTCTTGCTTCCATTACGCCCAAATAGAGCCTACAATTATGCAAAGAAATGTGTTAAAGCAACAGTAATTCTGAAAAACTCTTTGTAAATTAAGGTGCAAAAGTATCTTGATATGAGAAAAGTTTGGAAGTCACTAAATAGACTGGCCATTTAAAATTTGAGTTTGGATGTAGTTACATATTAAAAAGATGAGAAGGTGCAATAATTCTTGATCCAACACATGAAAGTTCTAATGCTTGTATAAGTTGAATGGTAAGCGATCAGCTAAAACCTAGATGAAGTATGTATCTATGCAAGATGTTTTATATTTGAATGAATGTGCATTTTACTCTATCCACTCGGTTAACACTGTTTTTTCTTCCAAGCCGGCCTGGTAACTTGCCAATTCTATGTTGTAGTCAAGCAATGCGGCTTGGTTACCACCAAGCTAACAACCTGTCATATGGCAATGAAGGAGTAGCAGCTGAAGTGACTGTTAAGTGTATCTTGCCAGCTCTACTACTCTGTTAGCATGATTCATCAGCAAATAGATGCAACCGTATGGCTGTAGTAATTTGTTGTGTTGTGTTGCCCAAGGCTATGTTTTCACAGTGTTATGGGCTCAATTGACACCCCCTGCGTTAAGCACATCCTTGACAGGGATGTCAAAGTAGCCCATCCATAAACACACCTACCGCTCTGACTGTTTCTGCGACGTTGAGCCGGTCTGATGGTTGGAAGGTAACCTAGTGCAGTACGTCAACCTCCAGCCAGTGCGTTAAGCGTGTATATGGATTGGCTGAGTCGACATAAGGATTGTGCTTAACGCAGGGAGTGTCGACGGAGCCCAAATGCCATGGAAACCTTCAATGTGAGTTTAGTGTCCCTCATTGACAACGCAAGTATGGGTGTGTTAATGCAACCATAGGTAATGCATTGGGCATTCCATTGCATTTTTGATGCATTTAAACAGGGAAAAATTCCCCTGGCGCTGCATCAGAAATGCATCTCTTATGTGTCCTAACACGACCCCCACCTAAAGTTGTATGCTTAAACGCAAGGCAACCGTATCCTTAACGCATAGTGGAAACAAAGCCTAAGAGGAAGGGTAACATTAAAATCATGTGATGGGGCTTAGGTTTAGGGACTGGCTGCACACACATGTACTGGCAGAAGCAAAAAATTCACATTTCAGAATCACCATTTTGTTTTACTAGCTGTTAAAGTGTGTTGTGCCATTGATGCCAATGTAATTATTAAATGCTTGGGAGGGGAAAGGGTGGCGCCAATTGGATATGGATTCAGCACCTCTTGAATTGGTGGAAACATTGAAAATAAAAATAGCAGTGTATCCATAATTACCCAAATTACTTAGTTTATCAATGAACTTACCTTGTGATACAAACGGAACAGGTTGCAATGTTTAAAGAGTAATATGGATCATATTTTGTTATTATATTACTATATCAGAGATACTTATTGTCAGTTACCTGTTGTTTAGTAACAATTCTTGCAACAATGTTCCTTTTGTCTGGCCGAGAAACCACAGCATGTGAAGGAACCTCTGCTAAGTTGCAAGTCTTGTAGTCAGCGACTGAGGCGCGAGAGCCATCAGGGCATAGGAGCTCAAAATCGTTTAGTTTTATCTTTTTTGCCCAATCTGCAGGATTTCTGCCTGTAAGTAAGATAATTAGAATTTTTTTGTGAATATCCATATAATATTTTCAACACAGTTAAGAAAAAAACAAGGTCTGTGAAAATCACTCCTAAAACCATAATCAGTGTTGTCTATTATACGTGTTAGTTTATAGAGAGTTTGGAGTTCAAGTGATACCATTTATTGGCTAATAGAGATGGGCGAACACCGGCCCGGAGAGTCCGCGAACAGGGCGGGTCGAACTTTAAACAAGTCCGCCGTCCGCCCTGTTCGCGGACACATTCAAATTCCCCGCCTCTAGGCGGGGAATTTGAATCGGAAAAACCGGATGTGACGTCAGTGACGTCACATCCGGTCCTTGGACCGCAACCTGGAACGCATAGTTCCTGGTTACGGGCGCAGGATGTGACGTCACTGACGTCACTTCCTGCTGCAAACCGTTTTTTTCACTACAAGACCGGCTGCACGCCCGGTCTTGTAATGAAAAGATTCATCCTCCGGCACGATCACACAGGTTCTGATCCTGCCGGAGGAAGAATTTGGATCTTCTTCTGGCCGGCGAACAGTACGGGTCGAACACCCGTACTGTCCGCCGGCTGGAGGATCGGCGAACATGCCGTGTTCGCGGCCGAACTGTTCTCCGGCGAACAGTTCGGCCCATCTCTATTGGCTAACTGAAGTCATTAGAGAAGCAGGTTCATTCGCTGGCACAGGATTTGGCCCGTCTCCCCAACATAGAGTCCTGTAGGGCATTTTTTGCACAATATTAAGTACACTACATATGAGGATCTACAGGAAAATGTTCCCTGTACTCTGCATTCCAACTGTGATCCTGGTACTGGTACACTGTCAGTGCTGTGTATATGAGTACAGGTCTCACACCTGCTCTGCATGCAGAGAGATGTTCCATTGTGCTCTGGGCTGTTTAGGGCACTTCTTACAATTAGTTGTC
The DNA here is from genome assembly GCA_036250615.1 of Ptychadena robeensis. Classification (NCBI taxonomy): domain Eukaryota; kingdom Metazoa; phylum Chordata; class Amphibia; order Anura; family Ptychadenidae; genus Ptychadena; species Ptychadena robeensis. Next base: position 30,915,979 of record CM070035.1, read on the forward strand.
TCAGATTGGGTGGTTGTCTGTACGCAAGTAGAGGTGGTTCTGGGAAAATTTCTCTAAGCCTTCTGTCTTTTTGTCTTCCTAACTCTGACCACTATCTCCACTAACTAATTATTCACTCTCACCTCAATCAGTCTAGTGTGTCTTGAGAAAACATTTTCTTTTATTATATTTATATCCTTGTAACTTTTGTGTATAAATGTGAGCTTCTAAAACCAGAATTGTATTAGCCTGAAGAAGGGATCTGCGATATCCTGAAAGCTTGCTTCTCTAATGACTTCAGTTAGCCAATAAACGGTATCGCTCCAAACTCTATATTTATCGATGGCTAACACGGTACAACACTCTACTATTACGTGTTAGTTTATAAAAAGACTTCCTGCCAGAAGCACAAAGCTCACTAATTTATTATATACCAAAGCAACAATTCCCCCAAATAACTGATATATTCAACCAATATCTGCTTTATCAGTTTATAATTATATAACTATCATTGTATATATAATAGGAGGTGTTGAGTACACCTGTTTTCTATCTTTTCCCATTGTGAGCCATTTATAAGGAGACCCGGAGTCACAGCAGTACTACGCTGCATCCTGTTGAATGCAGATGTCCTGCTGGTGAATTAAACAGACCTTTCACAGATAAATATGCCATTTACCCTAATGAGAAATCATGGGTGATTCATAATTTGATCATATATTTAGATCTTTTCTTTTTCTTACTATATTTTTAGCCAGTTGGTCTCTTGAAGAGCACTATGCTCTCTTTCCAGGTCTCGCTTTGGAGGGTGACTTTTCCCTCCCAGTGAGGTAAGTGACAGTGTGATTTAAGCTTGAAATATTTCATTATGTATATAGGATTAGGATGGTCATTGTGGGTGGACAGGATATATGTTTTATCCTGGCACCTACCTAATTTCTGTATAAATTTTCATGAATATGGTTCCGTGGTCTCCCCCTTTTTGTCTCCCAATCCCTCTCCGGTCTTTCTCTTACCCTTGTGTTAGGGGAGAGTAGACACCATCTTGGAAAAGTAAAGCTAGGTATACACAGCTCAATTTCTTAATAGATTCTAGCATAATCACATTCACGGTGCTTGATTGTGCTCGAATCTATAAAAAGTTTGAGCCAACTCGGTCGAACAGGGCTCCAACATGTTGGTAAACCCTGTTCGATTCCTATTATGAAAGTATCGGATGGGCTGTCAGCCGCAGAAGTGGTTCAGCTTGATATCAGATGTATCGCCGTAGTCGGGCATCCTCGGTTTGCAGGAAATTCGAGCCATGTGTGCCCGGCTTAAGAGGTGTTGCTTTGTATAGAGCAAATCACCTTAAAGATGGCGGAGCGATCCTAAATCCTGCAGTGGTCTGGTGGTTACAAGGGCTGTTATGATGTTATAACCAAATCTCACTACACAGGAGCAGACCAAGAGTTCAGAACTTAGCAAATGTCTTATATGAACATCTCCCTTACTTTACAAGAGTCATCAGTATGATCCTAGTACTTTGATGTTGTTTTTAATGGGTTAATCTTAAAAACCATTATGATAATTAGAGGAATTGTGAAAATATATATATATTACTATATTCCACATTTAGTTCAATTCATTTCTTACCATCGGTGTTTTCAAATACAGTTGTATGTTTAACAAATGCCACATCTCCTTTCTCCACCAGACACCTGAAATAGACATATTATTGGTTTCATTAAACAGTGCCAGCACTATACTAGGTGACGAACCAATAAAGTAATCAAACCATAAAGCCACATACCATTTGACAGATTGACTATATGGTGTTTTATTTCCTATTACCTTAATGCTCCGGAGTATCCATAATATGCCTCAGCGTCACTGGGTGAGCATCTAGTGTTCAGTAGAGGTTTCTGGGGGTTTCCAATACACAACTGACAGAGGTTAGAATTGATATCAGAACCAGGAGCACAACTCTGGCTGAAAAATGAACCTGTTAAGATAAAGAAAACAAATATAGCATCATATTTTTTTATAGTAAAGTGTTGCAAAATTTCAGCTAGCACCATATTGCTTTTACAAAGTTTCGTTGAAATTTTGACTTGACTTTGAATTTAACTTATGCAAAAACTATATGTGCTAGAGTAATTGCATTTTGGCCATGATGCCATGTTAAGGGGCTCTGCAATTAATTTAAAAAGTCAGCAAGTCGATTATTTTGTGATCATCTCTAGTTATTATTTTTTTTAAATCAAATATTACAACTATTTATAAATAGTAGAGTGTTGTACCGTGTCATTGATAAATATAGAGAGTTTGGAGTATAAGTGATACTGTTTATTGGCTAACTAAAGTCATTAGAGAATCAAGCTTTCGGGCCTGAAGAAGGGATCTGCAATATCCCAGAAGCTTGCTTCTCTAATGACTTCAGTTAGCCAATAAACAATATCACTTGAACTCCAAACTCTCTATAACTATTTATAAAGAGACCCAAATACAGATTTGCATTGAAAATTTTACAAAAACTGGCCCCCTGGGAGCTTTTGCCATAATGGACCCATGTTCACAGATGTCATGTGCCAGACTGATATCCCCAAGCCCTTTTTTCTAGTACTGTGACACCTTTGGTGCTGCAATCTTTTTTGCAATGTTTACCAGGTTTAGAGTCTTTGGTTGTTGGTAAACTTTGAACATGTCAGTTTACAGGCCTGGTGGTCATTGTCCTGTTTTCCTCAGCTCCTCCATGCTTCTAAGTGTCAATGAATGAGGGGTATGAAGGATATTAGTGTGTGAAAAAGGATGAGAGAGTCTTCTGGAAAAATGCCAATAAAATAAGTTAATAGAAGAAATTTCATGGAAGAAATATAGCTCTTTGCTGTTGCAAATTAGATATTTACAGATTTTTTTTCTTTCTCCAAATCTTGTTTATTGAGGAGAAATTAACACAGGATTACAAGTCATACAGAAGTGTTACAAGCGAGATGTTTCCAAGTTTCCTCCGGTTTTATGGATTACATCATATAATATAAAACTGATAACTAATACAAAATAATCATCCTATCCACTAAATAGCCATGACCTCGCTGCCAGGCCCCCAACAGGGATAACCCTGTGACCGGCTGAAACCAACAACAGGGCTATGTGGGCCAAACCTAAACATATCCAGCCATAATAATACCGTATCTTAATAACATAAACATAAAACAACCAAAAACAGTTCACTGGGATTACCGCATACCCTGGTGCCCCCACCCCCAGAGCCCTCTTCCCACCCGAAATGAACAGCCTGAGTGACCGCACGGCTACACTGAAGTGCACCCGCAGAAGACACAACCGAACCGAATCATTCCTATGACATGTAAGTGTAAGGTCACCCACCCTCAGTACTGTGCGTGCACCTGTCCTCAAGTCCTCAAGTAACACTGCTCGGTCTTAATAGGGGGCCTAACGTTCCCTTAACCTGCTCCATGAGATACCACTCTGTGTTCTGAAAAGCCCCCATAAAGGCTTGCAGTTGGTCCTGAGGTAGTTCATGTATAAGAAAAGCCCTCCAGGTTCGGAAAAATCTGGCTACACCTTTCTGTGGAGCCTGAAGGACATTCACCTTCTCCATCACCATAATCTGGTGTAGATAGGATTGGACCTCA
>CM070035.1:30919695-30937706 GCA_036250615.1 Ptychadena robeensis
TTAAGGAAGTTCGCGTTCGCCGTTCGCGAACCCGAAAATTTGGGTTCGCGACATCACTAACCTCAGATAGCACCGGAGGGGAGGGGGAGATCCATTGCCGCAATATGCAACGTTTCGCTACCAGAAAACAGAGATGTGCCCATCTGGAATCCGACTGCAGTTCCCCAGAGGAGGCACTTGGCTGAGGGACATGCAGGAGAAGCAAGGACAGCTGGGAGGGATGCGTACGCCGGGTTACCACCTGCACATACTCCAGCAAGGTCTGCCAGAACACTTGGATTTTACCACAACCCCAGAATAGATGGTCCAAATCTGCATTGCTTAATTGGCATTTCGGGCAATGTTTCAGTAAAGTAGAGGGAAGTTTCCACCTGCTTGCTGTATTATGCGGCAAATAGGCCCTATGAACAATTTAAAAAAACATTTCCCTCCATGTCTCCCCCACTATGATGTGTCGGACCTTTACCCATCCCCATTCCAGTATTTGCTCCGTGTCCTCAGCCCCAATATCTAAGAAAGATGCCCAGGCGGTTATATGCTTGAGCGCTGTGGTTGTCAGTGGTTGGTGCTGGAGAAGGAAGGAGTATAAAGTTGATGAAGAGGTTCTACTCGCACTGGGCAGTAGCAAGGTTTAAAGGACCGGCTGAAGCACCACTCGGTCTGACTGGCAACCGTTGGTTCTGAGAAAGGCCCTCAGCTGAGCATAGAACAGAAAATGGGACGGGGGACACAATAACGAATCCTCAATGTATGGAATGGTAATAATGTGTGCTCTTCCTGGTCCAGGACATCCACGAGGTGAGATATGCCCCACCCTCCCAGCTCCTGAACAATTTATTGGTGTGACCCTCTGGGAAATGAGGTGATGAGTGGAGTGGGAGTAGTGGTGATACCGTGAAGTGGCATTTCAACAATTTCCACGTCTCCCTCCAGCCGATAATGGTGTCCCGCAGCAGGACATGGCGTTTAATAAGAGTGGGCAACGCCTGAAACGGGGAATGCAGCACCCCACGAAGGGACCATGGCTGCACCAATTGGGATTACAGTTGGTTGGTGAAATGGGAGGTGGAACCCACCCAGTCCCTAACATGGCGTAGAAGACAGGCTAGGTTGTAGAGCCTGAGATGCCCGTGCAAGCTAGGGGCATCTGGAGTTTGCGCATGGCTACCCTAGGACGTTTTCCATGCCAAATGAATTTACAGAATGCTGAGTAAAGGGATCGGGCATCCGCATGCCTAATTAGCAGGGGCAATGTCTGGAGGGGATACAGCAGGCGAGGGAGGCTTATCATTTTAATCAAATGACATCTCCCCAGCATGGACAGAGGCAAATTATGCCACCGACGAAGTTCCTGCATGATTTGCATGATATTTAATATTTTGAGGGGCAATGGTAATCCCACACCCTGACACCTCCTGTAGTATGGACTCCGACGGAGGGAGCCCAGGAACATGAGCTCACTTTTTGTTGATTGACTTTGTTGACTTAAAAGCCCGTTATGCTACGTAACAAATCCAAAAAGGTAAGGATATTACTCAGATGTACATGGGGGCGCTTTAAAAACAGTAGCATGTCATCCGCGAATAGGGCCCCCCGCAGTTCCTGTGTGCCTATACGCATCACCTCAAAGAGGTGCAGTGACAGCAAAAGTCGTGCTACGGGTTCAAGTGCTAAGTTAAATAGTAGTGGGGACAACGGGCATCCCTGTCTCGTCCCCTTTTCCAGGGGGAAAGCAGTCGATATCACTTCATTCACATATACTGTATGCTTGCCTGAGGGGACGCGTACATTGTCAATTAATTGCAGGACCTGCCCTGGAAGCCCATACGAGTCATCAAAAGTTGATTTACAGATTTTAAAACTTCAATTAGATTTTTACTGCTAAAGTAGTCTGGATTATTTTACAAGATATGTAGGTGTAGTGTTCTTGGTCTTTATTGGGTATTATTTAATTGTTGTGATTTTATGTCAGGCTACATGAGAATTGGTAAATGTGTGGTGTCTGAAGATCTGAGTAGAACTGCAGTATAAAAAAATTATCTTCAAGTGGACCTACCACTTCACAGGTCACTTTGCAAGTTATAGGGGAGATCACTGCACCAAAATAAGAAAAAAAACATTTGTGACAGCGGGAGGGGTGAATTTTCTGAAATCGTCCCTCCCACTGTGTGACGTTGTGCCGGGGCCTGCAGAACTTTCTGTCAGGGACCCAACAACATTCCTACCCCCTCTGTCAGCGATGAGAGGTGCTCCTCCAGAGACAAGCGTCTCGTTACTGCAACTGCAACCCCCCAGGGCACTGACTGGCCTAGGATTAAGGGGGTTGGCTCGGGTCAGAATAATAGGTGGAAGTGGCTTCAGTTCCCCAGTACTCTAAACATGCTGGCGCCAGGAATGAAAAAGTGTGGAAGGTAAGTATGTTTATTTTTTGTGTAGCAATTTTCCCAGATGTAAACTACTGACAGGTGAGTTGCATGTCTATTTTATTTATGTGTCTTTTTATTTTGAGTTTAGAACTGCTTTACGATTAGTTAGACTAGACCTTGTCTGTAAAGAAATGGAATGCAATGATATAATGAGGTCTACTTGTGTAGAATGTCATTTATGTCATGGGTTTATGTATATTAGGTATTAAATATGGCTGATATTTATAAACAAAATACATTTTGCTTACATAGGTCATTGGTGTGTCACTTGACACTCTACTCACCGATATCACAGTTATTGTTGTTCTTGTTGATCAGACCAACAGGAATATTCCATCCAGCGGTTCGACCTACTGCTGTGTGGCAGGACTTCTTTCCCTTTAGATTGCTCCATGTGATGTCTTTGTTAGTTTTCTTGACAACAGCAACTGCATAGTATGTGCCTTTGTGGAACCAAAATATAAAGAATGACTTCTCTTGTTTTTGATTATAAGCTTGAAACAATGATACCCACAGTTCTCAGGATAAGACACTAAGGGTCTCCAATACCTCTCTGCCTGGGGTCCTAGCAATATATCTTAATGGCAAGTACAACATGGTTCCCCACGTTGGTTAATTATTTGTCAACTGATATTATTTATTTATTAATGTTGTAGAAGCATTTAGGTTCTCGCTAATAAGTATGAATCTGTAGATTGCTTTTTAACCCATACTTTTTTGAAAAAATAAGAGGCAATAACAACTTACCCTGCGTTTTTGTCCCACTGGTTTTACATGGCTTTAAATCCTCTAAAAAAACACAAGAAGAATAACCTTAGAATTTCTATCCTTCCTCTATTGCTCCATTCCCTGGAAAAATAAGAGCTAAAACTTAAATGTTAGGTTATGTTTGGAATGTCCTTAGAAATAAAGATAGGTTAGCACAGAATATTGCATGAGGCCTGTCATTTGGTGTTGTGATCTTACCTTGGTTATAGTACTCTCCAAGCACAGGGACCAATCCACACTGGCTAGCTGTATACATGTATCCTCCATCCAGGGTAACCGCATCTGCTTCTCCTTTCTAAAAAAAACACCAGTACAGTAAATATCTCACATGGTTGGGCTTTGAACTAGACTGATCAGCTTCTTCACACAAGTAAAGTAAAGGTTTTATTTTTAATCCTTACAAAGAAATAGCCAATAATAGAGAGAAAAAATAGGTTTGGATTCTTAAGTAAGGGATTATCTCAATTTGGATAAATGGATTTATTAAAAATAAAGGCACTTCTCAAATGTGCTATAACAATAAGTCAATACTGTATTTAAGCTTAGAAAGATACAACACACAATTATATCTTAATAATGGGCTATTCAATGAATTGAGAGATGTGAATACATTCTTTTTCAAGATGACCTAAAGCAGGCCATACACGGGTCAGATTTTCAATCAATCGACTTAAAACGATCAATTTTTTAGTCGATTGATTGAGAATTGAGTTTTGCCCACCTAGTTAAATCGACTTAATCCGATCAAAATTGAGTGAAAATTCAGTCGTTTTTTGATCGGACTGGATGGTAAATTTTGATCGGTCGATTGAAAATTGGTTCCGTATTTTGAGAACCAAGTGTGGTCAACCAATTTTTGATCGATTTTTCTACCTATTCTACCTCACTTCTGATTGAAATTTTGTACTACATATGGGCCATGATACAATCGACATACAATTTTATACAGACTTAAAAATTGATCGTTTTAAGTTGATTGATTGAAAATCTGACCCGCGTATGGGCTGCTTTACTGTGCTATAGATTGCTTGAGGGAAGGGCTTTTTTTTCTTTAAACTCTTCTCACCCTAATCATCATGGTTGTTGTTCTTTACTTAAACTTGAAAAGATTTGTTCTTATAGTACCAGCATTTTAAAAGTGCCTTTGAAGGGGAGTTGGAGTTTCAGTTGCTGTTCTTTTGTTCAAAATTATTGTTTTTATGGATTTATGATTTCTTTGTCCTATATAAATAGCACATAAATCTTACCATTCTTACAGCTCACCATTATTTGCTGAATACACTCATCAGCAGAAAAGGCCTCTGTACATTCAATGATTCCTCCGCTTACAGGTACCCAGTTATCACACTTTATCTTCTCCTGTCTGCTTTGTGTACACCATCGTAGAACTTCTTGGGATGGTTGGCTTACCTCTGAGGAATTTACAAGTCACAGTTGTAATCATTTTCTCTTACAAGCTCTAGCATTGATATCTATTTTCATTGATATAAGCATCTCACCATAGGTCTCTTTAATGGAATTGTAAAGACTTGTTCCTAGATATAGGAAAGTATCCATAGACGGTGGTAAAGGAACAATGCTCGTTGTAGATTCTTTGAATAAAAGGTCTTTCCCATACTTGGAGCTGAATAAGTTGCATTCTTTTTTCTGAAATTCACAAGTTGAATGCTTTTTGTCCCTTCCGTTTTGCTTTCAGAACAAAGAACATTAAGGAAAGTACAATACTACACTTACCTGAGAATACTGAAGGAAGTCAACAATGTCTTTAGTCTTGTCACCTTCACTCCTGGTCACTACGGCATTGGCTGGAACTTTTGATAAACTGCATTTTTGATACTGAGAAACTGGTCTTCTGGTATTGTCCGGGCAGAGTAGCTGGAAACTCTTACGGAGCTCAGCTGAAAGACAGTTAAATGAATGTTAAGATCTGGCTTGTTAGCTACTTTTGAATGATCTACCAAAAATAAAAATGATAAAAAAAACTATTTTATGTATATCCTGAAAATACCTGGTATTTTACATTTATATTACCTTGTATAACATCATGACTATATATAGCACAATATACCGTATTTTTTGGACCATGAGACACACTTTTGGGGGCAAAAAGTGTCTGTGTCTTTTGGTCCGAATGCACGACCCCCGCGGCCACTCGGCCGCCGGTGGTCGCACCTTGGGTTCCCATCGGCTCTCCCAGCACGGAGATTAGCCAGGGAGCTGGAGGAGCTGTCAGATGTGAAATGCCAGCTGGTGTCTGGCTCTCCCATCTGTACTGTATAATTGCCTATGCCAGCAGAGCTCAGAGCCTTGCTGCCATAGGCAATGGAGAGAGAGAGATAAACTGCCATCTTTCCCTCTCTTCATCCGTGGAAACTGCAATCACTCTGCAGCTCCCACGGACACAGTAACAGCAGCCAGCTGGAGAGCAGAGGAGAGAGTCTGCAGATGTCTGCCCCCCTCCTCCTGTCAATCAGTGTAGAGAATGACGTTGTGAGTCTACTGCTGCTAGTAACACATACTGGTTGAATTTGATATTGCATTCATTGAATTCATTGCATTAACCCAATTGATGTGAAAACTTATTAAATCTTTTTTTTCTGGTTTTCTGGTTTGAATTATGTTAGACAAGAAAAAAAGGGTGGGCTCTGCGATCTACCCCCGTTGCCTGTGTGATCTCTTTTTGTTTTTTTCTTGTTTGTTTGCTTTTTTTTATTCAGACTTTTAAAATGTGTTTTTCAATGTACTAAAACATTTTAAATGATACTTTACTTGGGTTGTCAAAATGTGGTACCTTGAAAGCCCACATTTAGTGCCCTTTCACTGTGGCTGTTAACTGCACTGGCGGCCACCAAGAAAAACATCAGTTTGCAGTGCACTGTAAAAATGTGGGCTGCAGTGTGAAAACTATACCGCAACGCAGCTAGTGTGAATGAACCCTTTTGTCATTACCAGCTTCTAAGTACCATTTTTATGGCATTTTATACATTATTACACTATTATGATACAATAATATTTTACTTTTAAACTTCATGTCTCCAAATTGCTGAACAAACTATGGCACAATACAGAAACAAGAGAAAATGGTCAAATATATTTGCACAGTGTATATTGATATAATGCTTACCTGGTACAGTCATGTGTGTCACAAAAGCTACATCACCTTTATTGTCCCTTAGACATCTGCAAATGCGAAGACATAAAAAATATTCATGCAATAATATAATGTAATATTTTCAATTGAGTTTGAGACATTTTATTAATTAAATAACTGAACTAAATCAACTATTGACCTTTAATTCTTGGTAGGCAGTTAATGCCTAATGTAGCAAAAATACTGTTGTTTGCTTTGTACGGAGCAGGAAGGGTCACAACCTCTGTGAAAGCTAAATTGCTGTCTATGTTCCTATTTTAATTTTCTATTCGATCCAATGGTGACAAAGGGACAGGAAGCACGATGGCATCACTCCAACCATCTCCTTAATGGGTGTACAGATATCAGAACAAGTTTTTTTTGTTTGTTTTTTTAATAAACAAGATTTTGTTCTAGGGTGGATTCGAGAAAGCACTATTATTTATTGTTTTCAGCTGTCAAATGAGAATAGATAAACTGAACCTGTAAGGATGAAAGCACAAAGTGAATAACATTGTACTCACTTCAATGCTCCGTGACAGTCATAGTAAGGTTCATCATTACTGAGTTTGCACTTCTTGCCTCCCCGTCCCGAACATTGTTTACACAGGTTTGGTTCCTGGGCTCCGGGGACACAACTTGCTGAAAAGAACCTGGAAACAGCTGAAGAGCAAAATTTGAATAGTAAAATAAACAGTTTTATATTGTATATATTTTTTCTATATAACTGTTAACTAGTGCTGGTGGGAGCTTTGGAATATTTTAGAAGAGGGTCAGCTCATGCATGTTTGACTGGCTGCCTTCATATGTGCATTTTGAACTGGGTCACTATTATAGGGTTTCACAGAATGTTAATGAAGCCAATGTCTGGCTCCTCTCTTGGGAGTCAGTGGCCACAATAACTGAATCCTCCTCAAGGGATGAGTGCACTTGGTCTAAGCTGTGCATTTTTATCACTTATTCTATGCAGGATACACTTTTAAACAGTTGGTGTCTTAAGCTGGCCATACACCTTCAGATTTCTCTGTCAGATTTCCTTCAGATCAGATCTACCAACCATGTAGTATAGTGTCCTCCCTGATAGAATACATAGTGATTGGAAGGTGTAGAAAGGTCCTCCTATTACATGGTTTTGGTAAAACAAAATCTGATCTGAAGGAAATCTGACAGAGAAATCTGAAGGTGTATGGTCAGCTTTAGGGGTAGGCTATGCCAGTTGAAGTACTTACCAATGTAAATCAAATGAAGGGAGGGTGGAAGTTCTACTGTCTTTGCTGTGGTCCCTTACTGTCCGAATTCATCTTTAGTAACCACTACTCACTTTATTCAAGCAGTTTACTGCTGATCTGCATTTACCTCTCGGAACTTCATCTTCTGTCCAGTTCAGCAGCTTCTTCTCATGTAGAACTGTCAATGGAGCATACCATCCTGCCGCATGTCCTACTCCAGTGTGGCACGATCTCTTGCCCTTGAGTTCACTAAACTTAAAAGTGCTTAATCTTCTGACCAGGGCTACTGCATAGTAACAGGTATCTGTAAGATATATATAACACAATTTAGTGTTGTGATCTTCAATGTTGACCAGACCAGCTTATTATTATTGTGAACAATCAGAAAAAAGTGTCAGCGTGTTCCAAAGTTGGGTACTCGTCACATTAAAGGACTTGTACTCAAGTTGTTATCGGAAGAGGAAAACATGATATAAATATGTTAAGACTCAATTCAACTTTTCTATAATGTAAAACGTGGATTTAATCATCTTTTGTCTAACAATTTTTTCTACCCTCCTTTAGGCAAATAAAGCATAGTCTGCCTAAAGCCCCCCATACACCTTAAGATCGATCCATACAATCTCCATTAGATCTACCAACAACTGTGTAGTATAGTGGCCTGACTCATAGAATACATAGTGATTGGAAGGATTAGAAAGTTCCTCATATTACATGGTTTTGGTAGAACAAAATTTGATAGTACAGAAATTGCGTGGAAAGATTGTAAGGTGTATGGGGGACTTAAGATTCATTCATTCATTCAGTGATTTTCAACTGTTTTCTTGACATCCAGTGAGTATTCACTAAAAGCAGAAAAACTTCTAAAAGTTTCAGTTTACAGTTTACATGTCAAGCCCTCTCAAATACTGGTACTAAGTAGGCTGCAGGCTCAAGCGGAGTTACATAATAGCCCCTTGTAATATTCATTTAAGTTGCCAACCTACACAGAAGGAAGCTGAGCCATATGAAGTTGTTGGAAGTTTAAACTTGTTAACAACAACCACTTGTACGTATAACCTCCTGAACATTTCAGCAATCCAAGACATACGATTGGAAGCAGACTAGAAAAGAAATGAAAACTCATCATTGATTTTCTTTTGGGTACCTGTTGTGAAATAACTTTGTATATCTGGAAATAAGACTTTTATAAATAGGAGAAAAGCTCTCTACATCCAGACTGGGGCCTCATTTGTTCTCCCCATTCATCACAGGCTCTTGTAAGTGTATGTTTACAAGTGTATGTATAAATGGGGGAATAAAGGTGGCCATACATGCTTCAATTATTCTGTTCAATCTACCTGAAAAATGATGGTATAAAGTCAATAGTTTAAAGTGAATCGTTTAATTCTTTTACCTGAAAACATAAAAATAAAGTGGAATGGATGGAAGTGTCAATTTGTGATTGGCTTTTGCACACTATTGTCTTCAACTGTCGTGTTATCTAATAAAACAAAAAATGTGTTTATACCTCTTTGTGATCCATAGGTTTCTGCCATGATGGGCTTCAGATTGTATGGGTGTAGGGAGGCTTTGAATACATCTCCACTGTCTACAGATATTGCATCTGCCGCTCCATCCTATAAATTATAACCACAAATAGATGTTGATGTTAGCATGCTGCAATGATGCTATGAAAGATGAATACATTTGTGTAGTGATATAGTGTGCCTTAGTAGCCTCCAAATAGGCTCCTTATCCATAGACAGCCATGTCCAATGTGTCTTACTGCTTGTGTCCATTGCACAACCCACCTGCACCATTTTGTTTTAAACCAGGGCCTGCTATGTCATTGACCATTGACATAAGTTTTTCTAAAGTTCACACATGATATAGTTGTTGATGTATTACTGTAAGATGCATTACAGCCAGTTTTTGCTGCCAATTCTACTCATGTTATGCTATATACCCATCTATCTCCTGTATACAGCCTGCTTGTTATTTCCTCAAAATGACATTCCAGATGTGATCACAGCTGCTAGTAGAATAAGAACAAGGGCCACTGTCCTAAGGCCACACACAGCTTAAGAGACAGAAGTCTCTTTTAATCCAAAGATGACTTCACAAACTATGCCTTGACTAACAAACCCTCCCTGTCTTTTGTAATGAATAATCTGTATATCTGTCACAAGTAGTTTCATAGACTCAGGAGTAGTCTGCGTGTCACTCCTCTGCATACATGTATGGCAGATAACTAACATTTAATTGGAGCAGTGAGATAAACCAGATGGGCCTACTATTGCCCACCACAACAACATCACTCTAACCTGGGTACAATGGGTGGAAGCTGGGTATTGGCATAAGGATAATGATACATTTTAAGGCAAGGTCATTGTTTAAATAATAGTGTCATTGCAGTAAAGTTTGCTTCAGCTAATCAAATCCTTCTAGTCTCATTGATATACTTTCTGACTTAAGGGTCTTTTTCACATCTGTGAATTGTGACAGCTTGAATTTCCTAAATGCTAATATGACAACACAACCCATTTCCCATTCTGCTCCCTCTATCATGTGCACATCATACATTCATACTACTTGGATATATTAAAGGAATGCAGTGTTCATTGTATCCAACAAGCTATTTGCTATAGTTTTCTATAGACATTACAAAATACATGTTTAGACAAATTTAAGAAAACACAACTTATAAAGCTGAACTTTACAGAGTAGACATTTCTACTCTGAATAAAATAAGCCTAATATTCAACTTTCCTGCAAAGACTTACCTTAATGGCAGTGAAGCACTCCTCAAGAGTGGATTTCTGCACACAGAGAAGTGTGAGTTCTGGAGTCTTACACGATCTGGTCAGCGCCTTACATTTCTTGTATTCATTGTCTGATGTCACACACCAACCGATGTTTCTTGTTTTGAGAGAAGCAAAGGATAAATCTGAAAAGACAAGAAAATATTCTCTACATTAAGTGTCAGTGATTTTTTTTATCATCCTCTGATTCCAAAGCTTATACAATGAATACTTTTGTCCAAAATGTCTGAAAATAAAACAGTTGTTTGAAAAAACTGTTTTTAAAAGCACATCACTGTATATGATAATGTAACTTGGGTGATAACTTATCAACTGTCAATCATTTGAATGATTTGTAGCAGTTGTATTGATTCCCCGAATTAAATACAGAGTAGTTCAGTCTACAAAGGTCACAATATCAGTGGTTCACATTTGTTATTGCATTGTATCCAGATCAGACCATGCAAAATACTAAGTAATCAATAATAAGGCAATCACTACTGGTTCAATTAGATATAGCTTAATAGGATGACACTTTGCCTGTGTTCCATGTGTGTCTGACAGCCTATAATTTCCCAGGAACCACCACTACAATGTTGATGCTAAATTATTGAGTTTTTGAGTGGGTGAGATGGGCACTTGGGGGGGTCTTTTACTATCTGCGTCCTATAGCCACTATTCATTTTCTATGGGCATCCACAGTCAAGTTGTTTCTTGGCTGCGATTACACAAGGTCAGGAAAAAGTAACCATGTTGCTACAGACCCCATCAAAATTAGCATATACTAGTTTGGTAGTGCACTGTAGATAATACACTGCTGCTTTGTTTTTGTTTTACATAGCATTTACATTTTTATTTAATTTTATTGCATCTTATTGCTGCCAATGTTCTTTCAGCCAGCATAGACTGCAGTTCTTTTCTTGAGACTAGCTTCCTTGCAGAAATAACAGTTGGCCTTCACCTAGAACTCTTATCTATTTAAGCTGCACATTTATAAAGATTAAAAGTAACATAATATTATTATCTTGTATTTATATATATATAGCAGTGACATATTATGCAGTGACATATCATTTTACAAACTGCCTCTCAGAGGAGCTCACAATCTAATGTTCTTACCATAGTCATGTATACGTAACTAACATATTCCCCCTTTTTGGGGAAGCCAATTAACCTATCAGCATGTCTTTGGAAACCACCTGAGCCACCTTGCTGCCAAACATACAAACTTTTATGTTACCATGTAAAAGCATATATGAGATTTAATTGAATGGATGTACATCCACTTTAGGGAGTGCAGAATGATGAAAATAAGATAACTGCTGATTGGCTGCTATAGGCAGATGCATATGTTTACCTCTACCTTGTTTGGAAGTCAGTGAGTCTAGATATCTATAAGGCATCATTTACAGGGTCATTTTCCAGGCTGCTGTGTGCAGATGGTCAGGGCATATCCCCATGTTTTCTTCATTGGGCAAACACCTAGAAAGTGACCGGGGATTTAAAATGTCAAATCTTCTAGGCTGCTTCTTTATTTAGGCATGCTTATGCAAAAATGTGGAAGTGACGTGCAAGTGAATATTACATCTGTAAGGTAATGCTTCGTATGACAAGGTTAGAAACTGACTATATAAAGATGTCCCACAAAATGGGTTGTATCTGATCTATGTTGTTATAAAAAAGGATTACTAATATACATTTCCAAAATTCTAAATATCTGGCTATTAAAAGAATTTAATAGTGTGTCTTGTTTTAGTTAAAACACATTTCTTAGAATGTATCAAATCTGCACAGAAACGCATTAAAACTGGGATGGATGTACATCTACTGTTCCTTCCAATTATGGAATGTATACTTTTCCATGTAATCTTCTGAAACTCTGAATGCATCTTGATATGAACATGATAAATCAGCATTTTAAACCTTTGAATTAGTTCACCGAGACATTTTACAGAGTTACACTACAACCTGTAAACACAACCTATTTGTAATAATAACAGTAAGTAAGGGTTTATTTCACCTACCTAGAATCCCAAGGCATAAGACTACTGAGAAGTAGGAGGACATCATCATTTCTCTCCGGGGACCAGAATGAGAATGTTCTCATGTACTGTCACATCTACATTGGTGTAGAGATGTTATTTATTCAGACAAGTCCATTACTGTGTGCAATGTGGTTTTCAGTTATAAATTTGCGATTTCCCATAATTTCACTCCACCTTTTTCCGTTTCATAATCTTCTGAATGCCCTTATTCATAATTTCTGGATGCTGCAATCGTTGGCATAAGTGTGGTTTGCTTTGGTTGACCATTTGAGATGTAACTTTCCTAATGATGACTAGAAACTCCAGATTTTCATCTTTTCAGGGCCCAAAGCAATTCTAGATGTCGCAGGGATTTAAAGGGCCAGCTGACCAAAAACGGATTTATTTATATACATTTCCTTCTTCTCTATTTGGGTTATTTGAAGAATGTAATGGATAAACGTTTGGATTTCCATGCCTGATCTCCCCTTGGCAAGCACACCTTACAACTCACATTGTTAATTGATATTGGAAGCTTAACCCAATCTTGTAGGTGTTGAACTCATGTGGTCGCAGAATACATTATCCTTTTATTGGAGAGTTCTGCCACAAAAGAGTGAGGGCTGATGCAGGATGGCCTGTGCAGTAGAGTCAATGCATCACTCTCTGATATCCAACACCAAAATCCCTACAAACACCATGCTCTAAGGAGCATTGAAATCAACTCACTGCATCAAAAAGGAAAAGAGATGATGGTGGAGGTAACAAAAGCCAAAAATATTTTAGGTTATCTCCATCCTATGTCACCCACTCCATCTTACCTGAGGTTCTCCATTCTCAGTAGTTGACTCTTTGGACTTCATTGGCCTTCTCCATCCTGGCTGACCCCATCCTTCCTTGCTAACTCTCTCCATTCTGACTACCCTCTTTATCCTGGCTGACCTCTTTATCCTGGCTGATGCCTTCATTTTGCCATACACCCCCATCATAAAAATCACCATCCTGGCTGAAGAAATTCAGTCTTGTCTACTTCTCCTTAACCCCAAAACAAAAATGTTGGCTTTAAATGGAATACATTACAATATTTTATTTGTATGTGAATGTTTAGTATTCCTATTTTTTGTAAGAAAGTGGACTATTTGGCTCACTTGTTATCCCATTATCTCCCTTTGAAGAACTTATGATGTTCATGGAGCTCCATACTGTAGGCCAAGTTTCTCGATGGAAATTATAGAAGAGATGCTGTAGTTCTCAACACAAGTGTATCAAAGTTTTGTCTGCTGCTAAAAAAATTGTAAATTTATAACTTTCTACAAACTTGTTTTTTTACTTAACACCTTTTTTACTTCATTCTAAATGAAATATAAGGACCTTATTTTGTGAGTGATAAGACACACTGGATCATAAGATTAACCCACAGAAAGACTTTAAGTGGGAGCAGCAAACAATTTACTGCACTTGCAATTCTGTATATGCATACTCAGTGAGCAGCTCATGACGTAATTACCAGTGCAGTGAATACTTCACCTGTAATGATGACTGGACATATAAATGCATCAGCAGTGCCTCCTTTCTGCTGTGACATGTTGTATAGCAGTATTTACTTGGGAGGAGGGGCAGTGCTGCCAGCCAGAGACTTAGGCTTCGTCAAAACTGTGTAAAACTGCGTTGTTTTCCCTCGTGTTGACCGTGAAAACCACACAGCTGTCTACAGTTTTGACTGCGCAGTGCAGTCGCCCCCTGTAAATTCCTATGGGAAATGACGTGATACTGGCGTGTCATGCCCGTGGTTGGGCGTTCTGGATCCGGGGGCGTCCCGCGGCGCATAGGAAACACCGACATGGTGAATACTTCGCCCTATACCCCCTGAAAATAACAGGTAAATGCAGGCAGATGCTATGGACACGCACACCCTGATGTGTCCATAACGTCCCCCGCAGTTTAAGGGGCGGCATAGTGTAGACCCAGCCTTACAGAGAATATACCGGTATATGAGCCGGCTGAAAATCGGGGGCGCCTACCTGGCAAGATGGACCAAGAATCTGCTGCATGTCAGATCGCACGGTGATCTAACATGCCGGTAAATTCCCAGCTGATCCCGTTGCTTTGGATGGATGGCGGATTCTCTGAACTAGCGACTTCATCACGGACGATCTGCCGAGATATCGGCAGCAAAATGCCACGTCTATGCCCAGATTTAGGTATGAATTTTACCAGGCTGTTCACTGCCATCAAAGGCAGCATTCATCAGAGAACTCCCAACCAAAGCAAAAGGTTCAAAGTAGCAGCAGTCCGCACTCCGGGTTCTTTTAAAACTTCTTCGGCTTTATTAAATATCCACTTCACACAAATACAATACAGACAGGGTCCCTCCAGGGATCACCCCCTCTGACGCGTTTCACTTGTATGAAGCGTAATCATAGAGTGGGGATAACAAGTCACAACTCATTATATATAGACATATACAACCATATATCTGCCGATTTCATGATTGATCCCAGCTGTCAATGCTTCAACGCCCATCACATCCACTATGCGTTGGTTACACCTACAATTTGCTTCTATCTTATAAATGGATGCAGTGGATCATGATGAAATCGACAGATAACCTTCATGTGCAATATGTGCGTTTTAAGAGAGTCCCTTCACATAAGGAAATAGTTTATTCAGCAGTTCTTACTGACATCTCAAACCAAAACTGTTTATATAAAATGTAGCAATGTGTGTTATTTAAAGCTCAGAGCAAGCCAGGAAAAAAATATTTTTGGTTTCGATGTAACATTTTTCCATGTTTAAGATTTTATAAGTATTAGGTTTAAATAAATAAATATCTGTCAATTTCATCATGATCCACTGCATCCATTTATAAGATAGAAGCAAATTGTAGGTGTAACCAACGCATAGTGGATGTGATGGGCTTTGAAGCAATGACAGCTGGGATCAATCATGAAATCGGCAGATATATGGTTGTATATGCCTATATATAATGAGTTGTGACTTGTTATCCCCACTCTATGATTACGCTTCATGCAAGTGAAACGTGTCAGAGGGGGTGATCCCTGGAGGGACCCTGTCTGTACTGTATTCGTGTGAAGTGGATATTTAATAAAGCCGAAGAAGTTTTAAAAGAAACCGCAGTGCGGACTGTTGCTACTTTGAACCCCTTGTTTTCGTATACGTGGATGAGCTGATCCTCTGCAGACCAGCCCTGGTGATTTATGCCGGCAGGACACTTAACCCGAGAGGGAGGCTGTGCACCGGGAGTGTATGGGCGGTTAGTGCGGATTAAACACGCTTCAAAAACTCCCAACCAAAGCTGATGTTTTTTTCTTTACATTAAAAATGATGACTCACATGAATTATTAAACTAAGGAATCATTTCTGGGTGAGATTTAAAGAAGCAGTTCCTTTTCCTGTGTGTATACTGATATATTATGTGTGCTGAGTATACAGGTTATGCATTCAATAGTTTCCACTGTGAACAGCATAAGAAGAAGCATATTAATGGACTCATTGAACCCAAAGAAATAACAACATTTATAGTTATAAATAGCTCATAAGGAGCACAATGTTCTTAAAAATATTGAGGATACCCATACATATCTCAAAGACCTTAATATTATTTATTATATTAGTAAAATACCATTTTATACTGTGTAAGGACGATTACAACTTTATTTTCTGCTGTTTAATCTGTTATTTCATTCTCTTGTGGACAACTGATGAGACATGACGGGGTTCGCAAGAAATGCAAAGTTTACCTAAAAAAGAGGGAAAAGGGTTTAAGCTGTGTGGAACTTTATTCGTTCTGTTGATCAATGTGTATGTACGCAAGAAAGAAAGTAGAAATTGTACAAGAAGGACCTCAACACAGTTTTGGAAAGGGTTTATAACTCAATGGAAGATCAGACAAAAAACAAAAGAAAGAGAGAAAAAGACAGAAAGAGTTATGAACTCTATTCAAGATGGCGGGAACGTGTCAAAGGTCAATGGTAGGATTAGGGATAAGTTTACTTAACCTTTTGGCTGTTGGTACAAGGGGCGTGGAGTGGGGCCCTCCTGAGCCAACAACCATAGGAGAAACACATGTTGTAGTGATATTATTTTGTCTCTCAGTAGATTCTTCTGGTCTAGTCGCACTCCTTAGTCTAGGCGTCTTCCACAGTGTTGAGATAAGTATTTAGGTTGGGAAACTTTTGAGGCGCCCTTAGATAATAGAAAGCAATTTTATTGTTACCAAAGCATCGACACGTATTGTGGTTCCGCAGACAACTTCTTCAGAATGATAAAAGGCTTAATTTGGCTCTTTAAATTTTCTCTGGGAGAACATGAAATGTGTTCATGCTTTGCTAACAATAAAATTGCTTCTATTATCTACTGGCACTGCAAAAGAGACTTTTTTCATCAAGACCTAAATACTTATCTCAACACATTTCTGATGTGACCACCATTAAAACCTTTAAGATGTCTTATTAGAGTTGGGGAGTTAGTGAGTGGTGATTGATGTATTTTTCCTACCACTATGCTTTTCCTTAAATATAACACTGTGAAATGTGTCCTTGATGTGGTATTTATTATGATTGTCACTGTTTGTGCAAAGTATAGAGTTGCAGGTGATATACACATCTCCTGTCACATTTTAAGTGACATGACATTAAAACTGACCTTTTTCTGAGCAGGAGGAGCGCTTGTTACGAGTGCTCTCCTCCCACTGCCTTAGGCTTTGATCCCACTTAAGCGATTTATTGCCTGTGCTGGCAGTTTTTCAATTGCCTGCCAATCGCCTACACTACTTTCAATTGGCTTGTTCCCATTAACAGGTTTGAAATCACCGGGGGCCTCAGGCGATTAACTGCCAGAGCAGGCGATTTATTGCCTAAGTGGGAACATAGCCTTACGTAGCGCCTAGGCAGCCGAAATGGTTCTCTCCCAGGCAGAAACTTGTCAGCAGCTGATTTCCCCCCCCCCCCCACGAATCTCTCCAGCTCTGACAAAGAAGAGACAGGGGGGAGGAGAGTGGGGGTGGGGCAGTGAGGGCAGAAGTCCGGCTTCAGAGCTGAATGGAGAGGAGGTGAGTATGCTGTGGGTTTTTTTTGTGTAGAAGTTTCTGAAATCTGAACTGCTGACAAGTGAGTATTGTGTCTGTTTAACCTCCCTAGTGATATGCCCGAACCCAGTTCGGGCACAGGCACACTGCAATAATCGATACGCCCGAACCCAGGGTTCGGGCACATCGTGGGAGCTCACCTGCTCCGCCGCCATCACCGCCATCGCCGCCATGCCATTTCGCCGCCCCCCCCTCCGTCGGCGGCTTCTTCGGGTCCGGAGTGACGTGTGAAGTAACGTAGCGGACCCGGTCTTAGAGAAAAAAAATTTTTTTTTTTTTCTTTTTTTAATCTTGTTTTTTTTTTAAATTTGACTGGATTAGAGAAATGTTCTTTCTCTAAGCCCAGTTCAAAGTGGATCCTGATAGCAGAAATGCTCGCGCGAGCATTATGCTCTTGGGATCATCTTGCCTCTATGCCGAGCAGTACGGGAAAAGCGAGGTTTCGGTCTTCACCGGGATCTGCGCTAGTGTGCCGATGACTCATCGGCCGGGGGAGATTTAAAGGTACAGAAATTTTTTTTTTTTTCTTAGGATTTTTTTTTTT
>CM070035.1:30937731-30950258 GCA_036250615.1 Ptychadena robeensis
ACACTGTATCACTTTTGGTACAGAAATCTGCACCTCAGTGAACCGCCGGGGAGGTTAATGTATGTCTGTTTTTTTCATTTGAGTTTAAAACCGCTTTAAATATATGACTAGTATTACCCTAGCTTGGTAGATGGTGCCTTCTAACAGTGTTTATGCTGCTTGAAAAATGTATTGACCAACATTTGCACCTGTTTTATTTTTTTCCTGAGAGCAAATTAAAAGCGTAATGTGGCATGGTATTTCTCTCCAAGATATTCCTTTAGGGTGATTTTCTGCCCAATTTCAACCAAGCACTTTGTGTCATCACTGAAGAGGAGATCATGGCCTCCTTTGGATTCAAAGATCTGAAATATGTGCCTCTGGAATTCATTTCTTCCGTACAATGACTGCAGGGACACAATATAAGAACAGAATCATAAAAAAAATGCTCTTGAACCTATTAATCAAATGCTAATTTGTCACACAGAAATAGAACATTGAAGTAAAACGCTAAACAAGAGCAGTAGTAATAATATTAATAGTAGTACTTTCTGGGTATAAATTAATGTACTTTACAATATTCTAATGTATGCTTTCCAACAATTTCTAAACTGGGTGCTTAAGTAACTTTCCAGTGGTGGCTGATGGCATCTAACTTGTTTTTTTTCCTTCTGTGGCCTACCAGTCGGGCAATTAGTGAGGAAATTTTTGAGGTAACCCTTTGTGTCCTTACTTATTATCTTGGTGACAAGAGAATGGAAAGCATGGCGGCTGTAGGTGTGGGCAACAAGTATATAATGGGCTGCAGGGTTGGAGTGTCTGTCACTAAAGCTGTCCATACACGGGTCTCTACCTGTTCTATCAACGATGGATTGATTGCGGCGTGGCAACAAAGGATTGAACAAGAATTCGACATGTTGGTAAATCCCTGTTCCATTCCATGTTCGATCACCATTCCAGGAATTGATTGAGCAAAGTGATGTGCACCAATTTGCTCAACAATAGAACAATCGTGTATGGGGGCCTTAAGAGTTTGTAACAGAAGAATCCTCCACTAAAGCGTCTGTTTAATAAGAGGGGTCTGTCACGGTGGTTAAGTAAGATTTATTGTAGTTACCTTCAATTAATGCTTTATCTTATTTTTATGCATAATGTTTTATACTCTGAAGCCTAAAAAGGAACAAATACCTAACTTCTATCTGATCCTTACATTTGTTATATGCTTTGGCCTAGAGGTGTCCAAGACACTATTTGGTGTCATGAATATTAAAAATACAATAAAAGCTACATAAAGAGCACCTGAAATGATCATTCCTAAAAATCTAAGCTGAATATAATCATATGTATCAGGGCTCAACCATAACATTAAACAGAATATTCATAAACTTCACTAATAACTGCAAAAACTCATTATAAAGACATATTGCATTAATTCTTGACTGGCTGCAGAAGACACCGGTTTGATGAATCTAGCACAAAGCTCATTTTAATGTAGTCCTACCTGTTGATTTTTTAGAACACTTGCAACAGTGTCTCTCTTCTCAGACAGAGAGAAGACGATGCCAGGTGGAAGCTCAGCAATATGGCATTTTTTGTATTCATTGACAGATACACGAGTGCCATCAGGACACAATAACTCAAAGTCATACGATTTCAAGCCTTTTGCCCAGTGTTCAAGGTTTTTATCTAAACGACAGGAACATCATTGACCATCATTAATCTTTCTTGTACACTTATGCATTAAATGTAATGGAATCTGCAGTTTAAGAAGACATAACTCTGTTTCAGAAGGAAAGGAACAAACAATAGTGGTCCTTTATGAATTCTATCATATACTTGATCTGTAAATTATTCCCCCATACTCTACGACATAATGTGGCCATAGACAGTTCGAGTTGTAGCCATTTTTGCCACAGAACGACCACTGTGCACACTCATGGTAATCGATCTGCTGTGAAATCGGCTGCAAATCGCATGCTTAAATTCGGCCAGAAATCGATCTAACAAATTATGGACATGTCTGTAATTTTTAGATCAATCCAAAATACATGCAGGCAGAAAGAATTCTTGGCACGACTGGCCATGCGTGATATCCTTATCATGCACGATTGATCTGCCAGAAACTAAAGGTCTATGGCTGGTTTAAGCTTGTTTAAGCGAAACGCGTTAGAGGGGGCGATCCCTGGAGGGATTTTATTTGTGAATGTATATCCTATGCAATTTTGAAGAAAACTAAAGTTTGATGGCTTTCAACTCTTGGGGTATGGATTCTTGCTGTTAATCTAATAAGATTTCAGATTCCTGAAGATTCCTGAAGAACTATAATTATTGCAAAAAAAGTCATATGACTAGCTCTCTATCAGTCTTTTAGCTTTCTCTGCTACATTGTGCATGAGATATGGTAAGTTCACACTGAGCAGAAAAAGACTCAACAATTTTACTTGGTATACAAAACTTTCTCATCTTGAAGGGCAGACTATGAAGTGCATAGCATAGTGGAGTATAACAGGGAGCAGGTATGAATATGTACTCTCCATTATATTTATCCTTCATGTGTGTATTTTGTCACAACTTCTCCTGTTTAGGAATTATAGAAAAGTTTCCACTGTGTCAGCTAACTGTAGTATAAACAAAGGAATCAGGTAAGGTTTCTGAGATGTCTGATTTTTTGATTCACAGGTTGTCTCTTTAGCATTGTATAGTGGCCCAGTCCATTCATTTTTCATAAAAGTCTACTTTATAGCGTTTTAATTAAATTACAGTTTAAAAAATGTTTTCAATCTTTGGGTCATTTAAGTGAGGCTAGGTATCTGTGTCTTTTAGTGATACTTTCTGTTTTCATGCGTATGCAGTTTGGTTGTATGAGAGTAGGTTTCCTTAGTGTGACAAGCCTGTTTCCTTATTGTGAACATGCCTGTTCAATATAGTTGTATTCTATAAGAAGCCTATGTGACAATGCAGACACAAAGGACCATCATGGTTGGAAGAGAAGGAATTCATAAACCCTCAGCTCCTCATACAAAATCTTCTGAATCTTATTACATCGTGTATACAGAATATCCATGGGATCATCACTTACCATCTGTGTTCTCAAATACAGTACTATGCTTCACAATAGCCACTCCTCCCATGTCTACTAGGCACCTAGTAGGATAAAAGGATACATACCAATAATTTAGTAAATATTGCAGGTACAGAAAACTTTTTGTTACTTAGGTTCAGTAGATTCTAGATAAATGTAATTTCTGGTTGCTTGAAAGTCAATACTAATTATTATGATACTGAGCTTGTGGGACTGCATGTACTGTGCCCGTTAACAAGTACGATATACCATATTTGTAAGGCTATAAGACACACCCTTTTCCACAAAAAATTGGTGGGAAAACTGCCCTCCCGCAGGTGGGTTCTTCGGTCTCTCTCCACCTCTTGTAACTCAATATCTGCCGCTACTATCTACCAACCGAGCTTGAGTTCCAGGAGGCGGGGAAGCTGTCAGAGGAAATATCTTTGTAGCTTATTTCATTTCAAAAATATAATTTAATCTTAAATACATGTATCTTTTATATACATTGAGTGTGGTGATGTTGAAGTTTGCCATACACAAAAAAATTTTTTTGTCCTATTTATTTGTACCTGTTCCTTTAAAGTGAACCTTCCTCACCTCAAATACTAATATATAAAAGCATCCCAGGAAATAAGTTAACACTAAATGCCTACACATACAGTACATTTTTTTCATGTGTCTCCACATATCCAAAACTTCACATTGGCTTGGATCTCTGACCCTGTCTTTAATAAACTTTTTTGCATTTTGGCAACAATCAAGGTACCTGCTATACAGTGTGGGGTTCTGATATTTGCAGAAAGTGTGTTGCTGATTGTGATCATGGAAGAATAAAGAACTGGCTGATTTTCAAATATGTACATGTGTAGCCTCTTCTTCGGACTGTTTTGCTTGATTTTCGGACGAGGCTGGATCACTGGTACATACTACAGATGTCTGTGCATGTTGTTTTGTCAATCTCAGACCTACCCTACATCACAAACTAATAATGTATACATTTTTGTTATCGGAGAAAAAATAATGTGTCTACAGTAAAATGTAACTTGTAGTGAAACTGTAGAAGATGCATAGTGGGGTTATAAACGTTTACTGCAGGGCTGATCTCCATTACCTGAAAGCTGCTGTAAAGTCATGATGACTGTCCTTATGTCCAGAAGTACAGACTATATTGGACTCCGTAGGCAGTTTCTTAGCAAGATCATTTACATATAGTTTGCAAAGATTTGTAGTGATGTCAAAGGATGGAAAGTCAATACCTAGAGAGGTAAAGTTAATGGTTAATACAATGTATGTACATGTAAACTAAGCATAGGCCAAGTAAAGACAAAGTATGTCCATATAGAATATGTGTTCCTCCCTCTTGTTTGAAGTACCACTCATACTTTTTGCATTTTATAATAAAAAGCACATACTTTAAAAAGAGTGGAAAAAACATTTATAAAATGTTAGTCTACCTCTACTGCAACTTGTCTAAATTTGTATTAGCATAAAAGAAAACTCGATAAGGAGTCAAAAAGCACCTAAAACCCCAATCACAAATGTAAGCAATTGTTGGAGTTGTGATATTACCTCTAATGGTGTCCCAAGAAATATCTTTGTTCTTCTTCATTACAGCTGCAACAATGTAGTAAATGTCCTTCTTGAGATCTTCTATTAAGAAATAGTTAAAATTCTAGTTAATAACGCAAAGTAAGATAAATAGGATTAGTATTTGAATGCTTACAGTCAGTCTTAGTTTTAGGCGTGGACTGCATAATATATTTTAGGTTAGGCTACAAGCAAGGATAGGCTCAGTGTATGCAAGTCAATATTGTCCTTTAAGATCATCATTAATCTCTGTTTTATATTACCCATCCAGATGTATCATGTTTCTCACACTTCTTTGTATGTCGGCTTTCCTATCATATAATTATTTATATAGGATTAAGAGCCGAGATGAGTATAATATCTCGGTTAGAGAGTCTACCCAGTGCCATGACATGTACGAAGAATAAAGTTACTCAGTAGGCAGGCTGTATTCCCCTAATCTGTTTAAATATGAAATGCCTAAGTGAATTGTACCTGTTGTAATGTTCAAAAGGTGGATTTTGGCACCACTAACTACTAAGCCTCATCGCATGAAATAACATATAACTGGAACATTCACGTTTATACAATACCTTGATTATGTCGTGTTTTGCAAGGTTTTAAGTCATCTGTTAGAAATGAAAAAGCAGTAAATCACCATATATCTATATTTCATTGTAAACAAACAGAATTGAATAAATTTACATGCATTAGTTGATATTGTGGCGTTTGCATCTATCATACATTTCTAATAACATGCATCATTTTACATGGCTGGGTTGACATAACTTTTTTTAAATTATTATTATTATTATATGAGATTATTATACTTAGTAATAATAATATTAGTATTATTACACGAGATTGTTATAATTTCTATCTTCTAATATTTCTAATGTTTCAAATGTGCTAGGGCTCCCATACACGGGTCAATTTTTCACTAGATTTTTGACCGATCGATTACCGCACGTGTTTACAAGATCTATTGGCGATCACTCGGGTTCTGCCCACCCTGAATGATAGACCAAAAAACATCGGAATCGACAAAAAATAGGATCGGACATTGAACCAACATGTTTCTGTTTTTGGTCGATCGTTTGGCAATCGAAGTACGTTGGTGGACCCATAGCTCCCTATGCAGCAGCCTTTCCGATTGATGGATTTTGTGGAATCAGCCATTTTGGAGATCGGCTCATGTCCAAATCGATCACAAATCTGATTCCCAAGGTGGTGTTCCATCGATTCCCGATCCGATCAATCACCTGGAATGGCTACCTTTACACACAATATTATCTGATGACTTTTCAGTATAATTCTACTTTCCTTTTTTTTTCTATAGTGACATTTCCTATTAATACATGGTCTAAAGTGCTAAAACCAAAGGGATGGACTTTTAGCTTGACATACATCAACCAGTATCATCAAACATAAGCCAATAAGAATCAATGATTGGCTTCTTAGAAGTTTCATTATTTATTTATATAATTTTTCATTAAATAGTGATACATTACAAAATAGGATTCAAGGCTAGTACATCTTATATAGAAACCCACTGCTTTATTAGTGTTAAACTTGATCAAATTCTTGACACTTTTTTAAGGACTTTGTAAAGAGAGTGATGCAGTGCACTGCTGAAGATGGTGTGAGTGGAAGAACTTGTGATCTGATACATAATACCAAGCAGGAAATGAGTGAAAGTTCAAATGTAAGTATTATTGCAAATTACATCTAAAATTGGCAGTTTAGGCTTATCACAATATAATGTAATGTTACCTTTGTTATAGTACTCGGCCATCACTGGGACTAGTCCAGAGCACACCGCTAGGTGCAGATGTCCTACATGTAGTGTCATAGCATCAGCTTTACCTGCCTGTAATAAGAAATCGACATAAAATAACAAACCTTTTCACAGACAGTTGTCACCCCAACATTTATCTTCAATCTAAACAATTGGAATCATTTTTTTTCATACAAAGAAATTTCTTAAGAGCCTTGTACTAATTCCTTTGGTTTGGACCCATTCTTATTTTTTTGTGGTATGAAATAGACTTTCAATATACATTTATTTCTTGTTGACATGCTTGTGTCACACAATTTCTGAGTATTTGTTAGCTACACATTCATTTATAGCCGAGGTCTGAGAGCGGGGAACCTACATGCTGACAACTATACCTTTTCATCACTATGATTACTACCACGTTCACCTAAACAGTGGCCCCCCGTTCTTCCTCTGCATCCTCGTGGCGGAATGTCCTAGACATATATACACCGTTTCTAACTTTTTTATATTATACAATACCTCCTGATGAAGTTGTTTTCTTGAAACGCGCGTCGAGGTATGACGTAACCTTATCTGAAACTTGAGGAACTGGAAAGGCTTACCAACTACACTCAGCCCGGAGAAATTTGACACCCAGAACCACCAACTATGAACTATTAAAGTTTGGAAATCGTTTTTTAGACCTACACTTTATGACTGGACTTGTTTTGGAACTTGGTTTTAATCTGTGGAATTATATTTTAAAATCCCTTTCGGGGGAATGTGTTTAACCAAGGTGGTGGCCATTAAAGTCCCCGTCTTTGCCATTCGGTAAAGAAAATAAGTAATGGTAGGGGACACCAGTCCTATTCTGGTTGCCCTAACCATTAATCCTTTTGAAGCTTCACATTCATGTCACAAAATTCCAGTTGTTCTAAAACACCTTTAAAATGTTCTAGATTCAGATTTGATGACTAGACTATTACCATTACCCCAGCCAAAT
This sequence comes from Ptychadena robeensis, assembly GCA_036250615.1. Lineage (NCBI taxonomy): Eukaryota > Metazoa > Chordata > Amphibia > Anura > Ptychadenidae > Ptychadena > Ptychadena robeensis. Next base: position 30,945,103 of record CM070035.1, read on the forward strand.
TTCAGACACACAAAGTCAGCAATATGTTTCCCTGTTCAGCTGCCCAGTTTTGCTGAACCTCTGCCCATTAAAGTCTCAGCTCTCTGTTGTTGGCAGACAACAGCGGAACCCTACTTGGTCTTCTGCCATTGTTACTCAACCACCTTACATGACAACATGTTGTTCATTTTGCAATGTTTGTGCTTAAGCATAGTTGTAAAAATGTGACATGTGGAATAACTACATCCGGCATCAACTCCAACAAGTCTGGCCATTTTCTCTAAAGATCAGCAATTACACAAATTCTGAAACCACCCTGTCTGGCACCAACTACCATATCATGGTCATGATGATTGAGATGATTTGTCCCCTTTTTCTGGAATGTTACCAGAAGCTTCTTATGAGTATATCATACCATTTTATTGGTCTGTTTCCATAGTTTTACCTGAATAGGTAACCGAATAAACAGGCAATTATAATGACTGGTATATCAGTATCTGCTCACATTTGTTGGTTTGGTCCATTTGCCAGCAGGAGGATGTTTCTTTTAGTAGGCTCGTTCCTGTAAACCAATACCTTAATGCCTAGGTGCCCAACCTGCGGCCCGGGGGCCCTTTGGACGTTGTTCGGCGGCCCCCCTTTGACCTCCACATGCGTGGTCACACGCTGGCCCAGCTTTCCTAATCAACTTTGGTGCATCAGTAAAATTGGCAATGTTGATCAGGGAAACCAGGTCTACATATGAGCACTGCACCCAGGGGCAGGAGGGGAGGTGGGTGCTGTCGCGTTTTGACTGCCTGATGGGATCTGGTCCACCGCCTGCTGAGATATGACAGGAGGAGGGTCTGGATCGATGTTATGTGCGGCCCTTTAGAGATGCAGAGGGCCGCACTTGTGGCCCCACATATCAACTCAGTTGCCCACCACTGCCTTAATGGCTAATCATTTTTATGGTAAAGCTAATGTACTAAAAATCCCAAGATAAATCTATGTGTGATCGCTTATTGTTCAAAAAAGGACTGTTAGTAATGCCTGTGATCCCCAATCCATTGCGAATTACAAAATTTAAGTTAAAACCCCTTGTTTCAGTATAGTGGATGGAGCCATGCTAATTATTTCTTTAGCCAAATGCCTACCTCTCAGATTTAGGCACATAGAGTATGTTTTACATTGAAGTTTTTGTAATTGCATGAACATTTTGGCACATTTTTTGATGTTAATACACAAAAAATGTATTGTTGTCTGCCAAGTATTTAATGCTTTGGCAATAGGATATTAGACAACCACTGCTAGATCAGACTACTAAGAAATACAAAAAATACAAAATGCGGTCACCATTATAAGCTGGACACAGTGCTCCACCGACAGACCTTCCATACAGGTAATAGCTCCACCACTGACAGAACTCCAGGCATCACATTTTGTCTTTTCTGGGGGATTATGTGCACACCACTGCACAAGGGCTACAGCAGAACTGCCTGTCATAAGAAACATGTTAGAATCTGAAAATAAATCCCTTGCCTATTGTCCTTTAAGTGTTCATGTTATTGAAAGCCTTGTAGTGCCTACATATTTAAAACAGATCTACATACTCAATGGCTGAGAAGCTTTTTTGGTCATCATTATAAAAAGTAAACAAGGGCTGCCTTACTAATTACATTCTCATTACAGAATTCCATGAAATAGGGCACACCAAGTGCTGCAATAACATGGCGCCAGACAGGTTATTTCACATAGGAAACATTGTATGAAATAAGTGTTTTTTTTCTTTATAAATATCCAGTACCTTACACCTAATGGGAAGTAATTTAGAAAAGATTCTCAGCAGCAAAGTTAGTATAATAGTCAAAACAGCAAATTTTCAACCACTGGGCTAAGCTGTATTAACCTAATACCAAAAGCAACCCTCTACATGATGGAACATACGAGAAGAAGATTGGAATGTCACTTACCGAGCATGACTAGACCAAGAACCACCGAAATGTAGAAAGCCATTATTGTCTGTCTCTGAAGATAGAATGTGAATACACAAAGGTAGGGAAGATTTTATGTACCTGGAATGTTTACCTAACAGATCATCTTAAACCTAGCTGGTCCTTCCCATAACATACATTGTATTATTCAGTCCTCATGTTTTTTAGATGTTAGATTAGGTTTGTGTGTTATGGGTGAAGCCCTGTCACGGACCCAAGGAGTGGGCTTTGACAGGGTTTTTAATTTGCAGTAATACTGCAGCAGACAATATGATTCTCACAGATTCCTATAATAAAATTCACAAAATCTCACTGAACTAATAGCACTTAAAATTAAACCTGTATACATGTGGCTGGGATTTGTGGGATCCACCTGAAAGATGTATCTTACTGTATCAGAACTCAAATCACTTGCCTCCGGTAGAGCAAAACAAGTTTTTTTTGTATTTTACCAAATGGCAAAACTTTAACTTGTGGAATCCTATTTTTCAGTCAGAAATTGTAAAAAACGTAATTCCTTAATAAAATTGTATCTATACCTTTTTCTTTTTCTTCTACCATAAGACCCAAGAGGAAAAGTTTGAAATTTACACTTTTTTTGACTGAAGTTATTAAAGAAGCTTTCGGGATGTCTCACATTTATGCACACAGCAACAAGGATTAGTGATTGCTCATAAATATTTTACGAAAATACTACTACCATTTTTTTGCTTCATAAGACAAACTTTCCGCACAAATTCAGGGGGGGGGTATGTTTGCATTACCAGAAGACACAACCACCTGCACTTGAAAGAGTATTCCCTCTGCCTCTCTGCCTCCTGTAACTCATGCTTGGTCGTTGGCAGGTAGCACGGAACTAGCAGCCACCGGCCAAGTTTGAGTTTCAGGAAGCGGAGTGGGGGAAGCTGTCAGAAAGAGGATTGATTGAGTATTCCCTCTGCCTCTATGCCTCCTGGAACTGAAGCTGGGCAGTTTGCATTGCTGGCCAGACTTGAGGGAAATGATTGCAGAGCAGTCAGAATTTTCTGCTGGCTGCTTAACAACCACTTCCTTCCTCCCTGTAGTAGCCACCAGTGGTGACAAACACGGCTCTGCTGTGTGTTAGCTGGGGGTGTATGTTTACAACTCAGAGACATGAATGGGACATAAGAAGACTTTGAAACATGCAACTAATAGACAGCTAATAAAAATACAGAGGTATCTAGAGAGATATTATTTTTTTTGATGCTCTCTGTGGTACTGAACTTTATGTATATAGACCTATTGATGCCACAAAAGCTAAACATAGTGTTTCACTGATATTTTCATCCATTTTATAGAGCAATTTACAGATCCAAAGAGGAGTGAATGATAATAAAAATGCAATGTTTCTGTTTTAAAAAACATTAAAAACATGATGAGTTTATGTTAGTGACTCAAAGATCATCATGGCTGAAATAATCTCTAAAGTAGAATATGATACAGTCAGTTTCCAGCTGTGTGTGTTATTTTTAGCTTTGAATGTATCACAATGACCTGCATATATTTGTAGGTGGATATATTATTTTATTGTTTACGTCAGTGTATGCTTTTAGTTGTACATTACGCCCTTGTTTGAGAAAATATTTTACACAATTAAAACAAATGCCAAAACAAACTGCTAGTAACTATCTTATAAATGAACACAATATTAAAAAATCCCTAACAAAAAAACAAAAGAATTAAAATGCAAACATAAACACAACTTAGATAAGCTGTCCTTGTGTCTTTCTTAAAGCAGAGCTCCAAAAAAATACCTGAAATATTTATGATTCATGGAGGCATAGACTTCATGAGGCGTCTAAAGGGGTAAACATCTGATATACAGCTCCATTAAATGAGGCTTCAATGTTTTGTGTGTTTGGTCATCTTTATTTCTTAGTAAGCATTAGGTTTTCCATCAACTTGTAGCTCTTTTATAGAATTATGACAGATGAGAAAGCCTTTACCCCAAGTGGGCAATACATTAACCTTGATGCCCAGTTCACCGGTTGCTCTTCCTTGAATTACTTCTGTAGAAAATCGCAAGGTGAGGGTAGCGCCCCCTTTAAGACAACTACCAATGATGACCCGGGACTAGGAGCCTATTTAAGGGTTGGCCCCTGGGGCAGTGCTCAGTGGAAAAGGATGGTGTAACTGGGCGAGCTATCTATTAAAAAAGGAAAACTGAAATTTCACATGTTGCTAAATATTCAGACATTTTGCTGTGACACTCATACACATATTTAACTCAGGTGCAGTCAATGTCTTCAGATAATCCTTGAAATTTTTCTACACCTTCATTCCAGTCCAGCTGTGTTTGATTATACTGTTTGGACTTGAATTTGAATTCTTTGGATTAGAAAAGCCACACACTGTCTATATAAGACTTTACATCTTTCAGTGCATGTCAGAGCAAATGAGAAATATGAGGTCAAAGGAACTGCCTGAAGAGCACAGAGACAGAATTGTGGCACAGATCTGGCCAAGGTTAAAAAAATGTCTGTGGCACTTAAGGTTCCTAAGAGCACAGTTGCCTCCAAAATTTATAAATGTATGACTTTGGGATGAACAGAACCCTATAGAGCTGGCTGTCTGGCCAAACTGAGCTATCAGGTGAGAAAAGCCTTGGTGAGAGAGATAAAGAAGAACCCAAAGATCACTGTGATCACAGAGGAAAGTTGAAGAAAGTCAACCATCACTGCAGCCCTCCACTAGTCAGGGCTTTATGGCAGAGTGGCCCGAAAGAAGCCTCTCCTCAGTTTAAGACACATGAAAGCCTCCATGGAGTTTGCTAACAAACTGTCAGGTCCCCACTTGGCCGCGGTCCCTGTCGCTCCCTCAGTCGTGGGCGTCCTCACCTGATCGGCGTCCCTCGCCTGGGGACACCGTGCGGGGCTCCAGGGTCTCGTTGGGGCCCTCGGGGGGGCCATCCCGTCCGGCTCCTGTGCGTGCGCGCCAACGCGCGCGTGCGCGGGCGCGAGCGAGAGCCATCGCCGGAGTATTAGTAGATTGACAGGAGGTGTGTCCCCGGGGGTGCGCCCCTCCCAGGGGGGTGGTGCTGGGGATGCACTTCCTATATAAGCCACGTCAGTCCAACCAGTCATTGCTGGATGATTACAGCTAGTTGTGTGACTTATGTTAGATCTTGCTCTCCTTGGACTTGAACACCCGGTATTTGACCCTGCTTTGGCTTTGACTTCGTCT
>CM070035.1:30950358-30968184 GCA_036250615.1 Ptychadena robeensis
CATAGACTCCCTGCTCCTGACACCCCCGCGCTACCCAGGTTCTGTGGTGAATTGTAACACAAACACCTGAAGGACTCAAACATGGTGAGAAATAAGATTCTCACGTCTGATAAGATCAAGATAGAACTTTTTGGCCTTAATTCTAAGCGGCATGTGTGGAGAAAACCAGGCACTGCTCATCACCTGTCCAATACAGTCTCAACAGTGAAGCATGGTGGTGGCAGCATCATGCTGTGGGGGTGTTTTTCAGCTGCAGGGCCAGGACCACTGGCTGCAATTCGAGGGAAAGATGAACGCAGTCAAGTACAGGGATATCCTTGATGAAAACCTTCTCCAGAGTGCTCCAGAGTGCTCCAGAGTGCTCAGGACCTCAGACTGGGCAGAAAGTTTACATTCTACAAGACAATGACCCTAAGCATACAGCTAAAATAATGGAGGAACAGCTTCACAACAACTCTGTGACTGTTCTTGAATGGCCCAGCCAGAGCCCTGACTTTTCACACTATATATGTTGCGGTGCGTTTTTTTTACTGCGAGCGTTTTTGCATAGGCAACCAATGTTATACTGTTATACAATGCTCATACTGTACAGCGTTTCCGCATGCGTTTTTAAAAACTCACTGCTGTATGCATTTTTCATTCACTTGTTCAAAAACGCAAATGCAAACGCAAATGTAATGTAAAAAACACATGCTTTTTTGTATATATGCAGAAACGCCTATAAAAAATGCATGCCTTTAAAAAACGCATGTCTGTCTACCAACGTTTACCATCCAACCTGACAGAGCTGGAGAGGATCTGCACGGAGGAATGGAAGAGGATCTCCAAATCCAGGTGTGAAAAATTTGTTTCCCCAAAACTTGTTTCCCCAAAAAGACTCATGGCTGTATTAGATCAAAAGGGTGCTTCTCCTAAATACTAAGCAAAGTGTCTAAATACTTAGGACCATGGGATATTTTTGTTTTTCTTTTTCAATAATCTGCAAAATGTCTACAATTCTGTGTCAATATGGGATGCTCTGTGTACATTAATGAGGAAAAAAACAAGAACGTAAAAGAATTTAGCAAATGGCTGCAATATAACAAAGACTGAAACATTTAAGGGGGTCCGAATACTTTCCATACCCAATTTAAATATACCCCTTACAGCCCCCTCCCCTCCTCGAGCAGCCTACTAATGACATCCCCACTCATAACATCATAACATGCACGGCTTCAAGACTTCTCTAGGGCCGCTCCTACTCTCTGGAACTCTTTCCCTCACCCCATTAGACTTGCTCCTACCTTTAGAACTTTTAATAAAAGCCCTGAAAACCCACCTCTTCAGTCTGGCCTACCTATCTTCTCATTCCTAACATCACCACCATGCCAGTCATATCCCCCACCTATTGTATACTCTGTTCCCCAACCTATAAGATTTTAAGCTCGATCAGGCAGGGTCCTCCACTCCTCCTGTGTCATAACCTGTACTTGTTTGCTATCTTGTGTTGTGTCCGAACGCTAATTTATTGTACAGCGCTGCATAATATGTTGACGCTATATAAATAAATGATAATAACAATACAATGCTTATAATAAAAGGTATACCATTCCTACTGTGAAACATGGTGGTCAATTGCTGATGTTGTGCAGATGTTGATAGCAATATGAGTGCAGTAAGTTATCAAGAAATACTGGAGAAAAATTAGCATTCATCAGCCTGGTACTTGAACGTGAATATTCCAACATGACAATGATCCTAAACACATGGCCAAGTTGACATGTCATAGGCTACAGCAAAATAAAGTGAAGGGTCTGGAGTGGCCATTTCAGTCTCCTGGCCTCAATATCATTGAGACTAGGAGACCACAAACGTGCAGTACATGAAAGGCAGAAACATCTATGTGAATCTGAATTTTTTTTGCCAGAAAGAATGGACAGATTTACCTGAGAAGATAAAGAGCCTCATCTACAACTACCACACTTTAAGCTTCCATTGATGTTAGAGGGGGCAACCCTTTTGATTGTCTTTAAACTTTTAAACAGGGTCACTTGGGTAGTTTGAGTTGTGATTATGATTTAAAAAAGAGATTTGAAAGAGTTAGTTTTGTTTTCTCCTCTCTTTTATTATAGCATCATGGCTGTCCCATGAGGTAATGACCAATAGTTATAATCATGTATTCCATGTTATACACAAACAGAACACAACTGTTGAAAGAACCACAAATGCCACAGTGTTAACACATTTGTCCAATAGCAATTTATGAATGCAATATATATGTTTATTTATTATTGAAGATATTATATACCAATAGTTCTTTATATTAACTTACAAGTTATGCATACACTTCAATTTGTATTGTTATATTATCAGGCTAGGTGTTCCACGGCTGTGGCCCATGCACATGCCTACTACACAGTCTGTTTCCACGGAATAAAGCCGGTCCGCTGGCCAAGGGGACAGCAGATGTTAAACTCTTGGCCGGTGGACTGGCTGAAAGCCGTGGAAACAGGTGGTGCAGTAAGTCATGTATATGCATGGGTTGCATCTCCGTCAAGGTATGCGATTAACGCAGGATGTATTGACACAGCCCTCAACGCCGTGGAAACCTAGCCTTGAAGTTATTTTGGATGGAATAAGATGGAACAAAAAACATCATCAGGTTCATATAATGGATATGTTTGAACTTTGTCATTTCAATGGTTTGTAGGTTGGCTGTGTTGAGGTAATGGATATACAGTACAAAACATGCTTTCTGTTAATTGTGGAATATTAGTGTGTACATTTTGGGAGCAGAGTTTACCATTTATTGCAATATTTTTCCAAAATAAAACTGCAGTTTACTTAGTAGATCCAATTTTTTTTGTGGAAAACAGAAAATTGTGAAATAGAAAATGTGGCAAAAAAAGTTTTCCCAGATCTTCCTAACAGTGTTTGAACATGCAGGCAGATATTAGATCTGTGAAAAGAAAGAAACAAATATTTATTAATTTTGTCAAACTAACAACAAATACAATAAATATAATAAAACTTCTTGTATTGAAACCTAAAGGTGACATTATTTCTCAGGCAACAGTAAATAAAAAAGTTTACAAAAGGACAAAAGTATCCTGTTTACAGTGGTGTTTTAAGACTTTTGGGGGCCCTATGAAAGTTTCATGAGACCCCCTGCCGCTGTACTGTATGGACACGCTGCTCCTCCTTCCTTCTCCTCAGCGATTAAACCCCCCACCGGCAGGCGCAGAGATATTCTCATGGTCTTGGTAAGGCTTTAAGGGCATGCTCCTCCTCAGCAATATCACACCCTCCCCACCCCATCAGCAGATCAGACCCAGGGTTCACGGGGCCCTATGTGCACACATATTGCCTTGCCTGTTTATACCGAAATCTGCCCTATATGTGTAAAAGAGGACACCTCTTTTATAAAGGGTTTTGCTTTGTTAAAGTGTCATAGTATTTCCTTTTGTCTTGGTGACAATAATACACAACATCTGTAACAAATGTTTAGTTATACACCTATTGTCTAGTCAGTAGTGGCTGACAAAATTCAGTTAACTGAAACTAAATAATTTTTTTGTGCAGAAGAAATGTTTGATGTCTAGTTCAATGTGACTTCTACTGGCTGTACCATGAGATCCGCCACCATATTGTATTTCTCTATATCTGTATTGGTGTTATAGCACAGTAGTCTTATTTTTTGACAGCTGGGCTTGGCAACATAAAATAAAAAATTGATATAACCTGAGAGACTTCTACTATGTAAATCTCACTGCAGGTGTTCATAGTTATATTTGAGCTCTCAGATAATGCCACCTGGATATAAACTTTTAGTATGTCAATAACAGAAAAACTGTGCAGTTCTAAAATGTCTAAATGGAATATTACTATATTACTGTATAGTAATACTGTATTTTCTGAGATGCCTCAGCTGATAAGAAGCACCATCAACCATAGAGTCTTAATTAGGGCAAAAATTTGTTAAACAAAATCTCCGAAACTTTAAGTTAAAGGAAAGCTATGAGCATATGGAGCAGAGCTCTCCATAGACAGAAAATTGATCTCTTTTATGTAGAGACAGAGCTCAAGCTGACATGCAAAGCTCCAGGCTGAGCTACCAAAGCATCTAGTCTGTCAGCGCACATGCAGACATGCACACAATCCACCTGGCAGGCAAGCTTGCTGGTCGAGCGGATTCCTGCTCAGCTCGTGGGTGTAAGGAGCTATCGACATAAAAACATAACTCTATATTCTCTCATTTACTATAGTTAGAAATTGTCAATTTAGAAAAAGTTAGAAATGATATTAACAGTTCTGTGACAGTATTTGTTATTTTATTTAAAATGAACTGTATGCTTAAATTTCCATAATCTAGTAGTAAGAATACATTTTCTCTTCAGTCCCCAGGACACTTCTAGTTAGTTTACCATTTAACCATTTAGTTAAGGTTTTAATTTCTCCTTATAGTCATATTTTGGTGAGCTTGTTTCTTAAAATCTGTTTGAAAGAACTTTTATTGCGAATAGCGGCACTTCGAAAATTCACAAAGATCTTGAATATAGTGCTATATTTTCGTAATCGCGAATATTTAAGATCTTTTTCATCAGTACCCAGAACTACCATGCATTGAATTTGCAATCTGCGCATGTACACGTTTTGATTTGAGCAATGAAGTGAATAATGTCTGGAGATCACAAATTTTTTTTAATTTTTTGAGAATTTTAGGTGAAACATTTGCAAAATTTTTTTAATACGAATATTACCTATGCTGTTCATCACTATTTAGAACTACCTTCATAGATTTCATAGAAACCAATCACTACAAATTATCTTAAATCAATTAATAAACACGTAAATACCTGATTGTGTGTTGCATTTGTCTTCGCTGTGTCCTTTCCCAAAGTAATCGTCCATAAGGTCCATTGGCTGGAAATCAAATTCAAGCAGGCATTGAGTGGTGTCACTGAAGAGGAGGTTGTGGCCTTTAGTTGAAGAAAACATCTGGAAAATATCTTTCTGAAATCCCTTTTTCCCATACAGCGACTAAAAAAATCATCACATTGTCAGTTCACCGACCAGTTTTACATTGTATATTAAAGCATCAGTGATACACACTGACCTCAAACAGTCAGATCATATTTAAAGTATCATACAACAGGAATATTAAAGGAAGATTACATACTAACAAGAAAAATCACATTAAAACAAAAAAAAAAAGGACCTATTGTTATACATTTATTACCTCCATCTTGAAAGAGGTGTGGTTTGTTTCTACATTCCATTAGTCACATTACTTAGTATTTATATATATTTTTAGCTTCATATAGAGTGGCAGTGGGTTAAAACCCTTGTGTTATTGTTTGCTGTCTGTGTCACAATGTGTCAGATTTCCCTTCACATCTTACACGGTCACTTGGAAAATGAATTGGTCATCATAAGGTGCCCATAGACGCATAGATATGCACTAGATCGATGGCCGTTTCGAGCACCACGCGCGTTCATGGCCATCTAGCTAGTGCATATCTAATGCGGCAACCCATTCCCTATTGCTTTGGATAGGGACCGCGGTTCCCCATGCAAAGCATCAGCTCATCTATCTCACGGGCATCAAACCATGTATGGCAGCCTTTAGACATCAGAACATTTGTCTCCATTCCTTTTGACCTTTTGCTTTTATTTCATTTTGCTAATCTAACACTTCCTTATCCATCCATGATACACCTCTTCCTCTCATATACACATAATCACTTTCCCCTACACACCCTGCATACAAAAGTACTAAAAATGTTGTAAGGGTCTTTCAGAGATCATCAGTCTCTATTCAGATATGATAGCAAAACCCTCTCTATGATCTTTACCTTAAGCCAAGCCCCTGCTTGTGCCTGCCTGACTTGGGTTACCTTGCCAGGATTTAAGTGTACAGGGTATCCTATCAGAGGCCAGCAAGACTGATAAAAATCTACATACACAGAAGATCAATCCAATAAATGGAGTAGCCAGAGGATTAGTCAGGAGAGTGGTAAATAAGCAAGCAGAGGTCATACACATGAGATCCGTCCAGTAAATGGATTTACCAATGGATTAGTTCAGAGAGTGAACAAGAAGCATAGGCCATTACAGGCAGCATGCAATAGAAGTAAGGCAGTCCATAATTGAAACAGGAGTTATGAATGCACAGATAAAAGTAGCTAGGGCTGAAGATAAAATATATGCTGACACAGATCCAAAACCAGGTGTAGACTTCGTGTATATCTGGGCATCTGGCCAATTTGGAAACATAAATACATAATCTCCAACAGATCCTGATAGAGAGTTTGAAATGGATGCTCAGAAATAGAGACTGCAGTATCCAAAAACAACCACGTGATGGTGGCAACGTAAAAGAGTGGAAGAGAGAAAGGGGCGGACACAAAATATAAAGGAGTAAAAAGGTTATCCTAAAGCCATCCCTGTACAGTTGAGTGGGGAAGTTAAAGATCAATCACAGACAAGTGCCACAGTCACCAAGTTTTTTTAAGGCCTTTAACAGCCCTAGCGTTATGGACGGCAGCACCTCGTCCAGCGCTCCAACTGCTACTATCGCACTGGACGAGGTGCTGCCGTCCAGTACAATGCGGGGCTCTGGGAGAGCGCATACTCACGTGTCCTGTGTCCCCGATGCGACATCCTCCTCGGCTGCTCGTGTCCTTCTCTCCCCCCCGCTCCGAGTGACGTGATGACGTCACTCGGGGAGGCGGCGGGAGATTTGTACTGTAAATAGAATGAAAGCAGTTTTCTATGTAGAAAACTGCTTTCAAACTCCCCCTATGTACTAATTATCGCCAGAATCAAGTCCATTTGCAGTAACCCTTTCTTTCTTGGTGTGATTTTATCACACCAGGTTAGAGAGGGTTAAGTGCAAATGGGAACATCTGGGGCATCAGGGACTTTTTATTTTTTAGTACATAGCAGCATAGTTTTGTGTCCTAATTTTTGGTAAAAAATTTTTTTTTTTTTACATAATTGTTTGTTTCAAACATTATTATCGTCAGGATGTCTATTAGACCCTTGTACGGACATATTTTGGGAAGTTACAGGCCTACAACATTAAGAAAAATTTACCATTGAAGTCTATGGTGCACTTTTGGTACAGAAATCTGGACCTCAGCAGTGCGCTAGGGAGGTTAATATATTATTGCTGTGGGAAAGTAGGCTGTTCAATAAATTTTACATTTCTTATACTAATCATTATCTCTGAAATGGAGCTTATTTTTTTTTATACAACATGTTAACTAGTTCTGGATAACACACATCCCAAAACACATCAGAAAATCTCCTTCTACAGGAATTATATTGTATATTCCAGCTTCAAAGCTGATGGATGGCTTCATTAATGTGCTTTTCTTCTAAAGTAGTGATTTGATGGCAGTCTAGCTATATGTCTATTGCTTTTTACAATGATCACATGATCAATTTACAATGCAGATGTTCAGCTACAAGGCCAAAGACACAAGAATGTCTATGGACAGGAACTACACTGGACTTTTAAGGTGAGAAAAATTAAAACAATCTATTCAATCTTTAGCGCCGAGTATGACTATCGTAGAGTAATGTAAAATAGTTTTACGGCCTAGTTTTTAAGATCTTCAACTCAGAACATTAAGTCAAGTGCCATCAGTCAAAAAACAAATTTACGTAAAGTTCTATTTCATCACTTTAGGAATCTAATATGTATTCCAATGCAGCAACAATGGCATTACCTGCTGGTTAATTGTAATCCTCACAACGTCGGTGACACTCTCTGCTCGGGTGACAATGGCTCGAGTTGGGAGGTTATCAAGACTGCATCTCCTGTAATCATCGACAGGGGCACGTGAACCATCCAGACATAATAATTCAAAGTCTTCTGATTTCAAACCTTTAGCCCATTCCGCTGGATTTTTACCTGCAGGGTACAAAGATGTTTATTTATTTTTCTTCAGTCACATATTTAAAAGGACCTACGCCAAATATATATATATATTAGTAAATGATAAACTAATATTCTAGTAAAACTGTTACCCTTTTACACTTGCTTTGCTGACACTGTTTTGTATGCAAGAATATAAAAAAATTATTGTGGGTAAAATGTGCCAGATTCTAAAATGTGACTCTCCATAAGTTGGTTAGTGTGTGTAGAGAATGGGCATTGCTAAAGTACAGACACATGCTAGTTTCAGCCTTGACACTCTACTACCTAGGTGCCAAACCTGAGGCCCGGGGCCACATGCGGCCCTTTGGGTGTTGTTCGGCGGCCCCCCTTGGTCCTCAACATGCGGCCCCCGAAACCGAACTTTTAATGCATAGGGCATAGTAACTCACCTGTGAAGTGGTCACACGCTGACCAAGCTTTCCTAATCAACTTTAATGGTCCTACATCGTTGATCGGCAATTTTGATCAGGGAAAGCAGGTCTATATATGAGCGCTACACACAGAGGCAGACGAGGGGTGGGTGCAGTTGGGTTTTCACTGCATGTTGGGATCTGGTCCACTGCCTGCTGAGATATGTCGACAGGGGGAGGGTCTGGATCGATATAATGTGCGGCCTTTTAGTGATGCCGAGGGTCGCACTTGTGGCCCTCCATATCAACTCAGTTGCCCACCACTGCTCTACTAGAACTAAGACCTCCCCCTCCCCCGTCACTGGCTATTTGGCTGGATTTATATAGGGTAAATAGTGCATAGCTGAGCCCTACCCACATTGCTGGAACATGCTGTATATTCACTGTTTATGTGAACAACCCTGTCACACTTTTTTCGCCTAAATTTCGCTCCAAAAGTATGGATGTGCCGTATGGTCCAGTGCGTCTCATGGAGCAAAAAATTACAGTATATTACATAAAATGTAGGGCAAATTTTGTTGAGAAACTTTTCTTACTTCACATTGATCACGTTGATCCATTAGGAAACAAATGGTATCATATTACTTGCTTACCATCTGTGTTTGCGAATACAGCAGTGTGAGGCACAAATGCTACATCTCCTTTTTCCACCAGACACCTAAAACAGAATCAAAGTAGCAATCAAAGAGTGCAAGGTAGATTGGCCAATGTCCTCGCTTCCTGTGTCATTGTTTTTACCTCAATGTTAACTTATGTTTTGTTCAACCTTTATTTAATGTACATCTTTATAAATTAAAGTTAACAATACAAAAAAAGGAGGATTTGTATATTATGAGCCATTGCTATTAAACCACACCATATACAATAAATAAATAGCTTGTTAGTGCTTGAATAGATACTGTGCTCTTGTACTTTTCTTTGCTTGCCTATACCCCTCCAATCATATTATACTGATTGTACGTTGTCTATCATGTTGTAAAAGGGCATTGTTGGCCAAGCACAAGTACTGCTCCTCCGTACATAGGAAATGTACCCAGCACATCACACTCAATTTAATGTACCTTTCTATTTACACTTTATTTATTGTACATTTGCCATCACAATTTACAAATATCCCATTATCACATTATAAAAGCTGTAGTTTACCCTTCACAGTATATAAAATGTACCATTCCTAGCACAATGTATACAATCTAGTCACATTATATGTAACATACCATTACTTTTCCATCCTATTTATTGTTCCATGCCCTTTACAGGCTATAGAATATAACCTATCCATTTATAGAATATTCCTTGCCCATAATAAGGTATATATGGTTGCCTTTCTTTTTTTCTATGTTATATGCCCTGCCCATTATGATGTTTAGAAGGAACCGTTGAAGCATAATGTATGCACATCCTATTTTAAAGCCTATACCCTGCTAATTTAATGTGTTGTGTACATCACAATGTATAATCTTCCCATATAACTCTGTATGTACTCTTCCCATTACATTGCACTAATATTACTACAGTATTTACATGTTACCTATATATGATAGGCAGTAGCATGCATAAAGCAGTTTACTATTTTAGTTTACGTAGTTTACAATTTATACTGAACAAAGTTGATAGATGAACATTAGTACTGGAATATTACACTAGAAAAGTATTATTACACAATTTTTGCTCTTTACCTGATGGCACCTCCATTGCCATAATAGGCCTCCTTATCACTAAGAGAACATGTTGTATTGGCATTGGCATTATTGGGGTCACCAATGCAGAGTTTACAGAGGTTGGATTTAGTGTCTGATCCCGGAGCACAGCTCTCGCTGAAGAAGGACTCTGTCCAGCATTGAAACAATATAAGCATAGAATAAAGATAAGAAACAAAAAAAACCAAATCATTATCATCATCATCATCTCTAACACTTGACACTGCTGGCATATTATTCCATTATTCTTCAGGAGCAAGGAATAGTTAACATTGTTACTGGGCATGAGAATGATAACAATGATGGATTCCTTACCAAAATGGACTTAAGGAAAGCAATTTTTACCAACATGCACCAGATGGAGCACACCAACCCTTCGTCTAAATCCCTTTCTTCAACCACACGCCACCATTGAAAGGGCCACACTCCGAAATAGATAAGCAACCGGTCTTCTTGAAACTTTGCAAGTGAAACCAAAGAACAAGGCAAGTTTTCTATCAAAGAAAACATACCACGTTCAGATATGTATTTATATTTGAATAAATGTATACATTTTTTAGATATAAAGGTATCAAACTATTGTGATATATATTTTATATTTCACTCTTCTATTTCTATTACTTTCAAAACAACAGGCACCTCTAAAACCTTTTTTGGGGAAAATGATCTTTTAAGGTTTTACTTACACAGTTTGCCATGAATGTATTAAAGCATGATAGCTGGCATATATGCAGACCATGTTTATTCTTATTTCAAGAGCTAAACACCATCCATTGGGTTCTAAAATAAGTGTCGCCATCTATAAATTCACTGCAGTTTGTTTTAAAGTTTTCTGGAGCATCTATAATAGGATCATTACAGAACTTTTTTTTAATCAGTTCCAGGGAAAATAGTCTACTTTCATAGATGTACTAAATTTAGTCTCTCGCTGTAACTTCTGTGCACAATGATGAATTAATACAGATATAGATGGGTGACCCAAATACAAGACGAAGCCAGCTTCTGAGCTGCACTCACCAATATCACATATGTCATTGTGACTTCTAATAAGACTAATAGGGATAATCCAGCCAGGAACATCACCAACAGCAGTATGACAGGACTTCTTCCCCTTGAGGTTGTTCCAGTTGATTTCTTTGTTACTTTTCTTTACTACAGCTACAACCCCTTTTGTTCTTAAATCTAGACCAGAAAGAAAAATACATTGTCATATATATATATATATAAGTTGATGTAAGGTATTTATATGTAACATAAATACATTACAATGTATAAACTGATATTCCACATTATAATACATTAAATAGTAAAGGAAGGGAAATCAAGCAAACAGCCACAATGAAGTAGCTGCTCAGAGACTGATTTATATGCATTATATTTAGTTTGTAAGCCCAATCGGACAGGGTCCTCAACACCTCCTGTGTCATAACCTGTGTGTTATTTTGTGTTGCATCTCAACTGTAATTTTAAGTACAGCACTCCGTAATATGTAGGCGCTAGAGTTTTCTCTCTACACACATCAGCAATGGAAGAAAGAAAAATTAACAAATTTTTGAAGCATTCAGTTGATTAAAGCCAGATGTATTCTACTACTTTTCTTATGAAGGTCTTGTGCATGAGAACTGTGGTACTAAAAAGGAGGATCCAAAAGAGCCATGTACTGTAGGGGTGATACCTCTTATGTTCTACTCAATACACAAATCACTTTATTATAATATATAAACTATGTCTATCTGAAGATTTTAGCAAAGAATACCAGGAATTTTCAGTGGAAGTTCAGATTCCATACAGATCATATTCTTTGCCTCTTTTTAACCTTTGGGTTGCTTTCACATAAAACCTTCCATTGTGGTACTTCCAATTAAAGAAAGTCTGTATACAGGAGAATTTCTTTGTACATACTTAGAAAACTTATATTCATGGATGGTTTAGAAAAACTGCCCTTAAAATAAAGTAAAATTACAGTTTCAGTATACCTTTTAGCTCTGATGCAGGTACTTTACAGGGACCAAAATCATCTACAAAACATAAAAAAGAAAGTAAAATCAGAACACAAATGAGTAAATCATATTGAAATTATTTTGCCTGAAGCAGGGATCCTCAAACTTCAGTTCACTGTCTGTCAAGCTGCCAGGTGGCCAAACTATAGTAGTTATAATACATAGTTTGTATAAAACAAAACACAGACACATTTCCATTTGCTATGCACATATCTTATTTGTAGTGCAAAAAATGTAAAAGAATGTTGGAAAATTTTGATTTTATGACTTTGAACCCCCAGATCGCAGATAACATTAGAAGTCCAATATTTTAGTTAGTACTGTTTACCATTGAGTAAGTTTATACTAATAACTCCAAAGTTTATACTCATAACTGCAACATGCAGGCTGTGATACCATTGAGTGGTTCATCCTAGAAGGAGTTTGGCATAGTGTTGCTCAGCAACTAGTGGTTGCGGAAAAGTTTTTTATTTCATTTTGGTTATAGGGTGCCGAACTCTGGGATAGGAAGGATGGAACTGGGTGGGCCTTCCTATTCCCCCAGGTACACTTAAAAGGTTAGTGGAGGTGAGTGGAGTTGGGTGTGTCTTCACAAAAGGATCAGAGACCACATTTCAGTGCTTCTGACCAAGTAGAAGACAGGGGGCTCACAACGAGTGTGGGGCCCAGACCTGTTACTGCTGGGAAGCCAAGGACAACGTTGAACATTTTAGAAGCCAGGAGGTTTAGTATTTTCAATTGCATCTTTTAAATACTTAATTTTTATTTCCATTAACCCCTGCGAGGGTGAGTTTTGTTTGGAATTGTTTGCTAATAAATACGGGCAGGAACACTTAAAAACATACCAATCTTGTAAATTGATGTTTTGGTAGCACCGTTTGAAGATGAATCCCCACAATACATATATCATATTTTTCAGACCATAAGACACACTTTTTCACCCCCCAAATCAGGGGGAAATAGTTCCTGTATCTTATGGTCTGAATGCTCGACCCCCGTGGTCGCCCGGCCGTGGGTGGTCGCACCTTGGCTTCTAGCCAGCTCTAAAGCCCTGCTGATAGAAAAAGAACAGCAGAGAGGAGCTTCCGGCCAGCAGCTTCAATGTATGTCTGCCTGTAACTGCGATCACCGTGCACCTCACCTGGCAAGAAGGGAGAAAACCAGTTCAGAATCCCCGCTTCTCTCCCCTTCTGCCTGAAGTTTGCTCTCTAGCTTTTTTTGTGGCTGAAAAAACTGTAACAATGAAGTATGGTATTCTAAAAAGGTTAGCTGGCAGTGTATTTGTGATAAAGTCAAGCTGTTTATATAGCTTTATGTGTTTAAGCTTGAAACCTTATTTTAATTTGAAAACCAAATCCCCCATAATACTGTATTTTTACACAGGATTCCCTCAGTGCACCATGACCATCACTTTGTATATCACAGGTACTGCTTTCTCCATAAGCCACAACTTTCTGACAGCTTAAAAACATTGAGGTGACTGCTTCCGGGGCTGGACTAAAAGCCTTGGAGGGCCAGATATGATTGATATGAATGTGATTAGACATTCTACCCCCTCCCCATGTATTGTTATTTCTCGTATAAATCAATATTAACTAAAAACATAACTGTTAGAACAATAACAAGTGGAAGAAAACAGGGCATTCTCTGTGTCTTCTTAACAGGTATTAATTTACAACATACATTTTCGTTAGAAATTTATTACATACATGTATAAACAATTACATTTTTTAAGATGCATATGCATATTAAAGTAGCAACACATTCTTATTATGTCCTCCTTTTTTTCCACTCAAGTGAACATTAGAGCAACTAAAAAAATGTGTTCTTGTTTCTGGATAAGATCTACTGACACACTGCACATAGATCTGATCAAAGGATAAGTGCACATTCCCAGTAAACTAGTTATTCATTGGCCCCTAAACCTAAACCCCTATTTATCCTTTGATAGCTTGATCTATTTAAACTTGTATTCACCATCTATATTTTCCTAGTGATTAAGCTCTCTGGAATAATACTCAATCAATGTGAGCTCTGATGGGTTGTGCATTGACTTAAGGTAGCCATACACGAGGCGATTCTGCCTCGAAAGATGAGGGATCAACTGCAGCGGGAAGATGTCATCCTGCTGCACCCGGCCCCTCGACTGATCGGTGACCACCCTTTGTGTGCCGGCCATTACTAAGTAATGGATTGGGCGGGAATTTACTGGCATATCAGATTACCAAGTGATCTGACATGCGGGAGATTCCTGGTTGATCTCTCCAGGTGGGGCCACCTTGGCAGTAGTGTGCGCATAGGTCGATCCTTCACACATTCGGCCTACATTCGGCTTAACGCTATGTGAACCGCCCAGCAGGTAATCTGTATGTGCACTGTCTGGACTTTAACGTCGGGGATCCCGATGGAGCACACAACGCAGTGGAGACATAGCCTAAGGCTGCCATGACTTAGATCAAATGAAGTCAGCATTCTATGTCTGCCCCACCCCCGATTTGAGCTCACCAGTAAGTAGATGATCATTGCCAATAACATTACAATGGTGTGGCAGTATATTCTTTTCTTGATTTAGTATTTGCTCTTACCCATATTAGGATATTCTTCCACTGATGGCACTAGTCCACATTTCAGAGCAGTATATGTATTTTGGGTATCAAGTGCGACAGCATCAGCTTCACCTTTCTAAAGAAACAGGAGATTAGTGAGAGTAAGTACAACATACAACATAAACCCTAAAGCAGCTTTAGGAAACTTCAGAATGCTCAGAACCAAGGAACACACTGGTTACCAAGTCTGCGATATCTGTTTAAATTCACCAATCTACGATTAAAGGTAACCATAGACGGTTGGATATTACCGTCTGATTGACTCAAAAATCTTTTTCCGCGCACCTGGTAAGATCGATCACAGGTGATAAAAATTGAACATAAAATGGATCAAACTGTGATCGGACATGCTGGTATATTTTTGTAGATCATACAAGTATCTGACTTGTATGTATGTTTTTCTATGTATCTTCATGATTTGTATGCAATGGCACTATGGAGCATGTGCACCGACCTAAGTAAAGAATTTGATCGTTTATTAAGCGATGTCACTGTGTGGCTTTACAATCGATCTACCTTTAGTGGTTGCCTCTTCTTATCGAAATGAAAATATAAGTGGTTTTCATGGTTAATAGCCTCTTACTATGTCTGAAGCCCAGTAGGAGCTTGCCCAGGTTTGTGACAGGCCTACCCTATCTATATAAAGTGTGTATTGATAAACTAACTTAATCCTACATAAGATATGCATACATTTAAACAGACAATATTCAACTCACCAAAATCTGTATAATACAACCTTCTTGACAAGATGCCTCTGTGCATGCAATGCCGCCTCCGCTTACAGCGGCCCAATGATCACACTTGGTCTTTTCCAGTTCATTTATTGTACACCAGCGCACCTGGTTCTTGGATGGAGGCTGTACTCCTAAATTAATACAATATTGTCATTACTGTATGATAGTAAGACACTACTACTCCACACTTGCATAGATATATTTCCTTTTTTATACAAAATTTCAAGTGTGTCATGAATGGTGGAATGAAAATATGAATTTGATGCTACATACCTTCAGTCAGTGCTTTCATGGTAGTGAACCACTGTTCTCCAAGAAAGAAGAAAGCATCCACTTTTGATGGAAGGGGGGATAAGTGTTTGATAGAATCATCCAACATTAGATCTTTCCCATGAGTGGAACTGAACAACGTGCATTGCCTTTTCTAAAAAAGAAGAAACAACAACTTTGAGATAAAAGAACATAAAACAATGGTGCAAAGTTTGGGGTAACTGGGGTCCAAATAACTTTTAAGGCCCCCATACACGGGTCGGATTCCGGCCGGATTCCGGGCCGATCGATTCCGGGCGCGTGCACGTGAATCAATCGTGCCGGAATCGCATGCAGCCCACCTTGTCCGTCCGATCACGTCCGATCGTTCGGAGGCCCAGAATCGGATCCGTCAGAGAACCAACATGTTGGTCTTTTTGATCCGATTCTGCACAGATCAGGGGGAGTTGCCATTTGTGAGGTGGAATCGGAGGTGGAATCGTACACGGAATCGTCCTGGAATCGTGCCGGAATCCGTTGGACAAGGTGGTATGCTGCGATGGATACTCTTAATTGGCCGATTGATCACACCTGCGATTCCCGGCAGAATCGCCGGAATCGATCAGATGATGAATCGATTGGACATGGAATCCGACACGTGTATGGCTAGCTTTAGGATCCACAAGTACTTTCATCTAATAAATACAATTATTGTTTGTAGTTATTACTACATGAAAAGATTGTATTTTGCTTTACATAAAATTGTCAATGTGCACACAACTAAGAAACCCATGAAATCTTCCTGATATTGACCATTAACCTTGATTACCATATAACCAGAACATCTGAAATTCAGCTGTTAAGCCCCCCATACACCTTAAGATCAATCCATACAATCTCCATTAGATCTACCAACAACCTTGTAGTATAGTGGCCTCCCTGATAGACTACATAGTGATTGGAAGGTTTAGAAAGGTCCTCATATTACATGGTTTTGGTAGAACAAAATTTGATTGTACAAAAATTGTATGGTAAGATTGTAAGGTGCCTTTAGTACTCCATAGAGAGAAACAGCCAAGGCATAGCCATGGTATGGTTAATGGTGGTGAGAATTACCAGCTGGTGGTTGCTTTGCAGTATTCCCAACTGCATTTGGATTGCAAAAAGGATTGTTAGGCATTCAGGTCTAGTGCTCAATTGCTATAGCAATCTATGCTGAACAAAAATGTAAACGCAACACTTTCTGTTTTGCTCCTTGCATGAGCTGAACTCAAATATCTGAAACATTTTCTACATACACAAAAGACTCTCAAATATCTGTCTAAAGGTAGCCGAAAATCGGGTGCACCCACCTGGTGAGATCGACCAGGAATCTCCTGCATGTCGGATCGAACGGTGATCCGACATGCCGGTAAATTCCTGGCTGATCCCATTACTTTGAACGGGGACAGCATATATAAAAGAATATTTATCTTGGGTGCAGGATACCCAACTGGAGCATGGCAAAGATGGCAGTAGTGGGACAGTAGTCTGTCGGCAGCTCCAATGTCCCTGAAGAAATTTCCTCTACCTTCTCTAGTGTGAGGTTTCTATTTAGAGAACTATCCCTACAACCCAGAGATCTCGTTAAGAGCAGCCAGGTTATTAGACAATATCTCTAATGGTTCACAAACCCTTCACTGGCCATGGGGATTTAAAATATACAGTGTCAGAATGCTGAAGCTGCAAGACTTTTACATAACCCCCAGAGGGGTCGGTTGTGAAACTAGTCAACATGACATTCATAGTGGTTCTTCTGTATGGGAAACTTTCTCATACCTGAGCTTCCTCCAGAAAGTCAGTGATGTCCTTAGTCTTGTCACCAGATTTTCTAGTCACTACTGCATCCGCTGGAAGTTTTCCAAAGTTACACTCTTTATATTTGTGAAGGGGTTTTCTAGTATTGTCTGGACACAAAAGCTCAAATAGATCTTCATGGTTATCTGCAGATATAATGATGGGTTTCACACAAAGAAAATACACACCAAACATGTTTCTCTATATTGCTCGCTAATCTGTGCAAAATACTCCATGTTTGCATGAAAAAATTCAAATTGTTATTGATAGAAGTCGGTCAGAATCTTTTTCAACAGGTGTAACAGCACTGTACAGGGAGTGCAGAATTATTAGGCAAGTGGTATTTTTGAGGAATAATTTTATT
>CM070035.1:30968284-31003797 GCA_036250615.1 Ptychadena robeensis
CTCAGTTCATGGGCAGTTATTTTGCGCCTTTGTTGTTCCACAAGCTTCTTGCGACCCTGTCGACCCTGTCGACCCTGTCGACCCTGTTTGAATGAAACACTTGATTGTTCGATGATCACGCTTCAGAAGCTTTGCAATTTTAAGAGTGCTGCATCCCTCTGCAATATATCTCACAATTTTAGACTTTTCTAAGCCTGTCAAGTCCTTCTTTGACCCATTTTGCCAAAGGAAAGGAAGTTGCCTAATAATTATGCACACCTAATATAGGGTGTTGATGTCATTAGACCACACCCCTTCTCATTACAGAGATGCACATCACCTAATATGCTTAATTGGTAGTAGGCTTTCGAGCCTATACAGCTTGGAGTAAGACAACATGCATGAAGAGGATGATGTGGTCAAAATACTCATTTGCCTAATAACTCTGCACTCCCTGTATGTAATAACCTATATTTACAGTAATAAAATAAAGCAAGACATCTCGTATTGTACCATTTCCTCTTTGCTTAAGAATCCTGCCGGTAACAGCACCACAATTAACAGAAGCATTGCAGATTTGCTGAATGCTTTATTTTGGTGATTGGGTGCCAGTCAGTTCTGTCTACCCAACCACTTACTGAAGGACTGTCTTACAAATGTATAACTTTAAATTTTATAGCTTTACCATATTGACTAAGCAGAGTAAAGCCCCCCATACACCTTTAGATCACCCCAGACAATTTCAATAAGATCTACCAACAACTATGTAGTATAGTGGCCTCCCTGATAGCATACATAGTGATTGGAAGGATTAGAAAGGTCCTGATATTACATGGTTTGGTAAAAGAAAAGTTGATTGCACAAAAATTGTATGGAAAGATTGTAAGGTGTATGGGGGCCTTAACAGTTCTTTACAAAGTTAACTATTACTAAAATCAATTACACTGGGTTGGTTTGGTAGAGAGGCAAATACTGCAAGACTGGGTAGGGAAGGGATCTATCAGCCATGAAAATGCTTGGGCTCCACCTGGTTTGCTATTCATATTGGGACTGCATTGAAACCAGAGTAAACTTTTTCAAAAGGAAAGAAATCTGTACAACCGTTTAGGACTGGAATTCAGCATAGAAGAAGTTGTCACACAATACACCCCCCCCCCCACCCCCGTAGTATGCAAGAGGTCATTTTATAGATGTAGTGTGATTCCCCACTACACTTCATGGGTTAGTGTCATTGTTCTCCCTGGCAACTGTTCTCAAGTGCGCATGTACAGGGATTCCAAAAGTATTAAAAGCACAGACTTTTTCTACAATTTTGTAAAACATAAGAAAAAAATAATCACATTTACATAAGCATGTCAATGTGATCAGATCCCTTACTTAGTAATTAGTTTAAGCAAATTTAGGGTCAATTCGGGTGTAAGCTTTGCATACATGGATAAGGGGATTTTCTGCCATTCTGTGTCAATCTTAGATTGCAAAGAGGCAGTTGGACAGCAATATTCAGAGCTCTTCTTTTTTTTTTATTCCAATCAATTTTTATTTGGAAGCAAACGTGTACAACAAATCAGAGCTCTTCTGTGATGTTTGCTAGGAATCAAGTCAGGATTCTGGCTGGGCAAATCTGGGACATTCACTAAGTTTAGTCACTCTTGTGTTGTGCTTTAGGTCATTGTTTTGTTTGAGGGTAAACATTTGGCCTGGCCTGAGGTCACAAGCACTGTGGAAAAGGTTTTCATTGAGGATATCTCTATACTTTTAGGCTGACCTATGTCCCTGTCCCTGCTGTTGAAAACACTTGGCCGCTGGTTTATTCTAGATGTAATGTTTAGAATTAAGGCAAGCTGGTTTAATTTTGGTTTCATTAGACTAGATATTCGTGTTCCTTACTGTAAGAGAGGGTTTCAGGTGCTTTTTTTGCAAACTCAAATCAGGATTTCCTATGCCTTTCACTGACAAGAGGCCCACCACTCATCAGTGAAGGACTGGAGTTATTGTTGTCTCTATAGGTGCCGTTCTCCTTCAATTGCTCAATTTGGCTAGGCTACCAGCTTTTGCAAGAGACCTGATTGTTTCAAGTTTCTTTCAATGTAACAAAATGTAAAAATAGCACAGCAGATATATACTCAAAATCTAAAAATACATTGGTAAAATTAAAGTTTGACTCAACTCTGAGCTGGTATGATGGTGTCGTGGTTCTCCACAATCCTTAAAAATATACTTACCTCACTGGAATCATATGAGAGATTCCTTTTTCATTATCCAGGCTTCTGGGTGTTAACACATGGTGTAATGTTGTGAGTGGCCACTGGGGGACATTTATAATGATTTTCTATGGGGAAAATACATTAATTGTTTTCATGCCTGTGTTCTGGGTATGCCACGGCGCAAGCCACGGAGAGAGGAAGGGCTGTAAGGGATCTTCTTAAATTACTCCTAAGTAAGTTTTTCTTTAATTCATTCCTCCCTATTATCAGCACTTCTAGTGTCATTCATTTAATGATACATTTCTGCTGGTAGGTCTGCTTTAAGTGGGGTTGAATACTTTCTGAAGCCAGTATACATGTTCCATAGAGATGTATGCAAGAGCTGAATTGGAATGAACAAAGAAGAAAATACAAAGTCAGGCAGTGGGGATTAGGGGCAGCACTACACGTGAGGTCTGAGATTGTTGGCATATTATCTAAAGAGGGAGAGAGGCTAAGTTTCAATATAAAGTTTCAGCAGTACTATAAATACCCTGGCATAAAAAATAACACAAATAGAGATATCTACCAGTGCAACATGGGGATTCTTACCAGCTGTTACATTACCTGACAAAGCTGTGTTACTCAGAAAAGCTACATCACCCTTATCTTCTGTTAAACACCTGTAATTAGAAAATGCATTAAATCAATACAACACACTGATGTATTAATTCCCCTAATGAATACATCATTTACATAGTGGGAGAAAATGTTTTGCAATGTGGGTGAACTGAGACAAAGTGAACCTGTGCTCTCGTTTTTATGCTTCACCTCTACTTTCAACTAAACATTATCTTTAGGTCTTTAGAAACATCAAAATTGTAGCCCAAAGCTATGCAACAGTGCAGTTTATACTAATTACAGAACTATATTTTTCCAGGTCCCTCCTTTCTAGCACGAAATAGCTAAAAAGGTTGGAAAAGAGTGATATGCTGAAATATTTTCAGAGGCAAAGGCTAAAATAAAAAAATATTTAAGCTCTAAATGAAATATAATGAATATCGTAAAAAATTCAGGGCTATGCCAATGATGGTAGATACGGTGTGTGTGAGGCTACTGTTTATACTGACCTCAATGCTCCATGTTCACCATAGTAGGGCTCCTCATGGTTGCTCTTACAGTTTTTACCTTCCTCTCCTATACACTGCTTGCATAGACTGGCAATGGATGCTCCCGGGATGCAGCTAGCTGAGAAGAACTTTGACACAGCTGAAAAAAAGAAATATTTTTACACGCATTTACAGGCAGAATCTGTTTTCAACTACCAGGGCAGTTCCTCCCGCTATGCAAAGTATAGACCCCGGCACTCCCGCGTAACTTTTTTGCTAGCAGTCCCGCCCCTTCAACAACTTTTTAGGGGGCTACATGCAACAATTTTGCATAGGGCCCCCCAAATTCTAGAAATGGACCTGACTACTACAATGAATTTTTTCATGAATGTATGCTACAAACTTGACGGGAAATGTCCTAAGAATAGTACATTGTGGAGTAAGTGCTTCTAAGGACATAATACTCATCCTAACTAAAAAACAATGAGCTACTATGAACATCACAAGTGCAGACCAAAGAAAGGCTGTGCAAAGATCTCACTTATTTCTTAAGCTGGGTATAGACGTTTAGATTTTTATATTATATCTATATATTGTTACCTGAACCAGGGCCGCTGTCAGAAATATTTTGGGCCCCATACTTGGTAGTTTTCCGGGGGGCCTCTGCTTACCACTGTCCCTTGAACAATCCTCTAAATTCTATTATTTTAGTGTTTTGGTTCTTCCAATAAGCTTGGTGCTTTAAAAGGGCCTGGCAGATCCAACCGCATTACATTTATCTCTCTGATGTCACATCACCACATTACACAATGTGAGTTACTGACATGGAACTAGTATGACCTGACTGTAACAGAACTTGCTTAATTGTCTTTTAGTGTTTTAGAAAGTGTTTAATAGATACACCTATACAACTAGTCCAGCAATGGCCGCCCATTTAACGTTTCATTATGCAACCATACAATTGTAGCCCTGACACAATACAGCCTCTTATCAAGTTACAGTAATTTTCAATATTAACATATTGAAGAACCAATAATAAAAGGGCCTCTAGGATGCATTTTTATTGCTTGAGCTAGCCATACACGTTTCAACTGTTGCTCGATCGATCTTAGATTCAATAGTCGAGTACGATTTAAATATTGATGGTCAGTCTAACATCGATCGATTGTAAAGGTGGCCATACACAGTATGATTCTGATACAATTGACATCAAATGTCAACTGAATAATTGATTGTGCTTAAATTGTTCAATGTTCACATGGTACGATGAAAAAATCAGACAAAAGATGGAATTGGTGAGGATTGGACATATCAGTATTTTTGGTTGATCATAGGAAAGGCACAATTCAACATACTATTGAATGGGGTTCAAAATGCTCTTGTTCGATTTCATAGCACATTTTTAGCAGACATTGACTATATATCATTCGCACAAGACGGTATGTCACACATTACAATTGACCAGCGATGCTACAAACGATAGTTACGATTGTATCGAATGGTAATCATAAAATAATTGTTGTGTGTGATAATCTGTCTCAACACCAGACAGTGTGATTACTTTAATTAGATTGATTTAATTAGATCTGTCAGATACTCGTACAATCGACTAAAAATTCCCAATATGCCCTATTAATTCTCAAATGATTTTATGTTCTATTTCCATCACTTTTGGTTGATTGTACCAGGTGTGCAGGAATCTATTTTAGGTTGATCAACTTAAAACTAAATATTTTTTGGTCGATCAAACAGAAATATCGAACCTGGTATGGCTGCCTTGAGGACAGCTATTATCCCTAAAGATAAATGATTTAGCTTGTAATAAAATCCAAGTTAATAGACTCATCATTTACACCAGCTTTACTCCCCTATGTTTAAACCAACAGTACAATATACATCAGGTTTGAGTGTAGTCATCATACCGTTTTCTAGTGATTCTTCTTTAGGGCCATTCCAGGGCAACAAATTCTTTTTAATAAGAACACTGATAGGAGCCTTCCAGCCATCTGTCTTTGATATACCCGTGTGACAGGACTTCTTTCCTTTCAACTCATCAAAATTGAATGTGCTGGACGTTTTAACCACAGCAACTGCATAATGACATGTGTCCATATCTACCAAACATAATAAACTTATAATTAATGAAAGCTTTACAGCATATTTATACCAAAAGCAAGACAACATTTCTAACATGTTTAATCCTAACATCTTCAGTCCCTACACTTATTGTTGACAACCTTGAGTTAGGGTCTGCAAACTTTTTGACTTGTGGGCCGTTCTTTTTCATGTGTATCTGTAGTGTTTAATTTCTTGCTGTTTTTATTTCTTGATGACGTTTCGCTAGTCATCCTACTGCAACTCAATTAAAAGTGACTGTATACACGATCTTACTGGAAATATATACTCTGGGGTATAGTGCCAATGCACATAACCTGTTCACCAGCATGGGGTCTGAGCCTCATGGAGGTAAGGTGTTACTACATTAGCATGATTGGAGCTGTGAGGTGTAATTAGAGGTGTTAAAATGGCGTTATTTGTGGTAGACAATAGATGTCGTACCCCCCACACCTGTTCAAGCTTGGTTTCTCCGTTAGTATATATTTCCAGTAAGATCCTGTACAGTCACTCTAAATAGAGAAAACCAGCTGGATGACTAGCTAGTCTTCAAGAAATAAATGACGCGAGTCCAGTTGATTGAAATTAAACACTACAGATATACAATGACCTGGCTAAATGAAAACCTCCACAGACCTTTTCCCTGTGTATTTTACCATATTTACCAAAATGTAAATTTTGGTCCATTTTCACCTTGGTGACAAGACAGTCTGGCCTCCTCATGTTCCCTGCAATGAGTGGAGTTAATATCTAGAGACGGCCAACCATAACCTTGGGACTTTGGATGGTGAAATCTAAACAGACAATAGTGCCCTCTTGTGGCCATACTGATCGTTTACCAGGAAATTTGCGGTATTAGCCCACTATTCTTTTATTGTCATGTTGAATGTTACAGAGAACTTTAATAAAAGTTTTTTATTGATGGACACTTGTGTTTCTTAACTGTGTCGTGATCTTTGATTATGTTATCAATACTAGTGGACTCGACTACGACAATATCGTAAAAAGTACAGCCAGTCTCGAACCTGGTGGGTAATGAAGATACAGCAATGATGCTGCCATGGCAGTGAGGAAGTCCTATGGGGTTTCTGAGCTCCTTGCTTTCTCCTGTAAACTTTTACAATTCACACTGCTGTGCTGCTTAGTTTGGATATTTGGCCAGTAACAGACGTGCTAGCAGTAACCACGTCTGTTATTGACAAAAAACCTGCATCTCCCATTGTTTAAACAAAATCCTCAGTATTCCGGTTAAATTGCCATATTGGCACTTTAGATAAAAAAGTTGGTTATGTGTTTCTGTTTGGGCACTCGGCCTGAAAAAGGTTCCCCATCACTGGTCTAGTGTAAGTAATTTTACACAATACAATAGTTGCATTTGTTATATACCAGTGTCACCTGTTGTCCGTGTTTGTCCGGGTGGAGTTTTTGTGCCAGATATCTCTTCGCCATTTTCATTAACACACCAGCAGTAACCAGTACTTCCATGGCACTGCTTGAAGCATTTTGTCAAATCTGTAAATACATTCAAGAAAGGTACAGAATATAGTTTATGAAAATCAATCTACTTCTGAAACGTTATGTACATGACTTCAGAAATATCTCATAAAAAGACTACAGTACCACTTTGGTGGATCTCTTATTACAATGCAAACTTTTATTTAAATGAGAAGAGCACATGTCAGCATTACCACATCCTGTTATGATTCCAAGCTATATGAGCTATAAAGTCAAGATCACATTAGTATTGCTGCATTTTATGTAATTGAATCCAGTAAGATGTGTACCTAGGTGTTTGTGAAGCAGGTGACTGCCAAGGGGTGCAATAGGTGGTGGTGGGGGGCTATCAGTTTAGAATGCTGTGGCTGTCTGCTATTGCTGCATGTCCCAGGGGCTGTTACTGGTGGTCAGAATGATCTTGATGTGTAGGCAGGAAAAGGCAGATGATTTCATTACATAATTAGTTATAAGTTAGGTGGGTTTCAAGGTGGGTACTTCTCATGTGTGATCCTGTAGCTGCTCCACCAGCCATTAAAACATTTTTGTTTTCTATTTCTTAATGTTTCCTGAATGGCTTCAATTTTTCTTATTTGTCATTATAAATGATAAACACTTATCATATATACTTGAGGCCAACCTGAATATAAGCCAAGGTACCAAATTTTACCAAAAAGCCTGGAAAAACTGAATGACTTGATTATTAACTAAGGATAGAGGATACAGCAAATAAGTTACAGAAACCCAAGGCAAATGTACTTAAAATAACTAGATATTTTGTGAGTTAATTGCAAAGCCCCTAACATGATATCACCAAAATTGCTGGAGATGTAGAGAAGGCATGTGGGAACATTTTAAAGAAAACAATTCGACTTACAAACTTTCAGCTTGACTTGACTTAATTTCAACCTAATTTATACAGTAACTATACATGCCAGAGCAATATTGTTTTTTTTATTTGTTCCCCCAAATCTTCTCTACATCTTCAGCAAATTTGGTGATGATACTACGTTCAGGTGCTTTACAATTAACTGACACCCGCACCCTAAGTAGAAATCCTGTCTGCAAGGCAATATCTTCCATATGTCTATACTTTTGAAGCTCAAACTCCCCACACAGACCATTCAATTTAAATAATAAAATAAACATTATTAAATGTCTATATTTGATGGAATATTTAAAGATGTTTTAGAGCTGATTCTTACCATGGCTCTGGCATATTGTCCTTGGTTGCCCAAATGGAGTCTTTGTACCAGCAATTTCTTCTCCATTTGCATTTACACACCAGCAGTGCCCGGTACTTAAATGGCACTGATTTGCTTTGTAGTTGCCCCTATCATCACACCGAGGGACAAAAATACCCGCCATCTTCTTCTCTTCTTCAAGAGCTTCATGACGATGCTTCAGGCATTTTGTCAAGTCTGCCAACATATACAGGAAAAGGCAGAGATTGCAGAGGAGACACACATGATGTTAAACATGTGGGAAAAGAAAGAAGGTTCTGCAATATCCATAGAAATTACCTTTCTTTTGGTGACAGCGCTTGCTCAATTCAGCTGCAGCGTTGTCACTCTTTCTTGGGTAGTCCGGAGGGGAATTACAATAAGAAGTGCAGGACATTGGGATATCCTACTCCATTTACTTTAAATGTTTAACTATTCTTGGTGCAGTCTCATGATGTATTATCAGGAGCATAATTTCTCTCATCTGTCCTGAACTATCACCAATAGTGATGGCCGAACTGTCCGTAAGCATGTTCGCCCATCCTCTCGCCGGCGGACAGTACGGGTGTTTTCGACCCGCCCCGTTCGCCGGCGAGAAGAAGATCTATATTCTTCCTTCAGCAGAATCAGAACCTGCGAGATCGTGCCGGAGGAAGAATCTTTTCACTACAAGACCGGCATGAAGCCGGTCTTGTAGTGAAAATACCGGCTCGGAACAGGAAGTGACGTCAGTGACGTCACATCCGGCTCCCGTAACCAGGAACTATGCGTTCCAGGATGCGTTCCAGGGACCGGATGTGACGTCACTGACGTCACATCCGTTTTTTCCGATTCAAATTCCCTGCCTAGAGGCGGGGAATTTGAATGTGTCCGCGAACAGGCGGATGGCGGACTTCTTTAAAAGTCCAACCCGCCCGTTCGCGGACAGTCCAGGCCGATGTTCGGCCATCACTAATCACCAACAGAGTTTGTTTTATGAATTCCTAGATTGGTAGTTGGTTATGATAAATACTGTTCTAGTATATTCCCACATCCGAAGAATTAACAGGATGTTACAAAACATACAGAGAACAAGTCGTATATTTTTTGCGAGGTTTTAGTTCTACTTCAAGGAATACAAACACTTATTAAAGGTTAAACATTAAAAAAGTGGTTCATTCCAGTAAGCCAAAAACTTAGTGATTCCACAAGATATACACACTGACACAATATAAAAGATATAGGGAAGAGTACAATTTGGAGTATATGGCCCTAAGTATCTATACAGTGGGGGAAAAAAGTATTTAGTCCCTCTGTGTGGTCTTGTATGTTTTCCATTTTCTAATTATTGCTCCCACAGTGGATTACTTTACAGCAACAGTGTGTGTGAAAGCCTTGTGAAGACTTACAGAAAATTATCTGACCTCTCTCATTGACAACAAACATATAACAAAGTATTGAGATAAACTTTTTATATTGTCAAAATACTTATTTTGCACCATCATTTGCAAATAAATTATTTAAAAATCCTACAATGTGTTTTCCTGGATTCTTTATCCCAATTCTGTCTCATAGTTAAGGTATACCTATGATGAAAATTACACGTCTCTCTCATCTTTTTAAGTGGGAGAACTTTCACAATTGGTGGCTGACTAAATACTTTTTTTAATATAGGGGTCTTTCCTTTTTAACACAAGCAGTATTAAAAACTTAATTTCTGGAAAGTCCCATAGCCATCCTGTTATTAGTGTGTTTGAATACACAAATTGCAGAATTTAGTCTTACCGTGTCTTTCACATTCAGCACGTGGCTGTCCGGGTGGAGTTTTTGTACCGGCAATCTCTTCTCCATGTGCATTTACACACCAGCAGTGCCCAGTACTTCCATGACACTGGTGTGAATGGTAGTTGCCCTTTTCATCACACTGAGGAACATAACGTCCTTTAATCATCTTTCCATCTCCCAGAGCTTCCTGACGCTGCTTCCAGCATTGTGTCAACTCTGTCAACATTTACAGGAAAGAGCAAAGATTATAAGAAACATGCATAGAGTGTTTATAAATACTAACAATGTATAAATGTGTATCGAAACCACTTAAATTAATTGACTGGTGTTTGTAGTGATGCCCTAGGTCCCCTGTGTTTTACCCGTGTCCTGTTAGAAATGGCCCATGGTCCAATGTGTAGCCTCAGGTATGTTCGCTCTCAAGCTATTGTCCAATTATATTTATGTCCCATTATGGTTTTGGACAAGTCTACTATTCTACATTATGAGTGAGGAGGTCTTTAGAAGAACTTTCCCCCTTAATGGTGGCTCTGGAACATGCCCTAATATTGAAAGATATGTAGAACTGCCAATCTCAGTTTCTTTCAAGTATTATTGTTATGCTTAAAGTATTACTTCATATAATAAGAGGCTGGGCTCTTTAATGTAAAGAAAGTATTAATGTTCATTGTGTAGAGTTTTACAGATTCTTGTGGTAATATGCTGTATATATTAAGAGCACAAATCATGGGCACCGCATAAACCTTTAATATTTTTATTTTTTTTATAAAGTTTGATTATAGAGGCTTAGCCATTTGAATACCACCAGTATAAATATTTCACAGTGTCAATCCACCAGTTTTTTGCGCAGAAATAGGATTTACCATGTTTTTTACATACAGCTGGTGTTTGTCCAGGTGGAGTTCTTGTACCAGTAATCTCTTCACCAATTGGGTTTGCACACCAGCAGTGCCCGGTACTTCCATGGCACTGCTGTTGTTGGTAGTTTCCTTTTTCATCACACTGAGGCACATAACGTCCTATTATCTTTACATCTCCTAGAGGTTTCCGATTCTGCTTCAAGCATTTTGGTAAGTCTGTCAACATTACATACAGAAAAGGGCAACGATTATGAATAACATACCGAGAACATTTCATGATGCCCTTCCTCTACTGTTTGCAATGTTCTTTAAGTTTATGGCCCAAGGTCCAACGTGCAGCCCCAGGTAAGTTCACTCAACCTATTGAATCGAATCATATGTGTTTACCATTGTGGCTGCACTCATTGCTTGTGTAGGATCTGTTAATGATTCATTATAAGTGTAGAGCATACCTGTCAAGTTTTCCATCACTGAATAAGGGAAACATACCAAAAGTGACGTTGATGACATCACTTACAGTGTTTGGAATGTGAAGCTAGGGTAGAGTAACGTCCCCTCCCTCCTAAATTACCCTGATTTTAAAAGCCCAGGAAAAAAATAAGCATTCGGCTTAGAAAACTTGACTTTCCTTGACAAAACGGCATCCTTGGTAGGTGAGGTGTAGAGTAGTGGTTCCCAAACTGTTATTCCAGGGGGGGCACTGGTCCTCATTCTGAACCTTTGTTTGGGGAGAGGGGGCTCGATACTGTTCCTAAATAAAAAAAGGGGCCCCTGCAAGGAAAATTTGGGAACCACTGGAGTAGAGACTCCTAATGAAATTGTACTTTATTGTGACACTTGTGCTTCCCTCATATTGATAGAAATGTAGAACTAGTAATCTCTAATTTATGTTATTGTTGCTGTAAGTTATGTAATGATTCTATTATCTCTGCTGTGAAAGTTTTAAATGTTGTATTTCAAGTATGTATGTTCAAGAGCCATTTAGATTCTAGTGATCTGGGAGACTTTTTGACTGTTGACATGTCAAGACAAGGCATATAAAATGTGAAGTATATATAAAAAATATAAAGCATGAGGTCTAAATCAACGACAATGACTTTGATTGTTTCATTGGTTTTAGGGATTTGTCATTTTCATTTTTAGTCCCATAGCTATCCTATTATTAGTGTGTTTCAATTCACCAATTGCAAAAATTGTTCTTACCATGTCTTTCACATTCAGTATGTGGTTGTCCAGGTGGAGTTTTTGTACCGGCAATCTCTTCTCCATGTGCATTTACACACCAGCAGTGCCCGGTACTGCCATGGCACTGTTGTGGCTCATAGTTGCCACTTTTATCACACTGAGGAACAAAACGACCCAACAGCTTCTCGCTTCCTGCAAGAGCTTCTCGGTGCTGCTTTAAGCATTTTGTTGAATCTGTCGTATTGAGGAAAGAGCAGAGATTACAGTGACCACACTCATTAGGTACTTTAAGAGCTGTCCACACCTGTCCTCATCCTATGGACATCTTGTGTCACATTGTGTTCCACTATGCATTTTCTAGAACAACATTTTCCACATCTGTCCTTAAGTCTCACCAACAGTGTGTGCTTTGTGGAGGTTGAACAACACTTGCACTTTGCATTATTGTTTTGGAATAAGTGTTTCAAAAACACTGTTCTAGGACATGGCCTCAACCAAAAGACAGGTTTATAGTATGTTTGCTCAAAAAAAGCAAAAAAATAATTTTTACAGAGTGGACCAAATCTGTAAAAGTCTCCATTTGTAGCCAGCCCTGTCACCATATAAACTGCATTTTAGCTATAAGTGATCATGAATTCATGTTTCAGGTGAAGACTGTTTTAGGCAATGATGTGTGTATGAAGCCTTCATCCTGAGCTGGAAAATATATTGGGTTTCTTAGTACACCAAGGCCAAGATTTTTAGTTCATGGGAACAGATCTCCGAAATCATTGAAGATTTACCTAAAAGGATCAATACTACATTATGTCTAAAATTCTATCATTTAGGTTGAATCTGATAGATAAAGGTCAATCTTCACCCCTTTGGTTTTCAATTATCAGCTTTGGATAATAATCTTTAAAATTTTATTTTTTTAATTATTTTAAAATATTAACATTTCTTGAGTCTGCAAACTTTGAGCAGGTAGAATTACACAAATTCTAAAATCAAAACTAAAAAGAGAACATTTTGATGAATAACTTTTATGAAAATATAAAGATTTTAGAACTTGGAATCAGCATAATTATCAAGCACCTCCAACTTTCTTTACAGATGGCAAAGTTCCGCTGCTATGAGGTGGAGGCCCAGTGTACCTTTTACATATACAGAAGACATTTAAAATCTTGTATCACACAATCTTTCTTTTTGTGAATATTTATTCATTTTCTAATTTTCAACATACATAAATTTTCCCTCAACAACATCAATCCAGAGAAAAATAAAAATAAAATAAATAACCCTGATTTTCTGGAAACTCACAACTATGCTGTCAAGTATTCCATATAACGCACCTCTTGCACAAGTTGATGGTCCCAACTCCCACCCGCCAGGGTTCTGGAAGCTTCTGAAGCAGTTACGTTCCTCACTCAATCCTTCACCCTCAAGAGTGTGGCTCCACACTTGCTCCACACATCTGTGTGGGACATCCTTACTTGCATTTACTTGTTATGAGACATTTAGCTACTGTTAAAATATGCTAACATAGCTTTATCTCCACTGCTTACCCTGTAGGGAATGACCCCAATATAAATGTTACCGGGTCCCATGGGAGGTCTTTTTTCAGCACCTTGGACATTATTTGCTGTACTTTCCTCCAGAATGGTTGTATCTTATTACTGGACCAAAGTATATGCAATAGAGGACCTGTCTGGAAGGCACATCTCCAACAGTCTGATAACACCTGTGGGTGAATCACATGTAATAACTCCGGTGTATAATACCAATGTAGCATAATCTGAAGAGTGTTTTCTTTAACCTGGGTACAAATAGAGCTGCCATGAGCCTGGGCCCATATCTTTCTCAATTGCTCTATAGATAGTGGCTTGCCAAGTGCTGCTTCCCATTTTTACATGTAGGGATGTTTCAGTAATGGGTCCTCTGGTAGGGTCACTAACTACTTTTGAGATAAAAATACAAAATCTGTCTTGACCTGTTTTTTTGTAAACTCTTCTCAAACTGACACTAATGTTTTTTTTTTTAACAAACAACTTTGAAGTAATTATTCATTTAAGATACTCCTATTAGTTCATTCATGAATAAGACATGATTGTAAAAGTATGGTAGTATGTAAAATGTCATAAATTTGAGGCAGAAGACTTACCTGTATGAGAAACGTATGGTTCTGCAATAATGGGCTTCAGATTAAAAGGAAGAAGTGAAGCTTTGTAGACATCTGAACTGTCTAGGAACATAGCATCTGCTTCTCCATCCTGAAATTATGTTTATTGACATATAAGTATTACTGGTGACTCGTTTTACTGTTTTAACATGAATATCATAGGATACAGCTAAATATTAGTTCTATCAGGTTTAACAGGCCCTTTGTCATTAGCACCACATAAAGATAACATAAGGTAACCAGGATACTTTCTGTTCTACTCATTGACAGCTCTGGGAACAACCTGATCCCCCTCCAGACCAAAGCCATCTCATAAAATAATGTGCACCCAGCCACAGGGAAAAACTCTGCATGTGAATCTGGTGGCCAAGAAAACCCACCTTGGCCAGGCTCCAAGACTCTAAACTGGCTTTCCAGAATTTTTGGAGCTCTGTACATTGTGCCTCAGCCGGGGTGCTATGTACAACGCACCCATGCCTTTCCCTTCCATGCACTGAGACACCCTGTGACAATAGTTGTAGTGGGAAGCCCCATCTGAGGCAGAGGCTGTGGAAAATCCTACCCTAAAGCCCTTCATACACCTTTAGATCACCCCAAACAATTTCCTTTAGATTTTCAACAACTATGTAGTGCCGGGTCCTCTCTGATAGAATACAAAGTGGTTGAAAGGTTTAGAAGGGTTGTCATATTACATGGTCTTGGTAGAAGAAAAGTGGATTGTACAGAAATTGTATGGTAAGATTGTAAGGTGTATGGGGGTCTTAAGTGCAATGAAGAAAGATAAGATGGGGTGGAAGGATTAGATTTAGCCCTCCAGTCCCTAGGGGGAGTCAGAGCATACACAATATAAAAGCGTGGGACTTGGATTGTTCAGTGCTCTGTATCTCTGCAAGGGTAACCCAAAAGTCTGGAAGCGAACCAAACAACCAGCAAGTGTGGAGCTAAGCACAGTAGGGGGTGGGATGCCCACGCTGTTGAGGGTGAAGGATTGAGTGAGGAACTTAAACGCTTGCAGAAATTTTAAGCCCTGGTGGGAGTTGGAATCATAAACATTCCCTCATGCCTGTGCAAAGAGTTCCTGAGTAGAAGGCTGCCTCCCCTGAGGAGCAGGACAGACTGAGGAATTCCCTTTTTTTAAAGCTATTTTAAATAGGGTATGTTGCCCAATTTCATTTTGTTCAGTAAAATAAATTTTGAAAAGTTACTTTGTGTGTCCTGCCTCTGTGATTATAAAAGCAATTAATATTACCCGTATAGCTGCCATACAATTTTCAGTGCAGTCTCTGTGCACACACTCGAGTGTTATGTCAGGGACATGGCAGGACTGAATAAGATCATTGCACTTCTTCAGCTCGAGTTCTGATATGGCACACCACCGAACATGTCTAGCATTTGGTGCTGCAAAGCTCAAACCTAGATAATAGTAAATACACAGAAATGTAAAAAAAACTGTTTAAATTACAAACACTATCGTATTAGTTTGGTTGTAAAAAGTTTAGTGCACCTTAAAGCAAATGTTATTTTACTCCTTTTACCTAATCAATTCAATGCTTTCAGTTGTTGCATGATTTATAAATCAATCAACATGTGCAAAGGTATTGGCACACCCCTCTATATCATTACATAAGGGTGTTCCATTCACTTCCATGGCCACAGCTGTATAGAACAAAGCACCAAGGAATGTAGAATACTTCTACTAACATTCGTGACAAAATGGGTCTATCTCAGGAGCTCTGTGAATTCCAGAGTGGTACTCTAATAGAATGACTTCTATTCAATAAGACCATTTGTGAAATTGCCTTGCTGCTAAATATTTCACAGTTTATTGTCATTGGTATTATACCCAATGGAAGCAATTGAGAGCAACAATAAAGTTACAGTATTTTTTGACTATAAGACGCACTGGACCATAAGACACACCCAGTTTTTAGGGCAGGAAACCCAGAATTTTTTTTTTTTAATATATACGTTTTCACATCAATTGGGTTAATGCAATGAATTAAATGAATGCAATATCAAATCCAACCAGTAGATGTCACTAGCAGCAGTACACTCTCAGCATATCACAAAATTCTCCACACTGATCGGGGGGAGGGGGGGAGGCTGCCCAGTCTTTTCTGCTCTGCTCTCCCTCTCATTCCCTGGCTGCCTGTGTCCGTGGAAGCTGCAGTGATTGCAGTTTCCAAAGACATGGAGAGAGTGATAGATGGCAGTTCAACAATCTATCTCTTCATTGCTTATGCCAGCAGGGCTCTGGGCTCTGTTGGCATAAGCAATTTAACAGTTCAGATGGGAGATCCTGACACCGGGCGGCATTTGACAGCTCCCCAGCTAATCTCCTTGCCAGGAGGGAAGCCAAGGCGCATTTGGACCATAAGATGTGGGCAAAAGATTCTTCTTGCCGGCGAACAGGGCAGGTCGAACACCCGTACTGCTCGTCGGCGAGAAGGAGTGCGAACATGCATGTTCGCGGCCAAACTGTCGGCCTTTCTGACAGTTTGGCCATCACTAGTCCCTAGAGTTAACTGAACTGAATCTAGTGAAGCCTGTAATAACTTGAAGCACACATAAAACCCACCAGACAAACGTTTGTTCCTAGCTAGGCAAGCAGCTGCAGGATAGGTAAATATATATTTTTTTAGGTTTTTGAGCAACTTTGAGCTATTGGGACAGTTTAGAAGTAAGCAAAAATTAAGTTTTCCTATTTTTGAGTTTAGGTGTGCTTTAACCTCCCTAGCGGTCATGACGAGCCCAGCTCGTCCAGAGTTTGTGTGAAGAACAAACTCTGGATGAGCTGGGCTCCCATGAAAGCCGCATATCCCTGGAAAGCTACGGCAATGCTCTTTCCAGGCGCAGCACTTCTGTACACTGCCGCGAATTCCCTTACCACGCTATTAAAAATGGCGCGGTACGGGTGGTGCGCTAGGAAGGTTAAGGACCTATATTAATCTGTTAATGCCGGCTTGTGTCAATAAAGTTGGTTGGAATAAAAAAAGGAAAAAGACAAAAAGAGAAAAAAAGGATTACACCGGAATGAGATTCCTCTCTGGTAGATCACGATCAATGAAGTGGGCACCACTGGTGTAAAGGTAGGAATACATGGCTCGATTTTCCATTCGATCAACTCGATTTTTTTCCTTGCACAAATGCTCTAAAAAACGATCAGATACAAATCGACATACCAGAAAATCCTGTTAGATAATTAACCAATCAAACTAACTTTTGGTCGATTGAAGCAGCTAAAAAGGAACTGATTTTAAAACAGGAAAAAGGAATTGAACAAAAACAATGTTTTTTTAAGACTGAAAAATCGCACCATGTATGGGCCTTAAAGCATGCCCTCCACTAGACTCTAGATCCATAGAAGCATGTGCGTCTGACAATCTCTACAAGTCTGAGTTTGCTGGCCCAATAGTTCTTGCCAGACTGCATTGTGCCCAGTGTAAAGTCTGGTTGAGGGGTTGCAGTAGTTGGGCATATTTTCAGTGAAAGAAACGCTGAATTCTGCACTCTTCAGAACAGTTTCATAGTCTGAACTTTGTAAGAATAGTTTTGGATGTGCCCTACCAATTCCAACATGACTGCTTACCAGTGCACAAAACAAGTGCAATAATAGCATGAATTAGCTGTGAAGGAACATGACCAGCCAATTCAGAGCCCTGACCCAATAGAACACTTAGGGTGAATTATAGCAGAGACTACTTGTCTATTATCAGTACCTGACCTTAGAAAGGCTATTCTAGAAGAATAGGTAAATATTCCTATAAACATTACTAAGCACTATGGAACTCCCTTCTAGGAGAGTTAAAGATGTCAAAGCTGCAAAGGTTGGGCATCATTAATGCAAAAGTCTCCTGCATTCATTGATGTTTAAAAACGGCCTTAATATGTGCACCAGGCACTCACCTAAGCAGTGTTTTGATATGTATGTGCAGCAAGCAACTTGCACAAGTGCTGCTGGGACATATAGTCCAGAAAAGGGTTCCTTGTACAGACAGGGAACCAGGAGTTTGGGGCAGCAAAGGTATAGGAAGACAGAGGAAGGAGCTAAGAAAAAAAGGTAAAAAAATACCCTTTATGGAATAATCTTTTAAGTATTGATGTTAGGTTTTTTACATCAGGGTTTAATGCTGCTGGGAATTTGAATGGACTAAAGAACATGCAGTTCTCAGTTTGCTATGCTCTATGTATATGTCACTTACCGTATGGCTAAACTTAAAAAGGAAGTTTTTAACTTTCATTGCTTATTCACAATTGTTCTAGTTTGGTAGAATGGGACATCTTTTCTTTATAGAAATTCACTTTCATGTTTATAAACATTTTTTCACACTTTTAAACAAAAGTCATAACATACAGTACAGAGCTTATACAATCGCCAAGTAGTCCTACGAAAGATACAATGCAGATGGTATAATTTTTACACCCTGTACTTCAACCCACAATATTAACTAATTAAACAAAAAACAAAACACTTTAACTCCAACTCAGGTCCGCCTGTGGCTCCACCTAAAGATCAATATCCCCCCCCCCCCCCCCCCCCCCCCCCCCCCCCCCCCCCCCGAGCGCTGTCCAACACCCTGAATCTGGCACTTGCCATACATGAGTATAAGTCAGAAGTTTACTTTTCATTTAAAAGCTAAAGTTGCTAAATAGCTTGTCATTTAGGTTTAGTTTACTGCTGAAATGCATAACATTATAGATTTACTTACTGATAATGGTGAAATAGGCTGCTTGCAACGTTAGAGCCATCCTCTGTCCTTACTGCAGTGCTAACATTCAGATACCGCCATGAATTCCTCTCCTTATATAACAAAATAGTTGGCTGAATGTGCAGATAAGTTGTCCTTGATCATTGGTATCTGTAAATAGAGACTTTTTTTGACACAGAAATCCCATCTCATGTGATAATGATATGCCACGGTATATTTTACATGTGGTCCTGGTGGCCCTGGTTCTAAATCACCTGTAGAAATGCAAATAAAATGGTTCCTAGTAGCTTGTTCCAGATGTGTCTGGAAAAAAACTAAGCTGCAACTTTTGACTTTGACTGACTCATTTGAAACTAGTATAAAATGTTTAGGACAGATTCTTATTGAGATGCTGAAGTTTAAAGTGCAAAAAAATTACATTAGCATTGACATGACATGCAGTCTGAAAGCCAGCTCAAGTCTGTGGCTATTGAATTTGATTGGCTCTGTGTTTGTGTGAAGTTGAAGAGGTGTGCAGAGGCCAGGTTTGCAAACTATCAACAAAATCAGTTTATAAAGACTCACTGACATGGCTGAGTGTAAACCCCATAGTTGGATTACTATCATGACCGGGGTCTAGATGCTCACCTCCTCACTATCTGGGGCAGTGGTTCTCAACCTGCAGCCGTCAAGCAGCAATGCTACTGCCAACAAGCAATGGAATGTAGGAGG
Organism: Ptychadena robeensis; assembly: GCA_036250615.1. Lineage (NCBI taxonomy): Eukaryota > Metazoa > Chordata > Amphibia > Anura > Ptychadenidae > Ptychadena > Ptychadena robeensis. The sequence goes on from CM070035.1 coordinate 30,987,775, forward strand.
CAGGATAATAAACCCTTCCTCCAAATTTAGGAGAGATGGGGCATTGCTCTCCCTCCTTACTTCCCACCCCATACCTCATTTGCACAAGTGGGGTGGGTAAATAGGAGGGGGGGGCATTACACTGACAGCGCCACGTGCCGGAAGTGGCGTTGTGGAGGGTCACTTCTGGTATTTTGAACACAGAAGTGACACCCCACACCATCACTTCCATGTTTCAAATACAGGAAGGGACACTACACAACATCACTTCCAGGGTCGCAGAACTGAAAAGGTTGAGAACCACTGATCTAGGCAAGTCCTCTCTATTTTTGTTCTTTCCCTCCCTTTCTTTCCTGTTCTATTTGTTTGGGGTCCCTAGCTTTTTTTAAGGGGAATAGTGGTTGTTTACTTAAGGTTCTTGAACCTGTTTTTATTTCTCATTTTAATGTTGACACAGTTTTATATTGTTGTTTTTTGCACAATTTTTTAGGCCTTTTTTTAGTTCCCTACAGACTATGTTATCTCTTCTTTTTGCTATTTGTATAACAGACCTATGGATCTTGGTCTTTTTTTATTGGCCTAATGTATTATTTCATCTTGTATGAAAATCCTGTTATTAATAATTTTTTTACAAAATCAGTTTATAAAGAAATGTATATATTTGTAAGAATAAGGGTGTTTATGCCTATGAATGTCCATAGGAAGGGACCCATTGTTAGTGAAAACAGCCCTTTTTTAGCTCAGAGCAGCACACACACACTTTTGTAGCCCCACATTTTAAGGGCTTTCTGTAGCTACTGGATTTGAGAACAGCATAAAGGAGGTAAATTACACTGTTCACTTCGACCAATGTGCATACATGCTTGCGGCGTGCTTACATGCTGAGAGACGGAGTGCAGCGTGATAAAGTCATTACGTTGTACTCCGTCGCTCATCTATTGGCCCCGGTTCGTCCGGTGTATGTATTATAAATGTGTTTTATACTTACAATGCTTACAAAGAGCAAATAGTGTGGCACCCTGCTAAGTTAGAGATCTCAGTCTCTAATATTATCCACAAAGGACTTTAAAGGTAGCATTCAATGTACAAATCAAATCATTTATCAATGGTTTATTTAAATCATGACAGTTCAAATCATATGTAAGTCAGCTTGTCAAAATATCTCAACGCGTTTCACGACAGACATCGCTTCTTCAGGAGATAACCAACAAATATGTATGTTGAACCATTTATGTCCATAGTCTGAACTGAGAGGGTTACAGCCTTTTTAGGGGAATGGGAGGGCCTCTCCAGATATGCCGAGTCGTTCAGGGACCATGTGTCGCCCGCATCTGGTAACTGAGTTTAGCCTGCCAGTATGTTACTGGTATGTGGTAGTAATTCAATAAGTGAACTAGCCTTGCAGGTTAGGCCTTATTCATCATATGTTCATTGCTGAGATTATGTTGAAGTACTAGAGGTATTTGGTACTGATACAGGTGACAAGCTGACCTACTTATGATTTAAACTGTCATGATTTAAATAAACTGTTCATAAATGATATAATTTGTACATTGAATGCTACCTATAAAGTCCTTTGTGGCTTAAATTAGAGACTGAGATCTCTAACTTAGCAGGGTGCCACACTATTTCCCCTTTGTTTTCAATGTTTTGGATGTGGGTAGCAGAAAACAAACTTTGGTTGCCGGTATACCTTCTCTTTTCTATACTTACAATGCTTGCAGTGTAAATTGTGAATATGCACAGATTAAATTTTGTCATCCACTTCTAAGACAAAACTACTGTTAGGCTCAGTTTGGCAATGCGCTGGGCACATCTCATAACTGTTCTCTCTTTGTTGTATTCTAGGTTGCTCTGTTTTTAAAATTGCATTTGTGCAAGTTAAAATAAGTAGAAAATGTGTTCTGACAGTACAATTTATTTGTTTTGCCTGTAAAAATATTCATCAGTGGCTGGCAACCCGGGCAGAGCCCTCGAACTGTCCTCAGATCCAGAAATTAGATATTGCAACCTCAAATGTCAGAAAGGAGCCTCAACAGACTTAAGGGCTAGAAGGATATCCTTATCCTTATCTGATTGTGTGGAGGTGTTTGGCTCCATCTATCATGTGGACTTAGATGTGAAAATTCTGAACAATATTTACTTTACTTGTTTTCCAGTTTGTACTGTCATTAGGAACATTATTAGGTAACAATATGGACTAAAGGCCAGGTGCATGACCGAGCTTTTTTCTTGCTATACTCTCACAATGCCAAAGTACGTTGTACTGATTTTGGAGGTTATATAGGGGTTCATGAGCAGTGTCTCATCCTATCAAACATATTTACATAACTAAATCTCCTGTACTTTTACAATTCTGCATATTGTAAATATGTAAGTATGATACTTGTACACTGTAGTGGGGAAACCTCTCAGGTCACCATAGGAGAAGGGGCGCCCATCAGTGAAGGGGAAAAGTCTGGTTCAGAGGTTGCAGTTTGTCAGGAGGAGTAGAGTAGAGCCCATAATGCACGGCTCTGTGATCTGGGTAGGAGGAGGAGGTCAGCATGTGTGACTGTTCCCGGTCTCCCGTGATCAGGATTCAGTCGGTAGGAGTGTACAGGTGGCTCCTGAGTGGAACAACCCGTGTCTGGAGTCCAGTGCAGTGCCGATCGGTCACAGCGAGATGTGGGATGGCCTCTTACCACCAGAGGGAATCGCATAGTTGGTGACCTGGAGCAGAAGACAATAGTCTATTGTATTTTTTAATGAACTGCTGCAGAAAAAAGTTAATTTAGTTAATATAGAAATTTTATGAAATTTTAACTGGCTTTACAGAGGAAATATTAGGCTGAGCTGAGTAATGGCTGTATGACCATCTATTATTTTGAATCTCAGTGAATTCAGTGGACCCTTGTCTGTAATAAAGGATTCCTTAAGCCGCCCATACACCTTACAATCTTACCATACAATTTCTGTACAATCAACCTTTCTTCTGCCAAACCATGTAACACAAGGACCTTTCTAAACCTTCCAATCACTATGTATTCTATCAAAGAGGACACTATTCTACATAGTTGTTGGTAGATCTAATGGAATCTGTATGGAGTGATCTAAAGTTGTATGGGGGGGCTTAAGGCCTAGTCTCCACTGTGTCAACACAGCCTTGGTTTTCAATGGACATGTAGCCTGTCAGCGTCTCTCTGCAATACGTTATGTATTTACCAATATCCTTTTAAATAATTCCTTAATTATTATTACAGTTCGAGATACACCAATTGCAAGACGAACACGGTCCAGGGCCCCACTGTGTGGCCAAGCCTCAAATCAACTTCCCCAAAGAACCCAAAGACACCAGAACCGTGAACCCCGAGACAGAAGCCGTTCTCCTTTGGATCGTAATCATCCAAAACCTAACAACAGCCATGGACACTGTTTCAACTACGATAATGCTATATCTGCTCACAGCTAAGGCAAGAGGGAGCACAGACCATTAGAATATGCGGCTCCCACTATTTAATGCCGACTGCATCCACAGATGGCTCAATGACAGAAGAACCTGCCCTGTCTGCCACTGCAGGATTCGTCATTAAGGATTATATTTCTTTGTGTTCTGCCATATCTTTCGATTGCTTTCTTCAATCCCATCACAAATCTTATTTCTTCTCTCTTACAAATGTCATATATAATACCAGAATGTGAAAAAATCCACATCTCTGCGCCTATTGAATTCTGGGGCAAACAACATCCAGTCTCTATCCACTTCAATAATGGGCAACCTGCTTCGCATGGGATGCCAGGTAAATATCATTGACATTTAGATAAATAAAGGCCTTCTGCATTATGAAGAAAGTTCAGTGCCACACAGGGTGCAAATCTTCCCCTTAGTTTCTATGTTTTGCAGCAGACATTTGTTGCAGCAGTTCCATTACTAGAGTGCAATGGGGGGATTCTTCCAGCCTCTACTGCTGCTAAGGACAATGTCCTGAAGTCACTGCTGTAATTCCTAACTAAAATGCACCATGAAAATATAAATAATCTTTACCTTTAGAATCATTCATTAATAAATGACAGTATTATGTTTTTTATAGGACAAGATTTTCCCATCCCTCCAATCCCAATGTCCACAGCTCATATGTGTTACTAGTAGAAGGGAGAATGTCACAGATTGCCGTGTCACCCAGCGATCTGCAACTACTGAGGGGTCATCTACCAGTTCTACTGTGTCTACGCCTAAACCTCAGAAGAACCAGGACTTTTTGCAGATCGGCTCCATCTGCTGGTGGAAGAGAACGTGGCACCTGATTTGGCTCCTGCTCATTCTGCTGTATTATCACTCACCTGGAGCCCTGTCCAACCAGATCACCTGACCTGGGTATATCAGGAAGTCCAAAACAACAGGGCGTTGCCTGAACAAAGAGTGTTTTATGCCTCTGACACACAGGTTCTGTTGCTATCTATCGCTTTACTGTTACTGACCCCTGGACAGTCTTCGACTACCCCATTTGCCGCCTGCCCCTTTCTACCGCCTGTCTGATTACGTCTCTGCCTGCCGACTTCATACCGCGCCTCCGCCTACTCCGCTGTCAGCCACTGTCAACTAAGTGTGGCTTGGGACCGCAACCTGGGAGCTCACCGCAGCAAAGTTCCACCATTCCTTGCGGAATGCTCTGGTGAATACCGGGGGCTCCTTAGACTCTGTGCCCTGGTTTATGCTTGTTTTGTGGCACGGTGAGTCCATTACTCTTGTTGTTCACCCGTGACAAAGAAGGACCCATCATGCAGTATCTGGTTGGAAAAAGTAGAAGAGAGAGTGCCAACCACCAGCCTACCCTGCTACCACCACTTCCATGATTTTACAGTGCAAGTTTCCTCTGCCTGATGGAAATATGCTCATCTCTGCCCCCGGAAAAGTCTGGTCTTCGAATCAAGCCATGTCTATTGCGTTCACTACTGGAGTACCAACTATTCAGTTTTGATTACCATCATCCGCCTAAGAACAAATAGACATGTTTGCTGACAACAGAAAGACACCGCATTTTCTTTTATTGTTTTGTAAAAAAAAATATTACTTTGTTTTGTTACTTGGTTTGTTTGTTTCTCTGGGTTGCCACATGAAACTGTCCACATGAATAAAAAGTAATGGGTGGGTGGGATGCACATTTAAAGTGAGATGCCAGATGACTTGGGAAGGGGTTCTGTTGTGTGGATTTAGTATTCACTCTTGACAAAATGGTAAAACTAGCGGCCATGAAGAGCAATGGAGTTAGAAAGATAAGGCCATGGAAGAAATAGAAATAAAACTGTGTACATACATCTCTCAAATAGAGGTCTCTGCAGAAGAAGTACAGCAGACCTACTATCATCTGGAAAGATGTCTTCACATAGCACATGCAACTGTTCAAACTTTTTCTGAGGATTTAATCAAACTCTATACTGTTATATCTTTGAAAGTAAAAACCTAGCTACAAGGGCTTTACCTTCATCATTTTCTTTCTTTAGGCCTGTGAGGACCCCGGCTGTACCGGTAACCGCCTGCTGGTGGCACTGTGATTTCCCATCCATGGGTTGGTCCCACAGTCACCAGCAAGTGGCTCCCTGCAAGTGTGGGCTGGGTGGAGCTCACACCGGCCTTATTAGCTTTAGGTCTATTTAGGTGTGCTTCATCCAGACCATGCTGGCTGTTCATAATTTGCTTGTCTTGCTTCATGCTTCTTGTCCCTGAATCTGAACCTGAATCCTGAAACCTGGACACTCCTGTACCCTGGACTTTTGCACCTGTTTTGTTTCTGCCTGTAAGTCTTCATTAAATCTGTTTTTGTCACCCACCTACCTCTGTCTGGATGTTAGTGTGTTGCCTCTCTGGTCGTCCCCTCTGTACCTGATCCTGACAAGGTCATTGTTCAGGGCAGTCTTCCCCAAAGCTTTTATCTCCTCTCTTCAGAAAGAAAGACATGTATACCTTTATAACTTCATCACCAATTATTTACTTTTGGAATTCATTGCAAAGCCCCTGAACATGGTATAATCTCCACTTATCTTAGAGCCTGGCACAGAAGGGTAAGAAGGACAGACAAACAAGTGTGGCTCTATTCTATTCTATATTCAATGCAAGGCACCATAGTGGATTTGCTCATCCAGGGAAGGGGGGCAACAAGCATTCACCAACCCCCTTCCCTGCCCACAGGCGAGTCTTCCTTTCTTATTGTCCCCCAACTCTCTGCCGATTGTTGGTAGATTTGTGCTATCAACCACCCACTGAGCGGGGCAGGAATCCAGCTTGCCAGCTGGGTGGGTTGCTTGTTTTTGTCCCAGCGGAGTGGGACAGAAATCCATTTAGCTGGGGCAGCGCTGACCACTCAGCCTGTTACTTTGTATGCCAGCTTGAGTGGACATACAAAGCAACAGCATTACACTGCCTAGACAGAGATTAGTTCTCTGTGTATGTAGAGCTCTGCTCCGTATGGCAGAGCGGGGAATGGGGAAGCTGACCGCTTCTTTTTTCCCCACCTGGCTGATGCTGCGTCTTATCAGCCGGTAATGTCAATTCTACTAGGGACAGAGAACTTCTGTATCCTCCAAACAACACGCACAATTATGGGACTGTATCCTAAACTCACCTGTGACCTTCTGCAGCTGGTAAGACAACAGGTTAAGGATCATTGTTTGGAATGGCTTGTGCCTGGGTGATTGTGCTCATGGCAAGGTCAGTGTAACCTGTAGAGAGAAAGAGTCTATAATAACATGTTATCTAATAGGCGCTAAGCAGGTTCAGCTCTTAAAAGTCACACCCACAGTGACTTCCATCAAGTAGCAGTTTCATGTATATACAGACTTTTGAAACTATATGTATGCAATCATACTCTACGCATATAAGGGTTAATATAAAATAGTTATGCTGGCCACTGAGCACAGGATTCACATAATACTCACCAACCGTAAGTTTCATCATATGGTCAAACACACAGGGCCAGTAGTTAATTTTTAGGTTTTCAGACATATAGTTTCAACTTATCAGGTTTACTTTACAACAATATAACAGTATACACTTCACATTCTCATTACTTATCACTTATTTTAGATATTCACACACACTTTCATCTGGGTTTAGTGGTTTAGACAAGAGGATATGCTTTTCAGTTAGGGTAGTTTGTGTTCGATTAGGTTTAACCCCAGTCGCCATTTTGATTGCCAGTGACCATGATGTTAGAGCTGGTGGGGAGGCGTCATGGGATTCCATTAGCTCGGAAGTTCTCCGTTGTTCTTACCACCCGTTGGGGGGCTGGGGGGACCGTCCCTATGGTGGTCTGCATCGAGTTTTCCATGTCTGAGTAAACTCAATTACCTACATGAGTAAGTATATATGTGTACATGTATACATATATGAATATTTTAATGTATTGTGAATAGTGATTTTTACATATTTCTAATAGATTTAGAGACTGTATCAAGGGCTGGATCTCCTGAGGAAGCCGATATGGTGAAACGCTTCGAGATAATGCCCAGCAATAGTATGAAGCAATTGCTTATGTAAAGGATTATGAGTTTGTAACAGCAATTTTTATGTGAATTGTCAAGTGTATTTTGTATCATGTGACATGTAAAATCATGTAGTGATGACATCAATTTCTGAACAATTTTGTATGTACCTTGTTTTTATAAAAATCCTATATATACGATATTAACCATCAATTCTAAAATGTGCCTTAAAAGTCCAGAAGTTTAAGCTTCCATTCTGGAGAGGATGGATGAGAGTCGATATATAGCTCTCTATCCCCCTCTTGGTTTTTGTTTTTTGTTGAGAGATTTATGGATGTCGGGAAACCATGTTGGAAGGGAAAGTAACAATTTTTCTTTGAATATGCTGGCCATACACTTCGATTTCTCTGTTCAACTGACTCTCATTTCAGTAGACCGCTAGGACATCCATAAAATTTTTCTAAAATCGGTCTAAATCAAGCATAAAGATTGAAAATTAGGTTAAAATAAGTATTTCATGGTGTTTCGAACGATTATATCATCAAAATGATCCATGCTCTGAAAACAGGAATGAAACATTCACAGATCAAGAATATCTAGAAAAGAAACACAGATTTTTAATATTTCTACCCGGTAACTGTGAGGTCCCCAGCTGTACCGTTCACCGCCTGTTGGTGGCACTGTGCTTGCCCTTCCATGGGTTGGTCCCACAGTCACTGTGGGCTGGGTGGAGCACACACCTGCCTCTTTAGCTTTAGGGCTATATAGGTGTGCCTTATCCAGACACGCTGGCTGTTCATTGCTTTTCCTGTCTTCATGTCATTGCCTATCTCTAAACCTGAACCCTGGACACTCCTGTACCCTGGACTTTTTGTACCTGTTTTGATCCTGTCGGTAAGTTCTCATTAAATCTGTTTTTGACACCACCCTACCTCTGCTTGGATGTCAGTGTGTGTTGCCTGTCTGGTCATCCCCTCTGTACCTGATCCTGACAGTTACAAATATAATCCAACAAAAGAAGTGATCCAATCAACAAACTCCGGTATCTATAAGTTATTTACTTGGGCAAAACAAAAAAATCTATATAGCTTATGGATCCAAGGATCCTAACAAATGTAGTGAGTCCAGAATGGATTCCCCACTGCGGTGCACCTCTTGCGCACCTCATTTGTATCTAATCGCTGGACGAAGGAAGTGTTCAGTAGTTTAGCAGGAGAGAACACTAGTCGGGCTGAGTTTAACCTGTAGAATCACAAACTCAGCAGATTTTGGGCAGATTGACAGGTGTTTTTCTGTTCTGCAGCCTTTTAAATCAGAACACATAAGAAAAATCTTATGATAAGAAAAAAGTATTGCAGGGATGAACTTATTTATTTGAAGGCACTTTAAATAAATATGAGACTATAAGATTGCTGATGTGCTCAAGGGGTTGTTGATATTAATCTGCTTGCGGATTTTGCGGTTCATGGCATTGACACAGGTCTAGTAGATGGCCATACATTTGTTTTCCAGGGAAGATGCATAGTAGACAGGGATGTCATGGAGTTCGGGATGGTTCTGCCAGTAGTCATCTGAAGAAAAAGCATAACAGTGAATATATTTATAGAATACAGCACAGAACATTCTAGTCATGCAAATTTTGAAAACATTAGCCTCTGGATTGTATTGAGTACTGTTTGAGATCCTTTTTTTATTGGCAGTTAAATTTTCAAGCCGTTTAGGGGTATATCCCCCTTCATCTTGGTTCAAACACTACTGATATGCAAAGGTCCCACAAAATGTTAATTTAAAACAATGACACAAACACATGCACAAAGATAACATTAGTCAGGTTACAGCAATGGTCTATATGGATTAGGTTGGGGAATCTAAAGAGTCGCAGAGGTGTCCAAACACCACAAATATGATGGCAACCAATACAGTCATTAATAGCCCTTTGTGAGAAAACACTTAACTCTATTTAACTATAGAAAACTACAAACCAGAATATTTTTTATATTTCTCCCTAGACCCTCACAAATTACCTTTTTTACAGCACATACAGCAGAAGTAGGCATAGGATTGCCAGAAAGGAATGTTATTTCACCTTTTTTTTATATACATACCGTATTTTTCAGACTATAAGATGCACCCAGTTTTTAAAGCATGACAACCAGGGGGAAAAACATTCATATATAAAGTGTTCACATCAATTGGTTTAATGCAATTATAAATGAATGCAATATCAGATACAGCCAGTAGAGGTCACTAGCAGCAGTACACACACAGCACATGATGTCAGCTCTTCACTGATCAGAAGAGGGGGGCAAGAGACTGCCCAGTCCTCTGCTCTCCCTCTGCCGATCTGGCTGCCTGTGTCCGTGGTAGCTGCAGAGTGATTTCAGTTTCCTCCAACATGGAGAGAGAGATAGGTGACAGTTCTCAAAAGAAAAAAAATCAAAAGAAAAGAAAACAAGTGTAAACTTATAAAAAAAAATAGTTTTTTACAAAAAAACATTTATTTTTTTCTGTACCTCTAAAGCAGCCATAATGCTTGAATCTGTGGCCGATTTTGCGAATGATCACCATGCGCATTCGGGGTGATTGCTTGGTGATCAATCGCAAAATGAACGCGCCCACCTGAAGCAACCATTCGTACTGGCACAAAACTTTGATCAGCCACAGAACAAACGTTTTTCTCTGATCGATCGCCAGTACTTTGAATGAGGACAAGGGTCCCCATCCAAAGTATTGGTTGTCGAATCGTAAATGGTGTATTTCGAACGATTGACCATGGCATGATGATGTCATCATGCTGCGGCCGATTGTTCGATAAATGCCAGCCAAGCATAGCGTCTATGGCTGGTTTAACCTCCCTAGCGTTACGCCCGAAGCAAGTACTGGCGCAGTCTGATCGTGAATCAAACTGCGCCCGTGCCGGAATCAGGCGCAACCGCTGGCTCTCTGTTTGCCTGCAGCATTTCTACAGAGCTGCAGGCAAACAGAGCCTTTCCGGGGGCGGAAAGGCAAAACACTGTATCACTTTTGGTACAGAAATCTGCACCTCAGTGAACCGCCAGGGAGGTTAATAAAAGGGTGAAGGTGGGGATGCTTGGTGTAAGAGATGGTCAATTTTTTTTTACTTGCTGAATTTTTTAGTTAATTGCAAGGCCCCTAAACATTGTAGCATCATTAAAGCATCAGAGAGCTGATGTGGATGCCGGGGAAGGTGAATTTGTGAATTTGTCAAGTCAAACTGGACTTGTTTCAACCGCTAGTGGGGTTAAACTGTTATATGACAACTATATCTTTAGATCTGGAAGATCCATCTGTTGTACTGTCGTCCGATTAGATTGTTCGCTGTCTTCATTTATGGAGACTGGAAACAACCCCACAAGCATTTTCGATCTCCCAAACAGTTTCTTACATCAAGGAGGAATTAACCAAGAAGTGATCTGTCCCAACCACTGACCCTGTGATGCCCCATCCTCCAGGACTGTCATTGCCTCTCTATGTTCTACAATTGGCAGACATTAATGTCCTTCGCCTCATCCATCTCCAACAAATCAGCAGTTTCTTTAGTTTGCAGATTTCCATTTTGGCTGAATCGCAGCTCCCAACCTACTTAGATTCAGCAGTCAGTGTGAAGACCCCCCTCATCACTCTGGATATGTTTACATAGTGTGGTTACTGAGAACTATGGGGGGAGGGGGGGGGGTCTGCTGTAATCCTTAATATAACAGGGACATTATTTAATTCAGCCCAGGAGCATCCACATATATTTGAACTGTCTTGTATCATTTGGGGTAAGAATTTTTTATCTGTGTGTATACTATTCTCCTCCCTAATTGGTTGTTTCCTTCTTTAGGAAAGTTCCTGGCTGATAATATTGTGGGCTCCGTCATTGTGTTCTCCCTTCTTTTCTGGATCCACCTCAGTATACTAGGCTAGGGGTAGGCAAAATGTGGCTTGGGAGCTATATGTGGCTCTTTAGCCCCTTTAGCATGGCTAAAGGCCCCCATACACGGGTCGGATTCCCACCGGATTCCGGCACGATCGATTCCGGGCGCGTGCACGCGAAACGATCGTGCCGGAATCGCGTGCAGCCCACCTCGTCCGATCGTTCGCGTCCGATTGATCGGGGGCTCAGAATCGGATCCGACAGAGAACCAACATGTTGGTCTTTCTGATCCGATTCTGCACACATCAGGGGGAGTTGCCATTTAGGAAGTAAGCCGATCGGACATGGATCCGTCCAGGAATCCGTGGGACAAGGTGGCATGCAGCGATCAGATACTCTTAATTGGCTGATTGATCGGAGCTCCGATTCCCACTGAGATCACCGGAATCGATCGGGTGAGTGATCAATTGGCCATGGAATCCGACACGTGTATGGCTAGCTTAAGTGGCGTAGTGACCTGTTCTTGCAGGATACCTGTTCTTTATTTTTTCTTTCATTCATGCCTGGGCATCCCCCAACAGCAAAACCCCTGCACTACCACCAACCCCCAACAGCAGACCCCCCTCACTACCACCATCACACCTTGGCTACCCGACCTGTGGTGAAGGGCTTGCAGCAGAGCTGAGACTATTTTGTTCTGCCGCGTCACCAGCAAAATTAATCTCTGGTCCCAATGATGAATTGTTAGTGCCGGTCATGTACTGGGCCCCCTCCTATCCGATGGTTGCAAGTGAAGAGGAATGTGTCTTGAAGAGCAGTAGAGATCTGTGAAGGACTGAACATACAGTGAAAGAAGGTCTGTGGCTAACTACAGGGGGCTTTTTGGCTACCTATATGGCGGCTTTGTTGCTACAAGTGTGAAGCTCTCTGTCTACCATTAACGGAGGGGCTCTATAGCTATATATAAAATGAAAACCAACAACATACAAACCTGACTTACCCAAACTTTCCTAGGCGATGCAATGCCATTGTTCACATTAGTGGTTGTGGGTCATTGTCACAGTCAATTGTAATATTTTCAATAAATAATGATTACGGACTATATCAAGTTTTATAAGTTTCAAGTTTAACTAAGACTTATTAGGTTTATTAAGTAAACTTTAGGACATGTTTTAGAGAAAAAGGATGTAATTTAAATTGTTGTCAATTTCCACTAGCCCCCCATTCCTGAGAGACATTGGCTGTCTCTCTGCTCTAATCATTCCCCGCTCTCGCTCCTCCTGGGTGCCGTCTATTGACAGGAGGGAGGAAAGAGAGCAGGGAGTGATCAGAACAGAGAGGCAATAGATTTTTGTCTCTCAACATATATTTCAAGGGTTGCAATGTTGCAATTTGGCTCTTTGGTCGAATAAGTTTGCCTACCACTGTACTAGGCCAATGTGTAGTGAGTATAATATATATTAATAGTAATATATATTAATATATACAAGTAACATTCTACATATTACACATATATATACACATTATGAGGTACCTATGAGATTGCACATATGCAGCCATATTGGACACACTTTTAGGGAGAGCCCTGACCCTTTGAGCTCACAATCTACTGTAATAGGATAGGAAACAAGGTAAAGGAAGCCATTGTAAAAACAGAACAATTGGAGCAATGATACAAAATGACTGAATATATTATCAGATTCCATCCACCTGATCATTGTTGAGTGCCGAGGTGCATACATCGATCCCAGCTCATTTTTAAACTATGCAAAACTCCAATGTAGATTCAGTGAAGAGGTGATAGTAGCGGAGTAATGAGGTTTCTATGTGTTATATCTCTTTATAGGATTCATTACACTGAGTGAGACGTGTGTTGATTACATGAGTGACCATGTGCTGGAAGCCTGATAAAGATTGTTGAATTGTGAACTGAATCACCAAATTGTAAAAAACCTCTTTTCCTGTAAAACATTTAACTTGCTACATACAAGAGGAGATTATATTGCAGCTTACCCACCCAAAGATGCGGTAGCTGCTTTAGTTTTCTTCACTTTATCTGACAAAATCTTGGATTTTATTATATTTAGATGCAAAGGTTACAATTTCAGGCAGGAAGATGTTTATTATCACAGTGTATTTGCTTTCCTAGTTATGTAATAAAAATAATCATGATTTTGTTCTTGTTTCACCAGGACAAGAAACTGGACAAGCAGTATGAGGGTAAATACAAATCTCTATTTTTGTCAAGTGTAACGGTAGCCATACATAGGTCGATTTGTCACAGATCGATTCCTGATCCGATCATTCCAGGCGATTGGGAATCGGGAATTGATGCAACACCACCTTGGGAATCCGATTTGTTGCCGATTTGGACAGGAGCCGATCCCCAAAAATGGCCGATTCCATAAAATCAATCAGAAAGGCTGCTGCATAGTCCTACGGGTCCACCAACGTACTCTGTTTGCCAAACAATCAGCCCAAAAAAAATTGTGTCGGTTTAATGTCCGATCTTTAGTCGGTTCCGATTTTGTTTGGTCGATTGTTCAGGGTGGGCAGAACCTGATTGATCGCAGATCGATCTTGTGAACGTACGCGGTGATCGATCAGTCAAAAATCGACCCGTGTATGGCTACCTTTAGTGTTAATCCCTGATAGTGCGGTGAATCATAAGAAGGGGTATTAATAAGAATCACAGTGTACCCTGGTGTAAAATCAGCGGGCACACATGCCTGTGCTTTGCGTGACCGCACAGATTCTGCATCGATGCAAGCTCTCTGTTTCCAGCACAGCGAAGGGGCGGTGCCATAGACCTTCATGCTAAGGTTATGTTCCCACTAAGCCGATTAATTGACTGAGATGGCGATTTTCAATCCTATCAATGGCGACAAGCCCAGTGAACGTAGTGTAGGCGATTGGCAGGCGATTGAAAAAAGTGCTGCTTTCCATCCATATCTCCGGGGAGGGTATACACTGTACTCCGCCGTGATCACCTGTACAGTGGCTAATAGTCTGTAACACCCAAGAGGTTACGTTTTTCTGATAACATATTATTCTACAGATGGGAAACTTCTATCTTCCTATTTATCCTCCATTGCTCTTAAACCCTCTTTTATATAAACTGGTTCATGAAATGTCCTGTCATTCTTCTAAAAAATATTAGGAATTACGGCCAAATCAGCCATTGCATCTTTGTTTCCTCGTTCTTGTTTTGTTATTAGAAGGACTAGATACATACATAGATCCCCATAACATAAGCAAATCCTGAAATCTCTGGAGCAGCTGCCGAAATGTGCAATTTCTGGTCTGGGTAGATGGAGCCAACGCAGTGGATTTACCACAGCACAATTTTCATTTCATGAGATCACATAGAGTTACCTTGTATGTAAACCATAAATCTTCTCAGTGGTATACAAGCCAGGCTGCTAACACGACTACGACACAAATTGGCTATTACTTAGTTTATAAAAAAAATGGGGGTATACAGTAATATTGATGTATTAAGGATGCAGGAAACATTTATGCAGGTTCCTATGGTACCTCCCAGCTGGTCTGTAATAATATAACAGCATTCAGGTTTTTTTGTACCATCAGCTTATTATAGGGATGGTTACCTGTCGTCCGTTAATAGACAAGACATATCACTATTTACTATTGATGGCTAAAATGTCTGCCCGGCTATTGTTAAACATCACTTTTTTTTTTGTTTTTGTCAGCTTTCCAGGTTCAGTTTGCCTCCTGTACATTATAATGCAATAACACATATAATGCAAACTTTGACTCCTCCCCCAGCAGTCAGGTAAAACAATATAGCCAAATATCTATATCCACCCGGGCCACCCTCTCCCCCAATCCAATAGAAACAAAACATGGAATTTAAGGAATAGGTCTTGCATTTCTTACACTTTGTAGTAGTGCCAATAATCAAAGTTATTGACAGATGATATTTAAATTGTTCAAGATTGAATTGATGCGTATAGGGCTAGCTTTTCTCTCCTGCTTGATGGGCTCCTGTGTTCAGTGATCATCCTGAATATTCTTTTTTGAGATAGTTGGCAAAAGACAGTTATACAATTTTCTGAGTATATATGATATATCTAAATCAGGGGTGGACCTGTGGGGACTGCTCGGT
Organism: Ptychadena robeensis; assembly: GCA_036250615.1. Lineage (NCBI taxonomy): Eukaryota > Metazoa > Chordata > Amphibia > Anura > Ptychadenidae > Ptychadena > Ptychadena robeensis. Next base: position 31,003,221 of record CM070035.1, read on the forward strand.
CCCAAGTCTTCCCAGCCTAGGTGGGAACTTTAAAATAAATTTTTCATACCGTTTAAAAAAGAAGTGGTAATCAGGGAGGTACGCTCTTTGAAATGCTTCCTGGCTACTTCTCAATCTGGTTTGTGAGGACGGGATCATTGATAGATTTCCAATGTTACAGACAGTAATTTTTAATTGATTCTTCAATATTTAGTCATTGTTGAATTGTTAACAAATAATGTGATGCCCCAACCAAGGTTGGCCACGTCTGTTGTACATAAAACTGCTGATCTGACTCAATACAATGAAAACACTAAGGGTGGAACTAGTAGGGGCCTCAATGTACAAATGGTGCAAATATATTCCCACTAAAAGCCTAACAGAAGCTTCATCCTAACATGCATACAATCTTCAACCAGCAAAATCACTCCACTTTATATGTCACCTTTGTTCAGTCTTGCCAGCAGAATACTGCCTCAGGAGACAATGTTGAGGTGCCCAGACACAGTAGGCAGGGCTGCATGGGGCCCCATACTGACAAATTTTCTGGGACTCTCTAGCAGAAGTAAGTTGTTGACTGGGGGAGGGGGTCCTAGCA
>CM070035.1:31050339-31075379 GCA_036250615.1 Ptychadena robeensis
CGACTCTGCTTCACAGCCCATCCCCCTGTATGATTGGTTAGAGAGGCAGCAGAGGGCGTGTCTCCCTAGAACAGTCCCTGGCTGGCTGCCAGGAATGTATCCAGCGTTCCCGGCTGTGTGCAGAGACTGTGAGTGACATTTCCAGCCGAGCACATAGACTCATGACCGGCCGGTCACCGATATGGGCCGATCATATATCGGCCGATTCCGGTCTCTGGCCGGGCAATCGGTGCATCCCTATTGAAAATTATTGTAGGAAGATTTACACAGGAAGATTGGAAGAAGAAAACTTTTCTGCCAGCACTAAAGAGACAGGAATTACCAAGAATTCAGCCAGTAATGCTAGCCACACACGGCTTGATGAAGTAACAGTTGAGAGGAATATCGGGCGCCGATTAGAGGATGTTCCTCTAATGAGTTTCTTCATCTGAGCCATCCATGGATCCTGCTCGAAGGAACTTGACCAAACAGGTTTCTAACATGTTGAAAAACCTTGGTCGAACTCCATTACATCGAATGGGGACCGCGAGTCACCATCCAATGTAATGGACAGGCTGACAGCTGAGTCGCACACACAGGCTGTGTGTTCAGCTATCTGCTCTGTGTGTATGTGTTTTGAAGAGGGCGTGGCCAGCATGGACCCAGCTCTGCCAGAAGAGGGGGGGGGGCTGGCCGGGTCCCCATCGTATGGTAATTGATGTGCCGATGTGGTGCACATTGATTACCATACGATTGATCTGCGATCAATCACAGCGTGTATGGCCACCTTAACACTTGCAAAAGTATAGGTTTATGGAAAGAATGCAAGGAACAACTGAGTATTTTTCTTCATTAGCATAAACAGTAGAATATATAGTTTGTTTATTTCTTTTAGGTGCAACTGTTGTTCCTTGGTTGATTTTTGTAAAAGAGTCACTCTTTTTTTTTTTTTCAGTTATAGAAGAGTGTTTCTGTTTTATTCAAGATGAATATATAAAACTCACTGTTAATACTCTTCCTGCATCTTAATATAGTTAATATATGGGTATTACCATTTACAGCAAGTTTATTAATTTCAACAAATTAAAGAGCTGTCTAATCCGTTAGACGGATGTTATCAACTTTCTTTGGCACCAGGGAAACACTTTTTTATTCTATGTAACAGGGAAGTTGGAGACCACCGATATAATAGATATGTGTTAACTCTGAGTCTTTTACAGGAGCAGAGGTAGTCATATTTATACTTTTGGCGCATCTGAAGTAAAAAAACACACACATTCACACCATGCAAATATACAAGTAGTCTTTGTTTGTAAGTTTTGTATAGGTTTCCAAAGCAGGCAATTCCTCACATAAGTCACATGATTTGAATATCATCACTGAAATAGACTTTTAAAGGTGGAATAAACAAATGTAAAACCTTAATCAAACATTGTAAGCAAAGGTAGAATCTTCAGTGTTTAAATGTGCAAGCCGATATCAGATCTGTTGAAAACCAAAAAAAATCTGGTGAGAATTTAAAAAAATAACAATGATTTTTTTCTTGTAATAACTGGAAACTGATAAAACTTTATAAATTGATTTTGTCCACTCATTGGATGGCAGGGTCACTCATTCTTGGACATCTTACTTGCTTATGGTGAGTATACTCGCATTTTTTTTGGCTTAAATCCTATTTATTTTACTTAACCTCCCTAGCGATATGCCCGAAGTCAGTTCGGGCAAAGAGAAGCTGCAACTATCGATACGCCCGAACTGACTTCGGGCACATTGTGGGAGCTCACCTGCTCCGTCGCTGCCATCTTCTGTGTTCTTCTCCGTCTTCTTCCGGGTCCCGGAGTGACGTGTGACGTCACGGAGGCGGGACCCGGTCCCCGGTCTTTTTTTAAATCTTTTTTTTTTACTTTTGAGCTGGATTATAGAAATGTCTTTCTATAATCCAGCTCAAAGTGGATCCCGCTAGCAGAAACGCTCGCGCTGAGCGTTTCTGCTAGATGGATCTTACTTCGGCTGCACCCGAGCAGATACGGAAATAGCCGAGGTCTCCAGCTATCGCCGTGATCGGCATTCGGGTCCTGATGACGTCATCGGCTGGCGGGAGATTTAAAGGTACAAAAAAAAAATTAGTTTCTTTGATTTTTTTTTTGATTTTTTTACATTTGTTTTTATTTTGATTGGATTGGATACATGTTTTATAAATGTTTTATCCAATCCAAATCAAAAGAAAAGAAAACAAGTGTAAACAAATAAAAAAAAAAAAATGTTTTTCTGTACCTCTAAAGCCACCATAGCGCTTCCACCATTCACATTCGGGGTGATCGCTTGGTGATCAATCGCAAAATGAACGCCGCCCACCTGGAGCAACCGTTCGTACTCGCACAAAACTTTGATCAGCCAGAGAACAAACGTTTTTCTCTGGTCGATCACAACCGCTGGCTCTCTGTGTGCCTGCAGCATTTCTACAAAGCTGCAGGCACACAGAGCCTTTCCGCCCCCATCGGCGTCATCGGTGACGCCGATAGGGGCGGAAAGGCAAAACACTGTATCACTTTTGGTACAGAAATCTGCACCTCAGTGAACCGCCAGGGAGGTTAATGCCTTCATGTATGTATATATATATATATATATATATATAAATATATATATGTATATATATGTTTGTGTATATATATATATATATATATATATATATATATATATATATATATATATATTACTATTAGAGTTTGTATCTTCCATTTGTATGATTTTAATATTTTAATACACACATAATACGCATTGGTTGGTCATGTATGAATTTTTAGACAAAAGATTCCTGCAAAAATTTATGTTGGAATTTTCTATGTACAATGTTACACAACAAGTCTGAATCTGAATGTTACAAACTATAAGTGATGAGCGAGCGTGCTCGGCTGAATAAGTGTGCGGCTCGAGCATTGCTATGCTCGGTGCTACTCAGAGGAGCACCTTGCCATGCTCGTGTCTATGCTCAGGTCTGCGCCCCACACGTTTCAGAGGTTGTAGACAGGCAATTAAGGGTCAGGTAAGTTCTGCCCTTACTGTAATACCAGTAGCCATTGTCAGGTGCTGACATTACAGTGATTGGCTGACCAGAACAGGTCATTGGGTGCTATATAGCATGTTCGGCTCAGACAGAGACAGGGAGAGGCAAGAACATATTTATTTTGCCATGATATCATTCCATGTGAACACACACATGTATTAAATTAATACATATAACCCCCCCAATATCATCTGTAATCCTGTAATACATGATTACAGATAATAACGACTATTCAGTTATATTAACCCATAGTGGTTCCAAATCCATTAATCCCTGTGCAGCAATAAGCACATTAAAAAGTCAAACCCCAAAATAACACATGTTTCTCCTCCTAAAGTCGACAATTCTAACCAGAAACCTAACACAATTTATAAAAGTCCACATGCATTTACGAATATAAGAGTAAATTAATGTAAATTTAATGCAGTTAATATGTCCACTCCAGCACTGTTGTCCAATCCCAATAACAATCCAATATAACGATTCTTGATAAAAAACAAAAACAGAAAAAAACATCACAAATATAATTAACTCCCCTTTCTTAATGGCTGTTGCAATTGAAAGAAGTGAACTGATGGGGATTCTGGAGGGGATTCTACTAGGGAAATAAATAGACAATAGAGGATTAAAGCTCCAAAGTCACCAAATTAAAGCTGAAAAAACCTTCATATAATAAAGAATTACACCAAGTCAATTGAATTATATAAGCAAAGTGATAAAACACTGACATACCGGATGGTGGGGTGCATTTGTCTGTATTGTGCATTGTTGTGTGGTAGGCTGTCCCAAAGTAATCTTCCATAATGTTTCTTGCTTGCCTATCAAATTCAATAAGGCACTGAGTATCGTCGTTGAAAAGTAGATTCTGGCCTTTAGTTGAAGAAAACATCTGGAAAATGTCTTTCTGAAATCCATTTCGTCCATACAGGGACTGAAAAATTGCATCACATTGTCAACACACCAACCAGTTATCTAACATGAACATTGTGTATTAAAGTATCTGAGAAAGATGCTGAGCTAAAATAGCCTATCACATCACATCACTAAACATTCTATAGAAGTATTTATTACATTTTTATGCCTTATGCAGACCAGCAATATGATAAACGACTTGTTTGCAACTGCCTGTGTGAATAGAGCCTTTACTTTTCTGGCGATTCCTCTGTACGAGTGATCAAAGCAGAATACATTGTACTATGGTGGTTTTCCCCACCCTTTCTCCTCCCCTCTAAACAATCGTCTAAACCAACACCGCCTCCTTAACATGGGTTACGACCCTCCGACCCCACCAATAGTGTTGATCATGGATATTGGAATCGCAAATTTTTATTGCGAATATCGGCATTTCAAAATTGGCACTAGTGCTTTGTAATCATGAATATTCAAGATTTTTTACATCAGTACCCAGAACTACCATGCATTGCGGTCTCACTATGTGCATGTTCAAGTGCTGAATTGCGCAAGGAAGGTAATAAATTATTAGTTTTCATGTGATAATGTTGATCGTGAAAAATATGCGAATATGAGCACTTTTTATTGTAAAAATCTTTTGCGCAGTAAAGGAAATAATGACTGGAGAACACAAAGTCTAAATTTTTTTGCATATTAGGCAAAATACCAATATTGCCTGTGCTGCTCATCACTAGTCACAGATGAAGCTGAAGCGGCAGTGCCGGAAGCAATAGTTACATATGACCGATCCCAACTCGAGGCAAGTTTGTTTTGTAAACTTACCCTGAACTGGGTTTGGGCAAACCACTAGGGAGGATAAAGTCTTTCCAAATAGCAACCAATGTACTTGTAGCATTCATATGTATATGTATATGAAAAGAATCTAGTGCTCCCAGTTTGACCATCATTGGATGATGTTAAATTATCACAGCTTTTAGGATCATAAACTCAAAGTCCCATAACCCGTCATAGGAGACTTATCTACACAAATGTAGACAATAAATCGAGTTGTTTGTTTAGGCTTTGAGAATATGATGTGTATTGTGTTGCAATATGGTAACAATGACATTACCTGCTGATTAATAGTTATTCTTACAACATCATTAACACTCTGCTCCCGGGTGGCAATGGCCGGAGATGCAATATTAGCAAGCTGGCAACTCTTGTAATTCTCGACAGGGGCCCGAGAACCATCCAGACACAATAATTCAAAGTCTTCTGATTTTAAACTTTTAGCCCATTCAGCTGGATTTTTACCTGCAAGGTACAAAGACATTCTTTTTATTTGTTCAGTCAAACTTTTGAAGTAGAACTTTAGTACATAAATATAACCCTAACCACCCCCTCTGCTCCTCCACTGACCTACTAATGACATGCCTGCTCATAACATCATCACATGCACGGCTTCAAGACTTCTCTAGGGCTGTTCCTACTCTCTGGAACTCTCTCACTCACCCATTTAGACTTGCTCCTACTTTTAAAACTTTCAAAAAAGCCCTGAAAACCCACCTCCTTGGTCTGACCTACCCATTTTCTCATTATCCCACCCCCCACCTTTGTATATTCTGTTCCCCAACCTCTAAAACTAGCCATACATTGTCAGATTCCATGGCCGATCGATCACCTATCCGATCGATTCCGGCGATGTCAGCGGGAATCGGAGGTCCGATCGATCGGCCAATTAAGTCTGTCCGATCGCTACATACCACCTTGGCCCACGGATTCCTGGACGATTCCGTGTCCGATCGCTAACTTCACAAATGGCAACTCCCCCTGATGTGTGCTGAATCGGATCAGAAAGACCAACATGTTGGTTCTCTGTCCGATCCGATTCTGTGCCCCCGATCAATCGGACGTGATCGATCGGACAAGGTGGGCTTCACGCGATTCCGGGACGATCGTTTCGCGTGCACGCGCCCGTAATCGATCGTCCCGTAATCCGATGGGAAACGGACCAGTGTATGGGGGCCTAAGATTTGAAGCTTGATTGGACAGGGTCCTCAACTCCTCCTGTGTCATAACCTGTACCTGTGTGTTACCTTGTTCCTGTATCTGAACTCTAATTTAGTGTACAGTGTTGTATAATATGTTGGCTCTATAGAAATAAAAGTTAATAATAATGGGCAAAACAGAGGGAGAGCAGATAAACTTTATCATTTTACTTCCTTTTTATTACTAGAAAGCGGTGAAGGATTGGTAAAAAATTTTCTTACCATCTGTGTTCGCAAAGATAGCGGTGTGAGGCACAAATGCTACATCTCCTTTCTCCACCAGACATCTACAACAATAATACTAGAGTGTAATACGTATTGTATATTGTGAGCATACCACTAAATCCCACTGTATAAACTGAAGGTACCCTATGCATTACATGCATAGAATCTACCATGACTATTATTGGGTATTTAATGAAGACCTTGTATACAATTCTGTTTAATGAACCTCACCCATCACAATATACAAAATGTACCCTCTTTTAATTGGCATTTTATTTAAATGTATTCATCATATCGGTGTGTGCCACAAACATTCTTTTCTAATGATTCTACCCTGCGACAATGTACACCATGTACCCCTCTCATTACATTGTGCTATTTCAAAACATGTTCTATAACACTGTTATCTCTACACAAAAGAATATATTAGTATTTTTTTTACCTGATGGCACCTTCATTTCCATAATAGGCCTCCTTATCACTTAGAGAACATTTTGTATTGGCCATGGCATTATTGGGATCACCAATGCAGAGCTTACAGAGGTTGGATTTAGTATCTGATCCCGGAGCACAGCTTTCACCGAAAAAGGACTCTGTCCATTGACAAAATTTAAGCATAGATTAACAAAAAAAAATCAACTTCAACACTGAACAGGTTGTGATTAAATGTTGGCAAGGTCAGTTCCTTCACCAGTGTGTCTACATTTTTAATCAACATCTTACACCCAAAACTGTCCCACCTCCTGTCCCACTTACATTTCCAACCTGGTTACATAAATAGATCTCTAACAGCCCCCTCTGCTCCTCCAGTGACCTACTAATGTCATGCCCACTCATAACATTATCACACGTGCAGATTCAAGACTTCTCTAGGATCGCTCCTCTATGGAATTCTCTCCCTCGCCCCATTAGACTTGCTCTTACCTTTGTTACATTTAAAAAAGCCCACCTCTTAAGTCTCGCCTACCCATCTTCTCTTTGCTAACATCATCGCCATGCCAGTCCAACCCCCTCCACCTATTATATACTCTGTTCCCAAACCTATTAGATTGTAAGCATGATCGAGGCAGGGTCCTCTATGCCTTCTGTGTCATAACCTGTAACTGGGTGTTATCTGTGTGGCATCTTAGCTCTAATTTATTGTACAGCACTGCGTTATATGTTATGCATATGCGCTAAATAAATAAATGATAACAATAAAGTAACCAATATATCATTAAATTAAAGAAAAATCAGTCCACAATCACAGCCAAAACAAATCTCTAATTTCTGCGTTGTACAGAGCAAAACATTTTGCATATATCAGAAGTTAAAGGATTATTTACCAAAATAAACTAATATATTGATCTTTCAAGATTATGTTTACACATGTTGGCATATCGCACTTTGTATTGCACTTTGATCATGATTTTACCTATTTAGGTCTTAGCAGACCATCATTACCCTCTCTTGCATGTACTCACAACCATCCAATGCATTGTGAGATTTAGAATGTATATACAGTTTGTGTTGCCCTCACCAACATCACAAATATCGTTCTGACTTCTAATAAGACTGACAGGAACCACCCAGCCAGGAACATCATTAACACCAGTATGACAGGACTTCTTGCCCTTGAGGTTGTTCCAGTTGATGTCTTTGTTGCTTCTCTTTACCAAGGCTACAGCCTTCTTTGTGCCAAATTCTGGACCAGAAAGAATAATATTTATATTAAATTTCATATCTGTACCTGTAGGATAATATCGTGTAGGCATAACTAAACATATTCTAACCACAATATATAAAGTGACATAATACCCAAATGAAGAGTGGATTTCAGACCAGCACCCCCTGTGCATCGAAATTCAACTCGAGGGTATAAAAACAATTTAACACTTATGCATTTCAACCCAGAACCTGGGCCTTAAACATAACATATTAAACAAGAGAAAGAGACAGAAATTGTAGTGGTGAAGGAATGTAATCTCATGTCTAAATGCCACTAAATATCATTGACAAACAATTTTACAATGACCTCTTTCTAAACAGGTAATTTAAAAGTAATTTTGTTCAAATCTAGTCTAGTCTTAACTAACCTTTGAGGTGTAATATTCCAGGCAATACAAATGTATTGTAAATATTATTTTAAGGAACCTTTCCATTTAATATGTAGATAAAGATTTGCACAAAATTGTTGTAATGGTGGTGGGTTCTCTTGTTTAGGCACCCACATTAGGTAATTTTTTTCAAAATCAGACACCTTGTTATTGTAATTAGTCTTGAGCTTGAATATTTGAATGTTCAATATTTTTCGTGAATATCGGCAATTTGAGAATTTGCAATTGGGGTGTTACAATATCTACAAATATTTAATTGAATATTAGTAGAATTATTTGCGATATAGTGCAAATTAGAATATTGCCTGACTGAGGAATTTAACTTCACCCATGGAGTGCGTATTCCTTTTTCCTGTCTACACTCTCTATGTATAATGGATTACCTCTAATGTCTCCTGACATGTTATGTCTGTCCAATATAGAGACTTTGCAGCAGATTGAATGCCGTGACCGCGCAAAGCGGTCAATCTGCAGAGGAATCGACCACAAATCTAACCGTCTATGCCCAGCTTTACTGATAGGGGTGGTGATTCTGTCGCATGCTGTTGTTGCCACATATATATTGGATTTTTAGATTGGAGTCACACCTTGCCTAAACCGACACTACATTTTCAGCCTCTTGCTAAAATGTTGACGTGCATTTTAATTGGGTTTCATATATTTCAATAATTCTCTAAGTTTTTATGTATTGTATATGTTTTGTTATATGTGTATACGCTTTGTTACAAAATTATATATCCAAAAATTTTTGCTTATGACCTCTATATTAATGGTAAGTTTTTATTATGTAGAATGCTACAATTAAGACTCAGGTTCTGGGTTGACTAAGCTGGGCATACACGTCACGATTTTTCTGTGTTTCAATTTTTAAACCGATCGCCCATCTGATTCTGGAATCGATTTAATTTGCAAAATCTATTGCAGACTGCAACATATGATGCCTTCAATTCCTGGACAATTCTATCCTGAAAGTCTCAATAAGTTTTGCACGCACACATTTAGGGGTTTGGAGTGGTGTTAGCTGAAGAACTGGCCAGTGACCAACAGCACAAAACAAAGGTCATTTCCACAAGAATCATAGACTGATCGCTTATAACAATTGCTTGAGACAACTAACAGCACTCGATTCATGTGCTTTTAATAAAATTTTCAATCAGAACGGATCCGTGCAGGATCGTTTTTCTGTCCGATTTTTTGCAAAATCGATCGTTCGGACACTTTTGGCATGCATCAATTTTTATCCAATCCGATCGCACGATCGATTTTGTTAAACGATCGCACTAAAATTGAACAGAAAATCGTGACGTGTATGCCCAGCCTAAGCATTGAAGCATTTTATCCTCAATAAAGAGTAATTTGGACACAGAGGGAGTCCTAGCTTTTCTTCAGTTGCATGTGATGTTTGTAGTGTGAGATGTTCCCCATGCACCTGTCCTTTCTGCTTCCTGCAACATATTAGTGTGTGTTTATTTTTTTAATTAAAATTGCAAGTTTGGAGTTCAAGTGATACCGTTTATTGGCTAACTGAAGTCATTAGAGCAGCAAGCTTTCGAGATATTGCAGATTCCTTCTTCAGGCTATTACAATTCTGGTTTTTGAAACTCACATTTATACACAAAGTTACAAGGTCATAAATATTTTAACAAAAGCAAGTTTTGTCTTCACACACATGACTGAGTGACATGATTGAGGTGAGAGTGAAAGGTTAGTTAGTGGAGATAGTGATCAGAGTTAGGAAGAGTTATTGTGGGTAATAGATATAAGAGGTCCAGCTGTGATATACAAAAGGTGCACTTTTGATATACCTTTTATTTCTGATGCAGGGACTTTACAAGGACCAAAGTCATCTACAACAAGAAGAAAAAAATAAGAAAAACTAAGAACACAGAAGAAAATTATTAATCATATTACAAATATCCTTTTGACACAATGCCCCTTGTGCATTGTTCCTATCACTCTTAGGGCTTGTTTCCATTACGTCGGGAGCCCTCCGCTAAGCGTACACCCGACGTAGCAGATAGACTTAGTCGAGTACGTTCAGCCTGTACACCGGCGGATGTCTAAACAGACCATCCGCCGGCAGGCTGAGTCTATGGGATACGTCGGGACCCCTGCTTAGCGTATACGCTTAGCGGAGGGCTCCCGACGTACAATGGAAACAAAGCCTAACTGCTGCATATTCACATGTTTTATGTAAACATGTAAACAACTGAAATATTTTTTGTTTTAGTTGTAGGATAGATGAATTCACTACCATAAAACACCTTCTTTCAAAACATTTAATGAAATGTAACTTCCTATCTGGGATGCCATTACATATACCCTATATACTCAAATACATTATCAGCACCTAAAATGTGCTAAAAAAATTAAATTCGGCTTATATTCGGGTCAAGAAATGAAAATCACTGCATTTTGTAGGTGGAATTTATGAGTGGATTGTAAAGCCCCTGAACATTCTATCATCACTAAAATTACTGGAGATGTAGAAAAGGGTTGTTGGAACATTTGACATTTTTTTATTGCTCTAGCACTTGTAGTTTTTGCATGAATTAGGTTTAAATTAAGTCAAAGTTTTTAAGTTCACTTAATTTGAACTTATTTTGTGCAAAAACTTCATATGCTAGAGCAATACTTTTTTCTTTACAATGTTCCCACAACCCTTCTCTACATCTCCAGCAATTCTAGTGATGATATCATATTCAAGGGCTTTGTAATTAACTTACAAATCTGCTGGTTTGCTTGGGGTTTTCTAAGCCATAGCTACTTAATTTATCCCCCTAGGTTTATACACAAGTCATTCCGTTTTTCCAGATTTTTTTCTAAAATTAGGTACCTCGGCTTATGTTTGAGTACATACATAATTACTTTTGCCCATTGTGTTACAGAATCCCTCCTGCTATGCAATTATCAGGACTACTTGTGTCTGGACCCAGCTAGATCCAGCTCCCTTAGAAAATAAGCAATAGCTGGGTACTTACTCTTAAAAAGTGTAAAATATGTGAAGCTCTAATCACTGTTTATGTTTCCTAATTATGAAGCTGAAGTCAGCAATTAATGTCTCTCCCCTTCCCCGCCCCCATTAGCTTATCAATTAGTAGATCATAATTGGCAATAAGGTTACATTGGCACAGAAGTATATTATTATATTTATTTATTATTTCCTTTTACCCTTATTAGGATATTCATCCACTGCTGGCACCAGTCCACATTTTAGAGCAGTATACATGTCTTTTACATCAAGTGTAACTGCATCAGCTTCACCTTTCTAAAGAAACAGGAGACTAGTTAGGAAGGGTAACACATACAGCATAAGCATTAGGAAACTAGTTAAGGTACCCATGCATGGGTCCATTTCCTTTGATTCCTGAACGATTGATCGGCATGTGCAGCAGTCCACCTGGAGCAATCAATCCCGCCCTGAAGAAATTTTGAACAGGAATCCGATATGTCGGTAAATTCCTATTCAATCGCCATTACTTTGGATGGGGATCAAGGGCCAAGTATTGGGCAGGTATCAATTGCATCATTTGAATCAAAAGGTGGTGCGCATCGTTTTGTTCGATGATCGCTTGGCGAAACGTTTCAATCGCTTGTATGACCGGCTTTGGCAAGAATTACATTTATTGGATGTATTAGGACATCGTCTCCCTTTAAACTATAGTGGAGGTGCATATTCACCTGAAATGGTGGACAGACATTTGTTTTTCATGGATGGTAGCCTCAAATGATGTTTGTTTTTAGCAGATGCCCAGTGGGATTTTCCCAGACTTGTGACAGGTCAGTTACAGACAATTTAAGTAAAGATTACATTTGAATGCTTGCCTAACTAACTCCTACAATATACATAGAAATATTTTTCATCCAACTTGAGTACAATGTTCAACTCACCAGAATCTGTTTAATACAATGTTCTGGAGAAGATGCCTCGGTGCATGCAATGGCCCCACCGCTTACAGCGGCCCAATTATCACACTTCTCCTTTTCCAGTTTATTTAATGTACAAAAACGCACTGTGTTCTTGGATGAAGCCTGCACTCCTGAAAAAAAAAAACAATATTCCTCTTACTGTATCATATGACTACCCAATTATATTATACTGTATCATATAACTACCCCAATCATATTATCCACCCCAATTGTTTTTCATTTTAGCATGGACTTTACATTATAAATAGCCAGGAACTAAAAGGAATTGTGAAATATTTAATATTGTGCACAAATATGTATAGTTTTGGAAAGTAGACAACATGGGTCCATAATACCACATACCTTTAGTCAGTGCTTTCATACCAGTGAACCATTCTTCTCCAAGAAAGAAGAAAGCATCCACTTCAGATGGTAGAGGGGATAAGTGTTTGGTAGAATCATCAAACATCAGATCTTTCCCATGAGTGGAACTGAACAACGTGCATTGCCTTTTCTATAAACATAAAGCAAGAAAATGCTTTGAGATAAAAGAGCTGTGATTTAATTGTCAGGGTAAATCCAAATAAGTTTATCTTCTAGAATCTTCCATCAATTATCAAATCAAAGGGAAATATAGACTTGTGTATAGGCAGCTTTAAAGAAAAGTATAACTTAGGACATAATATATGATGATTATTTTAAGTAAAGGTAGCCATACACGGTTCGATTTGTCACCGATGGCACATCACCTTGTGAATCTGATTTGTGGTCTATTTGTACATGAGCCGATCTCCGAAATGGCCGATTCCACAAAATCCATTGATCGGAAAGGCTGCTGGATAGGGAGCTATGGTAAATAGTCTACAAACATACTTCGATTGCCAAACGATTGACCCAAAAAAAACAATATGTTGGTTCAATGTCCAATCCGATTTTTAGTGGATTCTGATTTCATTTGGTTGATCGTTCAGGGTGGGCAGAACTTGATTGATCGCCAATCGATCGCCGATCAATCTTGTAAACGTGCACGGTGATCGATCAGTCAAAAATCAACCCGTGTATGGGAGCCTTTAGACACCCCATATGCAGCAGTCCATTGGAGCTCCTGATCTGTCGGTCTGAGCCTCTGTCACGTTAATATCGACATAGCCCATCTGCATCCACAGGAACATAGGCTTGACCTAATATCAACAGATGCCAGCGCCTAGTGGAGCCCTAGCCTTAATTTCACAGATAGTAGTGTAGTGTTTTCCGGGGTTACCCTGAAGTTCTTTAGACAACATTTGTATACATGCACACAGTTCAGGAATAAACAAAGGTCCACTATGCTAGGTTTAGGGCATAACCTTTACTAAACTATGAGAGGTATTTACAGGCTTGCACTATGTATGGTCCCAGAGTGAGGGTAAAGTATGTGGGAAGTTGCAAACAGTCCAATATAAATTCAGCAGTAATATATACACAGTGCTGAGGCTCTAACCCAGGCAGGGGGTGTTGATTGGTATAATGGAGAATAAAACTAAAAAGTATATAAAACCAGCTTATACCTGAGCTTCCCCCAGAAAGTCAGTGATGTCCTTAGTCTTGTCACCAGATGTTCTAGTCACCACTGCATCCGCTGGAAGTTTTCCAAAGTTACACTCTTTATATTTGCTAAGCGGCTTCCTGGTATTGTCTGGACACAAAAGCTCAAACAGATCTTCATGGTCATCTGCAGATAAAATAGTAATTATCACATAAAAATAGCATACCAACCACAATGCTCTACATGCCTAATTTTTCAGTTTCATCTGTAAAAATGCTTCTGAACCAAAACTCTGTTAAAGTGTATGAAAGGTCAGTCAATGCCAAGCCCTACCTTCCAGGTTGGTACATACAAAAGCAAATAAGACTGGTTAGAACAGGTACAACAGTAATAGTATTTCATCAAATAATGCAAGGCACTCTATCATTGTGGTATGCTTTGAACACTCACTGGAAGCTGGCCCCTCCTTTTTCACCCTTGACCCCTCTGGCCTGATTCCCATGGTTTGGCACCTGCTGTAGCAAAATATTTATCCCAAGCATCCCAAGCTCTCTGCTTTCCCTTCAATATGTAACAAATACATTTCTGACCAGTAACCCCTGTAAGCCAGCCCCTGTCTGAGGTAAAAAATACTAGAGCCTCAGAACATTCTGTGCTTTTTCCTCCTTTTCCAGCCTGCTGTTGATGCTCCCATCAAGGCTACAGCTTCCCTCCAGTGTGACACCCTTGTTGGACTATCCTTAGGACTATTTAGGACTATATTTATATTTTAAAAGAGCCACAGCACCCTGTCCAAGGTTTCCAACAGCTTGGTAGCAGCTATCAGAACGTTTATTTCCCTAAGTCTATACCCCATCTCTGCCCTTGGGAGTTGGAGCTCTGTATATATAATCCTGCGACTGTAAAAAGCCCCCTACCAGCTGCCTGGACTTGGGTTTATTCTGAGTGTGAGCTGTGGTTGGTGAAAGACAGAGGACATCCATCGAAAAGGACTTGGTCGTGTAAGTTGCGCACAACACTGCACACCCACGACACAACAATGCCCCTGGAACATACCTCCTCTATGGCAAGAGGTTCATGCGATACTCAGTAACGTCTTAGTCCTAAATGTACCAGAGGATCCCCTGGCAATACTTCTGCGCTGCTCTGTCAACAGTGTCACAAAATTTAAGAGGTCTATCGTTCCTCACCTTTTGAATGCTGCCAAAGCCCTTAATCCATGCCTGGTCGGATAAAACCCCCACTGCCAGGGACTAGAAGCAATGACCTATAGGCAGGGGTGCACATAACGTTATTGTCATATTCCAACAGTGCTTTTCTCTTGTCAGATTTTCCCCTTTGGGCTTGTGTCCACTGCTTCTTTTTTCCCTGTGTGTCCACAGCGGTGAAAAAGATGCAGAGAGGATACTTCCTATTCTAATGAATGGGACAGTGTACACTGTGTTATCTAAGCGGCACACCCGCAGTGCTAACATGAAGCTGTGGAATGCGGCCCATTAATCCCAGATCTCCAACAACCTTACAAGTACAATCTTTTTGTTAGTCATTTACATTCCAAATTTCACACCTAAATGCAGCCTTTCATAGTTTCCCTGCGGTTATCCAAGTCACATAAATTGTAAACATTTAACAATAAAATCTGAAAGAGTTTTGGCAATCTAAAATCAAAGCTATCATTCATGATACAATGAAATTGTGTGGACAGATATTCAATGTGTTTTAGCTGCAATACCAGTTTCGAAGAGGAAGGAGGGAGGGGCGCTGAGGGGGAATCTCTTCTCTCGCTCTCCTCTCGCTGACAGCCGGCAGCTTGTACGTGAAGGCGCTCAGTAACAAAAATATAGGTCCGCATAGCCAGCTTTTCACCCCTTTTGCGTACTGTCAGACCACTTATGTGCACCCCTGCCTATAGGATGCAGTAAAGGTAGGATCATTTATGTTAAATTTGGAGGGGCTGGGACTATTTCACTTAATCCACATATTACCACAGGGATATGGATACTATGTGATGGAAATTATATTGCAACATTGTCAGTTCACCGTGTCCAGTACTTCAGTTTAACATTGGGATCAAGTCCTTAAAAGTTAGACAGCATAAAAACGTAATAAATGTTTTACCATTTTTTCAGAAGTACCCTGAATAAAACTGAAATTTAATGCTGTCAAAATTCAGTACTGTCAAAATCAAGCAGTGCAGAGAAAGAGGTCTAGGATCATGAGCATTTTACCTAAGAGGGGAGTGGGGGGGATTGGTGTCATAAACCCTTTTAGTGAAGGTTTAGCAGTATGTTAAAGGGAATAAAATAATACACATGGCTACACAGAATCATGTACAGCGACACATAAATGCAAATCTGTTAAATTACCTGACAAAGCTGTGTTTCTCAGAAAAGCTACATCACCTTTATCTTCTTTTAAACATCTAAAATTATAAAATATATGTGTCAATATTAGGTCTAGTGATGGCTGAACATGTTCGCTTTTCTTCCACCAGCGAACAGTACAGCTACACCGGCGGGAAGAAGCAGAACGATCCGGCAAGTGGAAGAATTCTTTCATGAGAGAACGCAGAGAGAAGCCAGTCTCTCGTCAAAAAAACGGGTTAAACCAGAAGTGATGTCAGTGACGTCATGTCTGGATAGAGAAACCAGGAACTGTGCGTTCCAGGTACCGGAAGTGATGTCAGTGATGTCGACTTTAAGTTTGAATTTTCCCGCGAACAAGCGGACATCGGACTTTATTAAAAGTCTGATCCAGCTGTTTGCGGACAGACCTGGCCGAAGTTCGGCCATCACTAATTATGTACTCAATGCTCTTATACAGAGATTAATTTACTAATGAACAGCATATACACGTTGAAGAATAATTGCTATCATGAGGTTTATATGTCAACTCACTACTCTCGACAAGAATTAAAAGTTTAGTAGATTAGGCCTTTCAGCGTTTAAGGCCAATATGAAAAATCAAGCTAAACATTTCTTAAGCACCGGGGTTTATCAGGGGTAACCTGTCTCAGCGTGTCTCTCTTCCTAGTCCCGCACTCCACCTGGTGTTAGCTTCAACCAGGGCCAAAGTACCCCCATGAGGCACACACAGGGGAAGTCACTGGTTACATCTCGGGGGTCTCTTGTCTCCAGCGGTGCCCGTCCCTACGAAAGCTAGTGTCCAGTGCGACATTCACCTAACCCAACCCACTCGACACGGATACTCCAGGCAAGACCTAGCTCCACCCATAACTTGGTCTTACAATACCTGTCCCCAGGCTGGGCACTCTCATATGGCATGTCATGGTTACATCTACACTTAACCCCTTAGTTACAGGTTTTTCCTTCCATGCACCTCCCACTTGGCTACAAAAGAGCAACCATTTAAAAATCCCAGTTTTAGTCTGTACTGTCCAGTTTCTTGCTTTGCTATAGAAGCCTGCAGCTGGGTGAAAACACTAAAGATGGTACATGTGCAGAGTGTTAGGGGAACCAATAAGGCAACCTAGTGTGTTAATAAATGCTGACTGGGTAATTGTTTCTACTGACCTCAATGCTCCATGTTCACCATAGTAGGGCTCCTCATGGTTGCTCTTACACTTTTTACCTTCTTCTCCAACACACTGCTTGCATAGACTGACCATGGATGCTCCTGGGACACAACTGGCTGAGAAGAACTTTGACACAGCTTAAAAGAGAAATATAATGGCACATTAAGAGTCAGAATCTGAAGAAATGACAGGGACAATAATAAAATTGACAATATATATTTACCTGTTGGGGGCTCCTAATAAAATAAATAAAAATGATGCAACATGTCCTTAGTGTAGCACATTGCTTAATAGCGCAAACATTTTAAGTAAAAGATCCTTCTACTTTTTTAGAATTTAGAAGTAGAATGATTGACATTGGAACAATTGAGTACTTAACAGTGTTAAGGATTCCTGCATTCAATGAGATATGGGAGAGTTGGGACACATATGTTTCTTAAGAATAGGAAATATGAACAAATTTATAAAAGACCACGAGAAATGACCTGTTCAAATTGATGATCAATTAATAATGTATGTTTTTTGTAAGTACCGTATTCTTTGGACCATAAGACGGACTTTTTCACCCCAAAATTGGGGGCAAAAAGTGCCTGCGTCTTATGGTCCGAATGCGCAACTCCCGTGGCCACTCGGCCACCGGTGGTCGCACGTTGGCTTCCTGCCAGCTCTCCCGGCAAGGAGATTAGCCGGGGAGCTGGAGGAGCCTTCAGATGTGAAATGCCGGCTGGTGTTCGGCTCTCTCATCCGTACTGTATAATTGCCTATGCCAGCAGAGCTCAAAGCCCTGCTGACATAGGCAATGAAGAGAGTGATAGATGAACTGGCATCTTTCCCTCTCTTCATCCATGATAACTGCAATCACTCTGCAGCTCCCATGGACACAGTAACAGCAACATCGGCAGAGGAGAAGAAATAATAGAGGAGTATATATAAGAATTTTATGATTGTAATAGAGACCCTGGAAGAGAAGTGTACCAGAAATATGTAAGTTGATGTAAGGATGTGGAATTAATGTTATGTGTTTTAATTAAAGAAAATAATAAAGAGAATTTTGTCAAAAAAAGGGTCCCTTATATTTCAACGTGAGGCAAAAATATAAGGGTGCCTTATTTTCGAAGGATGCCTTTTTTCGTGGAAACAGGGTATGTCATGTGTTGGAAAAAGGCAACTGGGGATTGAGGCAACTATGGGGAAAAGTGCTTCAACTTTCTACACAACTTCAGTTTATTACAACCTGTAACTATAAACATTACATATGCAGACAAAAAAAAGTATGTGCAAAGATCTTACTCATTCCATAGAGATAGAAAAAAGTGTCCACTACTGTTCCTCTTTACTTCAGCCGTTAACTTATATGTTGTGTAATTAAAATGGTTGGTGTGAGCAGAAGTAAAAAGAGTATCCACATTTCTGTAGGTATAATCCTCAATGAATATTGGACGTGGGGTCTTTTCCATTAAAGACTTGCCTTTAGAAATGTTCCATGCCTGGCTATGTAAGACCCCCCTATGCTTAAACCTACAGTACTTTATTCATCAGGTTTGAGTTTGTGTATAGTCATCATACCGTTTTCTATTGATTCTTCTTCTGGACCATTCCAGGACAACAAATTCTTTTTAATAAGAACACTGATAGGAGCCTTCCAGCCATCTGTCTTTGATATACCCGTGTGACAGGACTTCTTTCCTTTCAACTCATCAAAATGGAATGTGCTCGACGTTTTAACCACAGCAACTGCATAATGACATGTGTCCATATCTACCAAACATAATACAATTTAAATTAATGAAAGTTTAACAGCACATTGCTACCCAAAGTGGGCAAACAGTATTTTCAAAGTAGTCTGCCTTTTAATAAATATGAAAAAACAAGCATATTGTCTCTGATTCCTAAACGTATCCTTCACGAACAAGATGTAACTACAGGGTTATAAAGGGAACATTTTATTTTAAGTATTTGAGAAACCAGTGGATGCAGGTAAATTCTAAAACAAATGAAATCACTTATTTTTATATGGTAGGCATATCATTTTTCAGAAGGAAGAATGTAGAGAGGATGCCGGGCACCAACCCTTAGTACCAGGAGGGGATGGAGAATACATTAGCCAGTTTTTAACACAGACAGGAAAGTGGGGAACTCATTGCACCTATTTTCCTGGAGCATCAAACAATTTTGGAAATAGTCATTTTATATAATTACACTTTAGAATGAATTCTAGCAATTCATTTGTGGTTACCATTAAATGTGGATCTAGAACAGAAGTGGGGAAAATAAGGCCGGGGCCCGGATCTAGCTTTCTTTTCCGGCCCTTCGTCACCTTGTTGAAAAGATGCTCCTCTCTTATTCTCTGCAATGAGTGTACATAATGCCTAAAGGTGTTCAAATATTGCCTTGGGGATAATGAAGGGACGTGATCATGACACTGTGGCTGCACCCTCATGGTGACACTGACAACAGACAGTCTCTATGAATTAACTTTGTTCATTGCAATTATTGAGCATTTCTTTGTAAGTGCAGGAAATGTAAAAAGAGAACAACACCCCTGTCACACATCACCACCGTCATAAGTGATGCCATTGATGCATAGAATTGGCACACATGTGGAGGTCATTACAATCTTTTGGTCTGGCCCCTTTATCAAATTTATGAAGCCAATGTGGCCCACAAGTAAAAAAAGTTTACCCACCCCTTGTCTAGAACACGTACAAAGAGACAAACATTGCATCTGTTACATACCAGTGTCACATGTTGGGGGTGTTTGTCCTGGTGAGGATTTGGTGCCAGATATCTCCTCACCATTTTCATTAACACACCAGCAGTAACCAGTGCTTCCATGGCATTGTTGTGACTTGTAGTTTCCCATTTCATCACACTGAGGAGTAAACTGCCCTTTCAAAAGTTTCCCTCCTGACAGAGCTTTCTGGCGCTGCTCTAAGCATTTTGTCAATTCTGTAAACATATGCAAGAAAGGTACAGAATGTGTATCATAGTGTATAGAAATTAAGGCATTAACAGAAGGTCAACTAGTTGATGACTCAACTTCAAAGGCACATAACTTATAGCATGTTCTGTCCTACCATGTCAAGATGTCTGACCCTGAATAGAGTGTGTGTAGCACATCTTGACACAATCCTAACTTTAACCCCCCTAAGCCCCAGAACCCCCAAACCCTTCATTTTAACCCCTGAACCCCTCAGCCTAACTACCCCTAACTAAAACCCACAACACTGAAAAAGTATCCCTCCACCTGTCAATAGAAAAGTGACAGTGGAGATCACTGAGATGCCTCTGTTATGTGGCTACCAGGGTAGCTCATCTTGACGGTTAAGCCAAATCAACAGAACACTGACAGGTGGCTTTTCCTGCTGCACTGTATGTGAGTTGGGCTCAAGCTGCCCAGCTCATATAGATATAAGTCATTCGTTACTCCTGCTCTGCTGTTTAGAGCGGGCAGCTCTGGCCAGCATAATGGGGAAAAAAACAAGGTATTTTTCAGACATAACGTGCTCAGCTGTTATCTTTGTGGAAATCTAACCAAAATTCAGATGAAAAAGTCAGAATTTCAACCATCTCTAGCCTCCAACATCTCAAGATGAGCAATGTGAGGACAGAGAGGATGAGAGGACAGATAGCCTTAACCTTTACCCTATAAGTACATGCAACCCCTGCAGGAGCCTTCATTTCAAGCCCCATACTGACCTCTTTGGATCTTGACCTTAGCACTATTGTCTCTGTAATCCATACCCTAAGCTTAAATAACAACCCCAATTTAGACAAAAATTGGGATTTTTGTCTAAAACATATCAAATCGAAAAAGCAATAAATAACACATAGTCCTGACCAGAGATTGTTTGTTTCACTTTCCACCAGTTTTAACAGCGTTCCTAAAGGGAGACTGTAAAATAGCGCGTTCGATAAGGAACCGCCATTTATCAAAAGAACAGAAAATCGTTGCTTAAACAAGAGATTTGTTTATTATCTTAAAAAGTTACAAAGATGCTAAGTACAACACATATAAATTCTTACCCTAGCTTACTCTAACAGCGTGTCACATCATGGTGGTGGTTCTTCCTTCTGTGCCCAACACACGTGCTTATCAGCATTTATAACCTCTCCTATTACATATAAGGTATCCTGTACAAGAATAGCTACGTCACACCCACATCTCACTGTGCATGCTCAGCTATACATTCAGCTATGAGGTAAGCCTTTGTCTGATTGACATCTAACAACTGGTTTATTACACAAGCTATTCCACTTGATACAATGTAATACAATGTAAATGTATTTATAGATTAAAGATCATAATACATACATTTCCATACCATGTGATACCTTATAAAACACAGAAAATAATTGATTTTTGAGAAGTAATTTCTTACAGAGACTCAGTAACAGTGTTTCCTATTTTAGGCCATGTGTCCACTCCACATTCTCAAAGTGGTTTTCATCCTCCTGATGTGTGGTGTTGCCAAAGACACCAGTGTCTACAGGACACAGAAAAGCCATGGCTGAACAGCTTTGGGTGAGACTTTTCTGCGCCTTTGTAATGCCCCTGAACCATGGGAAATCAGCCTACAAATGTCCCCCTCTGTGTTTTTTCCCTGCACTGCACTGGACACATGGCCTTAAGGCATCATCATATGACGTCATCACGCTGCTCTCCAGAGCTGACAGCATCGGCCGGCACCCTTTGTGTGATGCCAGTCTTCATTGAAGTTGACGGCATCGGCCATAGAATATCGGACATGTCCGTTCTCTGGCCGGCCGAGCTGTGGGGCGACAGATTCGGCGGCCGATTTTGCAGCCGACCGATGGCCACGAGCGTGCATGACCATTGGTCGCACGCCTGCCGCTCGGTGCGTGTATAGCTAGCTTTAGACACACACACTCAACATTATACTTAGTTTATGCACCTAGTTTATGCAATTTATAGTAAGCTTTGCTAATGTTTCGCCATGACAATGTTTTTGGTGGGGCCTTATTCTTACTAAGTCTAGTGAGTGTCCCCACTCTGAATTTTAATAGAAAAACATCCATGCAGGCATATATTTTATTAAATGTATATGAGAAAGCACGGATAGTAATTCAATAGAAAAATAGGTTGTTGAAATCAAACCTTCCTCTTCCATGTGTTTTTAAAAACAACTATGTTCTAAGTACTTGAAAACCCCTCTGTCACAGTCAGAGTTCTTGAAACCTTAACTGAGAAGACCTACTTTCTTAAGACTTGTATCTGCATACACCTATATTTTTCAAGCTCATTCTCCCCACAGACCTCTCCTAAGTTAATAATATAATAAACATAATTAAATAGTTCAATCTGAGAAATATGCATTGACAGTGAACAAAGCTTACCATTGGTTTGACATGTTGCACGTGGTTGCCCAAGTGGAGTCTTTGTACCAGCAATCTCTTCTCCATTTGCATTTACACACCAGCAATGCCCGGTACTTAAATGGCACTGATTTGATTTGTAGTTGCCCTTTGTATCACACCGAGGGACAAAAATACCCAACAGCTTCTTTTCTTCTTCAAGAGCTTCATGACGTTGCTTTAAGCATTTTGTCAAGTCTGTCAACGTATACAGGAAAATACATTTATACATTTTAAACATGTTGAAACCATAACAAGGCTTATTGCAATGAAAATATATATAGTATATTAAAGTGGATGTAAACTCAATATGTAGAAATTACATATGTAAAATTAAAGTAAGTTTGACTTACCCCTAAGCTGGTATGATGGTGGCTTAGGGCTCCACGATCCTAAAATAATATATTTACCGGCTGCTCTGTGGAATCCTAATAGCGATACCATGTTTATTCACCAGGCTTCCGAGGGATAACTCCGGGTGCCCACTGGGGTTTTCTATGGGAATTTTCTCAATGTACTTTCTATGAAGAGCTGAGATGACAGAATAACCCAGCAAACACTTCGCTCTTGTGACCGCAGCTATATATAATTAGGGCCAGGAAGTGAAGGGGGCTGCATGGGATCTTCTTAAATTACTCTATACAGGTAAGTTTTGGGGGTTTTTTTGTGCATTCCTTCCTATTATCAGCACTGCTTGTGCAATTCGATCAAATAATCACTTTCTGGTGGTAGGTCCACATTAAGGCCAAACCAAGTAAGTTATATATAAGGGATATTAACTGTGTCTTACCATTGAGGTATATCCATAGACATTACCTTTGGTGAAGTCTCACTAACATCTGTTGTGAGGTCTCACCAACATTGTATGCTTTATGTATTTTGAGGCTAACAGTTGATTCGCATATTGTTGGTTTTGATGATATTCATTTGTGTGCAAGGATGGTTGTCAGCAAAACATATATTGTTGGTTTAAATAAGGACTTGTTTGGCAAACACTGTTTCAGTGCATGGTCTCATCCAGGGACGTCACTAGTATTAAAAGACAAGGGGTGCTTAGCCCCCAGGGTTGTAGGAAGTAATAAGTATGCAATGTGTATTTTTCTATATTCTGTGAGGGGACTTGGGATCATTTTTGGGGGGCTGCAGTCCACCCAAAATAGGCCTAATGAAGTCCATGGTCCCATCCAAATGATTAATAGGATGTACTCAGTTCCAGGAAAGAAAACATGAGCTAGCTAGTGAATAACTAAATAAAATATTAGAAAAATATAGTGGTTCACTCCAGCAACCTAATAGTCCGCATATGAGGAGCCAACAAGAGAAGGCGAATAAATGTTGCCACAGTAAAAAATATAGGAGGTACAGCTATAAATCATAAGAAAATCATACCAGCTCAGTTATACCAGAGATGATTATTTAAACATTTCCTTCAATATGAGGTTGAGCCCCAAAGCCCTGTAAGTTCCTCATATGTGATATAATTCATTTTTGAGGTGTAATCCACCATTATTCTGTTATGTTATATGTAACAACACAAGAAGATCTTAATTTTGCCCCCCCCCCAACTATGTCAACTTCAAACGAGGGTATGGTCATTTGCACATTGTACACCTTGATAAAGATTCACGCTCTAGCCTCTTGTCTATTAAGATGTTGGGAATGTACTCATTGTTTGAACAGGGCCATTTCACACTATATGCATTTTTTAAAGGCATGCCTTTTCAGTCAAAAACGCAATCAAAAGTAAAAAATGCATACAGCAGTGCGTTTATAAAAACGCATGCGGAAACGCTGAGTTTTTAAAAACGCAACGCATACAGTGTGAATGGTAACATTGGTTGTCTATGTAAAAACGCGTGCAGTAAAAAAAACGCATTCAGTAAAAAAACGAGCACGGTAAAAAACGCACCGCAACGCATATAGTGTGAAATGGCCTTTAGAATTATTCGTTGCCACTGCAACTCCAGAATTAGATTGACCTTGATGCTGGCTTTAAGACTTGTCCTAGTATCAGCTAAACCTCAGATTGATTCATACCATATGTTATGAATTTAATGCTCTGTCCTTTTAAATACAAGCAGTATACATATTTAATTTCTGGAAGGTCCCATAGTTTTCATGTTGTGTGTTTGAATAAACGTAAAGTGCAAAAATATCACCTGCCATCAGGAGGCAGACCAGAGGTAGCAAAACAGAGGGGTCGAAGTAAAATCGTCCCTTTCGGATTTAGCTGCATGGGGTGGCTTGGAGGGTAGTAGGGGTGGGAGCCGGTTTTTGTAATTGTACTGTTATTTCTCTGTTTTGCTTTTCTATTTTTACAGTGTTGGCGGTAGTGGTGGCCGAACTGCCCGCAAGGCGGACAGTTCGGCCGCGAACAAGCATGTTCGCC
>CM070035.1:31075479-31095595 GCA_036250615.1 Ptychadena robeensis
GCTGCGTAATATGCTGGCGCTATATAAATAAATGTTAATAATAATAATAATAATAACTACTTTCAAGGAGCTCTGAGGCTTTGGAGTGTCTATCCTTAAGGCATCCCCATGGTAGTAGGCACAAATCTACAGACCTTGCCCTGATAGATGTGGGGAACTGCCAATTTCTTGTTTACTTAAGGTGATATTGTTACCTTTTGATCTGTTACTTTAGGTAAGTGGAGCCATGGTTCTTATATCTTTGCTGTAAAATTTTAAATGTTATATGTACAGTATTAATGTTCAGGGTGTACAGCTATACAGGTTTTGGTGCTATGTGGCACCTGGTGCCTGTTGTAATGTAATAAAAATGCAGCTTTTGTTAATGTGTAATATTTGGTTCAATAATAAATTTCTTCCTATTAGTAAATTATTATTTTCTATATGATTTTATATCGTATACATTAACATCATAAATCCTGGGTACTGTATAAACCATTGATTTATGTCATATGTTTTAATTTTAGGGGTAGGACCGTTTCAATTGTAGCAGTGTAAATATTTAATTTCTAGAACATTCTTTATAATGTGTATTTCAATATGCGCATTGCAGAAATAAGTTTTACCGAGTCTCTGACATTCTGCTCGTTGTTGTCCAGGTGGAGTTCTTGTACCAGCAATCTCTTCACCAATTGGGTTTACACACCAGCAGTGCCCAGTACTTCCATGACACTGCTGTGGTTTGTAGTTGCCCTTTTCATCACACTGAGGAATATACCGTCCTATTAACTTCTTTCCATCCCCTAGAGCTTGCTTACGCTGCTTCAAGCATTTTGTAAAGTCTGTCAACATTAAGAGCAGAGATTAAAAATTACACACAGGGATATTCTCATGATGCCCCGATCTCTACTGTTAAATGTGTTCTTCAGGTTATGGCCCATAGTCCAATATGCAGTCCTAGGTAAATTCATTCAAGCCATTGTCCTTAATTTCTCACAGAGATGGTCAAAATTTGCTTTGACAACCATTTACTTTTCAATTGCATAAGCGGTTGTGGTTTTTTCAAATAATATTTTTAAATCCTTTAGAAATAAGTAAGATGGCTGGAAGGCCTTTATATTTATTCCATAGGGTGGGGGATTATATATTTTTTGTTAGCTATTAAATATAATAATATATATTTTTTTCAAATATACATTTTACAGAGTAAATATTTAATTTCCACCAAATATTTTGAATTCACCAATTGCAGGAATTGTTCTTACTATGTCTTTCACATTCAGCATGTGGTTGTCCAGGTGGAGTTTTTGTACCGGCAATCTCTTCTCCATGTGCATTTACACACCAGCAGTGCCCGGTACTTCCATGGCACTGTTGTGGCTCATAGTTGCCCTTTTCATCACACTGAGGAAGAAAATTACCCAACAGCTTCTCACCTCCTGCAAGAGCTTCTCGGTGCTGCTTTAAGCATTTTGTTAAATCTGTAATATTGAAAAAAGAGCAGAGATTACAGTGACCACACTAATAAGCTACTTTGAGAGAAGTCTTTTTCAAACCGGTCCTTACCCTATGGACATAGGTTAAGCAGTAAGAAGTTCACTCATTTGTCTACCTTATATTGTACTATGCATTTTCTGGAGCAGCAATGACCACAATGTACTTTTTTACTCTTACTTTTTCTCTTTGGTGTATGTTATGACAAAAGAAGGTTCAAATTTTGGTAGACACCATTGTATAGGAATAGAGAATGAGATTGACCTTGATGGTGTATCTGGCAATAGTTTTTTTTTTACATGCTTTCAATAATAATCAAATCCAATCTCTAGTCACTAATTGGTTATATCATAAATTATACACAAGGATTGTAACCATATAGTAATATTTCATTTGTCATAAATTCTGGGAAGAAGACTTACCTGTATGGGAAACATATGGTTCTGCTATAATAGGTTTCAAATTAAAAGGAAAAAGTGAAGCTTTGTAGACATCTGCACTGTCTAGGAACATAGCATCTGCTTCTCCATCCTGAAATTATTATTATTAACAAATTAGTATTACTCTGATTCATTTTACTGATTTTACATGACAAGTCATAGGACACAGCTAATTATCAGCTCCATTATGGTGTATTTTGGGTTGGAACTTGCTTCAAGTTTATTGCCATCTATTATCCCATTTGGGAGGTCACAAAAATGCACACTATGCATTTTGGTTTGATTCATTGCTGTGCAATTATAAATAAATTTTCAATTTTAAATATTTGGGTGCCTTACCTCGTTGTAGCACACATTAATTGGTGAACTTAACACATTTTAACAGATTGTGTTGTGGTGGGCAATATTAAGCCCCTTTGGTTTATCTCACTACTCCCAATTAAATGTTAGGTATCGGCCATAAATGCATGCAAAGAAGTGACACGTAGACTTCTTCTATGAATCTAAAGCAGGGAACACACAGCTCGATGTTGGAGCCCTCCCAAGTTCCCTGCAGCAGCATGATGACATCACCATGCTGCTGTCAGATATCGGAGGAACCGGAGACACAGCACTGCTGTCTCTCCAGCTCAGCAGATGCTCTGCATGGAGACCCTGCGATCTCCATGCAAAGCACTGGACATCGACCATGGGTTACAGTCATGTCTGGCCTGTTTTCGAGCGGGATGGATTGAATCAATCCCGCTTGAAAACAGGGATGGCCACATATGATATAGACCAGATAGATGGCCGTGAGCGTGCACATCGCTCGAAGCAGCCAACGATCTAGCCAATATCTACAAGTGTGTGCCCAGCTGAAAGTACTTCTGGCTGGTGCACACTGTGCCTACAGACATACTTAAAATTTTGTCAAAATTTGAAAGAGAAGGGGAGGTGGTTAGTCAGGTCATTATTTGTATAGACCATCTTTGGGTTAATTGTTGTTTTTGGCAGACTTGGTAACATAACATTTTTTAACTGTGGCCTCAGATTCTTCTGTGATCTTGGACTGTTGCCAGGAATCTTCAAGTTCTACCTAAAGCTGTGATCATATCTGGGATGTGTTTTGAGGAAATAACAAGCAGGCTGTATACAGCATAGATGCAGTGGAAGGCATAGATAAATAAAGAATGTTATCCAGATAGCTCAAGTAATCCGAATGGCCCACATTCGATTAGTATAGTGTTAACGGTGAATTGGAGTGTAGAATATTCACTGTGGTGTAGTGAAAATTAAATTCTAATTAGCGTTTTGTTATAGAATATTAATCTATGAACACTGCCTCTTATTGTTTTATGTATAAATATCATATTTTTTGCTAATACGACACACTTTCTTCCCCCTTTATTGATAACTATGTGCTGCCAGCCACAGGCTGAGGGACAAAAGTATCCAGCTGACAAGCCAGGACAATTGTGTGTATGTCTGTCCTGGCAGTTTGTCTGCTGGGAGCTTTGTATGTCAGGAGCTGTGTGCTCAAACTCTACATACACACAGCAGTAGGGGAGAAATCTTCCCTCACCTACTTATGTGTATGGAAAAGGGGGATGTCTTATTTGGGGCTTTGTCAGTTGGGACTCTGTGCTCTGGCAGAGTGGAATTTATAGGAGGCAGAGAAGCTTCCCTGCCTCCTATAAATTCCACTCTACCAGAGCACAGAGCTCCGACTGACAAAGCCCCAAATAAGACGCTTCGGTTGATGGTACGTTTTATCCGCCACTGTGTATTATAGGGTAAAAAAATTTGGTAATTGAAATAATATGATAGTTACAGTATACCCATATGTTCAGGCCTGTGTGGTTGTCATCAGTCAGTAATCAGTCATTCAGTCAGTAATTCTTACCCTTATAGCTACCATGCAGCTCTCAGTGCAGTCTCTGTGCACGCACTCAAGTGTTATGTCAGGGACATGGCAAGATTGCATTAGAACATTGCACTTCTTCAGCTCGAGTTCTGATATGGCACACCACCGAACATGTCTAGCATTTGGTGCTGCAAAGCTCAAACCTAGATAATAATAAAAACACAGATGTGGAAAACAATGCTTTTACAACATATTTAGCATTTGGAATTACAAACATTATGGGGAAAGTGTGGTCATAATAACGTGCACACTCGAAAAATTATTAAGTTTCTTAATTAGTGGTTCTCAACCTGTGGGTCGAGACCACCTCGGGGGTTGAGAGACCCACCAAAGCTAACAAGCAGCAGCTCTGATGCCCACAAGCAGGATAGAAAGTTATGAGGTGAAGTACCCACTCCTAAATTCCCACACTGCACATCATTAGTAGTGACGTCCGCCTGTTCGCGGGGAACTTCAAATTCCCCGCCTGTTCATGGGGAATTTGAATCGGGTAAAAACAAGAAGTGGCGTCCATGATGTCACTTCCTGTTTCTGGAACACACAGTTCCATGTTTCATATACCGGAAGCTATTTTAACTGATTTTACCAAGTCTCTAGGGAAAAAAATTCTTCGGCCTGATCTTTCAGCGCCTGATGGGACTGGCGGAAGATCACTGAACTTCTTCTCACTGGTGAAGGGTAAGAGTCAAACACTCATACTGTTTGCCGGTGAGAACAAAAACAAACATCTAATAATTAGGATAGGAGGGAGGGGACATTGACATACACTTATCTGATTGTGCCAGAAAGGACGTCAAGGAGTGCCACTTCCAATGAGCGTGAATGTGCCTTTTTAAAGTATTCAAAAACATATGTTAAAAAAATGCACAAATGGAAGTAGAAAGCACTTTAGATTTTCTGCCTGCTAGAGATCATAGTGAAACTTCCATTAGTTAATTGTGAGTTACTTTCAAGGCCTCTAAACAAGGCATCCTCACCATATAAGGATTGGTAGTAGTAAGTAGTTTTCTGCATTAATTAAATTCAAAGTTTATACTGGAAAATGTTTGACTGGACTTTGAACTTAATTTATGCTCATTGTTTGCCCATGCTTGCAATAGAATGTTTAATGTTACTATCCCAAGCCTCTTTTTTAAATATACTTATTTTTTTTCCAAATTTTTTTCACCTCCCAGGCATTATGTTTATTATTTTTTTAAAGCGGCTTAAATCAATTTATTAATGAAATTCCCACCCAGGCCGGTAGGACTTGGTTCTGTGCAGCCCTTACAAGTTCTTTGTTCGGCACCCCTCTGTACCCTCTGTTTTTGAAAAAAAACTATTATGCCCCACAAATTATAAAGTATGCCCACCCCTGGGAGAGATGATCCAACCTGATGTTTGGCAAAAGACAGTTTCCTTTCTGTTCTTCAAAGGGAGGTGGAACATTTGTGGTAGCTTAGTTGCACACCTATATGTGGCCAGTGCTGAATATATAAAAAACAGCTGTACTTACCAAAAATGGTGAAATATAAGACTTTTTGGAAGGTTGGGGCCATCCTCTGTACTCGCTGCCCAGTGTTCTAGTAGTTTAACATTCAGATAAGTCCAACGTTTAGATACTGTCGTGAATCCCTCCTCTTTATTTGACAGAATAGTTGGCTTAGTGTGCAGAGCAGTTGTCCTTGATCATTTGTATCTGTAAATAGAAAACTTTTTTTTAGACATAGAAAGAACATTTTTACATGTATCAATCCTGTCACGTCTAATCTTGGCTTGTACATGCACTTCTGCTATATGTACCTTTTGGTTCACAAATGACTGTATAAAGGCCCCCCCACATGTAGCGAGCAGGGGCCAAAAGATTAGCTGTAGAGTGCAATGTAATGACATCATCATGCTGCACTCCATTGCTCACAGTATCGGCGGGCACCCTTTGTGTCCCCATTCAAACGAATGGCATCGGCCAGAGATTTACTGATATGTCTGTTCTCTGGTTGACCGCGTTTTGGTGTGACAGGGATCAGTTTTCCCATGTGGGCACCCCTGATCCGTGGCCGATTTGTCTACCGACCGACCGCGAGCGTGCACGCACATCAGTCGGCGGCAAAATAGGCCTTGCTACGTGTAGCTACGCCCCCCATACACCTTACAATCTTACCATACAATTTTTGTACAATCAACTTTTGTACTACCAAACCCATGTAACATGAGGACATTTCTAACGCTTCCAATCACTATGTATTCTATCAGGGAGGACACTATACTACATAGCTGTTGGTAGATCTAATGAAAATTGTATGGAGTAATCTAAAGGTGTATGGGGGGCTTTAGCTATGGTTAAAGTTATAGAGGACCAACCAATGGTAATCACCTCTAAAACTTTCTATTCACCTGGATATCATGCTGGATTTCAATGGACACCAACTTTTGGGTAAGTAAAAAAGCCCTTGAAAATTGTGTGGTCGCCAAGCCAATTATGCTAGATGGTAGAGGATTATGGGCATTCTTTTAAACATGTTTTTAATGAAAATATTTTAAGAGACCTTCTTGCAGTAGTGTTGGTATCAGGGCTGTTTCTCCTGCTATGAACTGTCCTTCCCCCCCTCCCCACCTGCAACCACTTTTCTGCTAAGTCCCCCCCCTCCCGTTCCTCTTGGTAAAACACAGAAAGAGAGCTGAATGGGTAAAATGTAATATTCATAAAAAAATGTCAAAACTCTGGAATACGGTTTAAAAAGCAGGACAACAACTTCAATGTGCCACTACAACTTTTAACTGAATTCAAGAACACTTCACAATAACGCCCCCCCCCCTCCTCTCTTTCTTCAAACTGATGGAACTCTCAAATCAGCTGAACGAATAATGTGGGTCTGCATCTCCCTAAATTTATTCAATAGATTCATGCCTAATCTCTGTAATTAAAGACATTGCTATTTATGTTTCTCAAGAAATACCTACCAGTATATTGCCTAGGCGTAATAAAGAGATTGAGGGCGACTGGGCGTATACTACGACCCTCCAACTTTCCAGTAAAATATAGATTTGTTATATACTCGCCGTATAAAGACTACCCCTGCTCCAATGCCACAATAAAAAAATTTATGTCTACTCTGACTTCAACCCCAGATCTCCAACACCGCTTAGAAAGTCCGATCTTTTTTTGTATTAGTAAGGATAGGATAAGTGAAGCATGTATGCAGGGGCAGAGTAGTGCTTTATATGCTCATAGAGAAGCAAGATTTTATAGGGGGCTATTAGTAGGAAGGATTATGCTAGGGACCTGAATTGCATAGATATAGTCCTTAAGTAGCAACACGGCAGCGGAGTCGCTGGCTGATCGTTCAGCACCGCGATGGATTCGGCGATTGCCGCCGGCATCCACAGGTGAGAAACGATTAGCCAATTAGGGAATCCGGGGATGTGGCAGCCACCTTGTACGGGGATCCGGGAGGGATCGTGTCCGATGGCTCGCCTCCCGGAGCAACGCCCCTGATCGAGCAGAATCGGACGCGAAAGACGAACAGGTGGTTCTTCCTCGGGATCCGTTCTGTGCCCGCTGTCCATCGGATGCGATCGGACGGGCAAGGTGGTCTGCAGGGGTTCGGCACGAGGACGCGTGCCGCGCCCGGATCCATCGCGACCAGAATCCGGCACGGAATCGTGCGCGTGTTGGCAGGCCTTTAGGGGGTTAACTAGTAAACACAAATTCAAGGTGTTCTACGCATGCGGGATTTAAAGATATGTGTTCAATGTGTAGTGTTAAATGTTGCATGATAGGAGGTTATGCACTGGCCATGAAAGCATGTTGGTGGGCTGGATTGCTGATGTAACTAAAATATTATAGCTAGAGTGGTGAACTCGGGGTGTAAGTGTAGTAGGGAGGCATTACGGACTGAAGTTATCATATGGCTATAAATGGTTTCCTGCTATGAATGTTCAAGTTACAGCATTCACACAGGGTTTTTTTTTACAACAGAACAGCGTGTGTTCTTGTGGAGAGCGTTGAGGTTCGTGTTATAATGTAACAATGTATGCTGCAGCCTGCTCGCGAGCTTCAGGCAGCCGGATTGAATACCGGCGTCCCTAGATGGTCCCCTGCCGCCCCGTGGCCTGCGGCGGACCGGCGTATAAGACGACCCGACTGTTGGGGAGGATTGTAAGGTACTGAAAAGTCGTCTTATACGCCGGCATATACGGTATGTTGCATATTTCTCTGGCTTCCAGGTCTATGGACATTTTAATTGCTGAAGGAGGTGACTATCACAGCTGAACCTCTTATCTCTATTACCCTCAATATCTCTTCCTAACTCTGATAACTATCTTAACTAACCCTTCACTCTCACCTCCATCAGTCATGTGTGTCAAGACTGTTACTTTTGTTCAAATATTTATGACCATGTTATTTTGTGTATAAATGTAAGTTTCAAAAACCAGGATTGTATTAGCCTGAAGAAGGGGCCTGCGATATCCCGAAAGCTTGCTTCTCTAATGACTTCAGCCAATAAACGGTATCACTTGAACTCACTTGCTGTAATTATCGATGGCTAACACGGTACAACACTCTACTAATCTTGAAAGAGTCAAATTGTTGAAGCATTGCCATATGAGACACATTGTCCATGTGTTGCTTATGTGAAGTATAATCTGTTTTTAGGGCCCTTTCACATTATACTGTATGCGTTGCGTTTAAAAAAAAGAAAAAAATAAATAAATGTTTTACCGTGCCTTTTTACAGTACTGCATTTCCTCATAGACAACCAATGTTACCTTTCACACTGCATGCATTGTGTTTTAAAAAACACAGCGTTTACATGTGCATTTTTTTTAAACGCCCTGCTACATGCATTTTTTATGCATTTTTCTGTTTTTGTCTTTTTATCTAATTTGCATATTAAATGTATGTGCTTGTGTCAACCAGGCATCATGGACGTATTTGCATGACACGTCCATGATGATTTTCATGGTGGCGTATATACTATGTTCTGTATTAAATGTGGCAATTCATAGTGGCTTGGTCTTTAGTGGCTAGGTCTGAAAGGGATGAAAGAAACATTTTAAATGCAATACATCACACTATACCTCAATGTAAGGATGTAAACTGGCCTATTAAAGTGTCTCCACTTTTCATGACATACATGTGTACATACACTGGGCAACACCTTAAAAATTGGTAGGTGTGAAAGGGACCTGAAGGATCTGTTTGTTTGTTTGTTTAATTTCATTAGGATTCCAATCATGTCCCACTATTTTTTAATCTCTTTCAGGCTGAGGATCCATTGAAGTGGTTTGGGAGCAGAATAAGAGCGCATTTTAGTTTTGCAGTGGCAGGAACTGGGAGACTGGTCAGGATAAAGGAAAAGATTACTGCAGAATTGTACAGAGACATCCTGGATGAAAACCTGCTCCAGACTAAAACTTTGCAAAATCGGGCCCCTGCAGAGTTTGATTGACTTGGCTTCACCTTGCATCTAATTTGCATATATCATATGCACATTATATGTTTGAAATATGGACTGCAGGCTACAGTTACTAATAAATTTGAAATTCATCATCTCATTGAACATCTATAATCAGAGCCCCAGATCTGGCCCAGATCTGGCCCCCAAAACCATAGCATCCCATATGATAGTCTCAATCCAGTGAAGGGGCAACAGTTTAAAGGCCCCCATACACGTGTCGGATTCGCACCGGATTCCGGCACGATCGATTCCGGGCGCGTGCACGCGAAACGATCGTGCCGGAATCGCATGCAGCCCACCTTGTCCGATCGATCAGGTCCGATCGTTCAGGTGCTCAGAATCGGATCCAACGGAGAGCCAACATGTTGGTCTTTCTCATCCGATTCTGCCCGGATCAGGGGGAGTTGCCATTTGTGAGGTGGAATCGGAGGTGGAATTGCACACGGAATCATGCCGGAATCCGCTCGGACAAGGTGGTATGCTGCGATGGATACTCTTAATTGGCCGATTGATCACACCTGCGATTCCCGGCAGAATCGCCGGAATCGATCGGATGATGAATCGATTGGACATGGAATCCGACACGTGTATGGCTAGCTTAATGCATCTGCACTGTGGAGATGATTCGGGTTAATCCACCATGTGGACATAGATGTTAAAATTAGTGATGATCACGAATATTCGGATTCCGAATATTAATCGCGAATATCGGCAATTCGGAAATTCGCGAAGATGGTGAATATATTGCCGAATATTCGCAATTCCGGATATTCAGTATTTTTTTTCCATTACACACACCTCTCAATGCAAGTGGACAAATGGTAAGGGAGCAACACTCCCTGCGACCATCAACAGTTTTTAAATCCAATATTGGGGTGATGCGAATATTCGGAATATTGCGAATATCGTCACTTTCGAAAATTCGCGAAAATCACTTAGATGACGTACAAAATTCGCAATTTTTTTTCAACACGCCCCTCAATGCAAGTTAAACATATATTCGCGAATATATAAAATTTGCGAAATTCGCATAAAACTGCCGATATTCGCAATAAGAAGAATATTGCCGAATGCGAATATTTTCCGAATGTTTTCCCAAAAATTTGCGGCATGCCGCGAATACGAATGTTGCCTATGCCGCTCATCACTAGTTAAAATATTTGCTTTTTATTTTCCACTACATGTGTTCTGTCATTCAGTACATTATTAGGTAACAATACGGGCTAAAGTACATGTGTGCAACTTTTCTATTTTCTTTTCCATAATCTGATCAAAGTGCTGATTTAAGAGGTTATTTAGGGCTACATAAGCAAAGTGACTAATGTACTGCTCTACTCAGCACTGTGAGAACAGAGCATTCGCCAAGCAGGTAAAGTGTATGTGACCCGTTGGGACTCCAGCCAAGCACTGCTCTCAAAATCCTCCATATCACAATTATGGTAATATGGTACTGTAACGGTGCACCACCCCAAGGGTCGGGGTCTGGCATCTTCCAGCAACTCAATGGTCTGGCCCCTAGGTGCCCAACCTGTGGTCCGGGGCCGCATGCGGCCCTTTGGGCGTTGTTTGGCGCCCCCCTTGGTCCTCCACATGCGGCCCCCAAAACCTAACCTCACCTGTGAAGTGGTCACACACTGACCCAGCTTTCCTAATCAACTTTGGCGGACCTACATCTGTAAAATTGTCAATGTTGATTGCGAAAATCAGGCCTACAAATGAGCTCTATACCTAGGGGCAGGAGGAGGGGGGGCGCTGTGGGGTTTTGACTGCCTGTCGGGATCTGCTCCACAGCCTGCCGAGGTATGTCGATGAAGGAAGGGTCTGGATCGATGTTATTTCCGGCCCTTTAGTGATGCCGAGGGCCGCACTTGTGGCCCTGAATATCAACTCAATTGCCCACCACTGGTCTGGCCCCTTTTCTGCAGACTGTTTCACCCAGCATCTGATTAGTTTGGTGATGATACCATGCTCAGGGGCTTTGCAATTAAGTCGAAACCGGCGAAATGGTCGAATTTTTTAAAAAAATTCGACCATCTCTAGTAATGTATCCTATATGTTCACGGATACGAATTCGAAATTTGCGCTTTGTTTTTCCTATGTAGAACACCCCGCAGCTGCAACTCAGAAGGTATACAACTGCAGGGGTTCTACACGTAATGTGGGTCAGTATTCTCA
The DNA here is from genome assembly GCA_036250615.1 of Ptychadena robeensis. NCBI lineage: Eukaryota > Metazoa > Chordata > Amphibia > Anura > Ptychadenidae > Ptychadena > Ptychadena robeensis. The sequence continues at coordinate 31,086,912 of CM070035.1, forward strand.
TAGACGTTCCATTAGGTAAGTTTACTCTGTTGCCCTCTAGTACCCATTTACATTGAGGGCAACTACCGCATTTATAGAGACCCGGTTTGGTGTTCATCTCAAGTGGTGGGACGTAATGACTCTTCACGAGTTGGTCTTTTAGGGAGATTGACTTTCCAAATGTTATTTCAGGTGTTGCAGCAATATATTTGGCCACCGTGTTATCTGTTAGCAGTAGGGGCCAATATTTACTCAGGATATCTCTGATGTTTCTATGTTGATCTGAGTAAGTTAAGATTACCCGAGTGTTGTTCAGTGCTGTAGTAGACCTGGATTTGTTTGAGTAAATTAGTGATTCCCTCTGTTGGCCTTTAGCTCTTTTAAAAGCTTGTTTCAACACACGTTTGCTATAGCCTCTCGCAGCTAAACGTAGCTGGAGTTCTTTGACTTTAGTCAAGAATTCCGAGTCCGTGGAACAGTTTCGACGGACACGTAGGTATTGAGAATACGGGATCGAGCGTATCAGTGCAGCGGGGTGTGCACTGGTCACGTGTAAAATTGTATTGCCAAATGTTGGCTTCCAAAAGAGAGTGGTATGAAAATGACCGTCAGCTGTAAGTTCTATTGTGAGATCTAGAAAGGGTAGTTTAGTGTATGGCCAGTCATAGGTGAACTTGAGATTCCAGGTGTTTATTTGGAGGAGTGCTATGAACTTATGTAGTAACTCAACCGAGCCATTCCATACGACGATCACATCGTTGATGTAGCGGCGCCAGAGTACCACATGAGATAGAAACTTGGTCATTGCTGGATTACAGTTGAGTTCGTCTTCCCATTCCCCCAGGTACAGGTTGGCATAGGTAGGGGCACAATAAGTGCTCATAGCTACCCCCTGTACCTGGAGTGTCCATGTATGTGAAAGCGTTGTGTGTCAGGGTAAAGAACAGTAACTTCAACAACAATTCATTCAATTCATGACGACATTCATAGTGAGTTTTCCAAATTTTACGAATAGCAGCAATTCCTTTTGTGTGGGGGATACTGCTATACAGTGCCTTGACATCCACGGATGCAAGAATACAGCCGGGAGGTACAGATAAATTGTGTAATACTTTAAGCAGGTCTGAAGTATCCTGTAAGTACGAGGGAATATTCAACAAAAACTCTCTAAGATAAGAATCAATAAACGTACTCACCCTTTCTGTGAGAGACCCTCCTCCGGAGACGATCGGTCTTCCCGGTGGTTTGCCCAAGTCCTTGTGTGTCTTGGGCAGCGCATAGAAAGTCGACAGTCGTGGGAGTGGTACAGATAAGTAATCATATGTGTTTTTATCGATTACCTTGTTATTCAGTGCTCGGGCTAAGATGTTATCTAGGTCGGTTTTAAACGACTCAAGTTGAGCCTCAGTAATCGTCTCGTACCAGTCTTTGTTGCTTAGAATGTTATGGCACATCTCTTCATATAATTCATGGTTCATAAGAACAATATTGCCACCTTTATCAGATGCTTTAATTACAATGTTTTTATCTTTTTGTAATGTTTTAATAGCTTTCTGTTGGGTGAGGGTTAAGTTCATGTTCTTACTCACATTTTCGGTGAGTTCTTCCAGGGCTTTTGTGACTTGGGTCGTAAAGGCGTATACTGCCGTATTTAAATATAGTGGTGGAAATGTTTTGGATCTTAGTTTAAATTTGCTTGTTTGTTGAGGGGTAATCTGGGGTGGTGGTAGCTCAATATCTGCATCCCAGTAATCTAACCAATTATCCTTGTCCTCGTTTGTTGCCTCATTTTGTTCTGTCAATATTTCTACTAGATCTTTGATAGCTGTCATTTCTTTGGTGGAAAGATCTTTCCACCATTCAGTTTTTTTGTTGTTGGGAGTTTTAGATTGATCAAACATGGATCGTAATAGTATTTTTCTAGCGAATAGATTGACATCTTTAATGGTTTCGAAGATATCTGTTTGATAGGTGGGGCAGAAGCTCAGCCCCAATTTGAGTACCTCAGCCTCCGCGACAGTTAATTTGTGGGAAGACAGATTGATAATGTTCAAGTTTGAATTTGAGTTCATGTGTTCAGGAGACTGTGGGACCGGTGAAAAAAATCAGTGATTTGGGTGTCTGTCTCGCTGATTGTTTGTTTCGGTGGGGTACGGTCCATAATTTTGGATTTGGGTTTATGGAGGAATGTCTCACCGACTCCTATAGGGTGGAGGGGTGCATCTCTCAAGCTCGTTGTCTCTAGTTGAGGGAATAGTATGTTACTTGTTAGGGAGGCTCCCCCCGATAGGGGATTTTGAGTGTCCTCCTTCATTGTTTGACGGTAAATTGGGGTGCCTTTGGAGGGATCGTCCCGTTTATTTATCGTTGTAGTTAGGTCAGTATTGGGTATAAGGTTGTTTCTTTTAGAGTCATGTTCTTCCCTACTAAGATTCAGGGTGGGTCGCCACCAAAACTTTATGGCATAAAGTAACACTGCGGGTACTGATGTGGGTACTAAAGGCCATCATAGTCACCAGACTTAAATCCGATTGAGAACCTCTGGTGGGACTTGAAGAAAGCAGAAAGGCTTTTGCCCATGAAGAATAGGCTAAGATACCCGTAGATCGCTGCAAGACACTTGTGTCAAGCTATGCTTCACGTTTAAAAGCTGTTATAACTGGAAAAGGATGTTGTACTAAGTACTAAGAATGAATGTCACTTGGGGGTTGAATAAAACTGATAATGATGTGAGCACAGAAAAGACATATGTGGTTATTTCATTATTAATGTTATGTTATATTTGTCTGACTTACAAATGCCTCACTAATTTAATTGTAAACCAGATGACTAAAAATGATCAAAATCAATGTCAAAATGACCAAAACACTAAATTTCAGTGGGGGCTAAATATTTTTTAACACAACTGTATATTAGTATTCTATGGAAAAATATTTACCTTATTAGCACATAGCACTATCGAAACGCATGCATTATTGCAAAATAATTGCAACATTTAGGGCCCTTTCACATTATATGCGTTTTTTACATTACGTTTGCCTTTTTGTTTTTGAACAAAGCAATAAAAAATGCATCAAAAATGCATGCAGCAGGGTGTTATAAAAACGCATGCAGAAACACTGCGTTTTAAAAAACGCAACACATGCAGTGTGAATGGTATTGGTTTTCTATGAGAAAATGCAGTACTGTAACAACTTGTGTGTTTATAAAAATGCAACATGTATAGTGTGAAAGAGCCCTTATAGTGTAAAAGGACAACAAGTATAGTAAGAGGCACTGTGTAAGATAATGAAACCCTGCCCCCCAACTCCACTAGTCAAAAGGGAGACTGGAGAGTTAAGCTGCGTACACCGTGGGGAAAACCGCGTACGGTCGGGGGGGGGGGGGGGGGGTGCAGCATCTGGAGTGGATTCACAACACCCACCCGGGCGTTGGGGATCCAGGGGCATCTCACGGTTACATCGGGCACACATGCCGCGACCATGGGCGCGGTTTGCCAATACATATGTATACGATGCGGTATTGTCCTACACAGCGCCCAAACAGCCGACGTGCCCATAACGCCCCCCACGGTTGCTGGGGTGCTGTAGTGTAGACCCAGCCTTTCGCTTCCTAATCACTTATTTCTGTAACACTTAGTGTGCACTAGACAGGTAATCCTTTATGTTCTGATTTTATTGGATGGAGTTGTGGCAGTAAGAGAAAAAAAAATCACAAAAGTCACAAGACCACTGAAAATATTTATTGCAAGATCGAAGACAAATCAGTGTACAGGAAGCCATGTGTTTATTTTTTTTACAAAGTAACAAGCAGATAAGTGAAAGGAAACAGTGGACAGTGTGGTAGTTTTGTCCATTACTGCAGCTTGCAGGTGTGGAATGTACAGGCAGCCAGCAGTCCTATAGAAAGACAAGGAGAGAAAATGTTTATGAAAAATATCCTTTAAAGTATTGGGTTGGCTATTTTCTTTGGTTGATACTACATGTCACTGGATGGATAAACACAAAGCCACATTTTTCCATTACAAATTCAGTCTGGCTGTCTAGTTCCAAGACCTCAATGCTCGTAGAATCTCTGATTTGTGGCTTAGATATCTTAGGATGGCTCTTTATTAATCTCCCTAGCATTCTGACCATACCGCACTGTTTTTAACAGCGTGGTACGGGCGATGGCAGCAGAGTACAATGTACTCTTGTTGAAATTCCCGCCCTCCCTCTACCTCTGTCCACGTTGCCTCCATTAACATGGAGGTCTATGGCGCGGCCCCCTCCCCTTGAGGGTCATGAGGACGTCGTCGGGGCAGGTATGGAAACCTGGAAATGCTGTGGCGATATAGAGAATCGCTGCAGCTTTCCGGGGCTATGTCTGGTTTGTCCGATCCCTGCTCCTCCAGTGTTTGGAATGAGTCCAAACATCAAATGAACTGAGTTTGTCTTAAACGCTAAGGAGGTCAAAAAACATTAATTTAGAGTAGTGGTTCTCATTCTTTTTAGATCCGCGACCCCCTGAAATGATGTTGTGTAGTGTCACTTCCTGTGTTTGGAAGGTGGAACTGACATTTTTTTGTGTCACTTCCGTGTTCCAAATACTTATATTTTATCACCCCACTTAAGCAAATGACGTGCATGGTGGGAGGTGATAAGGTTGAGAACCACTGATTTAAAGTCTTATATTTATTGCCCTGCTCTGGGCTTGAACCTTACACCTGCTCGGGCCAGGGCTGTACTTTATGCTTTTATTAAGGTAAAAGTGCCTTTATTAGATGTCTTGAGGCTTGTCCCAAGTAGGGCAATATGGCTATGCCTCTTCAGAGATAAAATATCCTCAATATGTTACTGATATTATGAAATTACTGAGAGGAATTGCAGGAGAGAAGGTAATTATTGTAACCAGGGTTTTATCTTTTCTTGTTAAATCCCTATTGTTAATGATAACTATACTCAACAAATATAATTTAAATCACAAAAATGAAACCTGTTAATTAATTGTTAGGAAATGACTCAATATAAAAAAATGTATTGTTTCTATTTTTTTGTAATTGTTGGGCCTTCTAGTGCTTAAGGTTTTGTGTAAAATCTTAAGATCTGTTTTTTTTTGTTTAACCTTACCTGATTTCCCACATTCATTAAGACTGGCAATAGCATTAGTGTATCCTTCTCCCAAATAGTCATTCATGGTCTTCTCCTCAACCTCACTAAGACATTTTGTAGAGTCCTTAAACAGTTGGTCTTTTTTGCCTTGTGAGGCAAACATGTGGAATTGTGTGTCTCCTGCATTGATTCCAAACATTGCCTACAACAAAGAACATTGTTAAAAGGTCATTGGTTTAATTCTGCTCCAGGTTTCTTGTTGGTGTCTTGCTTGCTAAACTGAAGCCTTTCATAAAATGTTGCATGTGTGTAAAGGCTCTCTCATATCTAAATTATTAAAAGGCCCTACCTAATTAATCTGTAAGATTCCTAACATATGTTCTCATCTAACTGTAAATATTACCATACCTGCTTTTTTATTACTTGACTTCTTTGAGTAATGACACCTGCAGTAAGAAACAATTACTGTACAACTGAGTTTACTTTTTCAGTGTTGCCTTGCTTAAAAGGTCTATAATATGTTTACAAAATTACTAGTTTTCTACTCCCAGAGTAGAAGGAAAGATAGGCTGCCAATGTAGCTGGTATGGGGGCTGCAGAGAAGGCAGATGTAGGAGATCTGTCGCGAGCCAAAAATATTTGCTCCTGGGGCTAAATTTGGACCCCGGGGCTAGAGTTTGACATCTATACTCTACAGACTTAGGGCATGTGTCCACTGGTGATTTCCTTTGCTCGACGGAATCAAGGCCTGTGTCTGCATATTTGCCGGGCAGATTCCCTGGGCACCCTCTTTATGCAGCATGGGAAAGACGCGGAAAGTCAGCGCTCCAAACAGCTATGGGCAGTGTTTTCTCGAGTCTTGGAGACACCTTCATTGATCTTCAATGGAGGTGTCTCTGGCAGCACCGCGCAGTGCTGTTTGAAGACATGACAGTTGACAGCTTCAAAACAGCACCACAGGCGTGCAGCTTAAAATACTCTGGACACTGCATCCGCAGCGGGGAAAAATACATAGTGAACAAGAGCCCTATTGTTTCCTAGAGAGGAGAACTGATCATTAGGGAAAGAGTTTAAAAAATCCAATCTCTACTTTCATAATGGTGTATTTTTTAAAAGATGATCAGATTCTTCAGGATGGCAGTCAGTACTTTCAACATCTACCATAATTCTCATAAATTTGCAATCAACGGTTTTGTGTCAAAACCACTGAGATTCTCCTTACACTCATAATATGGCAACATCTTTCCATCAATAAAATACAGAAGATAAATGACTTTCCTCTTTCCAACAAAATGATCAGTATGTGAAATTTTCCACTTGTAAAAATAAGGTAAGAATGTCTATTGAAAAGAAGCAGGTATTTTTAGCAGAAATAAACAGCCCAAAAAAACACCTACCTGCTGTTGTTTGAGGATCTTAACAACCAGTTCTTTTTTTCCTGTGGTAGTAGCAACAGCATGGGCTGGTACTAATGCCATGCTACACTGTTCATACTGGTTGATAGGTTTGCGGGTACCATCTAGACACAGTAATTCAAAATCGTCTCTCTTTGAATCTTTCGCCCATGCTGGAGAATTTATGTCTAAACGGTAAAAAACATAGAGAAGTGCAATGGATGTTTTCCTTTTGTTGGAAACGTAATCAGAAATCCCCTTTGACTATTTCACATGACATACAAATAGCATAAATTACTTACTTTCAATGTTTTCTTCAACAGTGGTTTGCTTCACAAATGCTACATCACCTTTCTCAATCAGACACCTGAAACAAATCATTCATTGCTGTAAATAAAGTATCCCGTATATATAAAAAAAAACTTTAAACTGTGAATATCCACATCAATGTATGCAATAATATATGCACAACCATTCCTCTATATGGAAAGTTTTGTCTGTGAACTTCTTTTTATGTTCTCCTAAATCTTTGTAGTTGTTCAAAGCAACTTGAGTAAATTGCTTATACTAATCACAAAAGATATAGCATCGTAGAGATGGTCGAATTTTTCGACTTGCTAACTTTGTGAGATGATTGCAAAGCCCCTAAAAATTGTATCATCACCAAAATTGCTGGATATGTAGAGAAGGATTGGAGGAACAAAAAGTTTTGCTCTAGCACATGTAATTTTTCCATAAATGAAGTTCAAAGTTAAAGTCGAAATTCCGATTTTTGAAATTTTGACTTTGAACTTAATTTGTGAAAAAACTATTTGTTTGTTGAGACATACTTTTTTTTTTGGAGTGAATATTTTAACCCTTCTCTGCATCTCCAGCAATTTTGGTGATGAAAGCATGCTAATGGTCTTTGTAACCAACTCACAAATCAGCTAATCAAAAAAAATTACTGTTTTAACATTTGATTTTAACTAAAAAATATGATCCTCAAATTTTTGGGCCATCTCTACACTCTTTAGCCAATAACTACTTTAAGCTAGCCATACACTTTTAGATCTCTGTCAGATGTCAGGACCTTTCTAATCCTTCCAACCACTATGTGTTCTATCAGGGAGGCCACTTTACTACATGGTTGTTGGTAGATCTAATGGAGATTGTATGGATTGACAAATATGTAGTGCCGGGTTCTCTGTGATTAAACACAGGTAGACTTGATGGTTTAGAAAGTCCCTCATATTACATGGTTTTGGTAAAACCAAAGGACATCTAAAGGAAATCTGACAGAGAAATATAAAGGTGTATGGGGGCCCTTAGAGGTTTGTGAAGGACTTTGGGTGGGAAGATCACAACTACATTGCCTGTCTAAAAAAAAAGTTGCCACAAGATTTATTTCCATCCAATTTTTCACCAAGATCTTGCATTGATGATGGTAGAGTTTGACCGCTGTGCAAAGCCTTCTCCAGTACATCTCACAGATTCTTAATGGGGTTAAGGTCTGGACTGTAGTGGCCAATCCATGTGTGAAAATATGTCTCATGCTCCCTGAAGCATTCTTTCACAATTTGAGCCCGATAAATTTTCATTTTGGAATATGCTTATGCCATCAGGGAAGAAAAAAATCCATTGATGGAATAACCTGGTCATTCAGTATATTCAGGTAGTCAGCTGACCTCATTCTTGGATTCTGCTGCTGAACCTAGACCTGACAAACAGCAGCAACTCCAAATTCATCCAATAGGAGGCTCGTACCTATTTGCTTAGTTTAATCCAGATGGCGACTTTTTTTTTTAGCCAGGCAGTGTATTCATATTATGTCAGTGGTTATGTAACTTGTCCTCAGATACCACCAACAGTGTATGCTTTTTTCCTGGATTGAAATGGTTATTACAGCACCTGTGGATAATGGTTACTTACAAAATATGCACTGTTAATGGATCTTAGGGACAGGTTTGAAATATGCAAAGCTGCATAGATTAGGTAAAAATACTTATCTATTGAGTTGAACTAATATACAAAAATAAATAAATGCAAAGTATCATCAAAATTTAAAGATTGCAAAGATATAATAGAGTGTTGTGCTGTGTTAGCCTTCACTGACTATAGAATGTTTAGAGTTGGATACCCTTTATTGGCTTACTGAAATAATTAAAAGCTTTCTGGATGGAAGAGAGTGGAGACACGGACAAAGGTCAGTGACACGGGCAATGGTAGTGACACGGACAAA
>CM070035.1:31108751-31125125 GCA_036250615.1 Ptychadena robeensis
TTTCTCTCCTATCCCTACAAATCTAGCTCAGGAAAGAGAGAGGCACGTAGTATGTCACCCCTTCTCCTTCTTTAGCTAGGGAGCTTGACTCTACCGGCGGACAGTAAATCGCGATTATTTCTGTCAAGGCGCTGTATCACATTCCTTGAATAGGACCTTTATATCTGGCTAGTCTGCCTCTTTTCATGTTGGGGGGGGGGGGGGGGGGGGTGGGGGGGGGGGGGGGGGGCCACTTCCCCCATTCCGCCTTCTGGGTGTGCAAGGTTCCCTTGGTGGTCGGGGGGGGGGTGTGGGAGTAGCGGGACCGCTTCCTTTCAGGCTCGACACTATACCGCACGGGGTGGCGTAGGGGGGCACAGCACAGTGGGGGGGGTGTGGGGGGTGTGGGGCGCCACCTTACTCATACTCCCCTTTCAGCATCCACACTGCAGTTGTGAAATTTGATGTTCCGCTTTTATGTTTCTTTGGGTATCCGGGGACATCCGCAGTTTGAGGCACCCCCCTTTCCATTTCTCTCCTGGCACCGATTTTTCGGGCAATCCACTCAATTCACTCACCTCACCGTAAAAGGTATGGTGAGGGGTAGCTAGGAATGAGGGCAGAGTCCCGCAGTCTGCAGGTAAAAAATAGTGACGAGAGATTTGAAGAAGAAATTTGGTGAAGAAGAGAGAAGGAAAGGGAAGGAGCCAGGTCTAATCGAATTCTCCGCATGCGGGCTAATCACTTTTGCTGGGTTCCCCATTTTAGGTTCGACCTAATTGAGTTGTCACTCTTACATTTACCTGAACCTCCATTATAATGACCATATATCGATTCATATAGGTCCGACCTCTGCTGCCCACAATTGGCTGCTAAGGCGTGCGCCGTTTTGGTCCCTCCCCGTTCGTCACTCTGTGTTCGCCTCCGGCATAGCCATATTATGGCCTCTGTTCCCTCTCGGTACTGGTCTAACATACAAGTACCATAGTAAGTGATGGACTATATCTAATTATATCTTCCACCTACTATTATTATCACAACACACATAATGGCCCTCCCTTGTCTTCTCCTATCCATTTCCAGCTGATGATGTCGCATATTAATACCATCTAACCTACTATCATCAGTCTTTCCCCGTATCTTTCCCCCTCAGTAATCACTACGAACAGCGCGCGTTGGGGATATCCGGTTTAGCACATGAATCATATTTTCGCAACCGATTTTTATCTGTATTTTGTTTTTATCTTGTATATTTTTGATCTTGTATTTTGCCATGATGCTTATATCCATCTTACCTGACTGGAATAATGTACAATCTTGCGGCGGCTGGACAGAATTCGTTGTTTTTAATCATTTGCTGTATATATTAACTGTGAAACTGTGTAGAAACTTTGACTTGACTACTATAACTACTTTCTATACACTGAGATGATCTTTGGCCGTTTTAAGTCCCCTTGCCTTTGGGGTCACCCAAGGGAATAAACAGAAGACAGAGAGACACAGCTCACTCCTCTCTGTTTTTACGTATCGTATATATTTGTTTTGGGATGTTGGCCTAGTAATTCTAGAGGTGTAACTCTTGTGTTCAGAGGTAACATAGTTAGTGGCACTTATTGCATGCACTGATGTCAGAGCATCCAAGAGCATTCCGTATCTCTAGCCTTACATTGATAGCTGACTCTTCTTGACATAGCCTGGATGATTAGAAGAAGGATGAGGGGTTCTTCTCTCCTATCCATACAAGATCTAGGCCAGGAAAGAGAGGCAAGTAGTATGTACCCCTCTCCTTACTTTAACAGTATTGGAGAACCAATATTTACTGGATGGGGCCTCTTTGTAATGACATATCCTCTAAATGTTGTGGGGATCTGCAGGCAGGCAGGTGTTTTTTGTGGAATATAGAAGCCAATATAGAATTTAGGTTTTAAAAATAAAAAAGCATCTTTTCATTACCTGGTACAAGATGCTTTACAAAGGCCACGTCACCTTTATCTTCTTTCAGACATCTGTAAAAAGAAAAAGCTGGTAAGATACAACTGTAAATTGGTATTGTATTCATATATGTTCTGTGTAAAAGCAAATCTACATTCCCCTTTCCACTTCAAAGAAAATGATTAGAAGCTTTGCTTTGGATTTGCAGTTTATTGCTGGAGATTTTCTGAGATGTTTCTGCAAAAGTTTATAAAATGCCTGTTGATGTTTCCAAATTCATGTTACTTAAAAGAAGTCTAAAAGAATCCTTTTTTTATTGTGTGAGTATTTATAGACAACTTCCAGTCCAATTAATTTAGCGTGGGATTCCTATGAAAAGGCAGACATATTTGAAATTTCTAAAGTGGCAACTAAAGGTGCAACACATACAATGACCCATACATACAATATAATGTAAGTTATGACCTGCTCTAAGGCAAGATAAAGTATAACAGAATCACTGTAGCTAATGTGCAAAGACAGGGTACATGCTTAAAAAAGTTAGAAGAGGAGGACATTAATTTAGTATCTTCTAGCCTATTCAGTAATTAATCTCAACATTTCATCAGGGAATGGTACTATTGCCAGAGGATTTGTTATTCATAATCTTACATTGACCAGTGAGCCAATGGTTGTCCTCGCTCTACATCAGTCTACATCAATCATGTACAATATTATGAGCATACAGAGCCAGATTTTTGTCCTACATGATATAATTATTGGTATAAAATTGCACATTACACCCATGCCCCCAACCACTCTTCACACACACACCAGAGTTTCTTTTCTTAACTACAAGAGGTTATCAGTCTTTGGGATTAACTGACAGCCAGCATTTGATTTTGAGGACTTTTTGGGGGGCATTTAAGGCCTTCTAATCAGTCTTCTGGACCTCTCAGCGCCTTTACAACAGGGCTGGGCAAAATTTTGACTGATGGGCCTCAATGAGTTCTTTAATACAGGGGCCAGACCAAGAACTTGTAATTGCCAAACACCATAGCTGTCCCAAGTCTTGTGTCCTTGGATTAAACAGGCCAGATCTGATCCCTGGGATGTAGTTTGCCCATCTAAAGATTTCAATCTTAAAAGTGCTCCAGTTGTCTGAAGCAAATTCCTCAAAGTGACTTGGGTTCGAAACTTTATATTGCCTTTAGCTGTCGCTAAACAAATTAAGATAGCAAAGCAATTTTATCTTAATTTGTTTAGCGTCAGCTGGAGCACTTTGATACAGCCTCATTATTACTATCCAACTAGGTAATATTTTGACATTATAGTTACAGTTGCAGGCTATGGTTGTGGTAATTTACATCTCTATCTGATCCTTTTCCACTACCTAGAGAGCCAACTGGATCTGTATGCTGCACTAAATGGGTCCAATCAAGAAAACTAAAGCATAGTCCTGAGGAAGCCCCTTTGTATGGGCAAAACAAGTCGACTGTTGAACACATTACTGTACAGCAACTCAACTTGATGTGCCAATCTAAGCCTTTGTATACAATCTATGGATTTTATATTTGACATATGACATTGATTTAATTTTGCATATTATACTTTATTGATATGGGAATTTAATCTGTTTAAATATACATTCATTGCTTTTTAACGCCTAAAATAATCCCTAATAAGAAGGGGTACAAAAGTACAAAAGAGATTGGAGTATTTTTGCTCCCATGACTACTTTAGAACATCACCATTTTTCACCAGAAGTGATGTTTTCTAGAAAAGACTAAAACAAAATGTAGATGCAATCCTGGTGATGACTGTCCACAAAAAAGTCTAGGGGTAGCGGATGTCAGAGATTACAGCATACTCACAAGCGAGCTCCAGCATAGCCAAAATATTTTTCCATTTCAGATGCACTGCACTTTTTATCTTGCTTTCCTGCACACTGCTTGCACAAGTTTGGCTCTTTGGCTCCAGGAGCACAACTAGCAGAAAAGAATCCTGCAACAGCTGAAAACAAAACAATTCATATCAGGCAAAAAAATGCCTTGAACATCTCAATGAAAACTAAAAACAACTCTTGTAAGGTTTACATTTCGATGGTCTATTTGAAGTATTATACATACATACATTACACTACCCATATTGCTCATCGGTCTACAAAAACCCTCTTTAAAAAATAAAAAAAAATAAAAATCAAAACAATTAAAACATCATTTGCTTAACATGCTCAAATCACAATGGACCTACTTTTTAACAATAATGTATTACATTGAAGTAAACTTAAACCTTAAAAAAGATTGTTTAGGAGAATTTATCAAACTGAATTTATTTTCAAGTATAGGCCCCCATGATTGTTTGATGTCATGACATTCAGAACGTGTGCTTTTATCAGTAGACGGGAGCACAAATTCTGGGTACTTGCTTGGTACAGGTAGGGACATATGCTTTGAATACTTAACACTCAGTGGCACTACAATAGGACAATATATAATGTTATGAGATTATATGTTTAGGTTTATTTCAAAGCAAATGGTTCTCTTTAGTCCTTCCTCTGCAACAAAAACGTATATATCCTTTCTCTGCTGAAGTAGACTTTTTCTATGTAACCATAATGGCCCAGATTCATGCACCTTTGGTCTGGGTTACGGGTTGCTGCTCTAACAGCTGTGGATCCCAGTCTATCTCTTAAGGCCCCCATACACGTGTCGGATTCGCACCGGATTCCGGCACGATCGATTCCGGGCGCGTGCACGCGAAACGATCGTGCCGGAATCGCATGCAGCCCACCTGGTCCGATCGATCACGTCCGATTGATCAGGGGCTCAGAATCGGATCCGACGGAGAACCAACATGTTGGTCTTTCTCATGCGATTCTGTCCGGATCAGGGGGAGTTGCCATTTGTGAGGTGGACAATCGGACACGGATCCGTCCCGGAATCCGTTGGACAAGGTGGTATGCTGCGATGGATACTCTTAATTGGCCGATTGATCACACCTGCGATTCCCGGCAGAATCGCCGGAATCGATCGGATGATGAATCGATCGGACATGGAATCCGACACGTGTATGGCTAGCTTTAAACAATACTTCTCTGTCCAACAGAGAAGTTGGAGCCCCATTGCTGCCTGTCTTGGATAATGCAGTTCCTACCCTGTTTCCCCGATGATAAGGCACTGTCTTATATTTTTTGAAACGCCAAAATATGCCCGAGGTCTTATTTTCAGGGGGATGTCTTATTCTGATCACTCTGTGCCATTTATTGTCCCCTTTGATCACTCTGTGCCAAACATTGTCCCCTTTGATCAATCTGTGCCATTCATTGTCCCCTTGACTCAATTCTTTTGGGTTCTACCGGTACGGCCGGTTAACAGACTCCGTTACGGCAGGGATCAGCAGCTTGCTTGTCCTTCCTGCATTGCAGCCAGCCCTGACGGAGGCACACAGTTACCTATTGTACCACCGGAATGGGAGATTCGGGCAGTGGCAGGTAACGGTGGATGTCTTATTTGCGGGGGGTGGCTTATTTTGAAGTTTTGGGCAAAAATCGAGGGGTGGCTTATTTGATGGGGATGGCTTATCATAGGGGAAACAGGGTAGCTGTTTTTTTTTGCAATAGGTTGATGCATTTTATTCTAATATAGAAATAAGGCCCCACCTGGTTATGTCTTTGGGCCTGAGATTGTGGAAGTTTAAATTTTTGTGTACCTTGTCCATGTACATTGTGTCAATGGCTAAATTCTTAGACTTACTTTCTGGGGTTCTCTGGGGGTTTCTCCCTGGTCTACGGTAGAATACATTGTGCGTTTAGGTCAGCAAAATGTGTCTTCCGTTCAATTGGGGGCTTGGCTAAAGGTGAAGACAATGCAATGGAGATTGGGATATATACCTGATATGGTGAGACTGGTGATCTTCCAGACACACAGTAAAAACACTAGAGGTTCAGTGTTAACAACATGATCTTCAATACCAAGTCTCTTTTAATTGTTCTTTGCTCTTGGCAAGTGGATGCACTGTTTATTAGAGTGAACTTATTTCTCTTTTTTTGCAGAGATGGAGGCAAATAATCAATGCTTACCTTTCTCAATAGACTGGTTCTCAGGTCCATCCCATTTTATTTTATTCAAAGCTATGAGATTTCCGACTGGAATGATCCAACCTGCTGTCCTTCCAACTGCAGTGTGGCAAGACCTCTTTCCCTGAAGGGTATCAAGTGTGAAGGTACTTGACTCTTTAACCAGAGCCACTGCATAGTAACATGTATCTGGAACTGCAATGAAAAGTAATTAACACATTTTATGTATCTCATTTTTCAGATTACTGTAAATCAGTGATTACTAAACTGGGGAAGAGCGGAGGTATTTCTGGGTGGGTGGGTGCAGCTAGGGTACTGAGAGAGAGACAACAGGAAGCCAACCATGGATATACTAGCTGCAGACAGTAAGTAGAGTGTATGGAATTTGTATGTCTCTGTGTGTGTTTGTCTCTATTCTCTATAACGATTGCATTAAGCTGTTACATACTAAAGCCGGTCATAGACACCTCGATCCATGGCCGGCTTGTAGCAGACTCCTCAAAGTGTGGTGACATCACCACGCTGTGAGGAGTCGGCTACAGAACTGACGGGAATCCTGTGTGCTCCACCAACACAGAACAGTTAACTGATCGCTGTGAGATCCGACCTGCCAGCTTTTTGGGTCGAAAGGTGGGCACCCCTGTAGTTGCGGGCAACCGACCATTATGCATTATGCAACTATGGCCGGGAATCTGCACTTCTATGGCCGGCTTTAGGAATCTAGGGGAAAAAAAAAACATAAGTGCAAACAAGATAAAAATTTAACAGTATATACATTGCATTTTGGCTGGATCGAAATTTTTACTTTGGCAGAATTGCCACCCAGTGACACATAAATCACCAAAAGGTAATTAAATGATAAATATGGTTGAATTTGTTTTTGAAAACCAAGTCCAGGTTGTGCAATAGGTCTGCCTCTGTAGAGTTCAATGCCCTGCACCCCCATTATGGGCCATGAGTGCATTGTGGGAAAAACATGTTGTTTAAAAGCAATGGATGCAGTTCCCTGTAGAGACAGGGAAATAGAAAGTAATGGGGCATGCGCCGAGCATGGGGATTACGACACAGTGGAGACAAGGTCTAACCTGTGAAAAAAAAGGTATTGTTACTTATCACGTGTTTAGATGAATTTACCTTTATCCGTGCCATAGTCTTCTGCAACCACTGGTTTCAAGTTGTAAGGATGCAGGGAAGCTTTGTAAATTTCTCCACTATCCAAAGAAATTGCATCAGCCAAGTCGTCCTAGAAAGCAACAGCAGACAAAATTGTATAAAAGGTTTTTTTATTGTTCTACTTAGTTCTTTACTGATATAAGCCAAAATGAAAAGAATCCCTATCAAGTGACCCTACCAAGAAAAGGGTTGTAATGCGCCTCCCATTGTTCCTTTCTAATCCATTTGATGCAATGCCCTCAATAAGTGGACTATACTGACATTAAAGGGAGGCTTCCAGTCATGGAAATTCCACCCAATGAGTGGGAATGTTAGCACTTAGTATATTAAGTGGAGAAAAACATCATAGACCTGGCAGTTTATCACTAGAAACAGTACCCCTAGGGAAGCATATGTAATCCTTTCAGTATTGCTGAAAAATCAATGACTGGGGTATCTCTAGATATGCTACATTGACAAACAACTGGTTATTCTATTCCTCGTCTAAAAATGGAGCCCAAGCTCTTCAGGTCCATGGACCTTTGGTGGTCACCAGAACAAAACATTCAAAATATGGTGACTGCACACATTTTTATATCAGTATATAAGTGTATACATAGCTGAATAATATGAAGCTGTGTGTTTTTTAGCTGATTATGGTGTAGCTGAATATCATGTAGGCAAACCTTCATAAAGACTTTATCTGCATTTACCAAACTGAAAAGCTTAAACCTTGCTGGTTGCTGTTTGACACTTTTGTGAACATTCAGCCCAATGAGATTTTTTTGGGTGATAGAGAACATTGATGTTAGGTGAGAAGAAAGAGTTAAGTAGAGTTGAGGTCAGCTCTCTCACACCAATGTGTTCATATTATGCCTTTATGGAGCTGCCAAAGGCACAATGTGTGTGTGTGGGGGGGGGGGGGGGGGGGGGGTTCAGCTGCAAATGGGGCTCCTGTCTGCATCTATTGGAGCAACAAAAGCTTAAAATACAACTAAGCATAAATATCCACAAAAAGGAATGAGCAGCCCTCTATCTTCTAAACAAAGGCAATGTTTCCATGGTATTTAGGCATGTGCAGATACCCCCTGTGTTAATCATATGCCTTGATGGGAATGTTAGCTTATCCCATACTTACGCATGACTTACCGCCCCACCTATTCCCACGGCGTTCAGCAGATGAGCGGACAGTGGAAGTTGGCGTACTGCCCTCAGTTAACCTCTCTGTCATCGAACTCAATAAATGCCGTGGGAACAGGTGGGGAGGTAAGTCATGCACCGACATTCACATTAAGGCATACGATTAAATTAACGCAGAAGGTACCGGCGCATCCCTTTATGCCGTGGAAACATAGCCAAACAAAGCTGGTCTCTCATACTAGCCCCTGATGCTCAGCAATAATAAGCCTCTGGAAACTTTGGAGCAGGAATCTGCCCCACTCTGCTCCTACAGATTCCCAATAAAACTAGCCCCAGACCACAACTTAAAAACACCAGCAGAGGAACATGAGAGTTCCCTGCAAATAAATCATTGCTGGTTTTACCTCAGAATTGAAATCTGAGATACCATGGCCCTTCATATCTTACATCTGTGCCCAGTAACACAGGTAATCTTGGGGTCACTGTATTACAAATGATAAAGTATATTTTGATATAAGCATAAAAATCCATTAACTGAAATATACATTTTAACTAGTTCTGTATTGCATAACATCAATCATATTACATTTGCAGGGGAAAAAAAATAACCAAAAGCCCAATTTTGGTATGATACATACAACATACAATGCAAACATGGCTACAGTTGTCTTTGTTGCACATATATTGACCTGCTTTTATCTTAAAGCAGGGATGTCAAACACAAATTTGCAGAAATCTTTTTTAGTGTAGTTACAGATCGTCCAATTGGTGTCTGTGTGCGTAAACAAACAACAACTTACTAACAGTAAGATAATGCTTAATGTCCCCCGTTGCCTTTTTTTCTGTCTTCCTCTCTCTGCGCCGAGTTTGCAGTTGCTCACGTCTCTCAATATATATGCCTCCCCCAGTGGCCCAACCTGCCACTGCAGCTATAAATTACCTTAGGACTGAAATAAACATGGCAACTTTCACAGCTGGGAGAAGAGTTGGAAAGTATATTGTTCAAAAGTTTTGGAGTGACTTGGTCCATCTATATAATAATAAAAAAAAATCTATACAATAAAAAACTTACAGCAATTGCTTTGTAGCACTCATCACTGCTTGCCCTTAAAACACAGGAGAGGGTTGCGTGCTCACATGCACAGTTTTTTCTCAGCTCGTTACACTTTTTCAATTCATGTTCAGATTTCACACACCAGCGGATGTTGTTTACAGGGGTTGCAAGGGACAAGGCTATATGAAGACACAATGGATGTTAATAGGTCAGTTTAAGCAAAATAAACATGATTCACCCACAATCCTGTCATTCAGCATCATACACATTACACGTGCTCTTATTTGTTCTCCAAAACATATTTTTTCTCTCTGAGACTAATATATGTCCCAGAAAAAAAATACATTTGTCTTAACATAGTTAATATATGCATGTATATAATCTTTCTTTTTTCTAAAAAGACATTTGTTGCATGACATTGCAGGATTTTCAGAGTATGATAGATTGTCTAAATATGTAGCACTCCAATGTAATATACAATGCAACCGATATAAAAAGAGTTAAGTTGTTGTTTTTTTACATTCAAAGTTTTATTACGTTTTTCAAAAAATAAGACACAAAACAACATAGGATTACCCTGTGGAGACACATCACAAATTGTAAATGAAAAGAAAGCTTATGCAAGTCAACACAACATTCCAGTTTGTGGCAAGATATATTACATGGTCTAAGTGTACTGGAGGTTACTGTGCAGTCTTAAGCCAGCCATACACAGTCGGATTCCATGGCCGCTCGATCACCCATCCGATCGATTCCGACGATTCTGCCGGGAATCGGAGGTGTGATCGATCGGCCAATTAAGAGAATCCGATCGCTGCATACCACCTTGTCCAAGGGATTCCGGGACGATTCCGTGTCCGATTCCATCTCCGACTCCACCTCACAAATGGCAACTCCCCCTGATCTGTGCAGAATCAATCTGATGGAACCAACATGTTGGTTCTCTGTTGGATCCGATTCTGAGCCCCTGATCAATCGGATGCGATCGATCGGACAAGGTGGGCTGCACACGATTCCGGCACGATCGATTCGCGTGCACGCGCCCGGAATCGATCGTGCCGGAATCCGGTCAGAATCCGACCCGTGTATGGGGGCCTATGGGGGACAGGGTTTATTGAACATTCATGGATGATCATTATAAATTCAAAATGTGTGGTAGTCTTTAAAGACATGATCAGCAGAGATGGAATTAGGGAATGGGATGGTCATATATAAATAGTGGAAAAGGACAGAAAGAGTATTAGGTTGAGAAGAGATTAGTCATTTTATCAATGCTATTGAGTCATCTGCCTGTAAATAATGATGAGCAGTAGTGATGGCCGAACTGCCCGCAAGGTGGACAGTTTGGCGGCGAACATGGATGTTCGCCCTCCTTCTTGCCGGCGAGCAGTACTGGTGTTCAACCCGCCCCGTTCGCCCGCGAGAAGAAGATCCCTATTCTTCCTCCGGCAGGATCAGAACCTGCGAGATCGTGCCGGAGGAAGAATCTATTCACTAGAAGTCTCCTAGTCTCCTAGTGAAAAGTCGTCTCGAGAGCATCCGGCTCCCTTAACCAGGAACTATGCGTTCCAGGTACCGTATGTGACCTCACTGACGTCACATGCAGTTTAGAGGCGGGGAATTTGAAGCTGTCCACGAACAGGCAGACTTCTTTAAAAGTAAGATCCGCCCGTTCGCGGACAGACCTGGCCAATGTACGGCCATCACTAATGAGCAGCATAGGCAATATTCAAGTTCGCAAAATTTTTCTAATTATTATTCAAATATTGGAAGTAAATTTGCAAAATTGCACATTTGAGATCTCGTTTCATTATAGTTTAGGAGTGTCCGCAGTTGTAAAGTGATATATTACAATGTGCATTGCATGCGTAGTCACCGCGATATCTAGTGGCAGAAGTTGAACTTGCAGCTGAAAATGTGATATCACATAAGACAACATTCTTTGTGAATTCTTTGCAAATATTGGCATTTGTGAATGTGAATATTGTGTGCGCACTGCACTTATTTTCGAATATTTAAGATTAAGAAGATAAAGCACTATATTTGAGATCATTGCAAATTCTCGAAGTGCTGATTTTTGCAATAAAAATTCACAATTTCTAAATTTGTGCTCAACACTACCTTTAAACAGAGGTTCAAGCTATGGAATTGTTAAACAAACTACCGTTACTACATATATTTAATAATAAGCTTCTTGAAGAATGCATATATAAAGAGGGAACCTAAACTTTCACTCAATGGCAAAATAATCTAAAGCATACCAAATATTCTATCCCTTTACTTTAAAAAAAGAAAAAACTACTGTCCCCAAACCATTCAGAATATTGACCACCCTATACTTTTTAAACCTGCCCCTGGCATTATAAAAAGCTTTGCAAGCACATGGACATTGCTGGGCATAATTTCTGAGCTTTGTATTCAGCTTTTAACATAGGAGCCTGCACTAAAAGTGATATAGATTAATAACTACTATGACAAAACATTTCAGAGTATTCTGCTGGTATTGGACATAAATAAAGGTGGTCATTTGGGGATATAACACAGCATATCACTAAACGTTGTCAGGGGGCAGATGTAGGTAAGTCTTAAGTTTTAAGCCAGCAATAGACGTGCCGATTCCTGGCCATAGTTGCAGGCGATAAGTGATGAGAGGCATAGGCAATATTCGAATTTGCAATATTTCACAAATAATTCTACTAATATTCGATTCTATATTCCCAATGCAGATTAGCGTGAATATTCAAAATTGTGAATATCCGCAATAGCCAATTTTCGAATAGCCGATATTCACCAAATAAATTTAAATATTCAAGCCCAACACTACAGGCGATTGACCGTCATGTGCACTCCCACCGAACGCATGGTGGATAGTCGCCCGCAACTACAGGTTGCTGCCTTGAGGTTTCTACCCAAAAAGCTGGCAGGTCCGATCCGTCCTGCCAGTACTTTTTGTGTGGCCGATCCTGTTGAAATCAGTTAATGTGGAGGGGGAGTCTCCTCCGCCTCCATGTTAACTGGCTACAATCTGACGAGAGTCCCCTGTGTTTGTGGAGCACACAGGATTCCTGTCAGTTTTGTAGCTGACTCACCACGCTGTGAGGAGTCTGCTACAATCCCGCTTTAGAGCTTTCAGATGGAAAGGCATTTCCTGAGATAACTTATAGACAAGGTTACACATATGTTTGACTTTGTCACCCAATCCACCTGTAATAAGCCTGACAAGATCATTTAATCTGTTTACGAAAACCTAGAGTTATTAGAGGTGGTCAATTACATTTTTATCTCTAGTTGTATAGACTCCCAGACATTGCTTAATCCTCTCTTGGGAGTTAATAAAAATTCCCCTCAACAAGGTATAATTACCAACTACGAATTTACGAAATGGTTTTCAAAAATTCGACCATTTCGACGATTTCGAGTTAATTGCAAAGCCCCTAAACATAGTATCAACACCAAACTTGCTGGAGATGTAGAGAAGGGTTGGGGTATACTCCAAAAAAGAATGTATATCTCTAACAAATGAGGCTTTATTTTTTAACTTAATTTATACAAAAACTCCATGTTTCAAATGTTCCCCCAACCCTTCTCTACATCTCCAGCAATTTTGGTCATGATACCTTGTTCAGCGACTTTGCAATCAGCTCACAAAGAAAAATTCAACCATCTCTACCAACTACCGGAGATGTAGAGGATGGTTGTCTTACTATTGCAAAAATGTATATATGTGTCATAGCACATGTAGTTTTTAAATCATTTAAGTACAAATAAAAGTTGACATTGTTTGTGTAGGAATTTAGGCTTTGGACATCATTTATGCAAAAACTCCACATGCTAGGACAACACATTTTTTTTTATTTTCCCTTGACCCTTTACTAAGTCTCCAGCTATTTTAGTGATGATACCATGTTCAGTAGCTTTGCAATAAATTCCCAAAACAACTAGTTAAAATTTCACTGGATATTCCATTACAAGGCTATGAAAAGTACAAGCTCTTACTATCAAACTAAGATGTGTACACACATTACATAATATAAATGCACATTGATAACTATTTTTCTATTTAATTAAGTTAATTGCATACTGTTATAGAAACATATCATTTTAAATGTCCATCACTTACCCACCATCCCCAGGCATAGAATGAGTTTCAATGTAAAAGCCATTGTCTCTGCAAATCTCCCCTCCCAAACTGGCAGACTTCAGTTTGTGGAGAAATAACAAGAGAGATCTTTAGCTTTTTATAGAAGGACGAGGGAGCTGAGTGGACAGAATCTGTGTCGCTGTAATGTTTACCTAATAGTGTTTCTCAATCCTGGCCACCTCCTCTCTCTCTAATTCCTGGAGACAGATTTGAAGTTTTGGCACACAACTTCTTCATGGTTTGAATGGCTGTAATAATCTTCTTCTTTATTAGGGTATTAGGAATGGGGAAGAGGAGGGAAATTCCCAACCATCACCTTGTCAAAATTAAGGAATCTTTACTTATTCTGCTTCCTTTCCAAAAATCAGCTTCAATATACTATCACAGAGAATACATTAGGTGCAGTGCATAACAAAATCCTATATTCTTTAAATACCTGATAATATTATGATGCATAACGCAAAGGATAGTACCTACAAATGTTATGTTAAAGCAGATGTATACTCAAAATCTAAAAAATATATATCTAAAAAATATATATGTAAAATTAAATTAGACTTACCTCTGAGCTGCTATGATGGTACACACATAAAAAAAAAAAAAATGCTTGCCTGCTGTTTCCTGGAATGATATGAGATATTCCATCTTTTTTGCCAGGCTTGCCAGTTAATTCAAAGTGCAATATCGTGAATGGCCACTGGGGAAGTTTATAATGGTTTTATATGGCAAAATATGTCTTATTCATTGTAATGCAGAGAATAGAGATTTACCACTGCACTGCACTGTGTTTCCGGCGTGAGCCAGGGAGAGAGGCAGGGCTGGTAAGGGTTCTTAAATTACTCCTTACAGGTGCATTTTTTTAAGGCATTTCTCCCTATTATCGCCACTTCTAGTGCCATTCATGTAATGATGAATTTCTGGTGGTAGATCCGCTTTAATCATAAAACAGACCTTTTAAGTGTATTCCTCTTAAAGAGTTCTTTATCATTTCATCATTTACATAATCAGTATTATTTTCTGTATTTGTTTCTATGAAAAGCTGCCTTTTAGCTCCAGAGCAGTGACTTTGGGAAGCATAACATGATTTCATTGGTCTGCTGCAGGCAGGAAAAACATTACCATAGTTACCTGCCACAGATTAGTCCATATTATTGAACTTTTGTATCAAGTCACATAGGAACACAACCAACAGACTCTCTAAAGCCAAATTATGTATAGTTCCACAGTTCAATGTCATGTAAAATAAGTATAATCTTCACATATATATTACTTTTGGGTTATGTTTGCAGACACTCATATAAACTATAATAATAATATTGTGTAAGAAATCACTCTCATTTTCTGTTAACTGGCTTCCTTACATTAAATGGACAGTAGTATTTGCTCATACCTATTTATCATTGAGGTATTAAATTGAGACCTACTAGCCGAGGTGCATAAAAAGTGCCTAATGCCTACCGGTAGTAACTGTTTCAAAAAGTTACCAGGCACTAATACAGAAAGGGGTCAATGAGTGGTGAATTGCATAGTACTATAGAACTTCAGGGGTCCAAACATCTGCTGGTATGAACCTCAACAAAAATCCTGTTTACTTAAAGGCTAATGGAATGGGTTTAGCTAGGCAGTTGCACGCAAACCTTCCATGACCAAGTTCAATGGTAAGAGCAAAATTGAAAGACAGATCTGCAAGATACAATAGGCGAAAGGCCTACATGACTTAAGCTAGCCATACACGTGTCGGATTCCATGTCCAATCGATTCATCATCCGATCGATTCCGGCGATTCTGCCGGGAATCGCAGGTGTGATCAATCGGCCAATTAAGAGTATCCATCGCAGCATACCACCTTGTCCAACGGATTCCGGGACGGATCCGTGTCCGATTGTCCACCTCACAACTGGCAACTCCCCCTGATCCGGACAGAATCGCATGAGAAAGACCAACATGTTGGTTCTCCGTCGGATCCGATTCTGAGCCCCTGATCAATTGGACGCGAACGATCGGACCAGGTGGGCTGCATGCGATTCCGGCACGATCATTTCGCGTGCACGCGCCCGGAATCGATCGTGCCGGAATCCGGTGCGAATCCGACACGTGTATGGGGGCCTTAATAGTCCTAAAGGCTTGTTTCCACTGCATTTTTTTGGAAGTACAACAAAAAGAAGCAGGCAGTAGTGTTGATCTCGAATATTTGAATTTAAAATTTGTATTGCGAATATCACTTCAAGAAATTATGAAGATCTCAAATATAGTGCTATATCTTCGTAATCACTTATATTCAAGATTTTTGATCAGTAGTGTTGATCTTTATCGCAATGAAGGTTATAATGACTGAAGATCACAATTCTTGAAATTACAAATTTGCCTCAAATGTTAAGCAAAAAATTGCAATACGAATATTGCCTATGCTGCTCATCACTAGCAGGCAGGGCACCATCTATTTTCCAATTAAATTAAAGGTAGAATTAGCTCATTGAAGGTGCCCAGAATTTAATTTTTGCCATTTTTTGTCAGTATAGTTGTCATGGCAGCTACAGTGGTTTAAGGGGTCTTTTTGAATTGGGTGGGGGGCTCATCTGGTGGTATGATGCTTTCCTAGTGCTTTGCCTATTGTTTTAACATGAGCTTGGTCCCTTAATAGTGTAATGATTTAACTATTGTGCTGTCCCTAATGGGTAGGTTTTGCGTAGACTTTTAGGCTACTGGACACCAAAGACCCCTTTCTCAGAACCAACAGTCCATTTGTTAAAATGTTAACTGGTTATTGTTATTTACTAGTGATGGCCCGAACTGTTCGCCGGAGAACTATTCGCGGCGAACATCGCATGTTCGAATTCACCCATTTTCGCAAACATATGTCGAGTTCGGTTCGCCCCCTATCTTTTAACATTGCAGAAACTTTGACCCCCTGTGAGTCAC
>CM070035.1:31125225-31141804 GCA_036250615.1 Ptychadena robeensis
TGCAGAGGTTCGCATTCGCCGTTCGCGAACATCAAATTCCGGGTTCGCGCCATCACTATTATTTACAAATATTTAAATTGGTTAATAAAAGAGCTGCTGTACAAACCACGCTGAGCAGTCTGTGTGTTTAATGTAATGTGGGATAAAAGAGGAATGACCCTCTATTAATAAGCTCTGTTTTGAGAGGTGAAAGCATCAGAGTAAAGTAGACCCCTAGAGAAGTTGGTGTATTGCTGTGTACATGTTGGGTTTATTGTTTTTATTTAATAATACACTGTATTGAGAATTTAATTATAACAAACCATGTCAATAAAACAAATAGAACCACTAAAGATTTAAGACATAATTTATATTGGTAAGAAACATTAATCAGTTTAAGTTAATTGGTTTTAAACACCCTGCCATTGAAATCTTGGGCAGTGGATTGTGTTATCACACTTCCTTGCCTGACAGTCTGGAGGACACGCCTGTGTTTGGTATATGCCAGGAAAACATTATATGAATGGCATTTTGGCAGCTGTCACTTTATTAAAAGAGGGATAATTGTATGGTGTTGGTTCTAGTTCCAGTATAGAAACATCCTAACTAGTGATGAGCAGCATAGGCAATATTCATATTCACACAATTGTTCGCCCAATATTTGCAGTAAATTTGTAAATTCAGCTGCACTTATACAGGTGCAAACAAAATGTGTGTTGTGACAGCAACATCTAGTGACAGAATGTGAAATAGCAGCTGCAGTGTAATCACCACATGAGATAAAATGTAATTAAGAAGTAACTTGCGGATATTGTGAACGCAATGCTTGGTACTTTCCCCAGAATCTTGAAAATTCCATATTACGAAGATATAGCACTATATTTGAGATCTTGATATGGCAATATTTGCCATAAAGATTTGAGTTTCGAATATTCGCAATACACTAATCCTAATGCTTCAGCATACTACTTTTTATTTAATAGAAGTATAGAAGCTATTGTTTTCATTACCTAAGAACAACTTATTTAGAACATCCAGGACAAAAAATGTTTTCTTTTAGCAGAAGAAATTGAGTATGACTCGTGTGTAATACAAATGGTGTAATACAGATCATGATAATGCATAAAGCATAACCACACATTTTGTTTTATGTAGCAATAGGTGTGGGCTGAATGTATCAGTAAACCCAATGTCTGGATACCACATGCCATTGTATACCAGATGCCATTGTAAGTTTCTATGTTCAGTTCTTTTAATGTAAAACCTCTTGCATAAAGAAATACATTAGTGATCCTGTCAGCCGTTGTTCTCCCTTATTTACGTAGACTATGCTCTAGGCCAGTAGTGAGTAGTGAGTAGTGCAACTGAGGTCATATAGAGGGCCACAAGTGCGGCCCTCGGCATCAGTAAAGGGACGCACATAACATGTAGGACTGCCAAGCTTGATTAGGAAAGCCGGGTCAGCGTGTGACCACTACACATGGTGATATATGGAATGCCATATATACATCAACAAAGGTTATTTGCCTCATAGATATTATCAAAGTAGTCTAGTGGAACCATAGGCGCTCAGGCGCTTGTCTGGGTCACTCATTAGCTTTTACGTATGTCAATAAGCATGCTCAGCTGGGGGCTCAGCGAGTGCCTCTCCTCCTCTTACCACTCGAAGTTCCCAGGCGAGTATGTGTTGGTAGAGGATCGGTGAACAGGTGAGTTCTTATGCCATATGCATTAACAGTTTTGGGGACCGCAAGTGGAGGACCAAGGGGGGCCACCAAACAACACCCAGAGTGCTGCATGTGGCCCCGGGGCCGCAGGTTGGGCACCTGGGCTCTAGGCTGACATTTCCTCATCAAGTGTACCACCTATCTGAGCATGCTCAAATCTTCTAACACATTCCTGTATTTCTTCTTTTTCAGTTGCTTAGTGAGGTCACATGACTATGGATGCTCCAGTGCTGAATTATGCAGTGACATCACAAGTTACTTGAAGGGGTACATGATCATATGAGTACATGACCATAATAAAACTGTTTAAAAGGCATGTATGTAGGATTGGTGCCACTTAGATTATAGTGAATAAAGAATGACTTTTATGGCAAGAAGGAAGTTTATATCTGACAATCTGACAACACCTGGGCTACCCATCCATATGTATAGATGATTTGTTTGTGGGATTGTTAAAAACATTCTAAACAAAAGTCTCAGGGTTTTAAACATGTATACCAACCAGTTTTCTATGCAATCTAAATGTTTACATGTTTCTGTGGGTGATTACTTAAGGTGCCCATACAGGTTTAGATTTGCGGCAGATTTTGCCGCCAAATGACCGCCGTGCACGCTCATGGCAGTCGATCTGCCGCAAAATCGGCTGCAAATCTAAAAATCTTAAAAGCTTGATTGATCTAAGAAATTACGGACATGTCCGTAACTGCTTTGTTCTTACGGTGCTGAGTCGATCCACTGATGCAGGGGTTAATGTAGTGCAGTACACTAACCCCTGCATCAGTGGATGTGTGAACAGAGCATCTGCAGGGCAGGTAAAGTGTATAATTGTTGCTTGTTACCCACTCTTAGTTTATTGTTTTTCTTCACACTTTACCAATACACGTAGGACTAAGGCTATGTCTCCACAGGACCCCCTACTCTAAGCGCAGTGCTTGGTGGGGTCCCGACGGATCACAAAATGCTGTGGAGACATAGCCTTAGTCCTATGTGTATTGGTAAAGTGTGAAGGACAACAATAAACCAAGAGTGGGTAATAAGCAACAATTATCAGTACTGTATAATGGAACTCTTTGTTTTTAGTCTAGAGTCCCCTGGCATTTTACGTTTGATTTATTATCTTAAACATTCCCCTTTTTGATATATCTGTACATCACTCTTAAAAAGCCCAAAAAATTCTCAACACAGTGTGTTCAAAAGTCCTTCCTGGAACATTCTTTACCTCTGTAATAACTGTTCAGGGATCATGTTGTCGTGACATTTTCATAGGGGTATAGCAATTATATACAGTCGAGCCCATAATTCTTCACACCCCTGGCAATATTTGACTTAAAGTTACTTTCATTCAACCAGCAAGTAATTTTTTGATGGGAAATGACATAAGTGTATCCCAAAAGATAATCCGACGATGTACAAGAGGCATTATTGTGGAAAAAACATTTCTCAGCTTTTATTTACATTTGAGCAAAAAGTGTCATGTCCAAAATCATTCAAACCCTTCTCAATAATCAATAGAAAAGCCTTTATTGGCTATTACGGCAATCACACGCTTCCTATAATTGCAGACCAGCTTTTTGCATGTCTCCGCGGGTATTTTTGCCCATTCATCTTTAGCAATGAGCTCCAAATCTTTTAGGTTGGAGGGTCTTTTTGCCATCATCCTGATTTTTAGCTTTCTCCACAGATTCTCAATTGGATTCAAGTCAGGACTCTGGCTGGGCCACTCCAAAACGATAATGGCTGGGCCATTTCTTTACCACATTTGCTGTGTGTTTTAGGTTATTGTCATGCTGAAATGTCCACGTGTGCCCAAGGCCAAGTTTCTCTGTTCTGATGTTGTCACGGTCATTAGGTTCCCTGGTCCATTACCTGAAAAACACCCCAAAGCATTTGGTTCCCACCACTATGTTTCACAGTGGGGATGATGTTCTTTGGGTTGAAGGCTTCTCCTTCTTTATGCCAAATGAAGGAAACATCATTGTGACCAAACAATTCATTTTTTTTCATCTGACCATAACACAGACCAGAAGTATTCTTCCTTGTCCAGATGAGAAGGCCAAGCAAGCATTTGTGTGCCTTATCTGGAGAAGTGGCGTCCTCCTTGGTCTGCATCCATGGAACCCAGCAGTGTGCAGTGTCCGTTGGATTGTCTGCCTTCAGACATTGCCACCAGCAGAGCCCAGATTCACCAGTATGGCCTTGGTGGTGATCCTTGGATTCTATTTCACCTGTCTCACTATCCTCCTGGCCAGCACACGTGTCACTTTTGGCTTCCGACCATTCTCTGAGATTTTCCACAGTGAGGAACATCTTGTATTTTTTAATAATACCTTGCACTGGAACTTGAAAACATTTAGATATGCCCTTGTAGCCCTTTCCTGTATCCACAATGTGCAGCCGCAGGTCCTCACTGAGCTCCTTTGTCTTAGCCATGACTGTCCACAAACCAACTGCAGAGAGCTGCTGTTTTTCACCTGTTAAGTTGTTTAGTTAAAACTGCTGTTCCCAATTAATCAGGGTAATTAGAATTCATTTAGAACAGCTTGCAGTATTTGGAATGGTAAAGAACAGTGATGGCAAACCTTTTAGTCTGAGTGCCCAAACTGTAACCCAAAACCCGCTAACTTATCTCAAGTGCCGACTTGACAATTTAACCAAATTTACACACATACAAATCCTCCTTGCAATTAGAAGCTTCCTGTAAATCCTGGGCTGCTGATGGACTACAGACCCCAGCATGCATATAGTCTTCTGTTGGTGTCCCATGGCATTCTGATGACATAGCATAAAAGGCAAAGACCCAACTTGCTGTGTGAAGAAACTACAACTGCAAGCATTACATTCTGCCTGTTGCTAACGAACTACACTGCCCAGCATGCCTTTCTGCCTTTTCTAACTTCTAACCTGTGAGAATTCTTCTGCCTCCTGTTATCATCATTCTGTCTTCTACTCACTTCATCTCACACACATTACACACACTCTCTCTTACACATTACATACATACACACACCTTTTTCTCGGCTTACTGCTTGTCCCTCCCAGGGCTTCTGATTGGGTGGCAGTGCTAGAGGAGGGTATGGGGTGCTGTGTGCAATCAGAAGAGAGGGGAAGAAAACTGACAGAATTAAGAGCCAATAGGCTGAAGTTCTTTCCTCTATCAACCTCTGTGTTGGGTGACAGTTCGGATGCCCACAAAGATTTCCTGTCAAAAAATAACTTGCTGGTTGAATAAAGGTAACATAAAGTAAAAATTTAGTATAATTATGGGCTTGACTGTATATCACCTAGTTATAATAACTTATCTCCATATGTATAGTTTGAGAACAAGAGACTTTCTTATGAGAGAAGAGGCTGTGGACAAAGACGGCTGGCGTAGCTAACTTGGACTTCTGTGAACCACCTATATTCCTGGTGAAATATATGGTTTTTATATATGTAGTATTACACAGATTAATTGGCTCTTACCTAGATTTCTGCCTTTACATAGTACAGTTAGCAAAACAGCCATATGATCTACTTGGTTAATATGCATATCGTCAACCAAAGCGATATTCCGTGCAGCAGCGTGATGACGATCACGCTGCTGTCAGATATCGGGGGAGCTGGGGAGACAGCTCTGCTCTCGCCCCAGCTCAGCCGATGCTTTGCATGGAGACCCGAAGTTTCCATGTTAAGCAGCGGACATCGGCCGCATTTAACGGTCATGTCCGATATGGCCGCATATTATATAGGCCAGATAGATGGCTGTGAGTCCCTGGTCATATGTCCACCTAGTATTTTATACATCTGACTTCCCAGCTTTGCTTAGCACACTGCTTTCATTTTAAAATAAATTAATTTAGTCTTGAACATCACCTCAGTTCACCATAATATACAATAACTGTATTCTGCAGTGAGTTCTGATTATCTAACTTGTTAAAAATATAAAGAGAATGTCAGGCTCTAAAATCTTTTTGAAGTCCTGATAATTTTAGTAGTATGCATCCCACTAGTGCACCCATTACATAGCCGACTACTACCTGTTAATATTTTACCCATTATGACATTTCTCTGTGCAAACACTGAACAGCAGTTTGTCCTTTAGACAGAGGGGAAGGATGTTGATTTGGTTTCGCAAGTTACTAAATTGGTCAATAGGCATAGTGAAGTTTCTTCATGTTCTTCATGTCAGTAACAAATAAAATAAAGCAATCAAACTGTTTGTGAAGTAAAACTTAATGTAGGCAACAGTTTAGCATCTCCTTTTGAATAATAAAATTTTTCTATAACCTTGTATGTTAAAAAAACTCACAACTTAACTTTGAACTTCATTTATGCAAAAACTTCATGTGCTAGAACAATACTTTTCTAATGTACCCACAACTCTTCTCTACATCTTCAGCTATTTTTGGTAATTATAAATTTTTAGGGGCTTTGCAATTAAATCAGAAAGTCAGCTAGTCAAAAAACTTTCATCACTAGTTATAAGTGGAAGTGACTTTGTGCTCCATTTTTGACAGCATCTTTGACATTAGCACCAACCACTTAAGGTAAAATATTCTTTAGGTTTTCATTTTAGTAGAGTTTGGGCAAATAACTTGTGCAATGGAGAGCACAGAAGAGGGAGAATTTGTATCTGATGGGTAAATTTACAGGGCCAAAGACCAAATGGCACTTTTCCGTGGCATAATAGCCATTATGTTCAATAATGTTCATACAGCCAACAAAGTGGGTTGGACTGACGTACCAATGCATGTATATGAGCATTTCTTTTTATATTGAAGGGTTGAGGGGTCTGATGTTGAAGAAGGGTGAGGTTGTGATTAAAATAAACATTGGTAGGTAGGATAGTCGCACATATCCAAGCATCATTGACTGTTCTCTGCCTTAAAGGTAAAAGTCTTTAAAGGTAATTCTTCTAAATAACTGCCAATTTCGTACAACTGTTGGACTTCATCAGGGTTCCAGAAAACCTTATTGTGGCCAAGAAGGTGCTGCTTAAATACATTCAATTCTAACAAGTCAAGATGGAAACAAGTCAATTAGTGCAACATTAGAGAAGTGGGTGGTTGACCCATACATGCATGATTTATACTTTTTTATGCAGTTGATCATATCAATGGTATACCAGATTCTTATTCAATTGTTTCTTACATGCTTAGTAGAGGCCAAGAGATGTAGACCAGTAGACAAACTGGAAACCAGACAGAAGCAATAGCAGATGGACAATTCCTGACAAGACAGGGAAAGGATCCCAATTCCAGGAGTCCAGGAAAACAATGGATGGGCGCTGCAACAGATGGAGATCTGGCAGATGAATAGTTAATTGTTTCTGGTTATACCATAGCCAAGGGTGGGGTTCTTGGCCACCAAATACTTGTCTCAAGTTTCATAGTGCCCAAAAGTATGACTTTTTAATGTGGGGGCTAAGGTCCAAACCAAATGTTATGTATATATTTGTATATGTTCGAGAAGGTGCTCACTTATATATGGTATATATTTTTTGGGCTTACAAATAACTGTAACTTGCAACTCAGAATATGTTTCTTTCTTGTTACCACTGAGAATTTGCAGTCTTGACAGATTTGTTTGTCATGCCTATTAGTTATTTGGATAAAGAGATGAATCCAGGGGTGTGCATCTGGAAGGCCAGAGGTCTCTCAGTGTGTGCAGTACCCCTATTGTTTCCTATGGAGGGACATTAAATAGCCAGAGGCAGATTTCTGTGGCTCATGCAGACCTCATTATTGCTTATTTATCTCACATTTCTAGAACCATAGACATAGTTCAATTATAACATACCCAGGTGTTTTACTCAATGACTGAGCATGTTATACATTTGGGAAATACAAAATCCCAACATATTCAACTTCAACTGAGGCTAAATGTTTAAAATTCAAACTGGACATGGATTTAACCCATGAAACATTGAGGCTGTTATTATTTCATAAATACCTGGCTGTCATAATGATCAATTTGCTTATATGTGTTGAGTTATCAGTCTAGAGCAGATATACAAAAAAAGGTAGCCATTGATGGGTCAATAGGTGTATGGCTAGCTTAAGTACCTTAAAAGGCAATCAGTGTATGAGGGCTATGCTTAATGAAGCCTGACAAACCAATGAACAAGGGGAAGTAAAGTTGTTTTTTTTTGTTCCTGCAGAGCAGTTGGGAAGTTAACTCTCATAATGTGATATAACCAGGAGCATTTTTTAGCATTGGGGGGTCCTCTGTTGAGTGGGGGGCTGCTAGCAGAAAAGTGGGTAAGTGGGGGGGGGGGGTCCACAGAGTGGTGTGTGTCTCACCTGCAATTGCATTATGAACAGAATATGCAAATATGCTGTGTTTGTGAATATGCTGTGTGCGCAAACATAAGGGGGGCACTGGGGACCTATGTACCTGCATACTTCGCATAGCGGGAGAAACTGCCCTGCATATAATCTCTATTGGACAGGCCAGCTTTTATTTTTAAACTGGACATTTTTTTTTATTACTTGTTAGCTCCCCTCACTGACTACCAAATTCATCCATTTATCAATTTGCAATTTATTAAACAGCTTCAACTACTTATGAAGGCATCAAAGAACAATAGGATTATAACATTATAAGTATTTCCTTCTGCATGGGATTATTAGATTCGTTGTCTTATTTGCATGTAATCTTAATGTTTGTTTTGATAAGTACCAGCTAAAGTATGATTTTGTTCTGGTACTTAGTGTACCACTGTTGTTGTGTAATACTGACACAAATGCAATAGTTTGGGGTACATTTAATGCATCCCTATTGAGCAGGTTTTCATATCAGATTGTAAATGCTGTTTGTTACCCTTGGACAAGAAATGGGGGGGGGGGTCCTAATGTAGACACAATATAACTAGTGTAGAGGCAAATAGAACCAGAACCCTATGCAACACATAACTGCCTAGATATGTTTGAAAGTTGTATAAAAACCATACACACAGAAATGTGCTTTAGTCCCTACAGTGAGGATATTAACCTCCTGGGCGATCAAACTGCGCCCGTGCCGGGATCGGGCACAAACTCCGGCTCTCCGTGTACCTGCAGCTTTAATACATAGCTGCAGACACAATGAGCATTTCCGGCCCCGTGTCTTTGGCGTCATCTGTGACTCCGAAGGGGGCGGGGGGTGGGGCCATAGACCTCCATGTTAATGGAGGGGGCGCCGCTCTTCTCCCCACACACCGCCGGCATCTATTTGACACCGGCAGTGTGTAGAGGGCTGGGCAGAGAGCTGATTTGCACAACAAAGGTAATGAATTTATTGCAATTATTAGGCAATTGCAATATTTTGTGAATACGATTATTGCCTATGCTGCTCATCCCTAATAAATAAATAAAAAATCTGTATTTGCGTTGACTTAAGCTGGTCATACACCTTTAGATCTCTCTGTCAGATATCCTTTACCAAAACCATGTAATATGAGGGACTTTCTAAACAACCAAGTCTATCTGTGTTCAGTCGCAGAGGACCCTATACTAAAAAGTCGTTGGTACATCTTAAGGATATCTGACAGAGAGATCTGTAGGTGTATGGCCAGCTTTAGGCACACTGTCAAGGGAACAGTGCTCGTGCCAAGAGGAAGATGCATCAGACACTGATGTTTGCAGATACATGGAAAAAGAGCAATTATTTTAAAGGTAAACTTCATAGAGAAAGCAAATTCACTATGATATGGTGCCAAGCTTAATGCATACACCAACAATGTAAATGTAATGTATTAACTAAATATTGAAGTTCAATTGTTAGTTTGCTTCACAGTGATTGGTCTCTGCGGTCATTTTGCTTAAAAGTTATGATGAGTAGTTTAATTCCAAGCCTTTTTAGCTGAAAATTCCAAAGTGCCATTTTGTAAATCTGATGTATCCCATTAATATGTATAGGTCAAGGGGAATGAAGAAGTAGTGTCTGCCATAGGTCCAGTTACAATAGAGGATGCAGGGTCTGCAACGTATCCAGTTGAAGAAGTTCAGAATCAATGGAGGGCAGATGGCTTTTTGCCTTGTGTGCCAGAGCACTTTGTTCCAAGACCAATTCCAAGAGCACTTTACAAGTCTTGTGAAATGCATAGAACTTGCAAAAAGGGATCCTTGGACAAAAAAATGTCAAATAAATCTGCCAAATACCCAGTTATGCCAGTTATACAAAGTGTGAAAATAAATGTGCTAGAAAATAAATCCGCAGCCTGTCCCTATACATACACCATTTAGTAAATATTATGTGTTTCTATTTTGGTAAGCTGGATGAATGAACTTTGTGTCACTTAGATTCAAGTTTATATTGCTTAATATTGTCACATGTAGGGAAAGTCTGCAATTGGTGGGAATTGTCTATTGGGTCAGAACTAGAACTATGTGTGCTATATTCTAACAATGTTGGCCAATATGTACATTTCCAATACTAACATTAGAAGCAGGTCTTATTTTTACTGGCATCCTTATGATTGTTGCTCATGTTGGAATCACTGTTGTCGGTTTCTACCCCTATATCTTGATATATGGGTGGAGCTCCAATGCACTTTGCCATTGTATGGTCATGTACTATTCTGTGTTGTATTATGCTGCATTATAAAAAATGAGCTTACTAGACAACCTGTATTAATGTAAGTGCTCTAACACTGCATGAATGGTGCAGAAAGTTTCAGTGCAAGTTCTAGATAAAATTAATTCTATGCAGTTATTTGTATTCGTAAATTCATTAGTGGTCCCCAGAGGTTAATGCTGTGTTTCAAAAAGTTGAACCCAGGGGTGGTCCTAGGGAGATCAGCGCCCTGGGTACCCCCTCTGATGTCCGCACCCCCCCCCCCCCACCCGCATATCCCTTTCTGCAGACCAGACATGCAAAATTCTAGTAAAAATAATAAAAAAAAGTAAATTTAGTCTTTACTCTATGTACTTTATACTAGTGTTCATACATACATACTGTACATACATACATGCATACATGCTTTGTTTTAATAAATATATAAGAATATTAGCTACAGCAAAATTCTATGATACATTAAATATATACCACTTTCTACAATATTTTGATAAAGTTCAAACAAAAGACCTGTAGCCATTGTATATCGGAGAATAAGATGTGATATGGAATTCTATCTTTTGAGCGTTTTAGTATTTGATCTTCTCAATCAGTTAATATAGCTACTTGGTCTTGAGAAAGAAAAACTTAATACAATGAGCCTCTTATGAAATTCTCTGCTTTTCCCAGCATCTGTGCGAGGGGAAAATCCCGAGCCAGATCAGCCGTACAAATTAGTGAGAGGAGGCATGGGGACAGAAGACATTCTTGACCTTTCCTGTAAACACATTTGATTAATATATTAAAGTGCAGTTCAATGTGCCCCGGTGTTTTCCCCACACTCAATAACATACCAGCAGATCCTTAATAAAATATCTTTAAGGAAAATTAGTTGTACATACTGTACATTTCCTAAATGTTTACTTTTATTTTCACCTTAAACCTCACAAAACTTACAATAACCATGGGCGGTTACCAGATTATCTTTAAGTACCTGGAGCATCATGGTTGCTTTACATCATTATAAATTGTACAAAGTAATTGTACAATTGTAAAAAGACAAACATAGCTAGTTTCAATATTAAGACCAGTGAATGACATTGACCTCATTACAATGACATCTTTCAAGACTTGGGGTATATCAGATAACATAATGTTTATGTGTTGAAAGCAACCGAAATCTGAACTACTGAGCTCTGAATTTATCAGAAATGTAAGGTTTAGGAATCGACCGATGACAATAAACTTTATAAAACAGAGAGGCCCAACGGGGTCTCGGCGGTGACAACTAATTTGCAAACAGTAGTTCAGATTTGAGGTAACACACTAGGGTGGGAACCTTGTTTGTTCAATTCACTGCATCTAGGTGGGGCCAGGGGAAGTAAGGTCAGCAATGGCAGGTACTTGTGTGTCCTGAATATGGATACAGAGGCCCAGCCGGCGTAGGTGTAGGCAGAAATTTGCGTAGGCAGCAATCCCACCGGAGTTCTGTTCCATGGAACGGTGGTCAGGGGCCACCCCACTGGAAACGTGGTGCAGGTGAATGGCAGAAAAACTGCTGGTTACTTGTAACTGGAGCTTAAGTAATTGTTGCGGGCTATTGTGCTCCCCCGCTGCCCACATGCCGGTCTAGACTGTGGTGGATAATGGGTCTCGAAGTGGACAACATGCCCAGTTACACCTGCTCCATTAGACTCTTGCCCGCAGAGCAACTTCCTGGGGGCAGGTCTCTTCTTTTTATCTGCAAGGGCAGGAAATCTAAAGGGAACACTGCCCTGATTCTGCAGGTGCATGTCACTACAGAGCCAGGTCAGAATATCTCCAAAACAACAACTTTAATTGTGTTTCCAACATTCTCTCATTTTATTGCGAATATCGGCACTTTGAGAATTCGCAAAGATCTTGAAAAAAGTGCTATATCTTTGTAATCTGGAATATTCTGCAGCTGCTATTTCACATTCCGCCACTAGATGTCGCAATCACAACACACATTGCCTGTGCAATATGCATGTCTACAATTGACGATTTTTGCAATAAAGGTAATAATGACAACATCATTTACTGTGAATATTAGGCCAAAAATTTTGATGTTTTGCGCACATGACTATTGCATATGCTGCTCGTCACTAACCAACAGAAGATAACACCCAGTAAACTAGTGACAGGGTCATAGGCATGAGGTGTCTAATTGCTCATCAAAAACTAGCATCTGGTCTGATCCTAGAGAAGAGCTAAAAAGCACAAAAAAATTACTGGCTAAGAAAGGTCTTGAAACTCATAGTAAATTTCAACTTTTGTAGCAATAGCTGGCCTTGAAGGAAACCCTTCCAATGGGTCCATATTTGACAGAGTGGACTGTGGTGCACAAGAAACCAATAAATCAAATTTTCTTGAGATCTTGTGGTACTGGATACATATGTGTCAAGTCCAACCCAAAGAGGCCTCAGAACTTAAAGGACTAATATCTTGGTGTTCGATGTCTCAGGATACCATATGTATGTATATAGTAGTAAGACTGAAAGGTCTTTTGAAGCACCAGAAAACATATCATTTATAAGCAGATGCATGTGATTATATCTTATCACTGGAAATCTCATGTAACACACCATAGTGGTCTGGATTCAGAGTCACACTCAAAACTTAAGTAGAAAATAACACTACAGGCTGATCCAACTTTGATGTTATATCCTTAAAACAAAACAAAATGAGTCTGAGTAGTATGTGTGGCCTCCACATGCCTGTATGACCTCCCTGCAATGCCTAGGCATGCTCCAGATGATGGATGGTCTCCTGAGGGATCTCCTCTCACAGGGACAGGCACGTGGGGGACTCCACACACCGGACCTTAAAATCTGACCTTCAACACAGAACCGACTGAATTTAACCTTCTGAGCGTTTAGCCCGAGTTAACCTGGGCTGAGTTTCATGCATCATGAAACTCAGCCCCAGTTAACTAGAGCCAAGCTCTAGCTACCGCCGGATTTGCCGATGTATGCCGATGCTTCCGGGCGGGGGTAGGCGGCGCCATAGACCTCCGTCAAACTGGAGGGGCGTCGCTTTCTTTCAGCATAAGTCCGGCGTCTCCAGTGACGCCGGGCTTATGTTTACTACCTGCAGCTGGGCAGGCAATGGCAGCAAAGCACATTGTGCTCCGCTGCGATTGCCCGTGGCACGGTTATTAAAAAAACGTTCCACAGTCGAAACGCTCAGAAGGTTAATAAAAGTACTATACCGGAGGATCTTGGACCACCAGATTTAATATTTAGACAGGTGGCTACGGTGGCTTTGTCCAGGACTTGGCTCCTAGTTCCTTAAGGGTGGGGGCCCCTACTTGTTAATGAATAAGCTCTACCATGTGGATATATTGAAAACTGGCCTGGAAAATGGCACCCCCTGAAGAAGTCTCAACGAAATATGCGTTGGAGTGGATTCTACTTGATTAGAATCCTTGTCCACACAATAACTTTAGCTTTCAATACCAGGCAGACAACATATGTTATATTGCTATGTATTTGTGTTTTTAAACAATTATGAATATCGGTTATTAAATGTGATGTTTTGATTTGTACAGATACAGATGTTTACTTGATATGTGGCC
Organism: Ptychadena robeensis; assembly: GCA_036250615.1. Lineage (NCBI taxonomy): Eukaryota > Metazoa > Chordata > Amphibia > Anura > Ptychadenidae > Ptychadena > Ptychadena robeensis. The sequence continues at coordinate 31,139,044 of CM070035.1, forward strand.
TTAAAAGTCCCCTTGACCCTGTTCATCTAGGGGGAATCCTGGGTGATAGCTTCACCCAATTTTGCCATTTAAGATCTCCTCCCACACCTGGACTAAAGCAAAGAAGGTTTGCTGTGTCTGTCAGCATAGTATCCAGAGCATGGAGGCGCTTTGGCATTGGCCAGAGAACACCAAGATTGACAAATTTGCCACTGGCGCCCTGCTCTTCACAGATAAAAGCAGAAGGTCTTATGTTTGTGTTCCCTTTATTTTTCTGAGCAGTGTATATATATGTTATTGCAGAGAGGCATGGGTGATGTGAGGTGGTTTGGCAAAACTTGACTTTTACAAGGACAAAATATATTATTTCAGTTGACTATGTTTAAGGATCTAATTGTCATTTTCACATTCTGATAACCCTGTTCAGACATTTCAAAGAGGTGATGTGAAGCACACGTAGGCCTACAAACATTGGAATGAACACTAATGGGCTAAGGGTAAAATCCAAATGACAGGAGGCTCTTTACTGATTTAAAAGCACAATTCTTAGCATTGTCTAATATTTCCTGGTATTTTGTGGTGGATTATTGAGGACCTACCAACTAAGCCATTTACCTATTAACTACTTAGTAGTTATTCACACATCTAAGTCTTGTTATATTAGTTCTTCTAGGTTACGCTAAGCCGGTAAATTGTAAATATGTTTACTCCCAGCTTTGTTTATGAAAGTTTGGTGCCATAGAAATATTGTCAGAAGCTCTTACCTTTTAGAGTCATTACTGTATGTAAGTATGTAACGCTCTCCTCCCTGTATAAGCACTGAATTAATTTACATAAATAACCCAATCTAGACAGAACAACAATGAGTTACTGCAAATGGCAGAAGGCCAAAGTACTCAACTAGAAGATAAAAGGGAAAGGTTATGGATGTACATTACAGGTGTGACTAGCTGCCAAAGTCAGCAATGCAAATACAGAATGCAAGTTAAATGGTTTGATTACATACTAAAAAGTGATGGAGAAATCATAATAGGTTTCCTGTGAGTTGAGTCTGGCAAAACACCTTTAATAGTGCACACTGCATCAGGGGGGGCAGGTTGGTGTCTCAGTGGCTTAGTGAGTAGCATCTGCAAGGAGTTCTTTTGCTCTCCCTGTGTCTGTATTGGTTGCTTCCCACACTCCAAAGACAAAGCTAGGTTAATTGGCTTATACCCCAAAAAGTTACCTTAGGATCTCAGATCCATTGGGGATGAGCAAGCAGCCTGTCTGCCTCTGACGGGGGCCGGGGGCGGTGGGGAGGTGGTAGCAGCTCCCTTCCCTCTCCCTTCGTGCTAGTTTGACTGTTCTCACAGCCGGCATGCTGTCTGCCGGGTCTCCCTAGCTGAGCAGCACTGGCACACTCCATAGCTGAGCAGCACTGGCACACAAAGGGTGCCTGGGCCAGTTGTTACCCAATGTTTTGTCATCATGCACTGTCGATCGGACAAAACATGGGCTCACAATCTAAACGTGTATAGGGGGGTTTAAGGCTGTGTTTTTTATTTCAACTTTGTTTAAAAGAGTCAATCAGCTTTGTGTCACGGTTAAACCATGTCTGGACCGCTACCTTATACATATTTTTTTTAACCCGTTAACTAAATGTAAAAAAAAATGTCCCCAATTACATGCTTTCTCGTAGGGTCGTCCAAAAAGGCTGTAGAGGTCTTTAATGACAAGTTGTGGTATAAATGTATTGGTGCTCCTTTAATCTCAATTGTGCCCTATGCAGGGGAAAAGTAAGTAAATATTCTCAGGCAAAGAGCGCTTGACTGGGGCAGTCCAGGTAGAAGGGCGTCCTGTGTTTGTGATGCACGTGCAGACGGAGCCTCTTCAAATTTAAAGGCAGAAGGGGAAAAAAACCTTTCATCTGGACTCTCCCTCCCTTTAACCTCCATAGCGCACCGCCCGTATCACACCGTTTTTAACGGTACACTGTACACGGTACACTGCCTGCCATTTCCTCCCCCCTCACCTCTCCACACTGCTGGTGTCATTCAGCCGGTGAGGGCTGAAGAACAGAGGCCCCTCCATTAACATGGAGGTCTATGGCACTGCACACCCCTGCCCCCTTCCGCATCACCGTGACGTGATCGGTGACACCGCACAACCCCGGAAATGCTGCGGCTGGAATTAGCTCGTAGCTTTCCGAGGATATGCTGCTTTCATTGGAGCCCAGCTCATCCAGAGTTTGTTCTTCACACAAACTCTGGACGAGCTGGACTCGGTATGAACGCTAAGGAGGTTAATTAGATGGTTTATCAAACCCCCCACGTCTGTCATTTTGTTTTGTCCAATTCCTTCATTGATGCTTTGTCTCTTAGCAGGTACAACTTCACAGCAGGTGGGTCCTTGACAGTGTCATTGGGTAGATGTACTGGAAGGTCGGCGTGGTGATATCTTCCTGGTGGAGCAGACACTTTTGGTCGAACCATGAGCGCTTACAAGGGTCAATGACCCAATGGTAGATTGGTGAACTATGTCCAAAAGGAGTCAGGGTGAAGTTTAGTACCCACCGAGCTCTTAAGGCTAGTGGCCAGTACAGGTTGGTTTAGAGGTCTGTCATTGGTAAGGGCACTGTCAGGGACCTTTGCAGTTGGTTGCTAATTTAGTTACAGAGTATTATTTAGCAGATTGGGTGGTTATTGTAATGTTAAAGTTATGTTTATTTCGGTTTGTTTGGCCTTTAACCTCCCTAGCGATATGCCCGAATCCAGTTCGGGCAAAGGCACACTGCAACTATCGA
>CM070035.1:31144564-31158070 GCA_036250615.1 Ptychadena robeensis
CTGAGGCCTCCAGAGAATGCCTTTCTAGGGGTGCACATATCTGAGGAGCTCACTTAAAAGTTGAGTATGAGGAGAGTGTTTGGAACTCACCCCATATGTAGGGTGGTCTTCCACACTGTCCCCCTCACTGTCCTCTGCGTTAGCCTCCTGCATTGTATATTCTGCTGCAGATGGACCTCCCTGTTCCTAATTGAGCCTCCGATTTGCTGTCTCCACCCACAGGTCACCACCTGGCTTTGGGTCAAAAGTAACCCCCAGTAATGTTTGATACCCCAGATCTTATACCTCAGTAGTCCGATTTTTCTCTTAGGCCCGTCTAACTCCACATACGCTATTGGATCCGCTGGCTTCCGTCAAGCCTCCACCAGCCCCTTGACCAGGGCTCTGACGGGCTGTGGAGACAACCCTGTTAAGGGGCGTTCCCACATCCGTTGGGACCCCCTCTGCTAAGCGAATTGCATAGGGATCCGGACGGAGCACATAGACTTTAGCTGCTCAGCCGATGCTGTTTTCAGTCATCTTCCGATGCAGAGGTTCAATGTACTCCACTATGTTTAGCCCTGCATCGGCGGAACGACTCAGTGCTGTGAGAACACAGCATGCACCAAGCAGGTTAGTAAATGTGCTCCGTCAGGACCTCCCGCCAAGCAATACGCTGAGGAGGGGGTCCCGATGGAAGTGGAAACCCCCCCCCCTCATTGCCCCATCGCCGTTGAGCATTGCAACAAAATCTCTGTGTTCAACACAGGGATTTTAGTGGACATGGAGCTAGGGCTTTACACATGCATACTCCCTGACTTTCATTTTTGTATTGTATGCGTTTTACAATAACAACTGAAAAAATGTAAATGTAAAAAATTTTACTACATCCAAGCAATATATGATAGGGGAGCTTTTTAGTAGGAAGAATTGTGCTCAGGGACCTGAAATTTTGCATGGATGTAGTCTCAGGGGTTAACTGGTAACCCCCAAAATGTCAAGGTTCTTCCATGCAGGGTTTTTAAAGATCTATGTGTTCAAATTAGGAGAAATGAAAGCATGTATGCAGCAGAGTAGTGCTTTATGCTCATGGGGAAGCATTATCTGATAGCTGTATTTTAGCTGAAATTTAACGTATAAGTTGTGTAGCTAAAGGGGTGAAACTCAGGTTGTAAGTAGTAATAGTGGAGCATTACTGACCCTGAAAGTTTCATGATTATACTATGAATGGTTTTCATGCTATGAATGTTCAAAATTACAGTTACACACAGATTTATTCAGCTAAGTTTCTACAGCAGAGCTGGAGAGGGGAGGGGAGGGTGTTTTGATTGGCTGGTGAGGACGTATCTGCAGGAGAAGCTACAGGAAGCAGTATCTGACAGAGAACACAGAATCTGCTGCTGTCACACTAACATCGGGGAGGAGAGGGGGGCCAAGGGGGATGTGAGTCTCTCCTTTCTGGCTGTGCAGGGAGCACGGGCCAGACCTCCAGGCCAGGCTGAAAATAGGTGGGGTAACGCCTTTCCTGTGCATTCCCCCAGAAAAAAAGCCCTGGTTATAAATTGATAATCCAGATGTCCACCTCCAGACCGAACTATGGTGTGAGCAGAACAAGGTTTTGTAAGTCAGTAGTGAGTAAAAGAGCAACTGTGGGAGGCCTACGGGGAATACTGGTGACTCTTCCTGTGTCCTTCACCTACTTTTTTCAGCAAGGCTTGAAAAAGTAAGATTTTGTTAATTGAAGAGAGAGAATTAAATGTTACAAATCTTGGCTTTCAAACACTTTACATTATTATTTCTGTCTGTCATTGCATGTGTTCTATTGGCTCTAACTGCCACCAAAACCCATTAAGTGTATCTAACTCCACAAAAATGTAATCTTCATAATTCATATACAAAACATATATATATATAAATAACTGAGGACAAAATTATGAGCCCCCACTTCCTAATGATATTAGACAACACGTTTGATATTTTATTAACAATCATGACATTTTTGTCAGTAAAAATTTAATATCCTAATTAAACTTAGTGGACATTGGTTTTTTTAGTGTATCTGTTTCCAAAATAACGTATTGTTAATGGTCCTTAACATGGAGAAATCAGGAATGTTTCACGAAGGGGGCTAATAATTTTGGCCTCAAACTGTATATATTAGATAATAGAAAATCCAAGCTAAAACCTTAATCTTCTCAACAGTCCAGTCTTTCTGTTATTTTTGAAGCAAGATTTCAGCAGTGCAGTGCTATGTTGAAGGGGGACTGCTTAGTCTCCGCAATAACCTTGCTTTCCTTCTATTGTATTGACATATTAATAAAACTTGCTTGTGCAGCCGCGTGGAAACGAACTGTCACAAGCGCCTGCAAAATAGTGTAGGTGTCTGGGGGTTGTTTTGTAATAACAGGTCAATCAGACTAAAGCCTGAAAACTGACCAGCTGACTCCGGCGACGTGGGCTGGGAGACCGATGCCCCTCCATTAACATGGAGGTCTATGGCGTGGCCCTCTGCCTCTCCGGAACCCCGGAAATGCTGCGGCCCGAGAGAACATCGCTACAGCTCTCCAGGGATATGCAGCATTCATTATTATTATCATTTATTTATATAGCGCCAACATATTACACAGCGCTGTACAATACATTAAAGTGGAGATACAACACAGGATAGTATATATAGGTATAGGTTATGACACAGGAGGAGTAGAGGACCCTGACCGGTCTGGCTTACAATCTAATAGGTTCATGGGAGCCAAGCTCATACAGAGTTTGTTCTTCAAACAAACTCTTAACGAGCTGGGCTCATCATGAACGCTAGGGAGGTTAAATGTAGCCTCATGTTTGTTTTCATATGAAAAAGTTATATCGTTATATCTGATGAAAAGTAAAACATCCTCTATTGTAGACACTTTTTAATTAATCAAGGTTGGCCCGTATCTTTGTATTAGTTTAAAATTTTTGGTTTACTGTGTATTTGAGGTTTTTTTTTATCAGATAGATATAAAAAAGCCATAGATTTCAATTTGAATCTGCAATTAAGTACCCTGTTTGGAGAACTCTGCTACAATATAAGCAATGCTATGTAAAGTCCCTTTAAAGGGGTCGTAAGGTTGTAATGCATTAACAAATAATTACATATGCACAATACAATGAAAAAGCTTGTCTGTATTATAGTAAATTTCATATTTGGTTTAGCAGATCAGAAATCAGAGTTGACCTTCGATCATCTGTTTGTATTGTCGCTACTCAAACACACATCTCTGGCAGGGATCTCCGTGACAAGTTGTCAAATGGAAATGTGTGTGCAGGTGTATGGGAAAAAAGCCACTGACCTAGACTTCAAAATGTCTAAATGTGACCTTTGCTTTATTTTAACATTTATCAGTCATTGCTTTTGTTGTAATACTGTCCCTGATTTACCCACCAAACTAACTAAATACATTTTAGAAAGGGTAGCCACGCTTAAATCCTAAGCGTGAAGCGTAAAGATAACTTGTGACCTCACTGATATTACAAGAATATTTATCACATATATGTATGTATAGGTTCTAGTTGTGACATTGTGGAACATCAGGGCTGAATGTTTCCACCAAGGTCTCACGTGTGAAGCCTGAGCTAACATGACCGTTAAATAACATACAAAATACTCTGCACCTAAACTGCCCACCATGAACTCTTGCAAAGTGAATAAATCCAAACCATTCACAACAATAAATTAACCTGCCTATAGATGAGTAGGCCGCACTTCTGTGTCATCAAAAGAAGGGCCCCATGACCTTTGAAGATGTCCTATAATTTACAAAGATGGGTCTCAATGAAGTTGTACTTGTTTTTTAAGTAAATCTCAAACTATCCCGGGGCCCCAGACAAAAGTTGTTGAGCTGGGGGAAGGGAGTGATAGCAAAAAATAATAATTAAAACAAATCTGCATAATTAAGAGAAATAGGCTTCATTTGACTAGGTTACCTGCTTCCATTGTGCCATGATCCAGTTCTAATACCCATTGTTTGTGGTTTAAACAGTGGACATGGGTCAGCTTGGGCACTGTTTCTGATTTGCAGGTACACTTACCTATAAGCAATAAAAATATACTTACCTCCTGTTCCCTGGAATCATGAAAGATTCCATGTCTATCTGGCAGGCTTCTGGGGGTATAAAAGGTGTGCAATACATTGATTAGCCACCAGGGGGTTTGTAATGGTTTTTAACCTCCCTAGGGCACTGTTGAGGTCCAGATTTCTATAGCAAAAGCGTACCATAGGCTTTAGTGAGAAATTTTTCTTTCTATGTTGTAGGCCTGTAATTTCTAAAAATATGTCCGTACAAGGGTCTAGTAGAATATAATATGAATATAATAATGTATAATAATGTTTGAAACAAACAATTATGAAAAAAATACATTAAATTTACATTAAAAGGTATCAATTAAATGATGAAATCTCTAAAATACTTCTTTAGTATGACAGATTTCAAAACAGTATGTATTTATATTTGATTATTGTTTATAATAACATTTTAATTCAATTGGACAGTGTTTTGTGTTTTTTTTTAAACTTTGAATTGTATTGGATACAGTTATCACTGTATCCAGTACAAGTCTCCTTTGAATTTGGTGCCCCGACCCCCAGTGTAATGTCATCAGGTCCATCACACTGGGGGTGAGAGAGCCTTTATTTCAGTGTGTTTTTATCAAACTGAATAAAGCTTTCTAAACAGAAAGCTGTGATCAGTCCGATTTAAAATATCACGTTGTCTGTGGATCCCTCCGCTCCCTAGTGTCACGTCATTATGTCCGTGACACCGGGAGGGGGGGGGGGACCCGCTCAGCTTGATGACATCAGCCCGATATCAAAAGAGCTGGAGTCACAATCTAATAGGCACTGCTGTGTCATCCAGCTCCAATGATGCTTTGCATGGGGACCTGCTGTGATTTACGGTCATGTCCATCAATCCTGCTCAAAAACAGGGATGCCACATTAGATATGGGCCAGATAGATGGCTGTGAGTGCACACGATGGTGCTTAAAGCTGCCATCGATCTAGCCCATATCTATGTGTGTATGGGCACCTTAGTTAGTTACTTCAACCTCTCTGGACACAGTTTTCTATTAAGATTTAGAAAACTTGCTGATTCCTCTGAAATAGGAGTAGAGGAGGAGCTCCTATCTCAAAGAAGCTTGATAAGCTTGAACCACTCTGAACACTTAGAAACTGTGTTCAGAGCGATTCGATTTTGAAAATTTGGACATAATGGCGTGATATGGGTAAGGGGGATCTGCTCCCTTCCCAGAAGCCTGCCGCAGTCGACCAGAGCTGCTGCGGATGCTGGATCAGGTAAGCAAGCGATGCAGTGACCTCTCGGGGGTGGACAAACCCAGTTCAGTGCACTTTTTTCACATCCAGAGCGAGGGAGGAGGTTAAAAGGCATATAAGATGCCGCTGCCATTTACAGTCCATCTGGAGGTGCCCAGCATGAGTCAGGCTGGGGAAAAGTGACACCCAGGGCCGCCATCAGGGGGGGACAGAGGGGACTCTCGTCCCGGGCCCGGGCAGCTAGGGGGGGCCGACGGTCAGCACGCAGGGGCCCCGGCTTGCTGCCTGATCAGAACAGCAGCCTCTGCTCACTCAGCCCGGACTGCCACTGTGTACGATGTGCTGACAGGCTGCTGCACCAATCTTTTTTTTTTCTGTCCGGGGCCCCATGATTTCTGAAGGCCTATGGCTCTGCCTACCCCTGCCCTCTTTGCGTCACCGGTAATGCGATTGGGGGGGGGGACGCGCAAGTATTGGCATACATGGGCCAAACCCAGGAGGTTAATGGAGAAAATGTGACTGTATACTTTTATTAGGCAGCCTCGTGACATTTTTCTTCTGGCTGTCTCTGCTCTGTGAGATGTCTTGTGCGCCTGGGCTAAGGAAAGGATGGTCTGCGAGGGACTCTCACAGTTTACTCATAACAGGTAAAAAAAAATTACTTTTTTAAAGCTGCATTAGAATGGTACAGGGTGTCAAACTCAAATACAGAGGAAGCTAAAATTAAAAACATGGGGCTAACCTTTTTAAAAAAATATCTACAATTTAGGAAGTTTCTTATTGAATGTAATGATGAACCTTTATATTTAAAAACACATTTAAGTTTTACTTAAACATTGAATCTGAAACCAGCAAAGTGTAATAATATAATTCAAAAATACAACATATGTGATATCAAATGTAAAATAAAAGAATCATCTGAAGTATTCGTCACCGTGATGCATCAAGTATATGCCAACATCCCAAAAATACAGTAGAACATTAAACCATGACATAGGAAAACTTCCTAATCTCAATCACAGCACCCTATGCCAGGATCCTTATTGGCGCCTGAACATAATAATGAGGGACATTAACGGCATAGAATGTAATTAAGTACGTTTATTTACAAATACAAACAATGTTCCCTCAATATTATGTTCAGCTGCCAATAAGGATCCTGGCATATGGTGCTGTGATTGAGATTAGGAAGTTTTTCTATCTCATGTTCATCTGTAGTATCCATTTCTTAAATAAAATTTAAAAAATGATCTCATGGGCAAATATAATCACATTCCAGGCAAGTGTCTCACATCATAGTGATTAACAACATGTTTTATGGTCATTTTTAAATGCGTTAAAGGTTTGCCTCCCATAAACCTCAGTGGGATTTGTTGCAAAGGAAAGTGCCAAGGACCCCACACACAGCTGGGCCCAAAGTTCAGCTTTACAAAAAGATGTTAATATAGTAAATGCAACATACAATACTGGTTGTGGCCATAAGATGGCGCTAGAGTGTAGCTGGTTATTACAAGCTTTTTTTAATGATATACTAAAGTAAGCTGTAAATATACAGCACAGCAATATAAAAAAGATTGACACTTGTCATGTAAGTATTATTAAATGCATAGGCTCAACATAATGATCTTATTTTTTTCTTTTTGGAAGATACTCTGGCCAGGAGCAGTCCTAGGGAGTAGAGATTCTCGACTTTGTGAGCTTATTGCAAAGCCTCTGAAAATGGTATCATCACCAAAATTGGTGTAGATGTAGAAAAGGGGTGTGGCAACATTTGAAAAAAAAAGGTTTTGCTCTAGCATGTGTAGTAATTTCGATTCGACTTGACTTTGAACTTAATTTGTGCAAAATTAATTTAATTTTATGTTAGAGCAATACTTTTTTTCTTTTAAGTATACCCCTAACCCTTCTCTCCATCTCCAGCAAGTTTGGTGATGATACCATGTTCAGGGGCTTTGCAATTAACTTCGAATCGTCGAAATTGACAAAAAGATTTTCGACCATCTCTTCTAGGGAGATCAGCCTTGCATTCCAGATACTGGTTTGTGGACCCAGAAGCACCCTTGAGCGTAGCATCTCCCAGATGTTGTGTCATTGCTGGGGCAGGGATCCGGTAGGTGCCACCCTCAAGGGTCGGGTCCGCCAACCAGCGTCTGGAACGCAAGGTGCCTGATGCGGGTTAGTGACGTCAGCATCCCCGGGACACCGGCCCAGCGGATTGACAGAGGGGATGTCCCGCACCACCAGAGCGGTGGCACTCTATGCACTCCCATGTAATGGAGGATATTCCATTTATTGGTATCTTTCCCTTCTTTTTTTATCTCTTTTCTCTCCCTTCGGGGATTGGATTGTTCTCCTTTTTTCCATTCGAAACGATTACTATGGTGTTGGGGAATCCACAGACCTTTGTTTTTTCGGTTCCTTTGATCCTTCATGGACATCCGGTGAGTACCGCTGGAAGTTGGAAACGCTGAGAAAAAAAGTGTTAAGACAGAACGCCGCCCCAACAGGGCTGCAGAATTCGTTTTTTTTTTACCCAAAACTCAATAACCAAACCTCAGGAATGGGGGTCAGGCTATGTCAAGCTACATCATAGTAAGGATTATGTTCCTTGTTTTGGGGATACAATTTGTGGAAAAGGAGGAGGCCATCTAAAACCAGTGGAAATGGGGTGGTCCTAGGGGGTGAATATAAGTGATGTCAGCTGTCAATTTGAATGTATATTAAGTGCAATATGAATATTTATCATACATTTTGTCTATAGAATGAGTCCATTTTTTGTATCATGCCTTTCCTAAAAAAGCCCAGTTTGGGTGAAACCGGTCAAAAGGACAAGTAATGCACATTTTACAACTGTTTACATCCAATTCTGGGATCTACATTGTACAGATCAGTGCACAAGCCAATGTGTGGTAGCTGTGGATATGTCATGTGTATTTTTATGATTGCTTTATATTATTAACTTTGGAAATAAAGACCATGTTTACGTTTATATTTGAATTTATGCCTTAAAAGCCAGTTAGCAGGTTTTCTAACAGTTTGGTGTGTGGGTATAGCTGAAAAACATTTGGCAACAATAGTAAATCCCAACCTGGCTCATATCTGGCAGAAGAAATGGAAAAATAGATTGTTAAAGGCCCATTGGCTGCCAGTGAATTCTGATTAGCACATAACCACATACAGTAATCTTAAGACCACTGCCGAAACCCAAGTGAAAGAGATCTGACACATGCTGTGTTTGTGTTTGCAAATAGAGTAGCCAAAATGCATACTGGTGAACAGTAAAATGCATCTCACAACACAGCGCATTACTGTAAATGGTAAAGAGCATCGCACACCGCATGTGTTGTTGAAACTGCACAGCAGTGCACATAGTGTGAAAGAGCCCCAGTACTAACTTATATACTCGATAACTGTAACACAATGTAGAGGTCTTTCCTGTGTAATTCCACATGCTACCACTAGATGTCAGTCCAATCCTCTCTGTACATTTCCACATCCAATACAGTGCAGTGATACTTAACTTATTTAAACCCCCCATACACCTTTAGATCACTCCATACAATTTCCTTCATTCCTTCCTTCCTACATCTACCAACAACATCACGTATGTAGTATAGTGATAGAATACATAGTGATTGGAAGGTTTAGAAAGGTCTTTATAATACATGGTTTTGGTAGAAGAAAAGTGGAATGGTAAGTACAGAAATTGTATGGTAAGATTGTAAGGTGTATGGGGGGCTAAACTAGATGCATATTTGACTTTGATCAGCACAATGTAAATAATCCCATTGATAACATTTATATTTTTATATCAACAAATAATTCTAACAGGATATAAAACAGTATTGTAATAACTTCTGATTAGTGGCATCTCATCTGTTATTCCTTGAAATCTATGTGCTTCTTTATATTCTATAGATATATAGAATATATGCAGTATCTGGACCGCTATGCAGTATCTGGACCGCTATGCAGTATCTGGACCCCTATGCAGTATCTGGACCACTATGCAGTATATGGCCCGCTATGTAGTATCTGGACCACTATGCAGTATTTGGACCACTATGCAGTATCTGGACCACTATGTAGTATCTGGACCACTATGCAGTATCTGGACCACTATACAGTATCTGGACCACTATGCAGTATCTGGAACGCTATGCAGTATCTGGACTACTATTGGGAAGGAGTAAGTCCCATTCATGAGTTAATAACTCAATGAGTGTATGGACCAGCAAAAGAAAAAAAGAGTATTAGGAACTTTATTCAAGATGGCGAGAGCTTAACGAAGGTCTGCGGTAGAAATAGACTTCTAGAGGAGATGTCAAAGTGTTCAACATATGTTTAAACACATACATGTTAGTAGTTTTTGTGACAGATACTAATGGGAGGTCAGTATTTAAAGAAAAGCAGTATTTTTGTTTTTTATTGCTCGATTTATGTTTGGATGACTCAAAAAAATGATTGTTTTAAGTCCATTGTATTAAAGTCGAGTCCTTTTTAGCTGATTCAATCTACCAAAAGAGATCCACAGTGATCCAAAGTGATGGTACTATGGAGCATGTGAACAGAGCTAAGGAAAGGAATCAAACAGTTTGTGAATCAATCATATTATGTTTTTCAAACAATCATTTTTAAGTCGATCGAACAGAAAATCAAGTCGTGTATGTCAAGCTTTACTTTCAGTCTACCATTGCTGTAGAGGCTCCTCTTCTGAACTGGAAATACTAAGGATTGGTCTACACTATGTTTTAAGGGTGCCTCTGCCATAACCCCCCACGGCCCTCAATGCATCCTCAACGCCTGGCCAGAACACAGACTGGTTATGTGAGTAAAATGCACCTGTTTTTGGGCACCATTTCCTCATGAAAATAAATAGGGTGTGGTATTGCTGACAGGACATATACTGAGCTTTAAATGCATAAGCATCCCAGGCAAGCCACTGGTGGGGCATGTCCATAACTGTGTAGACCCTGCCTTCAGCCATAAACGAGTCGACTTTTGTGCAATCGCTCTTAGTTTCGATTGTGTTGTGCGATATTGATCTTCAGTCTAACATCGATCTATTCTACCACCACACAGTGTGATCAGTTTTAATACGATCGGTTCCTCTATTGCTCTTTGATGCGCATGCTCCATAGTACAATCGCATACAAATTGTTCCAAATACCTAGAATACAGATACTTAAACAATCAACTGAAATTAACCAGCATTTCTGATCGCTTTTCGTCCGATTTTATGTTCAATTTTGAGCACTTCTGGAGGATCATAAAATCTATCATTTTAAACTGATTGAAAGGAAATAATAAACCATGTATGGTCACCACGTGGTGACATCACTATGGTGACACCCTTAGGCCCCCCACACACATATGAATCACCGGGCGATTTTGTGGGCGATCGACCGCCGTGCACGCAGGGTCACCATTCAAGTTATCTGATGGGAATCCATGTGTGGGTGGTACACAAAGCGATTCCTGTCTGTTCGGCAGGTGGCTGCACAAACACATGGCAATCCTTACATGTATGCATAGCTTAGGTTACATTTACACTGTTGTTTCCTGAGGTGCTGTCAGCCTGCAGCAGCTAGGGCCTGCTAAAATGTGCAGGAACTCACGGGCTGTCTTGATAAGGACCTCATGCAGCTTCTATTGAGCGAAAGCCCTAAAATCGACCAGCGGACACGTAATGTTTTGTCTGCCGGTCGGTTGCGGTTCACGTGGTTAAAAAATGCCAGTATAAACGAAAAATTAGGGCCATTTCACACTATATGCGTTTTTTAAAGGCATGCCTTTTTTATAGGCATGCGTTTTTGACATTACATATGCGTTTGCGTTTTTGAACAAATTAATGAAAAACGCAGGAAAAGTGAATCAAAAATGCATACAGCAGTGAGTTTTTAAATACCCATGCGGAAACGCTGGGTTTTTAAAAACACAAGGCATACAGTGTGAATGGAAACATTGGTTGTCTATGTAAAAACGCGTGCAGTAAAAAAAACACATGCGGTAAAAAACTAGCGTGTTTTAAAAACGCAACGCAACACATATAGTGTGAAATGGCCCTGAACAGCTGATTTCTGTAGACACAGTCAGATTCTAAAGGTGCAGATACACATGTCGATTTTTTTTAAGATTGACAAAAAAAGATCGATTTTTTTGCCCGATTGGACTTTTATTGAATATTTGTAATTAGTTTGATCGAGGTAAAAGTAATCGATATCTGACGGAATCTCGATTAGAACTGTATCAGACAGGTCCATAAATTGATATCCATTGCACTGTAATTGAGACATGAATTTTAACAACTGATCGAGGAAGCATTTAAGGCATGCCTACCGCTACAGCACTTCCGCTCAAATTTGATGATTAACAGAGATCGATTCATTACTCATCGTGTTGTACATTTTTAAAAAGATCGAGGTTTTGATAGAAAAATCGAACTATTCAATCTAATCGAATATCGATTCTCTTGAAATCTTTACGTTAACACTGAATTAGAAGCAGATGCCAGAAAGATTAGGCTGGTCACATTTTCTGGTTCATAAACATCATGTAACCCTTTCCTCCCCAGTGGTGCTCTTCCTATCAGTTCTTATGGTCAATGAAGGCTCAATATATCATTACACAGCTTCCTGATTTTAATTTTCTTTTAGTTTATTTTTTCTTAAGCTGGGCATAGACGGGACAATTTCCCGTCGCCTGCCGAGCCGACCTAGCGGGCGTGATGACGTCATCACGCAGGGTCGCTAGTGCAGAGAATCGGCCAGGCACCCTTTGTGTGCAGGCCATTATTTTGGCTGGGGACAGCCGTCCTTATCCAAACTAATGGGATCCAATCTGAATTATCCGTCATGTCAGATTACTGTGCGATCCGACATGATGGCAGATTTTTGGTCAATATGACCAGTTGGCGCACCCAATTCCCTGCCGACCCGACCAACATGGGAATGGTCCGTCTATGCCCAGCTTTAGTTATACAAAAGAATAGCAACAAGATTCATAAACACAATAACTGTTGCAATGTTAAAGAACACATATCTAAAAAAAAAAAAAACGTAAAAAACGCTAAAACTAACATAAAACACATTGTTTGTTTTTGTTTTTCTGTTTTGGAGTCGCCTTTTCGAGAAGATTATTAATTATCCAGAATATAAATCATCCTTAAAGAGGTTCTGAATCATGAACTATTGTTTGTGTGAGTCAGTGTTCTGTAAACTCAAATTGGTTTAAGATCTAAATGTAGAAATGTAGAAATTGCTGTTAGTCTGCATATTTGTGCTTATAGCCACACAATGTTATGATAAAGAACTGGATTCCATTAGTTCATGGGTGTGAAAAGGCAGGATGACAGTACTTTTGACTTGAACAGCACTTCGGGCAGTAATGAGTGAATGAGGAAACAGCCGTTGCTGAATTCAGAAAGAACATGTGGGTGGGGTTACATTGTACAGCTTTTACTTTCAGTTTGCTGAAACTCTGGGCCTACGTATTTCACTACCAGGAATTTGGTATGTATTTTTCTCAGCATTGGCCAATATTTATCATTTTCTACATTTTATAAGGCTAAAGAATATACTTACATATGGTTCTATATTGATTGATATAGGTTTAGCCAAAATATTTGTGTTTAAATCACAGGAGGTAAATTCGACTAACTACTGTGTTGGGCTGAGCATTCACAGCTCTATTTTTCAGTTGATTGATCTTTTAAGTCAGGCATGTCCAAAGTCCGGCCCGGTAGCCATTTGCGTGTTCAAGTTTCCACTGGCCCCAAGCCTTTAAGCTGGCTAAGTACATATCGATTTTGTGTTCGACCCCCATCTAAAATAATGGCATTCGAACAGGGAAATACCGTTATGTCGGTTCCCTGTTTAATTGACCAACTGGTTGGTCAAGGTGGGCAGTGTTCTATTCCTAAAAGATTGATCAACGTGAATGCACGCAGAATCATTCGGGAATGGAACGCAAAATCTATTCATGTATGGATGCCCTAAAGGACTTGATTCAAGAGAACTCCCTCAAGAACCACAGCTGCAATGTCAGGGCTTGTGTCCAGTGTCCTATTCTCCGTGCTTAGCGCATGGACACCGAAAGCTCAGCCTGAACATCATCGACCATGGCTTTTCCATGTTTTTGTAATACAAATTAATAGGTGCAGTGGCAATCCACCCATAAATTGGGCGTTCTGGGCATCCAGCGCATGAAAAAAACACAG
>CM070035.1:31168950-31179949 GCA_036250615.1 Ptychadena robeensis
TAGTTGCAGCTTCAGTTTGCCCGAACTGGGTTCGGGCATATCGCTAGGGAGGTTAAGTGAGATGGGTGGAGACAGAAAGAGAAAGAAAGATGGGATTGGGCGCACTGGAATTTGAAAGAGAAAGAGAGAAGACTGGGCACCAGGGTGCAACAGAGAAGGGGGCCACATAGAGAGAGCGAAAAAGAGAAAGGCACAGAGAGAAAGCATTTGAGAGACAGGTAATGCATTTAAAAGGTAATTATATCTACTCACAATACTTAAATTGACCCTAAACTCACCTACTGAATGTACCTCACTGACAAACGTGGAAATAGCTTTATATTTCCCCTCCCACTTTTGGAAAGAAAATAGTACATAATGGAACTGCCACAGAGGTTAACCTATAGATTGTGATTATTATTATACAAGTTTAGCACTGATTAATGTTACAATTACAGTTCCAAATTAAATCATTCACATAAGCATAAAAAAATATGCATTTGGAAAGTGATACCCTGTTGGTAATGTAGTTGATGAGATAAAAATAAACCAGCTGTGTAATTAAAGGGTGCATTTTAGGCCATTATATGTTAACAATTAACAGACAAAGACAAAAGTTAGAAAAGAAAAGTCATATAATGTCCACACCTTAGTTTACCTTACATCGTAAATGGCCGATGATTTCATTCTGAAAATGCAAGTTGTTTGACTGGTTTGTATTCTGGTTTGTATTCTGTAGAGGTAGAAATGTAACCAAAAAAAAAAAAAAGACAAAATTCTTTATAGCTATACTTACTTTTCTTCGGATCATTGATTTGATCATTGATAGAAAATAAACCAAAACAACAGCATGTTAACCAAGGAAATGGAAAAAGATCTGTTTCTTATAGAATTTTATTTATGTAGTTTTATGTTAATTAAAAGGCAAATAGACATTTTTAACTTGCAACTAGGGCAAGTAACCTGGATATGCATTTACCTGCTAGTATCTTTGAAACTAGATGCATGAAATGCTGGTACTTGCTTAAGCTGGGCATCTGGGCTTAGATTTGAGGCCGATTTCCTGGCAGATTGACCGCGCATGATGATATCATCACGCACGGACGGTCGTTCGGAGAATGATCATGCACACCCTTTGTGTGCTATATACTTTATATGGGGTATATGAGATGGGCCCAAAAAATAAAGACATGTCTGTTCTTTGGCCCGCATTTATTTATGGCCCGCTTTATGGTGGACGTGATAGATTTGTGGGCGATTTCACAGCAGATTGACCACCACGAGCACGGACATCGGTCAGTCTACTGCAAAATTGGTCACAAATCTAACTGTTTTTGTCCAGCTTTACACATAGTGCTCAATGTATAGTTCCAGTTTCCCTGGGGTTATAGCCTTGAGCCACCAAACTCTTTGAAATGAGGTCCCAGTTCTGGGGTAGAGAAACTGAAAACATCAGTATGTCCTCTCTGTATCTGCTGTTACCTAGCTAGCAGGTAAATTGTATATACATTGCACAGTATTTCCACAGAATAAATGTACAAAATGTAGAGGAACACAAAGAATGGGGATCCAAACAGATGACACTGTCTGGTGGGTTCTAATCTGGTTACGAATATTGTATACATACTGTAAAGGTGCTATTGGCAAGCAACAATGTGAGCAATATTGAATGCGCTACCAACCATAGTCTTCCTTCTACTTTTTCTTTTCCGAACAGTATCGTCAGGAGTTCGAAACACTATCAGCCAACTTGAAAATATCTATTTCAGACTGTGTTTTAGAGCTGTACAGCATTGCAGATGACGTGGACAAATTCCATCGTGGAGCAACCATCACCAATGTTGCAGGAAGTGCATTTGGGATTGCAGGTGGAATCACCTCCATTGTAGGCTTGGCTCTAGCTCCAGTGACATTTGGTGCATCTCTGATTGTTAGCATTGTTGGAGTTGCTGTAGCCACAGCTGGAGGAGCCACTGGGGTTCTTGCATCCATAGCAGATACTGTAAATACTAACCAAAAATGCAATGCAGTAAATGAAAAGTTAGAAAAAATTAATGAATTGATGAATTTATTAGTAGAACTTACTTCACACATCCAAAAACTTGCTACAAATATTATAAATTTACTTGAAAGACCTACAGGAATTGAACAAACCGCAGATATGTCCAGAATCGGGGGCAAAGCAATTTATGCTTTCGTGGAAGGGGGCAGATTGTTTCAGCTGGGGAGGATATCAACAGCTGCAGCAAAGGGGGCCGAGTTGGCTGCACAGGGAGCTCGTGCACTTCGTGTCATTTCTGGGGTACTCGCAGCATTGTTTGTAGTCATTGATACTGCATTTCTTGTACATGGATCAGTAGAGCTACAAAGAGGTGCCAAAACAGAAACAGCAGAGAAGATAAGGGAGATTGCCTTTGAACTAGTAGAAAGATGGCATGAAATGAAGAACAATAATGAAATCCTACTTTCGTATTTAAAAAAACTAAATGTAGACACGATAATGGAATAGAAAGCATTCCTAAACATGTCCTATTGCACACCTATGGTATAACCAGTAAATTGCAGGAAGCTCTCAGCTAGTTAATGTTTTCTATATACATTTATTACCTTCTTTATCTTTAACATCCCTAGCGGTTGAGATAAACCTAGGTTGGCTGCTGTTTGGGTTCGTCCCAACCGCTAACGGATTGGGGATCAGGAAAACCCGATATACCCCCAGAAAGCTGCGGTGATTCTTTTTATCGCTGCAGCATTTCCAGGGTTCCACAACCACGCCATGGACCTTCATGTTAATGGAGGAGCATCGTTTTCCCAATTGATGGCGCCGCCAACATGCATAGGGGCACAGGGGAGGGTGGGAAATTTAAGCAGAGTACTGCATACTCTGCTGAGCGCTAGGGAGGTTTAATAGGTTATAAACAATTTACCATTTATCTAAAACAAAAAGACCCATGCTGTGGTAGCTATGGGCACAATAATTATTTTAAGTCAAAGGATTAGAAGCTAATAGTATATTTGGTCTCTCTGTTGCTGATCTGTGCCGTATCACTGTCTTCCCATGCCTAGTTCTGCACTGATGAAGGCAGCCATTTTGGTTACAGCGCATAGCTGCCATGATCATGTTATAAAAGAAAAGGTTAAGAAAGTAAAGATTCATAGAATAAATAGAAGAGAAGCAGGTGGATACTTACAATACAGGTCATACGGCAGAGATTAATCTCCAGCACAGCACATTATCTTCAAGTCTAGAAAACATGAATTCCAGGGTCTCAATAGCCATTTGTCCTGGATGTACTCATGGTGTCGGGACCACAAGGAATGTTTTTATCTCCACAATATCTGTATGTATCTTACGTAGTGTGGAATATACAATTTCTAAAATTTCTACTCATCAAAAAAACACTATACTGCTTTTCTCAGGAGAAATTCAAGGTAAAGGATAGATATTTACTGAAAAATATTAATTAATCAATACTGACTTTAACAGTTGGTGACAGAATCACTTTTTTAAATATATTAATACTAGTTTTTTTATTCACATGCAAAATGAAATCCATTGCTTGTGGAAATTTATGATTCAAGATCTTTAATCAAGAAAAGATATATAGAACTGTCTTCTATATTAAACATTGTACATCAAGTTGACTTGTTCATTATAATAAAGATGTTTTAAAAGAAAGATTTGTGTTTTTAGTTATTAGCAGTAATTGAATGCTACTGTGGGGGTTATCTATATGTTTGTTAAATGATAGTGGAAGTCCCACAATGATATGTAGGACTAGGGAATAGCAGAACTCCTGTGAGACGTGACTCCTAGTTTTGTCCGTCTGGACAGATGTGTATTCTATTGGATTTTGGTGCCAACAGCAATTCAGAAAGAGGGGGGAAGACTTAAAGATGAATGAAAGTTGGTGCTGGTATTTTTTATACATGGGATCCAATTGAGAATCTGTGGGGTGATCTGAAGAGGGCTGTGCACAGGAGATGCCTTGCAATCTGACAGATTTCTGCAAAGAAACCCAAAAAGATTGAGTGCTGTAATAAAAAGGAGTTTCAACAAAGTATTAGTTTAAGGGTATGCACATGCAACCATATTACCGTATTTTTCGGACTATTTGCTAAACATTTTTACCATTAAAATCAATGGGAAAGTGTTCTGCATCTTATGGTCTGAATATTAAAAATACATTTTGTCTCAACCATCCTGGGAGCAATAGCTCTGCATCCCAGGAGGCTGAATTGTATTCCATTCCCTCCAGCTAAGCCAAAACAACACTGCCAAGAAGAGATCTTATCTGCATTAGTACTAGCAGTACCCATTCTCTGAACACACTGACCAACTTATGGAGAGACATTTTACAATTAGATAACATGAGTTGTTCATTTACATTAACATTATGCATCGCAATAAATAAATTTTTTGACAAAGACTCATATCTCCTCCCATATGTAAATAGCTGCTCAATGGTAAGTTTTTCAGTGCCAGATTGAAAAAAGTGTCTTTTTAAGTTGGTCAGTGTGTTCAGAGAATGGGTACTGCTAGTGTTTCGACACATCGTAAAGTTTCAACCCACACAGTATAATATGAAAACTGCATGGTCCAGTCCTGCCTACTTTGCTGGAACATTCTGTATATTCACTTGATATCTGAATGGCTGTATTTCTGTTTTTTTCCTTAATTTTCTCTCCAAAACTTTGGGTGTGTCTTATAGTCCGAAAAATACTGTTTTTTATTAAAAAAAAATTCTTCCCTTCCCTTCAAATTTCAGTTTGTTTTTCATTTGAGTGGTACAGTTTATAGGTCACATATTACAGATAGTGTTGAGCGACTAGGCAATATTCAAATTCGTGTAATTTTGAAAATACCCGCCATAATATTCGATTTCATATTCGTAATCTTCAATATCCACACTTGTGGACATGAATTGCGATCTATTCGAGTGAAATATTCGAAAATAAAATATTCGAGCTCAAAACTAGTTACAGGTGAAAAAGGTCTGAAATTATTTATCTTTGTCTCATTTTGGTACAGCACAAGAACCTGACATTTTACCAGGGGTGTGTGGGCTTTTTCTAGCCACTGTATTATATTTAGTGTATCGTCAACTTCTTCTGCCATGCTAGTAAATAACAGCTTTATGGGACATAGGGAGCACTGACTATGAGACATTGCCATCTGCAGGTCCTTGATTATTGTAAAATCAATGAGAGGAAATTAACATTGGTCAATATTCTCAGGTGTCTAAATTGAACTACCTGGACCCTACTGCCAGATGTGAAGATTTTAGCTCTTCTCCCAGAGAATCCATTCAATGTTATGCTAGGCATACACATGCAGATAAACGGCCGGATTTTAATCTGACCGACGGGCGTGCGCGCTCTCGCCGTCGGTCAGGTTAAAAATCGGCCGCTAATCGGCATGTGCCCACATGGGGCGACAGATCCCTGTCGCCCCACTTCTCGGCCGGCCAGAGATCGGACATGACGGAAAATCTCTGGCCGGCGCGAGCCGATGGAGGCCGATGCCATAAGCTGCAATGAAGACGGCGTCTCCATCGCAGCTTATGGCCGGCACACAAAGGGTAGTGATGAGCGGCATAGGCAACATTCGTATTCGCGGCATGCCGCGAATTTTATGGAAAACATTCGGAAAATATGCACATTCGGCAATATTCTGGGTTTTTTTTTATTGCGAATATCGGCAGTTTATTGCGAATGTCGCGCGCGCAATATATGTTTAACATGGCGCGAATTTTTATGCTGATGTGATGATTAAGTGATGATTTTCGCAATATTCGCATCACCCCAATATTCATTTAAAAAACTGTTGATGGTGTTGCTAAGCTCTTGTTGCAGCCTTCCCATTCGTCCACTTGCATTGAGAGGCGTGTGTAATGGATAAAAAATACCGAATATCCGGAATTGCGAATATTCGGCAATATATTCACCATCTTCGCGAATTTCCGAATTGCCGATATTCGCGATTCATATTCGGAATCCGAATATTCGCGATCATCACTAACAAAGGGTGCCTGGCCGATAGAAGGGGCCCCAGAATGCAATGGGATGCTAACTTGATGACGTCATCACGTTAGCATCTCGGCATACATCGGAGCAGGTCGGTCTGACCTGCTCGGTGTGTGTATGCCGAGCATTAGGCAGATGTGTATATGTATCTTTCAGGCTTATGGAAGAAGAATATTCTCAACATAAAAGATTGATTCAGAACATTTTGATAGCAAATGGCCTGTTAATGGGCTTGAGCCTTAACTTTGCTAAAGGATTTCTCACAATGAAAACTAGGGAGAAAGCCCTCTGTTCCCATTCCTCGTATGGCATGGAGACCACTAGCATCTGAAGCAAAAGCTAAGCTTTGGCCTTGAAGATCTATTACTATCAACCTGGAGAATTCAAAACTGTATGAAAACCTCTGAATAAAGACACTAGTGACCCAGATTGTGGGCAGAGGCATACTTTTTTTCTACATACAATTTCCAAAAAAACTTACATAATGGTAATCATGAGTCTGGTCTAGCCCTAGACACTAGACTAGAGCACCAATTTTTTATTTAGTTTGTCTCCCCCCACTCCATTGCGGGCATTGTTTTTGTTAACGATTGTGGTGGGGAGTGTTTTCACAGGAATCCCTTTGACCACAGTACTTGAAGGACTCAGCTCCGGTCATGGTCCCCAAGGGAAAGTGATTAAGGTCAGGTGTTTTTGGCTACCAGGACCAGTGATGGAACCCTTTCATATCCTTCCAGAGGTCCAGGGTCTTAAGTCCTCTCTAGAGATTATACAAAATGAAAGAGTCCAGTGCTTTCTGGTAGGGTTCACTTTTGTGCTCTAACTTTCTTTTTTGTCTGTAGGAACTAGTGTGTCTTTTTGCACACACTGGAAAATATGTAAAATCTTCCCTAATGTTGGCATAGTTGCTGTAAATAATTTTTACCCTTAGGGCTTGTCTATACTCGGTGTCATGGACACATTGGTGTTACATGTCCATGTCACCCAATACAAAGCGTGAGCATAATTTGCCCAGGTTTACCAATGGGCATAATGCGGTAAAACCCGCCTGCAGCAAACATTGCAGTTATCGTGGGGTGGGCTAAGCAAACAGCAGAGTATGAGCCTAGTCTTTTGTGTTTTTTCCCCATGTAGCGTGGACAAGACATTGGGATGGCTGCCCTCACTCATCTGTATCTATGGATGAGGAATATAGCCAGCAGCATTATTGGCCTGTGCAGAGAATAGTGTGAGGGTATGTTTCCACTGTGTGAAGGGCTCCATCAGCACCCCAGCTCTAAGCGCATGCTGGCGGAGCCCTCCATGCTGTGTCTGACTAATAGATTAGGATTTTGCAAAAGGGACTAGCAAAGGATGTAAAGAAAATCGAAATAACATATTAAATTTTTTAATTCAAATTATTATCATATTACAAAAATAGAGTGATCTGATTATATTGACAAAAAGACAAATAATTGTTCAATATTGCATTTAGGCTATAGAATAATGTGTACTACAATTTCAAATGACTGCTTCACAAAAACAAACAGTTGATATTATGGAGGAAGGTACATAATAGTTTTTTTATTGCTAATGATCAATGCAAAGCTCCAAATGTTAATGATAATTTTTTTGTATACGACTACATGCTATTTGTATAACCTATTTAATACTGATACATTTGTTTCAACTGTCACTATTACTAGAGAAGTAAGTTGTCAGTATTTGCTAAGGCCATGTGTCCACTGGAGACCAGACAATTTGTGTTTGAATTGTCCAGGATTTGCTGGTGACAACACTCACTATTGATTACATAACAAAGACACAGAAAAGTTGCACCCGATGTTGACCTTCAATGGATACTCAACAACTGTTATCAAAGCAGAAGACACTGTCTGATTCATAAGAATGGGGAGTGTGATGTGGGGGGCTGTTTGGCTGAAACTGGATAACATTCTTTGTTCTCTTAACCTCTTTAACCTCTTTCTACACCTATATGTATACCAAAATATAGACATGCAACATATTTACATTTATTCATTCTGCTTAGTGATTGATTAAGGTTGATTAAAACCTCTAAAGATATTACTTCCTCAAAAATCATGAAATAAGATGGTTTGGAGCTTAGCTGCAAAAAACACAAGATTAAGTAACCGTGCCACCATGAGATACTGCTGGTGACCAAAGGAAATAGAAGACAGACATTGCAGAATCAGCAAAAGTGACAATTAACCCCTAAATGACATTATGATTATGCCCTAACTAACAACTCCCCCTCCCCCTTTCTACTGTGATGTATAATCTAAGGGCTTGTCCCCCCTGGCGAGGCCGGCCACAATGCTGCGCGGTTGTGAGCTGTGCTGCGGCGGCCGATTCCATTAATTTTAATGGGCTTGACCCACTTGCGTGGCTGCCCGCAGATTCTTAGGTGCAGGGATGTTTCTAATGTATTGTTCTACATCAGGGATAGATGAAGTGGCACAGACATATTAGATATATAACTGGGGGTATGTGCACCTTCTTAATGGGGCAGATGGGAAGGGGTATGAAAAATTTGTCTGGGCCGAGACCATTCTGGGACAGGCATGAGGTGGCTAGCCCCTGGGACTTTAACAGCACAAAAGGTCCACATACCAGTGTATATCCAACAGGGCTTCATTTTATTAGAAAATAACAATAAAGCATATACATATATAAAAATGTACATTATAAAATACAGGAAGTCCATATGAAAGTTTATCATGTAAAACATAGCTTCACATATACAAAGGCGATATCTCTATCTCTCAAGAGATTAAGAGAATGAGACATAGAGAAATCGCCTTTGTATATGTGAAGCTACGGTATGTATTACATGATAAACTTTTATATGGACTACCTGTATTTTATAATGTATATTTTTATATATGTATATGCTTTTTTGTTTCTGTTTTGTTTTTGTTTTTTCTGGTCGTTTCTAATAAAATTGTGCTCTGTTGGATATACACTGGTATGTGGACCTTTTGTGCCATTTAAGTCCCAAGGGGCTAGCCATGCCTGGCCCAGAGTGGTCTCGGTCCAGACAAATTTTTCGTACTCAGGTTTCTTTGGGGATGTTGGCACTATTTATAATTACTTACATGCCCCGATATTAATTACAGATGGGTAGGGGGTTAAGCTATTAACAATGTTGGTGTATTAGGTTTTGGATTTTATTAAGTGTAATGTATTTTTTCTTTAGCAGTTTTACGCTGTCTGGGACACAGTGTTTTCCAGATGCCCATGTAAATGCTGCCTAAGGCTGGGTCTACACTACAGTGCCCCAGCATCTCGGGGGGGGGGGCGTTATGGGCGCAGAGACGCACCCATAGCACCTGCCCGCTGTTTAGGGCTGGCAAAACCGCATCCTATAACATCTTTTGTCTACCAATGAATCTGCCCCCACCCGCGGGCATGATGCGCCAGCATAGGCTGGCACGGCATTCCCCATAGGGGATTACAGGGGACGGATGCAGTGTGCGGTTTTCCGAAGTGTAGACGCAGCCTTAAGAAGTCCAAAAAAACCCCATAACCCATACATAAATATGTTCATAGTACAAACTTTGACAAAAACCTAAAGGGACTGATGTTCCTTTTCTAATTCCTTTTCCAATTCCTCTCCCTTAGATTGAAGTTCATTTCTGAATGTTGTAAGACTTGCAGCAAGGGCCCTGATGTCCTCTGCTTCTTTTGTTTTACAACCATCATTTAATTCTATTGCACCCGTTACTATAAAAAATGTATCTACAGCTATAAACAATCCAGCAAGAACACCAGAAAGAGCTGTGATCAAACGTGCCCCTTGGGCTGCTGCTTCAGCCCCTCGAGCTGCAGTTGTTATCACTCTGACCAGTCGAGCCAACCTTCCTATCTGTACTGCTGCACCTGCAAATCTACCCCCAATGTCAGCAGCAAGGCCAATCTTAATGCCAAGTAATTTGTTTAACGCCTCGTTCATTTGTTTAGAAATCTTGTGTATCTCTTTAATGTCTTCGTTAATTTTTCCTACAATTTCTTCAGCTTGGCTGAGTTTTTTTCTGATGTTCTCTTTGTCAACTATGGAGGCTAGAGCACCAGTGATTCCTCCTGCTGTGGCCATGCCGATGCCAATTCCAGTGACGATTAAAGATGCTCCAAATGTAAAAGGTGTCAGGGCCAGGCCTACTATAGAGGTGATCCCTCCAGATATCCCCACAGAACTTCCGACAACATTAGCAATGGTGGCTTTTCTATGAAACTCATCCATGTCCTTCGCAATGTCAAGCAATTCCTTGATACACTTGTCAAGGTCCTCTTGCAGCATATTGTTGTTTTTCCTAAATTCTGCTAAATACTGTTCAACCTGCATGAAACATACAAAAACTTATATTAAGAAAAACATTATTCTATAGCTATTGTCAAGATTGAACAAGACTTTATATTGTGTGCAAGAGTAAATACTAGAGCCATGGTTCCCAACCTTTTTACCTTAGGGCCCACATTGAATGTGTCCAAGACAAGCCAGGCCCCTCCAACCCCAACTCTTACCTGCATATACTATTAAAAAATACATTTGGCACAACCCTCCCGCCCTGTGGTAACGTCCACTCCCTCCTAACTTGGATGCACACAGTTCTTTTTTTATATCTCCAGAAATTATGGGGATGATACCATGGTTAGGGGCTTTGTAAAAAAACCTCACAAAGTCAAAGAGTGAAATCTTCAAAATTAAATACCAGTATCTAGTAAAAATAAGCAAAACGTCCACAAGGTGGCGCTGCCGCTTGTTTAGATTACACCAGCCCGAGTACTGCTCAGGATTACCACTTTCACTTTTGGTTTAGAGAGAGCAAAGGGGAACACAAAGCTGATAAAGCAACCTCTCTGTCAGAGGCTGCAGGACACAGGATGCCACCCCCCCTCTCCAATGCCACTGATGCCCAGGTTGAGGCTGTACTATATTTTAAATCTAAGCCGTGATAGCCCATATTTTACCTAAGACACCTGGAATGGAAAA
>CM070035.1:31196471-31210589 GCA_036250615.1 Ptychadena robeensis
ATATTAATGAGTTTTTTGGGTTCATTGAGAACATGGTTGTTGTTCAATATTAAAATTATTGTATACAGTCATATAGTGGATGTATGGCATTTATCATTAGGTAATGGTCAAAACCACCTACTATGTCAGTAGTGTGGACCCCAGTTGATCCTGTGGACCTCGAGGAGAAAAGAGGATCTTCCCAGACCCAGCGGTACCTCCAGAGGTATGTTGGGAAGAGGAGTTCCGACTCGAGGTAAGTCTATTCCGGGGAACAGAGAGCCTGGTCCCCACCCAGCCCAGCGTCACCCAACGTCCTCTCTGATGGTGTAACAAAGGTTGTGAGAACCTGGGGTGGCCCTGATGAGGTAGCATAATGGTATGTTATGGTATAGGTCCATACATAATTATTGTCACAGACATACCACCACCACATTAGGTAGGTCACTCAGATTGTTACATGAAGAATAGCCTGTGCGAGGAGTTCATGGATGAAATTATGGACACTTAAGGGAGACAGGTGTGAAAAAGGTGTAGGCAGGGGGGTGGAAAAGTAGAAAAACAGAGAGAATCCAGAAGGGTAAGGAAATAGGTGCCCAGGGAAGAAAAAAGGGGGGAGAAAAGGGGGGAGGGAATTGAACAAAGAGAGAGAGATTGTAGATGACTTGTGTAACCCCAGTGTTGAGTGTGAGTTGAGGAATTGTATGTGTGATGTCAAATAAGGTACTGTGGATAAACATGTGATAAATGTGTGGCGTGGAAGTGTGTGTCAAACTGATAGGTGTATATGTATGTCCTACTCCATTCCTAACATCCAACTTATTATCCGTGTTGTATGAGTGACTGGTTAGTGTCCTTGTGGTGGCCTTACATTGTGAAAAATGTGTATATGTAGTGTTATGTCACTTGTGTATTACAGCATGAAAAACATGCAAAGTAAATTATTTTTTTTTTTTTTTGTGAAGAAGCTATCCAAAGAAGAAAAAATCAATCAAATACTTGTTATTTACTTTGCAGTGTTCTCCCCAGAGCAGATTGGCCGGGCGGCCCGCCCGGGAGATTTTAGTCCCCGCCCGGCACACAAGTCCTCCGCGGCGAGCAGCCTGACAGGCGGCGCCTCCCATTCTTCAGGAGCGCGCCACAGCCACTGAAAGACTCCGGCCCGCGGCACACTACCGAACGTCACACCGCACCGCCCGGCTGAAAAAAAATTTCTGGGGAGAACACTGACTTTGTGCCGCTAAAAGTCCCTTAATTGGGTTATATGCTGCCTGTTCAGCACTGACCTTGGGTGCATGCTCTGAGGTCTGGGTCTATCTGGCCTACCTCAGTTCTTTTCACTACTTATCTAATTGGGATGTTGGCACATACCCACTGACACGGTTGTCTCTATCCACATTGCGGATATCAACACTTCGAGAATTCACAAAGATCTGTAATATAGTGCTATATCGCGAGTATTCAAGATTTTTATACACCAGTACTCGTTCCCAATATGCACATGTAGAAATCCAGATTGGCAGATTGGCTGTTGGTAACGCTAGGGTGGTTAATAAAGTAAAGCTCAATTCGCATGGTCTGAAACCGACGCCTTATTACTTTCTGCAGACTGCAGAGGTAATTAAATACTGGCAATCCTAATGGTCAACTGTGTAAAAACAGACATATTCACATTATGTGTTGCCCGGGCTGCAGTCTGTCAAATTTTAGAACCCATTGTGACCCACACCAGTGCTGTAGGTGGCGCTATGGGGGTTGTAGTCACCAGTAGTGATGGCCAAACTTCGGCCATGTCCGTCCGCGAACGGGCAGATCAGACTTTTAAAAAAGTCTGCCGTCCGCGGGCTGATTCGAATTCCCCACCTCCAGGCAGTCAGTGACGTGACATCCGGTCCCTGAAACACATAGTTCCTGGTTAAGGGAGCCAGATGTGACGTCCCTTTCTGTCCCCGAGCCGGTTTTTCACTAGAAGACCGGCTTGATGCCCGGTCTTTTAGTGAAGAGATTCTTCCTCCGGCACGATTTCGCAGGTTCTGATCCTGCCGGAGGAAGAATAGAGATCTTCTTCTCGCCGGCAAACGGGGCGGGTTGAACACCCATACTGCTCGCCCGCGAGAAGGAGGGCGAACATCCATGCCTTGTGGGCAGTTCGGCCATCACTAGTCACCAGGCTGTCTGCTCTTTCTTTTTTTGGGGCCCCCCTCCCCCAGTGTTGACACCATGCACAGGCACCCGAGTCCAGCTCCTGCTGATGAAACTCGCTGAAATCAGTGAGCTGGACTCCACTCCAGCTGGAGTAAACAGCAGCGACATTTTGTGGGCGTTGAAGTTTTTATTGTTGAATTTTCTACTTAACTTTAGATTTAATTTATGCAAAAGCAGCACATGATAGAGAATACTTTCTTTTTGTAATGTCCCAACAACCCTTATATCTTCACTACTTTGGGTGATGATATCTTGTTTAAGGGTGCCCCTCCGATCCAGTTCCCTTGGTTACAGTTGCAGTTGTGGTCCCTCCCAGCCACTGGGAAACCAGAATGCCTTCCTAACTGTGCACAAAGTAACATTTTGGTTGGCTGGAGCGTTCATACACAGTAGAATCTCGATTGTATAGTTGTCACCACCTCCAAAGAGAGCGAGAGGACTCCTCACTAGCTATTCCTTTAAGAGAAAAGATTATTTCAGACAACCTAACTAGATTCTTTCCTGAGTCAGTCAGAACATGGCCAAGAGCAAAATGATTGAAATTGTGTATTTTTAAATAAAATCTTTCATACAAAAGGATTATAAGAAAAAAAAAAACTAACAAATGAAAAGAGATTGAATAGCAAAAATAAAATGGGTCACTGGGTCTGATCAATCTCTCAGAATTACTGTATATCCGCTGAGGATTAGAATCCAAAGTTCAGGAAAAGTGTCCTTGTGTACAGCCCTTGCAGGCCCTGGGGGGAGAGGAGTGCGGCGCCATCTGGGGTCACCAGTCCTGGTTAAATGGGGGCCCCGGGAAGCGCAAGCCTCTCCCCGGATTCACCATACCTGGGGTAGTGGGCGGATACCCTCTGCCATGGGGTACCCCCTGTCTGGATCGGCTCTCGCACCACCAGCGTGCACGCAAGGCCGCCCGCCGCGAGCAGCGTGCGCACTCCTGGCTGGAGATCGACCGCGGCCACGCGCACGCAGCGTGCACACTTTAAAAACCGACAACCCCTCCCGCGCCGTCATTTCCTGCAGAGGGGAGGGGTGGAAACCATGCTGGCTCTATAAGCCTCAGTGTTACACTTGCAGTCGTGCGTAGCCTTGCCGTTCCATTGTCAGCTTAAGTGCGTATGCGATTCCTGATTCCCTTTCTGACCACCTCCCCGTTACCGCCCTCTGCTTGTTTCCCCTCTCCTCCCGATTCCCTCTGGAATCCCGACTCTTGCACCGTTGTTTACTCTCCGAATCGACTGCCCCCCCTGCCCCGACCTTTCTGCCGTCCTGCCACGTTTCTTCCTGCCCTTTTGACCTCGGACCCGTCGGACTATCACCTAAGATGTGACCTCACTCCACACGCCTGGGGTATCCTCACCCCAACCCGCCTTACCTCACGGGTGCTGGCGATAGAGGGAACCTGTCCTGCCCCGCCACAGACCACCGGTCCCCCCCTCCTGGGACAACCGCCCATCTCCCCATTAGGGGCGGCTCGGGTTGAAGACCGGCTCTCGCGACCAGACTCCTCCCCCTGTCGTCGTACAACCCTCCAATACACCCCGGTGGTAACGTAACAAAAGCTCAACGCCCTAACCTGACTCCCCTGGACGGATCCGAGGGACCTACGTGTGCCCACGGAAGAACTCGTCCTCTATGTATCCATCCAGCAACCCTAAATCATTAGTGGACAAGACTCACGCCGGGCCACTGGAGATCACAAACCGGTTATCGCATCCCCAAAGAACCGAAGATTCTCTGCCTGACAAATTCTCAGGGCCGCCCCTGAAATTCCGGTCTTTCAAGCTGCTCTGAACTCCCTTTTCCCTACTTCCCACACCTACCAACGGAAACATCTCGTGTTGAACGGGTTACTCTCTCCAAGGGAAGCACCAACACCTGGCGCTTCCACCGATTGAACCACGAGGCACCCTGTCTGAACTCAGTCCCTCACAGCCTTCCTTTAGGAAACTCAGAGTTATACCTGCTGACCTGCCAGGTAGAACACGCAGAGGACCGCCCTGCCCCCACTTAAACAGGGAAAAAGGCCCCTGGGGATATCCGAGAATTCCGCCCCACGCCGCCAGACCCTACCCCCCCCCCCGCCTGGAACTGAGCCCGCCGCCAAATCCTTCCAACTGCCTCTCCGAGACCCTGAAAGAGAGCTACGCCAGAGTAGTCTCCCACAACTCTCCCGCACTCATATCCCCTGGTGACCCACATGACCCGCCGTCAAGAGACGCGACGGACAACGTTCGCCGCCTTTCCCTCTTCAAACCTTTCCTCAAAGCCAAGGAGCTCCACCTCGTAGCCTTCCCCATCCTTTCCCACCGTCTAGCCCCGTCTTTTCTACTCCAGTGTCTCATGATTCCCCTCCAAACCGATGCACGCATCCGGGGGCGACCCAGCCTCACCCCGAGAGAGCAGCAACGGACGGATGTTGCACGCTCTGTGCATCTATTGTGGAAACTCGGGGCATTTCCTCAGTCATAGCCCGTGAAACCATCAGGTACCTAACAACCGTCTCAGGACCCACCCCGCAAGTTCCACATCCCAAGCTACCACCTCTCCAATCTCTTATTCCTTCAGGTGCATGGAAACCATCCATCGTGTCCCTGCTATAATTACTCTGGCGCCTGCCACCTTTGATGGAAAAAGACCCTGGCCACCCTCCCTTCATTGGCCTATCCGTCCTCCGCTCCCCCATTAAGTATTACCCCTGGCAGAGGATCCCCTTACAGTCCGGACGTACAACGGGACAGACCAATTTCATCCAGCTACAGATGGCCATTCTGAAACCTAGTTTGCCCTTATACAGCTCCTCCTTGTTTCCGTCATCCGTGGGTCTACCCTGGTAAAATCCACAACCCTCAGATAAACCCCGGTCCACTGGGACTTTGCTTTTCCCTCCAGCTTATTGCCCCTTCATGTTTCCTTCACCACTACTTACTCAAATCCCAGTCATCGAGGAATTACGTGACCATTCCCTCAGTCCTACCATCGATTACTCATGTCTTGAACCCCCAAAGCGTAGAACACCTCCCACCCCCAGATCGTAGATTGTGCTATGACCTCCTCCACCAGGAGCTGAGATTCCCTTTGACCACAACCCCACTCTCCGTTCCAACACAGGCAACCCTACACGAACACCTGGAAACAATCTTAACAAAGGCTTCAACGTCGGTCACGTCCCCGCCGGGGCAGGATTATTCTCGTCATTACAAAGACAAATCCATTCGCCCCATGTTGATTACGGCAGTTAAACAAAATACACACTTCAACAACAGATATCCGCTACCTCTGATGCCGGACCTAAATGGAAACAGCCCAAGCCAAGATCTACACACCAGATGATCTCCGGAGCTACACTCTGATCCGTTAAGCCAGGACTGATGGAAAACGCGCTTCTCCGCACCACACCTAGGTCCTTCGAGTACCCCCCCACCCCCCCCCCCCGACCCGCCTTCTCTCGGCTCCCCGTAACTCCCGCCCCCTGCGCTCTTCCCGCCTTCCATCCACCTGACGTACCCCCTCCAGAACATACTCCGCCACCATTGTACATCGTCTATCCTCGATTGTCCCTCACCTTTTTTCGCCAGCCACCTCGAAACACACTCGCGCCAGTACGGGTAGTACTTGAGACGACTCGACAAAACCCGCATTCGCTACGCCGTCGAAATGTGACGTGGGAAACCCTACCACCCAAGTTCCTAGGCCTCATCCTCCTCTGAAGGATGTCCATGACCCTCCAAAACGGTCCACCCCCGTGACGACTGGCCCTATCCCCCCAACCCGCAAGCGGTACAGAGTTCCTAGGGTTTGCAATTTTATCGACGTTATCAAGGACTTCTCTAAACACCGCCTCCCTCTCACCTCCTGACAAGCACCAAACACCCCCTTCCAAATGGACCCCCATAGCCCCTTCCTTCTGAACTGCTGCGAAAAGGCGGTTCACCTCGGCGCCCATTCTCAAACCCCTGACCCCTTCTCTACCCTGTTTGGAAGTGGACGCCTCAGAGGACGCAATTCGCCCCATCCTCCGCAAATCTGACCCAAAACCTTCTACATCTCGTCTCCTATTCTTTTCCTGAACCTTTCCGTGCGAACGTCACCTATGCACGTAGGGGACAGGAACTGTGCCATAAAAGCTGCTACGCAGATTGAGGCATTGTTAGGGGGGCCCGAACAACCCTTCCACAGTGTTCCGCATCACAAGACTTAAGAATACCTTCGTAAACGCTCAACGGTTGACCCCAGGCAGCCCGTCTGGGCCTCTGTTTTTGCTCCCTTCCACCACCGTCACGTCACAGACCCGGTTCTAAGAATGGAAAGCCGACGCCCCCTCCCCCGTAGTACCTGAGGCCACCGACAAGGTAACCAAGGGGCCCCTATTGCCCACTAACGGTTTTTGTGTTGCCCCCCCCTCTCACATCTTGCAGGGGTACCCGATTCAGTTCCACCTCCTTTGGACACCATCCGCCGGGGATCCTACTTTGGAAGGGCAACAGCCATATGTGCCGAGGAACACAGACAGACGGTCCTTGCCTCATGCCCATGATTTCCCCCCTGGTGGGCATTTCGGGTATGAAAAAAAACTAAAGACTTGTTACTCGTCCATTCTGGTGGCCTGGTTGGTGAAGTGACTGAGGCGTCATCGACACCTGTTCGGTGTGTAGTAGGTCAAAGACCCCCCGCAATCTCCCTTACGGTCTCTCCAACCCCTACCGATCCCCACGCTCATTGGCAGGCTATTGCCTTGGATTTTATTACAGATTTGTCGTGGATCGCCCGTTCCAAGATGGCACATCATCCCCTCAAGACCCTTCCTCTGCTCATCCACTGCTGAAGCCCTGGTCCGTGAGGTGGTTCCGTTCCACGTGTGTACCCTCGTCTGTTTTTCGGACAGGGGTCACAATTCACTTCTAACTTCTGGAGGGAGTTCTGCAGAATGTTGAAGATCGAACTCATTACTCGTCTGGGTATCATCACGCAGACAAATGGCCAAGTGGAGCGTACAAATCAGACAATCGAACAGTATCTCAGATGTTACACTTCCTAAATCCAGGCGGACTGTGCTCTCTACTACACCTTGGCAGAATTCGCATTCACACTCCGTGAGTACATCAACTAAGGTTAGTCATGTTTTTTGGAGTTATGGGTACCACCCGGCAGTGGCGCCGTCCCTGCTCTCATTTCTCTGTCCATGGCCCTCGATCGCGCCGGTTGCTGGCTGCCACAACTTGGCTGGCCTCGCAGTTCTCGAGGCTCTAGGGAGTCGATGAGGATCCAGGCCGATAGGGGCCGTCGGCCTCCACCCTCTTGTGGTGGGGGACACGGGTTTGAGCTCTTCCACGGCCACGGTGAGGAAATTGAGGTGTCCTTCACGGAAACTAGGTCCCCGTTTCTTTGGTCCATTTGTGTTGAGGCGCTGGTTGGTTCGCGGCGGTCAGGCTCCGTCCCTGATTCTGGCGGACTCCATCCAGTGTTTCATGTCTCCATGTTGAAGCCGGTGCCTCTGGTTGCAGGTCTCCAGTGCCACTGGTCATCCTCCCCCGGAGTTGGTTGGTGGTGTTTCTTGAGCTTGTGGTCCATGATATTGTTGGATTCTCGTTGTTCCGCCGGCACGGCTTCATATCTGGTTTTGTGGGAGGGGTATCACTCTTGAGGATGCTTCTTGGGAGCCGGCGCGGGGTTCGTGCTCCTGCTTTGGTGTCGCCCGTTTCATGGCGGCCACCCTTTGAAGCACTGGTCTGTGGGCACCGGTCGGAGCTAGCCCTTGAGGGGGGGGCCTTGTCAGCACCCTTGACAGAGCCCTGGGGGGACGTGCGGCGCCATCGGGGTCCCAGTCTGGTTAATGGGGTCCGGGCCAGCGCAGCTCTGCCCCCAGGATGTCACATACCTGGGGTAGTGGGGGATACCTCTGCCCTGGGGTAACCCCCTGTCTGGAATGGCTCTGCAAGCAGCCAGAGGCAGAGCAATGGCCCGCGACCGAGCGGAGCATGTGCGCATGCGCGGGCTGCGAGATGAGACGCGTGCACCGCGCACGAGCGTGCACAATTTAAAGAAACAGACACCCCCCTCCTGGCAGTCATTTCCTGCAGAGGGGAGGGTGGAAAACCACTGCTGGCTATATAACCTCAGTGTAACTTGCAGTCAGTGCTGTAGCTTGCAGTGCCATTGTAGTTAAAGTGCGTATGCGATGCCTGATTCTTTTTAGACTCCCGTTGTAAGACCCTGGTCTTGTTTCCTCGTTGACCCCGATCTCTGGAATCCCCACTCTTGCACCGTTGTTTGACTACTCTCTGACTGCCGCTGCCCCACCCCTTACTCTCGTCCTGACCACGTTGTCTTCTCCTGACCCTTTTGAACTCGAAGCCGTGGGACTATCCTAAGATTGTTACTTACTACTTCCACAGTGGGGTAGTCACCCTAACCTCGTACTCACTGGGGTGCTGGCGATAGAGGGAGACCTGTCCTGCCTGCCGCGAAAGACCACGGTGCCCCCTCCTGGGACATCGGCCACCCTCTCCATAGGGGGGTCTGGGTTGAAGACCGGGCTTACGGACACAGACTCCTCCCCCTGTCGTCAGCTACCCAATACCCCGGTGGTAACGTAACACCTTGTAATGTACCCAAGCAATGGTCATATTCATTCTGGATATGCGAATAATAGGTGATATTAGAACCAAATAGACAGTTGAGGTCAGAAATTGACCGAAATTGATGGACGACAGTATTCAGGGAGTCAATATTTGCAAACTTCTCAGTGGGAGGAGTAGTAACCAGAGCTGACCAACATCTCCAATCTAAATAGGTCAGCCCTCTCTTTGGAAGGGAGGAAAGTTAAAAAATCCATGTCGTTCGTGGCCACCCTTTTCCAGAACTTACCAGAGCCAATGCCAGAGTATACAAGCAGGGGGTGTGTGGTCCCCCACTTCCAGAGCATTACCTATGCTAATAGGGGGTCTGAAATTCTCAGTAGGGTGAGGGGGCCCATGCTTTTTTATGTCATTTTTGTAATGAGCTGTAAATCACACATTTTTTATTGGATGGGGGTGTGGCCTGGGTGGGAAAAATATGTAATTAGCTGTATTGCACCACCTGACTGCTGGGCGACCATTTGCCTCCATGTTTTTTTTTTAATTCATCTTTATTATAATTTTTTTCTACATTACAAATCAAAATCAAAATATTTCAATAATCGTCCTTATTGACCATGATTAATTCATATGGAATATTTCTATTAAGTATACTATAATATAGTTAAATGGCAGTGATATTATCCTATCATTCCATATCCAAAAAGCAAATATAATAACACAAACAATACATCACTTTCCCATTCATTCCCACATTCATCTACCGCTCTGTAACCTATAACTTGAATTAGTAGTCAATAGCAAAATATCTCGAATTAATCTAAACCTACTTTGCCGAGCACTTCTCAATACCTCTCAACTTCCCTTACCCATCATATCCGTCCTCCTCCTCTCCTACCCTCCAATGAATATAAGAAAGAAAAGGATGCCACTTCTTCAGGAATGGTAAATATGATTGAGGTGAATGCGACTGTACATCCAGCATTTCCATAAACATCAGGTCCCTCAACTGGCTATGCACTTGCAATATAGATGGTGTTTCGTGTGATATCCAGTGGGACATGAACAGCAAGGAAGTATGAAGCCAACCTAAGTGTGTACGGATCTGCCCATAATATTGAGGTGTTGAATAGCTAAATACAAGGAAGAGGGGGTCATTTGGGAGGATAATCCCCATAATGTCCTGGACATATGCAATGAATTCCCTCCAATATTGTGTTATTAGAGGGCAAGTCCATATGCAATGTAGTAAGGTAGGATTGATGATCTTACACTTAGGACATTCCGAATGCCACCTTTTGACCCCTGTCGCAGTTGTAGTTACTATTCCAGGAGGTTTGTATGCTCTATGGAGCAGTCTGAATTGTGTCTCTCTCCACACTTCAGATATCACATGTTTGCATACAGTGCGGTATCCTATTAAAAGCTTTGCATAGAGCCCCTCTTCTGCAAAATCCTTGGTCCATGTGGTACTTATCGCTGTTAACATATCATTTCTTTGAGGGACCTTTTGTAGCCGTCTGTAAATTTAAATAATTTATGTCCTCTGGCCTCTATCAAGTCATCAAGAGCTGATAGTGCAAAAAAGCTTTTTAAATTATTTGTCATTGTTTTACAAAAGTGAGTCACCTTAAGATAGTGTAGAGGATGAGACTCCGCTTCTGAGAGGCTAAACATTTCCCGAAGTTTGGGCAAAGAATATATTTTGCCCGTCTCTGGGTCGATAAGATCCTTGAAATATGCCAATCCTTTTTCCCTCCACTTATGGTATACCCTAGATGTCACGCCTTCACTAAACATTGGATATCCCACAATTGTAAGGCAAGTGGAGTAAGTATATGGAAGTTTGAAAAGTTTTCGTGATTCCCTGAATGCTATCATTGTATCTCGCAAGAGTACGTTTGATTTAAGTTCACGTGGTAATTTAGAGATCGGACAATGTAAAAGGGCTCTCAGTTCCCACGGATATGACATAGCTCCTTCCAAAAGATAATTAGAAGCTTGAAGATCCCTTTATCCAGTCCAGAGCATGTCTCATAAGACTGGCTATGTTGTATTTGCGAATATCCAGGATATTCAGCCCTCCCACCTCCTTAGGTCGTTGTAATTTTGATAGTACTATCCTAGCCCTTTTGCCCCTCCACAAAAATTTTGAGAAGGCTTAATTCAATTTGGTCACATCTGAGTGTTTAAGCAAGAGCGGGATAGTCTGTAACGGATAAAGAAGCTTAGGGAGAACTATCATTTTTAATAAATGACATCTACCCATGAAAGACACCGGAATATTTGTCCATACCTGAAGTCTCTCTATTAGTGACTTGATAGCCACCTGGAAGTTAAGTGTGTATAAAGTCGACTGATTTTTACCTATTTGGACACCCAGGTAAGTAATATGAGATCGAGCCGTCCCAAACTTGGTTTGGGAAAGACAAGGACGTTCTCTGGCGTTTGAGAGCAGAAGCAGTTCGCTTTTGCTAGGATTAATTCTGAAACCTGAGTGTATCCCATATTCCGTCAGAAGCTCCTGGATAAGCGGTATATCATGGGATGGGGTTTTCGTAAATAATAATATATCATCGGCAAATAAAGCGCTCTTCAAATTGCAATTGTGGATTGGAATCCCTATATATCGTTCTGATTCCTCAATAGCCCGTACCATAGGCTCCAGGGCAATATTAAATAATAATGGCGAGAGGGGGCATCCCTGTCTCGTTCCCCTCCACAGGGAGAAGGAGCGAGACAGGAAGCCCGGGGTATAAACCCTTGCCAATGGTGAAGAGTACATTGCCTTGATGAGTGACAGAAAGGGGCCGGCAAAGCCCATACCATGGAGAACCTTAAATAGCCAGGAAAAACTCACATTATCAAACGCTTTTTCAGCGTCGATAGTGAGCAAGACCACATCATCCAGAGGATGACTTTTGGCATATTCATAGGCCAAAAGAGTCTTACGTATATTTGTGACTCCATGGCGTCCTGTCACAAATCCTGATTGTGAGGTATGGATTAACGTTGGCAATATAGGAGACAACCGCTTAGCCAGGAGCTTCGAGAGGATTTTTGCATCAGTATTAATCAGGGAGTTTGGCCGATAAGAGCCTGGTAGTGTCGGATCCTTCCCCTTTTTATGTATCAATTTTATATAAGCTTCCTGAGCTGTAGGGAAATACTGCCCTGAATCCCACATATTCTGGTACATCCTTTGCAAGGGTAGAATGAGGTCATCAATAAACATTTTATAAAAATCATTTGTCAAGCCATCTGGGCCTGGTGCTTTATTAGAGGGCAGGCCTTTTATAGTCATCGAAATTTCGTCTATCGTTAAAGGGGCATTTTGCATGTCCAGCTGGTCAGATGTCAATGAAGGTATCACTATCTTGTTTAAAAAGGACAGTTGTTGTATCTCTTCCCCTACTGAATCACTGTACAGATCTTTATAATATTCGGCTAAAATACTATTTATCTTCGCTGGATCAGTGGTCAAGTGTCCACTGTATGTTGCAATTAGGTACGAACACCTTAACCAAATTTGCCAATAATTTGCCTGCTTTATTGCCAAATTTATGATAGTGTAAGTCCCTATACGATTTTTTTAATCGATCCGTTTGTGCAGCCCAATAATCAAAATCCATTTTTGCCCTTATAAAGACTTGCTTATTAGGGGTATTTGGTGACGCGGCTAGAGCGCTCTGCCCTGCATGTAACTTCTCTAAAGAGTCTTTATAATGTTTCTGCGTGCGTTTACGATGAGAGATTGTATACGCTGTAATAAAACCCCTAATGTTCGCCTTGGCAGCCTCCCAAAATAACACCGTGTCCTGTTCATGTATCACATTATTGTGTTTGTATTCGTCTAATTTTGCTCTCACAAACTCATAAAACCTAGGATCGTTCTTAAACTGTGTTGGAAAACGCCATAGTATATCCGTCCCTTTAGGACTTCGCTCCATTAGTCCTATACTGACTGGCGCGTAATCAGATATGATAATATCTAGAATTTCCGGGTCAGCACTCACAGCTGTAAGAGAGTCAGTGACCAACAAATAATCGATCCTAGATAAGGAGTTATGGACCTGAGATACGTGAGTAAATTGCCTCTCCGTGGGATTACTTTGTCGCCACATATCATTGAGCTTATTGAATTCTACGAACTCCCTTAACTGTGTTCTGTGCTGTAAAATAGTTCTTACCCCCCCCCCTCAGTGGATATAGCGTATGGATATTGCCTCCATGTTAAGGATGAGAGCAGATCGAACATTGGTAATGTTTGCCTGTTCGGCGGACCACGGACATGCAATGTTCACGCTGAACTGACCACAGGACGAACTGTTTGGCAATCTGTTATTTGTAAATATGTTATTTATTTTATTAATGTGTTGTATGTTTAATTTTACAACATTTGTTAACCCTTTCAAAACTGGGAGACCTCTATACTCACAATAACAATAATAGTTTTTGTTTGTGATAATGAGTTGGATTTTTTACATATAAAAGTTTCCTGGCTGGATGGTATTTTATAAATTTTTATTTTTTAATTGTGTTACCTATTTTGTGTTGGAAATGTATTATATATATAGGTAATCATATGTATATGTATCATTTTTATATGTAAAAAGATGTTTATTGATTAAGTATAAACATGTTTTGTCAGTCCTGTGTTATCATATGTAACAATTTGTTTAATTATGACAACAGGAGGTAGAAGAGTATAATGGAATTTCTTGGTTATATGCTTTGCTACTATGGATAGTAGTGGTGCATAAGAGTGTATGGCGGGGCCAGGAACCTATGGCTGGAGAGCCCAATGTGGCTCTTTTGATAGCTGCATATGGCTCACTGACAAATCTTTAACCTCCCTAGCATTCATGAGTAGAGATAGTCAAATTTTTCGACTTGCTAATTTGAGAGCTAATTGTAAAGCCTCTGAAAATGGTATCATCACAAAAACTTGCTGGAGATGTAGGGAAGGGTTGTGGAAACATTTTTTTTTCTTTTTAAAGTTTTGCTCTAGCACATGTAGTTTTTGCATCAATTAGGTTCAAATTCAAAGTCAAAATTCCGATTGTCAAAATTTTGACTTGACTTTAAACTTAATTTGTGCAAAAACTATTTGTGTTAGAGACATACTTTTTTGGTGATGATACCATGTTCAGGGGCTTTGCAATTAACTTGGAATCGTTGTTTTAAAAAAAAAAAAAATCGACCATCTCTATTCATGAGTAGTGATGGCGCGAACCCGGCATTTGATGTTCGCGAGCGGCGAACGTGAACCTCCGCAAAAGTTCGCGAACCCGGCAAACATTAAAAAACTAATTGACCCTTTCTGGCCACAATAGTGTTGGAAAAGTTATTT
>CM070035.1:31210689-31222000 GCA_036250615.1 Ptychadena robeensis
AACATGCGATGTTCACCTCGGATAGTTCTCCGGCGAACAGTTCGGGCCATCACTATTCATGAGTATCCCAGCTTGTCTGGGGTTTGTTTGAAACACAAACTCCGGACGAGCAGGGCTCGCATGAACCCTGCATACCGTCAGAAAGAGGCGATTATCTCTGCGGCCTCATTTTCAGGGTTGCGCGAGCGCCCCAATCGTGTCACGACGGGAAAGGGACAGGGGGCCGCCAAAGACCCTTATATTAATAGAGGGGTGTCTGCTTCCCAGCCCACATGGACAGGGGCGGGATTTTAATGATTGCGGGTGGCTGGAGCCAATCACAGCTGTCCTCTGGGACAACCCCAAATTTTTTATGGGTATTGCGTAACATACACAGATTGTTGTTAGGTCAGGAAGTAAACTTCCCTCCTTTTAATAAAGTAGTCAGCTAATTGCAGAAACTCTTTGTTTACGTTTTAAAATATAAGGTGTTCATACAGTAATAGTGTTGAGCGGCATATGGTATATTGGAATTCGTATAATTTCGAGAATATACAAAGGAACATTCGGAATTTGTAAAATTAGATTCGACTGTATTCTATTGCCTTCCATCGCGCGAGCCTGTTCTCAATGATTCGTGACGCAGCTTTACAGCTTCTATTCTTCATTCTGTGATCTAGGCCAATACCAGCACTGTGTGTATTGCACGTATCCATTCGCAATGCGCACAAATATGCGTGATGTATGCCGGTTAACAATGTTGAAGCCTAATATGACAAATATCCGTACGCACATATTGGAATTCTCGAATGTCAAATATTCGTTGAGTATATTCGGATTTAGAATATTCTTGCTCACCACTAGTTCATGGCTCTCAGCCAAAAAGGTTCCCTGGTGTATGGGAAAGCTTACAGTCCTCTTGAAAAGGGTTGCGAAAGACAAAACCCGAGGTAACTGATGCAGACAAGCAGCAAGTTTTAGGGCCCATTCACACTACATGCATTTTTTATATGCATGCGTTTCTGCATAAATACAAAAACGCATGCGTTTTTGACATTACATCTGTGTTTGCATTTTTGAACAAATAAATGAAAAATGCAGGAAAAATTTATCAAAAATGCATAGAACAGTGAGTTTTTTAAAACGCATGCGGAAACGCTGCTTATTTAAAAACGCAACGCATGCAGTGTAAATGGTAACATTGGTTGTCTATGTAAAAATGTGTGCAGTAAAAAAACTGTGCGGTAAAACAAACCGCAACGCATATAGTGTGAAATGGCCCTTACACATTTTTGGAGCATTCTATTTGCAACAATTGTACTTTTATTGTACTCAACCGCTACATACAGGCCAGGTTGTCGTATGTTACATCCATCTGCATAGAAACTTTTTCTTCACTTACTATTAACGGAGAAATGCTGAAATGTTTGCAGATCACTAGATGTGTGCAGATCACTAGATGTGTGCAGAACGTGGAGGAATACTGATATGCTGACGCCTGCTGGTGAATTATATGACAAACACATTGGAGGAGCTGGAGATCTGACCATGTCCATACATAGTGTGACAGGAAGCCTGTCAAATCCTCTGAATGTATCCAGTATGGCATATATGTGTGTCCCAGGGACCGCCAATATGCAGAGTACTTTGCTATCTGACCAGCAGAGGGAGCTGGAGTTGCTGGGCCTGGTTCAGGATAGTTACAGCTGTGTGCTGTTTTCTCATTAGAGCTTGTTACAGCTCTATATAATCTACTCACCTGCTCTATCAGCGGCCTCCCCCCCTGAACCAGTCCTGTGTGTGACTGGGGAGCTGTGTACCTGTGTGGCAAAATCTCCATGTGTTTGAGTATATGGACTACTGTTATTCTGGACGTTCTGTTTTCTTGGATGTACATATTGTATATAGGACTTTGCACAATAAACCAACTGTGTGTTTTCACCTGCGAACCTGTTTGCTGTGCCTCCTTTCACCTGCTGGGGACCTATCCAGAGTACCGCACCTTGCCGCTCTACCGCTAATCCCTCACAATAGCAAATCTGTGTTAAGACAAGGAAAAGGAATGGTAGACATATGGGCTTTTGAGTACAAAAGTAATACTCTATTAAATGTTTTACAATGTTGACACTCAACTTGCTACTTCTACCCTATTATTATACTCAATAGATTTGTGACGAATATACTCTGGGTTGACATGTACAGTATGTATATTTCAGTCAGGTTTTTCCATGTATGAGTTAATTTCTAGTCAATGCTTAC
The DNA here is from genome assembly GCA_036250615.1 of Ptychadena robeensis. NCBI lineage: Eukaryota > Metazoa > Chordata > Amphibia > Anura > Ptychadenidae > Ptychadena > Ptychadena robeensis. Next base: position 31,212,928 of record CM070035.1, read on the forward strand.
TTGTTCTGAGTGTGGAGTCACACTCAAAATTAAAGTGGAAAAAAACACTAAGGGCTGATCCCACCTTTGATGTCCTTAAAACAAGACAAAACGAGGCTCAGTAGTGTGTATGACCTCCCTACAATGCCTGGGCATGATCCTGATGAGGTGTTGGATGGTCTCCTGAGGGATCTCCTCCCACACCTGGACTAAAGCATCCCCCAACTCCTGGACAGTCTGTTGCACATATGGTGTTGGTAGATGGAGCGAGACATGATGTCCCAGATGTGTTCAATTGGATTCAGGTCTGGGGAATGGACAGGCCAGTCCATAGCATGTCTTTGTCTTTCTAGGAACTGCTGACACACTCCAGCCACGTGAGGAACCTAGGGCCAACTGCACCAGCATATGATCTCACAAGGGGTCTGAGGATCTCATCTCTGTATTTAATAGCAGCCAGGCTACCTCTGGCAAGCACATGGAGGGCTGTGTCACCCACACCATTACTGACCCACTGCCACATACTGGAGGATGTTGCAGACAGCAGAACGTTCTCCATGGTGTCTCCAGACTCAGACTGTCATATGTGCTCAGTGTGAACCTTTTATCTAGGCAAATGTCCTGCATGGTGTTGGGCCCCTACCTGTGGATGTCCGCCCCTCATACCACATGCACATTTGTTGCACGATGGAGTTCATTTTGCAGGGCTCTGGCAGTGCTTCTCCTTTCACAAAGGAGGAGGTAGCAGTCCTTATGCTGGATTGTTGCCCTCCTACGGCCTCCTCCACATCTCCTGGTGTACTGGCCTGTCTCCTGGTTGTGTCTCCATGCTCTGGACACTACGCTGAAAACATAGCAAACCTTCTTTGTTTTAGTTCAGGAGATTCCTCAAGAGACCATCCGCCACCTCATTAGGAGCATGCCTAGACGACTACACACACTACTGAGCCTCATTTTGACTTGTTTTAAGAACATTACATCAAAGATTGATCAGTCGTAGTGTAGTGGTTTTTTTTCCACTTTAATTTTGAGTATGATTCCAAATCCAGACCTCCATGGGTTGATACATTTGATTTCCATTGATTATTTTTGTGAGATTTTGTTGTCAGCACATTTAACTTGTAAAGAACACCTTATTTAATAGGAATATTTCATTAATTCAGAACTAGGATGTCTTATTTTTGTGTTCCCTTAATTATTTTAAGCAGTGTATTATGACGTCCCCACAGGGAGATACACTAACATTCAGGCAAAGGTTGGCAGTTGGCAAGCATGTCCCAGAAATGAGACATGACTACAGAAGGCTAAATGTTACTGAAACAAGGCAGCAACGGTCCCTACCCTGGCAAACGACTATATTGCTTAAATACCGAACCTCATGCAACAATAGCCTAATCAGGTTAAGAGAATGGTCTCCTAATTGGCCACAGTGGCTGTACACTTGTAACAATACAATGGCAAACGTAACACAAAAAAACAACCAAATAGCAGTGTTAAAAAAATCTAAAAAAGACTTCAAACAGAGTGAATATGAACATACTATACATACAGTAAGATTTGAACAGTAGTTTTATTGTATTACTTCCTTGTATCAGATCTGCCAGTGTGCACAATTAAGAAAACACAAGTACCCAAAGACAATCATTTTATGCAATATCATGAAAACAGAATTATTATATCAATTATGTCTCTAATCTCTTAGGGAGCTTTTAAGGGACACTTCCCTCTCTAATGATGTCATGTATAGTTTTCCATGCGATAAACTATCTTGTTACACTACAGTATAAACTTGACTTGTTTACAGCGAGGAAACAACAATGTGAAACTGGTGTCTGCTTTAGTAACCTGAAAAGCTGCCAATGTATTCTAGTAATTTGTGATAAACAGATCTGGATAGAACAAAGCTGATGTCATACTGAACTTGGAAAAAATCCCCTCTTCCTGGAAGCAACACCCCCAACATAAATGGCTTAAAAAGGAACACAATAACAAATCATTCACCTACAAAATGTACTTTGATTCAGTCTCAATTTTCTGGTTGGTTGCCATACCTCTGAGTTGGAATTGTCCATAAAGAATGCACTTTAGCTCATTACCAGAAGTAAATTCTAGTTGGTTTAGGAGGGCAGCACTTTTACACGGGTATGTTGTATATGTTCAATTATAACCTGATTTTCTGACATAAACTTCGATCTACTTCGATCTCTAAAATGTAAAGTCGATTGAATGGAAATAGATACCCGATCAAAATCGATGATAAAAATCGTTCCAAAAACATTTGGACTGGTTGGTAAATTTAAGTAGTTCCTACAAGTATCAGAAAAGTTTTCTAGGTATTTCAATCGATTTACAATGGTACTAGCATAGGAAACACACTCATAAAACCGCCGCATTACGATTGATTTACAATCGTTATACGCTCGGATTGCCCATGCTCTCCATAGTACAATCATAAACAAATGAATTACACTGTGTGATAGTATGATTGATCGAAGTTTGGCACTCGATCAGCGTTAAAATCGCACAAGGCAATCGATTGAGCTAAAGTTGGCCCATGTATGGCTAGCTTTAGAACTGTTCACGGCTTTCTGACCTAACAGATTGGAGAGTATTGCGGAAGCCCTCCAACTGTGTCTGGGAGAAGAGGATTGATAAGTAAAGAGTGATTTGGGGTTTTAAATCTTATTTTTAACGGAGACTCCTACATCACATATTAACTATGTTAATTGCAATGATTTAATAACCCATGTAGAAGACTTTACATGTAAATTAGAGGCATTTTTGAAGCTAGAAAAAAAATCACAATTTCACAGTAAAGATTTACATAACGCAAAGCAGCTGAAGTTAAAGGAAACCCCTGAAATATTTAAATTAAATTATTGAAACAGTGCAGAAGCTTCAAGGTAGGCTTATACGCTCCAATTCTCCTTCGATAGATGAGGGACCGACTGATGAGGGATAGATGAGGGATCACGCTGCAGCCGGCCCCTCAGAGGATTGGCGGGCACCCTTTGTGTGTCGGAGAAGTAATGGTATCGGCCGGGAATTTTTTCCGACATGCAGGAGGATCCTGGTCGATCTCGTCAGGTGGGCGCATCCAATTTGCGGGAATGCGCACAGCAGTCGTTCGGATGAAAAATCGGCCACTAATCTGCCCGTGTATGGCTACCTTTAGAGTCAGAGCCACATCTTTAACAAGAACAAATCAAATAAAAAACTCAACTATTAAGATCTCAGGATATACAGATCTTTATTTCATAATTTCCATTAATGTAAATTCTGTCCAGGGCCATTTCTTGCACTCTGCAAAATATGCATGTGCATAGGGCCCCAGTGACCACTGAGGGCCCTCAAGCTCCGCTCCATAAACCCTCACATGCACGGGTCAATTTGGGGATTGACTATCTTCCTCTCTTCCCTGTCAGCGGAGAGCTAGGAATGGCACTGCTTCTATCTATTCATGTTTTAGGGCCAATGCAGTTTGAACAACTTAGGTAATTTCTGCGTTTTCTTCACGACTACCCAACATTGGAAGATCCCTTCCTACAAAAGCAGCTTTCAAAACACTCTAGTATCCCCCAAACTTTAAAGACACATTCTCTGTGTAGATATAGAAGAGCAAAGTGCTTAGTCACTATACTAAGCAGCAGCAATAAGAGCCCATTCAGCCATTGCTGGTAACAAACTCCAGTTATGTTTGGATATAGAGAAAAGCTTGTGGCGGCAAAACATGTAAGTTTTAAAAAGTTGCACAACACATGTAATTGTTACCATTCTACTGAAAGGTGCAAAAATGTAATGTCTGCATTCTATGCGAGGACACAAGCACTTGACTTTGAATTTATTCTATATCAAATGAAATTGATATGACAATATGTTTGATAAGGCACTGCATAACACGGCATGAGTTTTTTCTGAGTATTGCAAGCTCATCTGGAAAAATGAGGAATAGCTCTCCTAATATCCCTAAATCTCTCCTAATGGATACATGGATATGGTACTGCTTGGATCTGCTACCAGAACCACTTTAGTTCCCTGAAGTTCAGCTCCTAGAATCCAGTTCACCTTTTCACCATGTTCAATAGAGAGCTTTGAGCTAGTTCTTGGTGCACCTTCTGTCATCTGCCTGATCTTCGCATTGGATGATGACCTTTTAGAATGATGTTTCTGTTTTGGAGGTTGTGTGGTGTCCTTGCTGATGTCCCAGAGACAAACTCTGCCATCATTCCCTCCTGACAGTAAGAACGTTTGCCCTGGATCTTGTCCAAAGAAACTGACTTGAGAGACACCTTGAGTGTGGGCTTTAAAACAAAGTTCCTCCTCAAATCGGGGTCCCGATATCCGGAACAATCGGATTTTGCCATCTTCAGCTCCACAACAGAAAACATTTCCACAGGAAGAGACAGTAAGTGAATGTGCCAGGGGTGGATTAAAGAGCTGACCTGGAGCCTGGTGGTTATCCATATCTTCTTCATCCTGAGCCAAGTGTTGCAGGTTTGTGATCCACAGTGGTCTAGTCTTCTGCATGTTCCACAGCATCACCTAAAACGTGAAAACATGAGTGTGTCATGCACATAGTGACAGCATGTTCTCAAACTAATCATGTGAACCCACAAAAAAGTATTAAAATGATAGAAGTATACTATTGGCATTTAGGCTATGTTTCCATTATACGTCCTCTCCACTAAGTGTATTGCTTGGCGGGGATCCCAACACAGCACATTTACTTAGCAGCTCGGCGGATGCTGTGTCTTCACTGCGCCGATGCAAGTCTGAAGATAGTTGAGTATGTTGAGCCTCTGCATCGGAGAATGTGTAAACACAGCATCCACCGAGCATGTAAGTGAAGGTGCTACGTCGGGATCCCCGCCAAGCAATACGCTTAGCGGAGGGGGTCCCGACATAGAATGGAAACAAGCACTTAGAGTAAAGCAATGTGCAGGCCATGTACACGTGAAAGGGAATGTATTTCCATATTCTGAATAATAGTAGAGTGTTGTACCTTGTTAGCCAATCACGTTAGCCAGCCAGCCAATAAAAAAACAAGCTTTCAGAAAACAATTCTTGTTTTTAGAGTCACATTTATACACACAAGTAACAAGGATATACATTTTTAACAAAAACAACTGTTTTGTCTCGACACAATTAACGGATAGAGGTGAAAGTGAAGTGTTAGTCTCCACATACATCAGGACCCTCTCTGCTAAGCGTATACGGTCCCGACGTATACGTAAAGCGGGGGTCCCGACGTAGCACATAGACATTGCCTGCTCGGAGGATGATCTGTTTACACATCCGCCGGTGCAGAGGCTCAACGTATTCGAGTACGTTGAGCCTTGCAGCGGCGGAGCGGTTTGGCGCCGTGAAGACAGATCCTCCGCCGAGCAGGTAAGTCTATCTGCTACATCGAGACCGTATCCACTTAGTGCAGAGGGTCCCGACGTATGTGGAAACAAGCCCTTAGTCTGTACCAGCAAAAGCTGACTGACCACTGCTGAGAATACCAACTCATTTGCTTGTTTTTTTATTATCCAGAAGTAAGTTAAAGGTAAAGCTGAACCCAGGCAGATATTAAATATTGCAGATATTAATATTGCAATTAATGGTATGGTTTCATGGTATTTAAAACTTCTCAACTCTCAGATGTATTCCTATTTATCTGCAGGGATGTTTCTTGCACTGTGCAGACTACGAATGCACATAGTGGCCCTTTTACCACTTGGGGCCCCCCCCAAGCGCCACTCCTTACTCCCTCCCATAGCTGTCAACCTTTCCGTTATGGCCGGGAAAGTAAATTAGATGTTACTCAGTTCGTGGGAGATTGTATGCAAGTCAGACTGTCAGCACAACCAGAGAGAGGAGAGAACTGCAGCCAATTAGCTCTGTGAGCTGTCAGTTCTCTTTGTACTTCTGCAGAATGTACATAGTTCCCATACCCTCCCCTAGCACTGCCAGCCAATCGGAAGGCTCATGGAGGGAAAAGCAGGACTGAGAGGAAGTAGAAGAAGCTTATTTTCTTTAGCTGCCTGATATTCTGCATGCATTGCTGGGTTTTGTAGTCCCTCTTTTAGCTTTGTGGTATTGCTGGGATTTGTAGTCACCGTTTACCTGGGTGCTTTGATTTATTATGTATTGTTGAAATGTATATAGGTCTTCTACAAGTGGCATGCTATTGCTGTATATGGCACTGCTGAGATTTGTAGCTTGGTTTTCTGCATTCTAATATAAGCATTGCTGGGATTTGTAGTACATCTTATTGATTGCACACAGGCTTCCTGATTGGGTAGAGAGCATGGGTGTGGTGTGTGTGAAGTGTGAGAGAACTGAGGGGCGGAGTTGGAGGTCAGAACTAGATGTCCAGGTTTACACTGCCAACCACATCGATCGGCCAGGTATCGTGTGGGAAATCAACCTGTGTATGGCCACCTATACAAGGGTGGGGTTAGATTTTTGACATGCAGGCAAAGCAGCCATTACCACTGGGGAAGAAACATCCTAAAGCAAAGTTCATTTTGTGCTTTAACTCAGGTAGAACACCAAGGAGGTTAATGTAATGATGAATTATGGTGGTAGGTCCACTTTAACAGGCCCATATCTAATCCAATAATGTCCATGTGTGGTTACTCCTACCACAATGTCCACTCAGGAAGTAGAGGAGTTTAGTTTTAACTACTATGACTAGTTTTAGTAGGTAAATTAATTCCTTCATTTGTATTCTTACAATTTGACTCAATAGTGACTGACAGATGCAGCTGAACCTAATACAGAGCCATACGTTACCTGCATGTCAAGTCCACATGACACCAGACTCTGAGGTCGGCTGGGCCGAAAAGCAACAGCAGAGCAGATATTAGTGTGCCTTTGCAGTGTCCGGCAGACTTTCTTAGCCTGCAGATCCAAAACTTTTATTGTGCCAGAGTCATCGGCTGCAGCCAATAGGCTGTCCAGTTCATTGACAGAAATGCAGTTGATCTCTTCCTTGTTGACACTGAAGCTCTCCACAGGCTCTCTGAAAGCCCTGGTGTCCAACACGCTCACTGTCTCCCCATGAGAAGCATAGAGCTTTGTGGATGAAGCCGGTGAGAAGACAACCCCGGTCACATCATCACTGCCAGGGAAGTGCAGGTTTCCTATTGGCTGACCCTGCTCATTCCAGAGGGTAAGCTCCCCACTTTCAGCCCCAGAAGCAACATGTTTCTCTTTGTTGATGGCCAGACATAAAACCGCGCTGGAATGACCGGAATCCCACTTCGCAGTCATTGTTCAACTCTTCAAGGCCTGAGAAGAAGAAAATAAAACAAGGCTCACAAACGGTCAAAGTCATAAATGATATACAGTGTGGTAAAGATACACGACAGATATCTTCACACTGAAAAGACAAATGAAACCTACATTTCAGGTAAATACTAGAAGATCCATAATTTTATATATTGTTCCGAATTTCCTGTCATTGCTCTTTAGAAGATGGAAGCCACACAGATGCCTTGGGTACCGCTACTGTCACTCCAAGAAGGAGTAAGGGCTGTACATACATCAACCATTCAGCTGTATGGAGAGGGAGGGGGACTGAAGAGTGGAACCCCAGTGCTTCCCCCTCTCCTCATTGGAAACAGCCGGTGTCAGCCAGGTTTATCCTTCAGTGATCTGTCCTGAAACACCTCCTCCAATATCAGTGCAGATGTAAGATATCTAGATGAGACTAAAGCAATAGATCATCATGGCCAACTATATTGCAGTGGGCATACCGGCCTCAACATTCTAAAGCAGTGGTTCCCAAACTTTGCAGGGCCCCCCTTTTCTATTTAGGAACATTATTGAGCCCCCCCCCCCCTCCCCATTCAAACACAAGTTAAGAATGAGGGCATGTGCCCCCCTGGAATAATTTTGCGCCCACCCCCCAGTTTGGGAAACACTGATCTAAGGCAAGAAGCAAATTAACACCCACTGAAGCACAGAATAAACACTTTACAGATAGCCTCCCTGCTACAATTTAAACCTAGGACCTCAGTGCTGCACAGCCAGAACCTCAGATGTAAATACAAAGGCAATTTATATAACCAATACCAGGTAAATGGTGACCTGCCGTAGTTTACAATTTAATACAAAGCTGTGCAGGCAATCCTGACAATCAGCATACAGAACTTAGTTGTAGATATATATGTTCTGCAAGCCCCAGCTACCCTAACACTGCATGTGGTGCCTTCTTGTGGGTGGTGCAGATCATATCCTGCAGAATATACATGGAAGACACATATCAGATAAGGTAGGTTGAGCGATATCCTTAGCAAACCAAAGGAAGCCTTTTGTTGTAGGAGTCTGGTGTACCTGCTGTGACCACTACAAGTGAAGGAAGACATACTAAACATTTTACAGTCCAATACATCCCAAAACTGAAATCATATTCATAAACAGCAGCTTCCCTTAGACTGGAGGAGTATAAGAGAACCAGGAGACCAATCACAGCTCAACAAATGTTCAGGGATCCACCATGGACATGACAAACATTCACCCTGTAGTTAGGCGTCAAAGGGGCAAAGCAGTGCCGTTTCCAGCCTTTCGGGGGCCCCAGTGGACCGGGGGGCAAAACAGGAGAAACAGCCCTGAGGCCAAGACATAACGTGAGCCAGCTGGGTGACTATTTTAGCAAATCCACATGATGAACAATAAACCGCCACACACGCACCAAGCGGCAGCCGATTTTGCCACCGACCGATGTGCGGCTGTCAGAAAAATCGGCCTCCGATCGGGGGGATCGACCCACAGATCCCTGTCACTCTAAAGCTCGGTCGGGCAGAGAAGAGACATGTCCGATAATGTCTGGCCGATGCCATTAATTTCAATGGGGACCGGTGAAACGAACAGCCGGCACACAAAGGGTGCCCGCCGATGCTGTGAGCGACGGAGTGCAGCGTGATAACATCCATCGCTGATCTGTCGGCTCCACTCGGTACATGTGTGGGGGCCTTAATTCGATCATCATCTGATCTAACCAGACAGATACTGACCTCTATGACTAAAGGCCCCCATACACGCCCAGATTTTCCGTCCGATCGATTAAAACCAATCGATGTTTTCCGATACGAGGATCTTTGAT
>CM070035.1:31225544-31239595 GCA_036250615.1 Ptychadena robeensis
TTGCCTGGCATCACATGGGGTTCCCTCATAGCCATTGCCTGGCATCACATGGGGTTCCCTGATAGCCATTGCCTGGCATCACATGGGGTTCCCTCATAGCCATTGCCTGGCACCACACGGGGTTCCCACTTAGCAATTACCTGGCATCACATGGGGTTCTTTCAATGATACAACATGGCACCACATGGGGTTCCCTCCTAGACAGTAATGAAATAAGTGAATGGGTTTTTGAGGTGTTTTAGAGGTGAAACGTTGGAAGTATTCAGGGCAGGTCCTCTGTAGTACTGCAGTATTTAGAAGCTTATGCTGACCTTACTAAATCCTAATCCTCTTTTAGTTGCAGAAAAACCATGTCCATTGCAGGGTCACCTTAATGAATACACAGGATGGTGCCATTTAATAAGATGATAGGAGCTCTGGAACATTGGTGTCGCAATAAAATATTTACAATTCATTTTCAGTGTTGATGACCCTGATCTTTGTATTGTTTGAGGATACTGTAGGTGCCTTATATATATATATATATATATATATATATATAACTCTCAAAAGAGGGGTTTCCACAATATGTCGGGACCCCTCCGCTAAGGGCAGTGTTGGCGAGAGGTACCCAAACGGAGACATTCACACTTTGCCCTCTCGGCCGACCATCCCGTGTGTTATCTCAACAGCGGCTGAGCCGCTCTGCCGCTGAGGGCTGAACGTAGTGGAGTACGTTGACCCTTGCGAGATAGTACCTGAACAAAGCATCGCGAGCCATTACAGTCTATGTGACTCCACGGGATCCTCGCCAAGCAACTTTAGCTTAGCGGAGGGATAGGTCCGACGAATGATGGAACCCCCCCCCCCCCCCCCCCTCACTATGGTAGTATCTTTGTTTATCATTGTATGAGGATGATAACTCTGAGCAGAGCTTGCACTCATCTGTTTTTCTGTCTTCATTGCAGGTTCGAGCCTACCAGCATGGCTTCAGCTCCAATGACTGCTCAAGAAATGTATATATTAAAAAAAATGGCTTCACTCTTCATCGGAATCCAATCGCTCAGAGTACTGATGGAGCACGCACCAAAGTTGGCTTCAGTGAGGGGCGCCATGCCTGGGAGGTGTGGTGGGAGGGGCCGCTTGGCACTGTAGCAGTTATTGGCATTGCCACAAAACGAGCTCCTATGCAGTGCCAGGGGTATGTGGCGCTTCTTGGAAGTGATGATCAGAGTTGGGGATGGAACCTAGTCGATAATAATTTGTTGCATAATGGAGAAGTCAATGGAAGTTTTCCACAGTGCAATAACGCACCCAAATACCAGGTGAGCGGAAAAAGCTTTTTGTCTGGGTGTGCATGCACTGGTCTATAATATATATATTTTTTAATAAACCTTTGTTTCCCTCTGCTTTTTAACCTCACTGGTGGTTTTCCTGAACCCAGACAAAACAAACTAACCTAGAGCTGGGATTGGGCATACTTGCCTATCTTCTGCGGGTCCGCTGCGATTCAGAATCCCTTCTGTCACTGCCTCTTCAGCATCATTGGTGGTGTTGAAGGTGGCGCACCATAGACCTCCATGTTATGGAGGTGGCGATGGTTTCCCATCCCACTCTACCAGCGTTCTCACTGATGCCAGCAATGTGTTGAGGAAAGGAGGGAGGGGAAAAACTCCAATAGCTGACGTACCGCTAGGTAGGTTAAACCTGTTGCAAACAAGGTGAGGAAGGCATCTTTAGAAGTTATTCAAGAATAGTCTGAATTAGGAGAGTATTACAGTTATGTACAATATGATTTGTCATTGATTTAAAAATGATTTAGGTTATATGCTCAATAGGGAGGTAGTTGGCTTGGCTTTTACATTGAGACGCAACTATTTTTTCCTGATCTATACAGTGTTTCCCTAAAAATTAGACCTACCCCTAAAGTAAGCCCTTGCTCCTATTTCCTCTCACCCCATCAACCGCAGCCTGAAAGCTTCCGCAAGCCGCAGTAAAAACCTGAAGGGTTTTGGCCTTTTTGCACTTTATCCAAAGCCTTTTTTAATTAGGTTTTGCATTTAAATAATGTTTTGCAAATGTGTTCAATCATGGGATAAATGTGATTATTTTCAGATAGGCGAACGGATTCGAGTGATCTTGGATATGGAAGACAAGACCTTGGCCTTTGAGCGTGGATATGAGTTTTTAGGGGTGGCTTTTAGGGGACTTCCGAAGGCCTGTCTATACCCAGCAGTGTCGGCAGTGTACGGGAACACAGAAGTGACTTTGGTCTACCTTGGAAAACCACTGGACGGATGATCTTACTCCAGGAGACAACAGTGGTCGGGCAAGAGAGGTTGAGCATGTGAGAGAGCAGACGACATAACCCCGATCTGCGGATACCCACCAGACAGAAGCCATCAAAGGATTCTTCTTCCTTACCTCAAGGCTTGGAAGAGTCTGAACAGAACACGTTCGCTGGCCGTCTGTGGGTCGTTGCTATATGTATGGAGATTAAGGGTTTTCGTTTACTTTGTTCCCCCAACGTTGTTTGTTTTTGTGGTGGTTTGTGGGGTCTACAGATGTCAAGATTGGGGAGTTCTGTTACTTCCTTCCCTGCTTCCCATCTAAAGGCAGGAATCCAATGTCGGGATTCATTGTTAATCTTTTAATTTGGCAATCTGGTCTTAACATCCGGCACAGGATACTGTGGTGTTTTAAATCATGCAGCTGGAATTTTTTAACATATATTTAAGGTGGTATCACCATGATGCCCTATAACAGTGATGGCGAACCTTTTGGAGACTGAATGCCCAAACTAAAACCCAAACCTCACTTATTTATCTCAAAGTGACTGGCAATTTAACCTGAATTATACACACAACTTGTTCTTTTATTCTACTTTCTTATAAGCTAGAATAGGAGAGGGTATGGGGCACTGTGTGCAACCAGAAGAGAGGGAGAAGAGAACTGACAGCATTGAGAGCCAATAGGCTGCCGATCTCTCCTCTGTGCTGGCTGACAACTTGCGTGCCCACAGAGAGGGCTCAGTGTGCCACCTCTGGCACCCGTGCCAAGGGTTCGCTATCACTGCCCTTTAATATCGATATATTGAGGGTTTTTAAAAAACATCTGGTTTGTCGGGGCTTGAGTCTAAACAGATATATACAGATATACTTTTGCCCTGCCAATCCCTTGGCCCTGTTTACACATCCGTGTTAAGAAACCGTGCGTTTTCAGGCATTTGCATGCCTTATAATGGAAGCCAGTTACCTCAGCGCGTTAAACGCTTGTGTTTCTCAGCACTTTGGTATGAATAGGGCTTCAACCTTTTTGGCTCAGGTCCATTGTTATCAAAGGGAAATCATGACATTTATACTAAAGCATTTTAAAATAAGGACATGTCGTTGCCATCGGTGCAATTGTGTATGTTTTAGGAGTATTTTATTATATTTTATTTTTGTGAAGGGAGTTTTTTTTTTTTTTACAGAGCAACTATGACGTATTTTTTTTTTATCCATTTCATGAAGCAATGGTGAATGTTAATTATATATTGGAATTCCCTATAAAAGTGAAGCATGATAATCACTGTTTTGCTTCATCTTGTATGAAATGTGTGGACAGACTGGCTACCTTCAGTAGCAAAAATTTTCAACCAGTGTTTAGGATCTTCCTTATTTCATGAAATGTTGTAGATGGAAGAAAGTGTATCTATACAAACATGCAGTCAATAATAGGTCTAATGCAATGCTGTCTGGTAGCTGGCATGTCACTATTCAGGAGGAAGGAATGCACAGTGGAAGTTCACAAGGTGAAGTGTCCACACTTTGCTTTTACTTGGTAAGGACCCCCCCATACATGCAGTCGAATGTGCCCAAAACTTGAGGTGCTGGAGCGATTGACCGGAATAGCCCCGCAAGTCGGTCGCACAGCGATTTAACTTGATAGTTCTTTTCTGCACCAAGGTATCTTACGGGAATCTGTGTGAGTGACACGCATTGCGATTTCTATATTTCCATACGTCTGCCGGGAACGCACAGGAATCTACCAGTGTATGGGTAGCTTAAGGATGCATTACAAAGCTGACTCATTACTGAATACTGATGTACTAAGCTGCCAGACTCGGCAAATAACCACAATTGTATGGTCAATGGTCTCACTTGGTATGTCTACAAATTATGCTTTAAATTGACATTTGTAGGAACTCCGGATTTTTACTTGATTAAGACGCAACTCAGTAGCCTCTAACAGGACATGTATATTGCATGATTTTAAAACTAAGGTAAAAACCCATTTTTATCTTAAATATTTTAGAAAAATGGCTTGGCTTTGTATTGCCATTTTGCTACTATCCTGTTCTCATTTAATTTCTGCCCAAAGCTGTATTTTGAATCTTATGTAATTGGCAGCAATGGTTGCTGCGTCAAAATTTACCGTATTTTTCGGACTATAAGATGCAATTTTTCACCCCAAAAATCGTGGGGGAGTGTCTGCATCTTATGGTCTGAATGCAAGGAGATTAGCCGGGGAGCTGTCAGATGTGAGATCCACCCACAGCTGGATCTCCCATCTGAACTGTATAATTGCTTATGCCAACAGAGCCCAAAGGCCCTACTGGTATAAGCAATGAAGAGAGGAGTAGATGAACTGCCATCTATCCTTCTGTATGTGGGAACTGCAATCACTGCTACTTCCATGGACACAGGCAGCTGGAGATGGAAAGAAGACTAGGTAACCTCCTGCCCCCCTCCTCCCGATCAGTGAAGAGGTGATGTGCTGTGTGTACTGCTGCTAGTGACATCTACTGGCTGAATTTGATATTGCATTCATTTAATCAGTTGCATTAACCGAATTGATGTGAACACTTTAATATATCAAATATTCTTGATATATTATACCCCTACTGGGTGCATCTTTTGGTTCGAAAAATACGGTGTGTGTATATATAGGTTCAATAAGATCTCTGCACTCGTGCTTGGAATAACCGCCTTCTAGTCTGCACAGCAACACATGTTAAAATCATTGTGTTGCTTGAATCCCAACGCTTCAAACAAAACAGTATTTTAAGCCATAAAAACGTAGATATTCCAAATAAAGCACAATTTAGAGTTCCCTAATGCATTCCAGATGTCTTCTGATAAGAGAATGTTGGCAAATAAAAATCTACTACCTTATTATGAATAAAGCTGCTGATATTTGTATAGCAAATGCCCATGCTTGCATGAATCTTTGGGTACAACTTTGGCTTTGTCTGACTTGTACTGGTTATGAATGTCCTATGGAGGTCCTAAATGCATATTCTCTATATAGAAGAGCCTTGAAAATGTTGCTTTAGATATGAGCTCATTTGAAATTCAAATAGTTTAAAGCTGGCCATGCAGAGTTGTTTTTCTGGTTTGATTAAGCAATCAATTTGAAACATAAATTACATTTCGTCAACCCCACGCACACACAGATATGCCACCGGCATCAAACTGTTGCATAGAATTTAAAGATTATTTTGATGGCTCGAGTCATGTTAGTTGTAGAAGTTCCTGTGTGCCGATTGGCTTCCTTTTTTCATGTACAGATGCCATTGCTGGTCTGTAAATGGACCTAAGCGACAAGGGTGTCTCTCCTCTAATAAGGATTTGGAGCATTTGCAGTCCAGTGATCAATAAGCAAAAATATATACAAGCATATGTTCCAAACAAAAAACGTAACAGTGTTATTTGGAAGCCAGTTATAGCAACAACAATACACATATTGGATTTACTCACCAACTGAATGCTTTTGAGTACAAATATAGTGAACAATTGACACTTCTACAGGAAAAAATTGCAATCAATTTTGTGAAAAGATAACCTAGTTTTATATTGCACAATTGGTTTGTATGACATTGTCTTTAATTTCACATATCTCGTAAAAGTGGGATGTATTTTAACACTTTTAGACTTTAATTTGAATACAGATTCATTCCTTCAGCATAAGACAGAACCAAGCAAGTGCAGAAATAAAATGGTGAAAGGTTTCTCTTCCTGCATGTTAAGGACAAAATGCTTGCTTTAGAAATGTGTAAAATGTGAGTGATCCCTTTTATTGGCCAACTGAAGTAATTAACCTCCTAAGTGTTTACCCTGAACACAGCTTAAATCTAAGCAACTAATCTCTGTGCCGGAGTTGAGAATTATGTGTTAAACCATAGACTAGTGGGCCACATTTTTTAATTTTGAGGGGCTGGACCACTGTGCCCAATCAAATGGAGAGACCTTTGTGACGAGGTGCTCTGGCTCCCCTCCACTTGTTCTCTTGTTCACTGCATTGAGCGGAGAAAATTCCTAGAGATGTCCTGCCATTGGAACGAGGACACGTCCAAAGCATCACATGCTCTTGATGCGTCATCGTCCCTATGGTGATGTTTGGACACTTCAACATGATATATGTTTATTGTAGGGAACAAGCAGAGGAGAGCCACAACGTCTTTTCCCCAAGGTGACAACGGGCCAGATCTAGGAAGCGGGGAGATCTGCTATTTTTATGCTGGTACGGCATGGAAGCTGCAGGTCAAAACATTAGTTTTAGGTATACCTACCCAGACACGTTATTTGACGTACCTGTGTGTAGTGGTAGCCTTTGGACATCTTTGTTCCTCCACATCTAGAAATACCACCTAATTCTGGCAGTGAAAGGAACAGTGAGGGTGTAAAGGATATGTAAGTGTAGGGGAATTCTGCTTTGTCCTGAATTGGTGTGGTGTTTGCTTGTGACCTGTGGGGGACAGTATTGTTCTAACAATTTGTACTCTATAGGGCAAGTGTATCAAACTCAAATACACAAAGAGCCAAAAGTTAAGACTATGGAAAATAATTCTACAGTTAAGAAGGGGTTTCCTTCTCATCAGATATAATGATAAACCTTTTCATATGGAAACAACATTATAAGAGTACATACATACTCTTTCCATAAGCATCCTGGAAACCATGCTCGGGGTCACAGGTCATTTAAAATTGACCCAATTAAAGTGCATGAAAAGAGACCGGGGGACATCTTTTTATATGTCTTCCGAGCGCTGTAAACATAGCATTTCTAGACACCTGTATGAATGCCCCCTTACGCTCAGGTCCTCATTTGGCTCACAAGCCTAAGACTGACACCCCTGCTTTAAAGTGTACATGGTAGAGCTGTTTATTAAATACTTTTCTATGTGTTTCCTGTTCTGCATGCATGTTAGGAGCCAGACTGTATCATTACAACAGAGGGTATGTTTTGTCCCCAAAAAACACCCCCATGTTGTCCCTGTTGGCATCTGCCCACTTATTGTGCCTTGTCAGGTCCGCCAGGCGGTCGCAGTTCCCGGTTGGTTAGAACAAGTTCCTGTGTTTAATTGAACCCTAAAACCATGTAATGTGAGCGACTTTCTAAACACTCAAGTCTACCGGTGTTCAATTGCAGAGGACCCGGAACTACATAGTTGTTGGAAGATCTAAAGGATATCTAACAGAGATCTAAAGGTGTATGGCCAGCTTTACGGAGCTGATGGCTGACAGACCTTTTAATCTTAATCTATGTAAAAGGTTTGAGGTTAGATATCAAAAATACTTAACAAAAATTAATCTTTTTCCAATAAAATAAAGTAATATAATAAATAAGTTGGGAATGACACATTGTTCCCTTTTTAGCTTCCATGTTTAAGGCAGGTATAAAAGTCTTGTATGCTTTTCTATATGATGTGCTTTTAAAAATGAAGTTCTAGATCAGCATTTCTCAACTCCGGTCCTCAGGGGCCCCTAACAGTGCATGTTTTGCAGCAAACCAGAAACATTCACAGGTGAGGTAATTGGTGTCACAGCAGAGCTCATTAAACCTCAATGGTTTTCTGCAAAACATGTACTGTTGGGGGTCCCTGACGACTGCAGTTCAGAAACACTCGTGTGTGTGTGTGTGTATGTATGTATGTATGTGTATATATATATATATATATGGGATAGAACATTGATTAATGAGGTCATCGTCTGGTCATTCGTCTACATTATGCATGCATGATGAACTTTCCATGAATGTTATGTAACTTTTTAAATTGATATTAATGCTCATTCTGGAAGCACTAACCCTTATTGAAAAGAAAATGTATGGCAACTGAAGCTAGTAGATGTAAGCATGTGTAAGACCTATGTATGCCCGCACCTATGTAGGAGTCTAAACTTGGAATTCTACCATACAGAATAGTAAGAGCAAAGGATGCCCGTGAAAATTAAAGTGTACCTAAACTCCAAAACTTAACCAAACATAATGGTTGTCAGTGATAGATGAGGAAAGTCCATAAAATAATTTTGAGATGCTTCAGATCTCCCAACGGTTAGTGTGATTTTGCAGAGAAAAGGAGAGCAGATGGGGAACATTCAGGAATATTTCCTTACAGTTCAAGATTTTATATCCTTTACAGTTCCTTTCCCTCCCAATAATAAGGGGGTTTGGCCAGCAAGGGACTCCAAGTGATTAGGTGAGTTCAGGTGTGCTTTAACCTCCTGGCCGGTTGAGATGTACCCAGCTTGTCTTGTTTACAAAACAAACTGCCTGAGCTGGGATCAGTCATACTTGCCTATGCAGCGTTTCTTAATCCCTTCGGTGTACTTTGCTTTCATTGCCCATACTGCAATGTGAAACGGGCTGACCGCTAGGTTGTTAAAGCAGTTCTACAGGTCCAAAAACCTTTAACATAAATATAATCATTTGAAGCAAAGACTATAAATTCACATTGTGTGCACCACATACCTTTTTGTAAAACCAGAGATTATATTCTGGAGGTAGTTTTGGGTTGTACATTGCCTGGTGTAAAGATCTGTGGGAGGAAGCCAGCAAATCCACACAATGCCGAATACCTAGAGGGGCAGACATATGAGCAGTCACTATGTACAATGCTGTTGTGTACATATTAATTACAGGAAACCTCTATAGATGCAACAGGCATCTGGTGTTTTATTTTTATGATTAGCCTGGAGTTCATGTTACTTACCTCTTATGTGACCTGAGCAGATACAGCATATATTATTGTAGGTCTAATGATGTTACAACCATTTTTGTATTGGTATTTACAAGTATTTGAAGCTGGAGATCGTATCCATGCATTTCATCTGTGATTATTGGTCCAGAGACATGATGCATGCATAATGTCTGTAGGAAGAACTGTTCTTTCCTATATGAAATAATCCGATTTCTTTTCATTACCTACCCCTCATAGTCAATCATCATGTTCATTTGAAGAATAGTAAGCAACACATGTCTTCCAGTAATATGAAACCGATTTAATAATCTTGCATTTCCTCTGTCTGCTCCAATCTTTAGCAGTTTTCAGGGCTTTATTGGGAGTGTTTTCTTGCTGTAATGTATGGCCAAGACTTGAGACCCATGACCTGTGCTCTTTCACATGCAGTGGAAAAAGCCTTTTGGAGTTGAACAGTAATAGTTTTGCTAATATTGGTTAATTTTGGTTGAGTTTTGCTGATTGGTTGAGGCTCAATAATCTGGAGGTTAATTGAATCACTTTTGTCTTTACTTTTTGGCCTCATTGCAAATGTTTTCCCCCACCTAAAGCACAAGTTCAAACCAGCATAGCCCCTTGGACAACATAGACATGTAAGCACACCAAACGCATAGCTATTACTCCTTCTGCTAGTGGGTCACCATGTATGGCAATATGCTATTGGTTTCTGTAGCTACGAAGAACTTTTCTCACTTTACACATAAGGGTTTCTTAATGGCCGGTCAATCGGTGTCTCAGGATTTTCCACCAATGCCAGCTTCATTCTGGATGGTCATATGCCACTTACTACATAGATCATGCTAGTTGAACAATGTGAGGTAGAAAATCCAGTTCTACCAACCCGTGCTATAAATTATAGCTTTGTCTCTTTATAAGTCCGCTTTATTCAGAATGGGGTATAGCTTGCCATCAATGAGCACATTTCAGGAAGTGACCGGCTTCGGAATAGTAAGCCAACAGAGGAAAATTTTAATCTTATGTTCTTAAGGTAGTCCTACACAGCCAGATTTTTCGGCCAATTGATCAGCATACACGCTCTGACAATCTCTTGGCCCATAATCGGATGGGCCCACCTGGTGAGATACACCAGGAATCTCCTACATGTCGGATTGCACAGCCAGCACACAAAGGGTGCCCACCGATCAGCTGAGGGGCTGGCTGCAGCCGGATGACGTCATCCTGCTGAAGTTGATCCCTCATCTATCGAGGGAGCATTGCCTCATCTATGGCTACCTTTATGTCTTGTCTTATAGGATGAGTTGTTTTTCATTAGTAAATTATTTTGTATTGAAACCTTGAACCTCCACTTTATCACTTGAAAGAGGTTGCCAACGTTTCTATCTAGTGTTTCTGATTTACTGGACTTGCAGTGTTTATTTCTTGAAGACGTTTCACCTAGTCATCTGACTGGCTTTCTCAATTCTGAGTGACTGTTTACATGATCTTGCTGGAAATCAATACTCTGGGGTATAGCTCCAATACACATAATGTTAACCAGCATGGGGTCTTGGCCTCATGGAGGTAAGGGGTTACATATTAGCATGATTGGAGCTGTGAGGTGTAAAAAACGTCAATAAACGCGTCCATTCAATTGAAATACTATAGATCTACAATGACCTGAATGAATGAGAACCTTCAGACATATTGCCAACTCTTGTTTCCTAAAGCTCATAGCAAACTGATCCTGAATTGTATAGCATTTAAGTAATGTGTAACAGACTATTAACCCCCCTGCTGCTCTCAGCGGCACCATCTCGTCTAGCGCCGTCCTGTCAGTACTGCTCTGGACTAGTTGGTGCGGTCCGGTGAAGATCCGAGCCCCCCCGGCAGCACATACTTACAGTTTTGCGCTGTCCCGGTGGCTCCAATCTGACAGGGAGACTGCTCCAGGAGAGCGGCACAACCTCCCTCCAATACAATTTAAAGTAAAAAAACAACGCATTTCCAAATGAAAAAAATAATTTTTTTTAATTTTTATAAACAAATATGAATACATACTGTTTTGAAAGCTATCATACAAAAGAAGTATTTAAGAAATTAGGATTTTTTTTTACATAATTGTGTGTTTCAAACATTATTATAGTCAGGATGTCTATTAGACCCTTGTACGGACATATTTTGGGAAGTTACCAGCCTACAACACAAAAAAGCCATTAAAGTCTATGGTGCGCTTCTGGTACACAAATCTAGACCTCTAGGGGGGCTAATGTGAAATCTTTTTCTGGTTCTGGAAGAGGTTTTTATTATTTATATATTTGAACACATAGCATTTAACCACCTTGCCTCCAAAAATACACTGACAAATTAGTAATCCATGTGGATGGTGCAGCTTGCAGTTTCTTCCATGCACTCCCTAGCGTTCGTGACAAGCCAAGCTCATCCAGAGTTTGTTTGAAAGACAAACTCTGGATGAGCTAAGATCCCATGAAAGCCACATATCCTTGAAGGGGGAGGACAGGAA
Source organism: Ptychadena robeensis (assembly GCA_036250615.1). NCBI lineage: Eukaryota > Metazoa > Chordata > Amphibia > Anura > Ptychadenidae > Ptychadena > Ptychadena robeensis. Next base: position 31,236,986 of record CM070035.1, read on the forward strand.
TACTTTGTACACACCCACGATTGCCCATACCACGCTGTTAAAAATGGGGTGGTACGCTAGGGAGGATAATAGAATATATTCTGTATATGTCGGGATGACTGGAGCTGGGATACAGATGCCCCCCAGGCCAGGGGTTTCATTGCTCCTGTCATGCATTTTATATTTCTGACTTTCCAACGCCTGAAACTTCTGACGCTTTATTGCTAGAAAGCTGGTGAGTTGACTGGCCGCTATTCTCTGCCCCATATTGTGTCTAACTTTTCAAAAGAACAAGACTTCAGCATCTCATATCTTAAATGATTTGCAATAATCCTGTGATCTTTTGAGTGGTGTATATGTATTATTTGTGTTGTGTTGTCTATATTTATTTTTAGGTAAGCTTTTTTTATTAATATTATTTGAACTAGTCAATGTGCTATGTATTAGCCATTGCAGCTGAAATGCTGTTACGTGTGAATATGATTGAAACTAGTATTTAGGGAACTTTATGCATCTTAATATTTTTCTACATTCCTGCATCAAACAACTATTATAACTGAGAATCTTGTTGAATGTACATTATACATTAGTGATTGTGAATGTCCTGTGTTTCTTGCTCAATTGTGTTCTGTGCTTATAGTATCCATAGACTAGACTGCCTGTCCTTATCCATAGACTACTTATTCTGGCTGCGACATTACCTCCCATATATGGAACTTTTTTAAATATTTCTATTTTAAGTTGGCTATTAATACTAGTGCTGTTTTTAAAGTTGAACTGTGGCCAGACAATGGGCATTCAAATGTTGTACATACAGTATTGCCTGGCATACACATGCCGATAAGCGGCTGATTTTTCACCTGACCGATGGGCATGCGCGCTCGCGCCGTCAGTCAGTGAAAAAATCGGCCGCTTACCGGCGTGTGCCCACATGGGGCGACAGATCCCTGTCGCCCCACAGCTCGGCCAGCCAGAGAACGGACATGTCTGATATTCTCTGGCCGATGCCATTAACTTCAATGTAAGTAAGTAAACGTATGGTCGTATTACTCTCTAGCTGCAGACAATATGGAGCAGTTCATTCTCATGTTTGTAGCAGAACCTTCTGTTACTTTCTAACAACTTCACTGCATAATATATTTAGTTTCTTAATATTTGAATGTCCGTAGGCTAGTCACAGTTCTGGTTTAAAGTGTCTGATGCTAGATTACTTACTTTTAGTGCTTTGCTCTTGCGGATTGTACTGGTATACTTTATATCTCCTGGTTTCTGCTTTTGTGCTTTTATTTTGCCAATTTATGGTGACAGTTTCCATAATTTATCCAGTATTTCGGTTCTTAACCTGCCCATTGGCTTGGCATGCTTGGTGGTTTGTTTGTTTTTAGACATAGTAGCCATTGGAGAGCACTGAGTGCAGATCCCGTGTTTAATAGAAGTGCTATAACTTGTAAGAGCAAACTAGGAATCCTTATATTGGTGGCCTAGCTACACTGCTCTTACTAAGGCTGGGTTCATTCTTTCAGACACCTTTCCCCTGCTGCTTAGATTTAACATTAGGGGTGGTTGATGTTCACCCCCTCAAAATTTGCAGCTGGAAGGTAGCTACCCTCTAAAGGTAGCCATAGATGCCTCGATTCGCTGTGATCGATTCCTGATTTGATCGTACCCGGCGATAGATGGTTTTGCCATAGATGGCACACCACCATGGGAATCTGATTCGGGTACAATTTTGACAGGAGCGAATTACTAAAAAGGTAAATTCTTCAGAATGCCTGCAGCTTAGGGAGCAATGGGTCAATCACACAGGAAGTAATCAATTTTTCTCCACCAACGTACTTCGATGGTCAAAAGATTGACCAAAAAAATGACATGTTGGATCAAAGTGCGATCCACTTTGTGGTCGGACACGGAAAAAATATGCAGTTTACCGCCAGCCACAGGCTTTTGCCCATCCACAGTTTATTCCCTGTTAATGGACTTAAAAAAAAAAAACATGGGGAAACCGGACAGAAAAACACAGGCTTTCCGTATGTGTTTTTCTGTCCTCCATAGAGGAGCTATAGCCATTCTGCTATTGTAAACTAATCTAAAGCTCTGCTTATAGGTGACTGAGCTTACTTTATTCTTCATAATGTGTTCTTAAACAGAGCTGATTTAACATGTTACATTCTATTTCTTAGCTGACATTTTGCTCTTTGGGCTCATTTACAAATCAAGTAAACAACCAATTGGTGCTAACAGCCGGCGAACGAGACTTGAGGCATGTGCCAGTTGGTTTTTGGGCTTTTGGCTGAAAGATCTGTCAGTGTTCTTACGACTCCCAAGCGTCTGAACAAGTTTGGTTTTTGGCTTCTGCAGGATGATGCCCACCCAGGAAATGACCATGTTAATGAAGCCTTAAAAATGGACCATCTAGCTTTTCTTTACACAGTAACTTATTAATTTGGTTCTGACTGCAGTAACTCTTGGGCTGTATTCACACGTGCTCTCAGGGCTGCTGTGTGTAGTGGTTGTACACAATGTGCCCGTACTTGGGAGGGTGTTGTCAAAGTTCAGGGCCAATTCACAGGGTTGGCTGAAAACAATGCGGTCCCCTGTTGAAAGTCAACAGGGGACTGCATTGTTTTCAGC
>CM070035.1:31241643-31252793 GCA_036250615.1 Ptychadena robeensis
AGCCGAGACACATCAACAGTCTATTTTGTCATAGTTAATTGTATATATAGAGAAATCAAAGGTCAATCCCTGGTTTTTCTCTCCTAGGAGAGAATCAGTCACAAATTTATAACAAATTTATTTCGGCTTACCAGTTTAGATGGTTTTTTCTTTCACTAGGCATGGGTTGGAGGACATCTTGCCAAAACTCACTAGGCGACCGCCGTATCACCAAGACCAGGTTATGCCCAAAATTCGTCCGACACCTGGCGACCGGAGCCCCGCAGGGGGGGCACTGTTCGTGGAAGGGGAGAGAGGCGTTGAAAACCTGTCTAGAAGTCATGGTGACCCTTCACCCTTACCGGACCCCCAACACCAATGTGAATAGGAACCTAATAGGGGTCTCTGCAGAGAGAGAAAGCCCCTGATATATCAGAGGTTGTGCCCAAAATCTAATTCATTTACACAGGTCCTAACATAAAGTAATCACGAGCACCCACCTTCCATGAAGTGAGCGCACCGTTCACTAAGAAGTCCTGTCGGTCTTTGTCAGTCCTTGTTTAGATTTTAGAAATAGCATGCATTTGATCCCAGCGTGCTATAGAAGTAAAGCTAGCCATACACGTGTCGGATGTCATGTCCAATCGATTTCGGCGATTCTGCCGGGAATCGCAGGTGTGATCAATTGGCCAATTAAGAGTATCCATCGCAGCATACCACCTTGTCCGAGCGGATTCCGTGTGCGATTCCACCTCCGATTCCACCTCACAAATGGCAACTCCCCCTGATCCGGGCAGAATGGGATGAGAAAGACCAACATGTTGGTTCTCCGTCGGATCCGATTCTGAGCTCCTGAACGATCGGACCTGATCGATCGGACAAGGTGGGCTGCATGCGATTCCGGCACGATCGTTTTGCGTGCACGCGCCCGGAATCGATCGTGCCGGAATCCGGTGCGAATCCGACACGTGTATGGGGGCCTTAAGGGTATATAATGTCTTACATAACATTGATATTCAGTCAACATACAGTCAGGATTCTGATGCCTAGTAACACTTACTTTTACGCAGAGGGTCTGCTCGCTAACACAGGTGTCCTGGTTCGGTCCTGTCCTTGGGCGGTCAGTATCATTGTCTAAAGTCCACAGTCAGTTTAAATAGGCCATCGTTTCCCGCCACGATGATGGCGAGATCAGGCTACGTTACACGGCGCTGGAGTAACCAGCCCCTTCTGATGACGTGCGCCAATGACTCACCGTCGTCTTGGGCGGGCGCAATGCGCCTCGTTGAGGCGCATTTCCGCTCTATCTCGTGCATCACTTCCGGAGCGCATATGCGCTCCAGAAGAGACGCACATGCATCCCGTGTTGTCAGGGCAACACTGGTCTGCAACACCTAACCCGAGAGGACGGCACCAGGGCTTGTCCATGCCCGCCCGCCCCCCAGGGCCGCTCACCCCATATCAGTGTCCTCCGCCTCCGTCCTCTAACCCCCTCTTGAATCCACCCGCCGAATACACACATATAATAAAATATATGCAGGCTACGGACATTGGGAGTGTATAGAGGAAGTGAGAGTATGATGTGAATGTGTTACTGTATACCATCAGAGTACCAGTGTGGGGAAGTGGGAGGGTTGTGGAAACGAATGTGTATGTAAAAGACAGGGCAGTGATGAGATAGGAGTGTAGAGGTGACTGTGTATGGAAATAGGGTGTTGTGGGAAAATGTGTGGAGTGAACAAATGGGGGGGACGGGAAGCATGTGAAGGGCTAATGGGTGTATACGAATGTGGAAAAACAACACCAAAAATGAAAAATAAAAATAATAAAACCAAGTGAAAAAATTTACCCTATATGTATGGGCTACCCACAACCCTTCTCTACACCTCCAAGCTATTTTTTTTTTTTCTTGATTTGCAAGTCACTAATCAAATCAAAAAAGATGAGGTACCTCGCATGCTACACATGAAATGGGTATTCTGAGTAAAGGTCAGGCTCCTATGCTGTGTATGTGCATGCAATTGTATTTGCACAACAATGTTCTATATTTTTCATTTCCTGTTGACATTTTCTGTTAAGTAATACCAAATTACAGAAATAAAACTTTAAATGTCTGCAGTAAGCAGAAGAGTTTAACAAACATTAACCTCTGGCAATGAAGGGCTGTAAATGTCAGGCGAGTCACTTGTCCATAGGCTTTGATGAAACACTTGGTTTTAGAAGTGACGAGTGTTACCACTTTAGAGCTCACCACAGGAACTGAAAGCGCACACCCCTTCCGGGCAATCTAAGGTTCTGCTGCAAACAGGCGTTCAGTGTCATGGCCAGTACCCCGTCCTCCCAGAATTGCTGCACAAAAACCAGCAACATGTACATTGTAATGGAATTTGTAAGAATTGTATGTAATGAATCTTAGCAGAATGATAGTAACAATTGATTATTGGTAATCTCATCAGTAACTGATAACTGTATAAAAAAACAATATAATAATTTAAAAGGGAACAGGTAAGCATATGACTTAAAGGGGATCTAACATCAGAAGTACATTCTTGGCTATATTTGCACTGTACACCAGCGGTTTCTGGATGTGCATCTGGCTGATGGGGCGAAAAGGAATAATTTGCATGGCTCCGCCCACTGTCCCAAAACGAAGGCTTCCACCTAAAGTTTTGGGATTTGTGCTGGATTGGGCCGTGTAAATACCTTCTGTTTTAAGAAGGCTTGATTGTGCTATGCACTGCTCGAGTTGAGGGCTTTTTGATTCCTTTCATCCCTTCTCACCATAACCTTCACAGGTACTTGTCTTTAAAGGGAACATGAAAACACGTCAGCCATTTTACAGGGGTACAGAAGTCTTGTATGTTTGCGGGATGCTTGTTCATAGTATCAGCGAGTATCACCATTATGGAGTGTGCATACAGCCAGACGCCTTTATTATGGAAAGGATTGTAACACATTCCGCACACTCGGGACAGAACTCAGGCTAAATTTACACGAGTTGTTGTTGAATGCAACTGCCGGTCGGTTTTTGGGCTTTCGCCCAATAGGACTTCCATAGGATCCTTATCTAGACAACAATATTGCAGCCGGACTGCCTGATCGTTTCCTGGGCTACTGCAGCCCGAGAAAAGACAATGTAAACTTGGCCTAAGAAACACAAAATTAAGGTAGCCATACACAGGTCGATTTGTCACCGATCGATTCCCGATCTGATCATTGCCGACGATCGTGGAATCGGCGATTGTTCGGGAATCAATAGAACACCACCATGGAAATCCAATTTGTGGTCGATTTGGACAGAAGCTGGTCTCCAAAATGGCCCATTCCACAAAATTCATCGATTGGAAAGGCTGCTGCATAGGGCGCTATGGGTCCACCAACGTACTTCTATTGCCAAACTATCTACCAAAAAAAGCCAACATGTCGGTTCAATTTCCGGTCCGATTTTTTTGACGATTTGCGATTTTGTTTGGTCAATCATTCAGGGTGGTCAGAACACGATTGATCAACGCTCGATCTTATGAACGCACATGGTGATCGATCGGTCAAAAATCAAGTGAAAAATCTACCCGTGTATGGCTACGTAGCTTTATAAGTCTATTTAATTTGGGTTATACTGTCGTGCTCGTAAGTTTACTTATCCTGGCCATACCTGTCAACCTTCCAGTTGTGGACAGGAAAGCTTTCCTGGCCAATTCCCAATTTCACAAAATCCCGGATTCTTTCCTGGGAGTTTGAAATCGGGCAGAGGTATAGGGGTCATTTCTCTCCCTCCTAAGATCCCACCCCGCTTGTGCAGATGATGTGCGGGGTGGGACATTACTATATGAGTAACTTCCCATAGTAATTCTCCCTCCTAAGTTAGGCAGGAACTAAATAGGAGGGAGGGGATTTTAATCTCTTGATACTGTAAGTGACGTCAGTGACACACTTCCGGTATCTGGAATGTGGAAGATTCTGGCGAAAAAACTGAAGTGACATCACATCCCGATTTCCTGGCCAACAAAATTAACAGCTATGATCGTGACCGAATTTATTCACAAACCTGTGTTTACTCTCTTTTTAAATCGTAATCACTACAAAAACCCAAATTACCCTAATCAAAAGTTAACACACCCTGGGGATTTGGCCTGATAACATGGACACGACTTGACACCAAAGGGTTAGAATGTCTATTAACCTCCTGTGCGGTTCACCTGTGGCTCATTTTTTTTTTTTAAAAGTGCACCATAGGCAATTGCGGATGATTTTATTATAATCCACGATTATTATGTGCCCTCCTTTTGGTTACTCGGGCTAAACGCCCAGGAGGTTAAAGGTAAACCTGTTCATCTGTCATCTGTTTGCTTGTTATTAGTGGGTGTGTATAAAAGGTCAATGTCTTTCTGGACTCCTGAGAGGCCCTTGCATCTTTCATCTAGGGCTGTACTGATTTTTGAATTCTAAAGCTAGGAATACACACAGTGATTGCTGCAGGATGCCTTATGGATCGACTGATGGTGATGTCGCCGCAGAACTGTGTTGTGATTATGACACCTGTTCCCAGTCCAAAGTATTTCCATCGTCCAGAAAACTGTGTGATCAACTGGCTGGGCTTTTCTGGTAGATCGCTCAAGGTGGGCGCCCCAGTTTTGCGGCCGATCGTTTTATGTGTTCAGCTATAATATGCCAGACCGCACAGAGATGTCTCAATCTCGATAAGGAAAAGTAATTTGGAGTGGCAAGACTAAAATTTTACGGTTTGGCCACATTTATAAATGCTACATTTGGAGAGTCATCAAGGCCATGATGAAAGGTACACTATTCCTACTGTGAAACATGGTGGTGGATCACTGATGTGTGAACAACAAAGGCACAGGAAATTTGGTCAGAATTGATGGCAATATAATTGCAGTAAGATTTTTATATTTGAAGTAAGAATTTGTATTCATGAGCCTGGAAGCTGCGCATGAGGATTATTGAACATTTCAACATGACAATGATCCTAAAACAAGTCGACCTTATTATTTATTATTATCATTTATTTATATAGCGCCAACATATTACACATCGCTGCTCAATACATTAAAGTGGAGATACAGCACAGGAAAGTACACACAGGTACAAATTATGACATAGAAGGAGTAGAGGACCCTGACCTATTGGGCTTACAATATAATAGGTTGGGGAAGAGAATATACAATAGGTGGGGTGGGGGACTGGTATGGTTGTGATGTTAGGAATGAGAAGATGGGTAGACCAGACTGAAGAGGTGGGGTTTTTTAAAGTGCCAGAGATAGGAGCAAGTCTAATGGGACGAGGGAGAGCGTTCCAGAGAGTAGGAGCGGGCCTAGAAAAGTCTTAAAGCCGTGCATGTGATGATGTTATGAGTGGGGATGTCATTAGTAGGTCACTGGAGGGGGTGGGTAGCGGTGTATTTGTGTACCAGGTTGGAGATGTAAGTAGGACAGGAGGTGTGGAGTGATTTAAAAGCAAGGCACAGAACTGTACATTTTTTCTTTTTTCTGTTCATTTTTCTGTACATTTGGAAGCCAGTGTAGAGATTTGCAGAGAGGAGCAGCAGATGAGGAGTAGATGAGTCTAGCAGCACCATTCGTGATGGACTGAAAAATAAATGGCTTCAGCCAACCACTAACCATGAGTGAAAGAAACGTTTTTTGCGTTATCGTTCAAATTCTCTGACAACTGGTTAAGAAATCATAAACTCTGCCAGGGTGTGTACACTTATGGGCACAACTGTAAGAAGGTATTTCACATTTTTCCTATTGGCTCTTCTGTGGCTAGAATTAATAAGAAATAGATTCACTGGGACACAAATTGTGAATACTTTGTATTTCTTACACGATACAATGCCTTATGTTTATGGGATGTGATAAACAAAACAGAAATGTGACCAAATAATAAAATGGTTTTACCAAAGCTAAACGTATACAAGCTTAGACATCACTGCCCACTATATAAATCAACCCGAGGTATACACAACAGAACCACTAACCATTACAGCAGAAATTGTGTACAAAGCTGGAATGCAAATTAGTTTCCATTCTATGGGGTGGAGGAAGTCCATGACGGGCAAGAAAAGTACCATGGATGACTAGATTAAGCCACGATGGGGTAGGAAGTGTCATGAACTGCACAGACTGGAAGCAGAGGGCTTGATGGAGATGATCGCCTATAACACAGGAAATGCAATGCTCATGGTGAAGTGTGCAGGACAATTGGACAATTTCAAAGAAACAAAAGAGTAAAGCTGGAGTTCAGCTTTAGCAAATGGAAAAAACAATTATCTGTCCTGCCACTCAGGAGCGCAGCTCTAAGCAGAAGCAGCGAGACGGAGAAGTTAGATTTCTCCTTATTTTATTTCCAATGAAGACCTCTAGTCCCTGTTCAAAATAATGCACAGGATTCCAGGCATAGGGATCACCACCAAGGATGGTTAAAAAATTTGCAATGAGAATTGTTAGTAAACATTACGACTTTTTAGCCGTAATTTCACATACTCAAATTTCGATAGGGCCATTTCAAGCTTAAAAATATGTAACAGTGTTGATCGCGAAAATCAGCATTTTTATTGCGAATATTATGTAACATAATTTAATTGAAAAATGTACAATCAAACTTTCATATGAGAACTCAAAAATTTCAAATTAGATTTCGATAGGAGAAAAAATTTATTTACCATAAATACTCAAATATAAGCCGAATTATTCAGCACCTGAAATGTGCTCAAAAAATTTAATTCGGCTTATATTCGGGTGAAAAAATGAAAATCGCTGCATTGTGTAGGTGGAATTTATGAGTGAATTGCAAAGCCCTCAAACAAGCTATCATCACCAAATTTGCTGGAGATGTAGGGAAGGGTTGTGGGAACATTTGAAAAAATGATTGGTCTAGCATATGTAGTTTTTGCATAAATTAGGTTCAAAGTCAAGTCAAATTTTAACTTATTTTTTGCAAAAACTTGATATGCTAGTACAATACTTTTTTCTTTACAATGTTCTCACATCTCTTCACATCCTCAGCACTTCTAGTGATGATATCATGTTCAGGGGCTTTGTAATAACTTATAACAAATCTGCTGAATTAAATAATTACATCTCAAAACAAACGTACATTTACTGTGTGTTTCTGTGCCTTAGTTGCTGCATTCTCCCTAAGCTTATACTCGAGTCATTCAGTTTTTCTCCCTAGGCTTATACTTGAGTCATTCAGTTTTTCCAGAATTTTTTTAAAATTGGGTACCTCTGCTTATATTCGGGTCGGCTTATACTCGAGTATATGCGGTAAATTGAATCATCATTTCTGCATCTCAACCATTTCTAATCACCACTTCTAATCTATTTCTGGTTCCGGTTTCCTATGTACTATGGTAAGTCATTTGTTCTACTGTTTGCAGGAACGTAACCAAAAATGTAATCCTACTCACTTAATCACATTACGGAAAATTGTTTTCATACTTACCTGTTATTTTCCTTTCCTGGCTTACACCTCATGTCAGCCCACCTCGGGTCATTCCGCCCCTTGACCCCCTAGGACATCCCATAGCAAGCTCTTTAAAATCCCTTCACCTCCAGCCGTTCGGATGTTCAGTAACAAGACTCGCTCCAGACTGGGTGAGAACTAGGGCTTATATGAGGTGTAAGCCAGGAAAGGAAAATTACAGGTAAGTATGAAATTTTTTTCCGTATTCCTGGCTCACCTCATGTCAGCCCACCACGGGACCTAACAAGCTATACTCCCTAGGCGGGCAATGAACACCCGAACAAACCAGAAGGAAACCAATATACTGCAAAAAGAAAATCGCACTTTATTAAGACAAAGCCGCTCACAGAATAACAGAAAGAAACGAATCCTGCGGGTCCTTAGACACCACCAGCCGATAATGTCTGATGAAGGAATTGGCAGGCGACCAGCTTGCAGCCTTACAGACCACCTCTGCCGACACCTTGGCAAAGGATGCCCAGGACGCTGCTACGCCCCTAGTCGAGTGAGCCCGAACCTCGGAAGGAGCGGGAAGGCCTGCAGCCCCATAGGCCAGCTGAATGGTCTTGACTATCCATGCCGACACCGTCCATGGAGGGATCGGATGGCCCTTTCATGGCCCCGTAGGATAGATGAACAAGTTGTCACACCTGCGCCAAGAAGCAGTCCGTGAAACATACACTGACAGAAGATGTACCACATCCAATCGTTCCAACTCGTCCCGGTCACCCACCTCGGCAGAGAAAGTAGAGAAGACCGCCTCCCAGTTGAGATGGAATGTAGACATCACTTTGGGCAGATACGCCGGCACCTGCCGGAGCACGACCCTGCCGGGGTAAAAAGTACAAAACAGCTCCTTCCAGGAGAAAGCGCAGATCTCCGACACCCTGCGCGCTGAAGTCACTGCCACCAGAAATAGCAATTTCAAGGTGAGATGCCACAAGGATATCGTATCCGCCGGCTCAAATGGAGGCAGGAGAAGTGAACGTAACACCAACGGCAGATCCCACTTCGGGAACCAGATCCTACGAGGAGGGCGCAGTTTCACAGCCGCCTGCAGGAATTGAGCGATCAGACGATCCTCCCCACAACAGATCTGGTTGCAACGGAAAAAGGATTGGCGCCTCGGTCGTCATCGCCCACAGAAGGGGAAACCGTAGACCAGCTGAGACCCCCACGTCCAGGCCAAAGCATCTTGGGCTATGGCCCGAGGATCCGGATACCTCATGTAAAACCTTGTGTGCATTGGCGGCCGTAGCCATGAGGTCGACGTCCGGTATCCCCCATCTTGCAAAGATTGGCTCCAGGTATGTAGGCCGTATTCTCCATTCGTTCGGATCCAGAAACACCCGGCTGAGCTTGTCCGCCACCTGGTTCCATGCCCCTGGAAGGTAGGATGCCCCTAGCCATTGCAGATGTGTCTCCGCCCAGGCAAAGATTCTCCCCGCAATCTGTAAGAGCATCGGGCTCCTGGTCCCCCCCTTGCCTTGCTATGTACGCCACTGCGGTCACATTGTCCGAAAATATCCGCACCCTGGACCCCCGAAGCTCGACCTGGAAACATACAGAACCGCCAGCAGCTCCAGATGATTGGATGCCTCCGAAATGCGACAGCCCCACCGGCCCTGTGCTTGGCCCCCCTGCCAGTGAGCGCCCCAGCCCGCCAGGCTTGCATCTGTAGTGACCACCACCTCTGATGTCGGACCGATAGGTTTGCCCCTGGTCAGATGTTCCGAGTCTAACCACCATTGGAGAGACTTTCTCACTACTAGAGGTATCGTGATCGGTTGTGTCAGTGACTCGTTGTCCCACTGATGAAGGAAATTGTCCTGAAAGAGTCTTCGGTGCCAACTGGCCCAGGGCACCACTGGAATGGCTGCTGTAAACGTGCCGATCAACCTCATACACCGCCTTGCGGACAATACAGGGCACACCATCACTCTCTTCGTCCACGTCTGAATCTGGCACCTCTTCCGACCAGGAAGAGTCACCACCCCCTTGACTGTATCCAAGACCATGCCCAGGTACTGGAGACTTTGCACTGGCTCCAACTGGCTTTTCTGGCGATTGACGAGCCAGCCGAAATGTTGCAACATCTGGACCGCCTGAGCCACTTGAGACTCCAGTTCCCTCTTGGACCTTGCTAACACCAGAAGATCGTCAAAGTACTGATGGATTCTGATGCCTTTGAGGCGAATCAATGCGATGACAGACAACAGTACCTTGGAAAATGTTCGGGGTGCCGTATTGAGGCCAAATGGAAGACATACAAATTGAAAATGGCCTTGCTTGACCGCAAATCTCAAGAAACAGTGATGCTGAGCGCATACAGGCACAAGCAAACAGGCGTCCGCCAAGTCTATAGTCGCCATCCAGTCGCCCACCTGTACAACCGAAATGATGGTCTGCAGGGATTCCATCTGGAATGGCGACACACGGATTAAGGCATTGAGCTGCTTTAAGTCCAACACCGGTCTGAACTTCCCATTGGCCTTTTGCACTAGAAATATTGGAGAGTATACACCTTGTCCCTCTTCGGCCTGCGCCACCGGCACAATGGCCCCTGCCACCAGTAGTTCTTTGACATATGCCTCCAGACATCTTGCCTGTTCTAACCCTGCCGGAGTCCTTGACCTGACAAACACACCTTCCGGTGGCCTGCTGCAAAACTCTATGCGATACCCCTGAGAGACAATACTGACTACCTATGTGTCCGAAATCTCTGTTGCCCAGACTTCCCCGAACGCCCTCAGTCTTGCCCCCACCGGAGGACCCCTGGCATGCCTCCCGTCAGAAGGGCTTCTCTGTCTCAGCTGGGACCCCTTGCCCCTCCCCGCTTTACTGAAGGAGGATTGCATAGGCCTCCAGGGTCTGGAGAGCTCTCGGCCTGGGCGGTAGGACCTAGCATCTCTGTAGGCGTCTCTAGACTTCCTAGTATAACGAAAGGGCTGCTGTTGTTGCTGAACTCTTAATAGCTTCTTCTAATAGCTAGCCACAGACGTGAGGGCCACAGCTGGTCTTGCCGCCGGTCCTGCCACTGCAAAAGCTTTCTTTAGATCGGTGTCTACTCTGTGGTCCATCGGGTCCTTGAAGGCCACCGAGTCTTCCTGCGGTAACACCATATGCTTTGCCAACCTTTGCAAGGAGGCGTCCCAATCGGGGAGTCCCAATTCTCCACATCCTCCTTTTTTAAAGGGTATAACTTTGCCATCCTATTTTGTAGGCCTTGACGTTGATCCAGCCGTGCCCACTCATCTTCGATCACCTCCCGGATCTCTAAAATCAAAGGAAAACAAGGCAAGGATTTCTTCAACCCAGGATAATACTTCCGCTTGGTCGGAGGGGACGAAGGTTCCTCTTCCCAATCAATCGCTTGTCTAGCCGAAATCACAAATGCCGGGTCCGATGCAAAATCAAATGATTCTGGAATCTGGCCATCCTCCAATTCCGATATCTGTGAACGACCTGAACTGTCCTCCAGCTCTGAAGGGGACGCAGAGACATTGTCTCCAACCGCCCTTTTCTCTCCCCTGGGACGGCCTCTGACTCGGCTGGCTTTTAGCACTGCCATACTTTCAGCCACTGCCTGTCTGATCAGGGCCCGAACGTCCTGAGCCTCTGCTCCTGCATCCTGAGCTGCCTCTTTAAAGCAGATTCCGACCCTGCATTCCTGGGCCTGAACATGCCCA
>CM070035.1:31303565-31377341 GCA_036250615.1 Ptychadena robeensis
ACGGCAGCACCTCGTCCAGTGCAATAGTAGCAGTTGGAGCGCTGGACGAGGTGCTGCCGTTCATAACGCTAGGGCGGTTAAACATGTAAAAAGATACAATGCTACATGTAGGTTGACTAAAGAAAGAAAAAGTCTCTTTCAAGTTTGAAAATATCATTCCAATTCAATCAGCAAATATACAGCCAGTGATAATATGGTGGCACTGGTGAGTCAATTGTGATTTTGAGACGGGAGGGGAAGGTGAAAATCCCCTCAGATACACAGCAGTAAAAACAGGAGAAATCTGGCGCTTATATATTTATTAAAGTATCCATCAGTATTCTAAAAAAATATTCACACTAACCATTAAGGATTTGCAGAGGTGGCGTCTGTGCAGTAGTGGTCTTCTTTTCTGAGGAAGAAAAAGTATTGTATACACTATGAAGATGGGAAAATATTGTATACACTATGAAGATGGGAAAATATTGTATACACTATGAAAATGGGAATCAATGAGGGGTTGTCAATATTTTCCTGCACATCAGGTTTATGTACACAAAAAAATACACACACCGAAGATAACACTAGGATAATTCCCAAATGGTCTCTGTGTAGGCTCAGCATTCGTCCCACCAAAGAACTCCTTTAGTTTGGAGAGAAATTTGGAATCTGGGCAATAACAAAAAAACAACATAAAACAATGGAAACACACATTTCAATATGTGAGATGGCAATAACATAGTAGCTAGTAAATTCTGGGGACATGAACATTTTATCTTTATACAAATACTTACGATTATCTATCTTCGGAGAATGAAAACCATACTTGTTCTTCAATTCCACAATGTGTGGCATTTTACCTGCAAAAATATCCGCTTTCTTCCTCTGCAAGAACACAAAGCAATACCAAAAAGTTATGCCCATAGTCAGGGCCACTATAGGGGGCCCACCTCACCTGACCATCTAGGAAGGGCACAGGGTTAGCCATGCTGCATAAAGGGACACAAGGAGAGAAGCATCAACCCGCACATGCGTCGGCATAATCCCGTCTAGTCAGAGGCACAGACTGTGTATCACATGTATGCAGTCCCTGGCTCTGACTGGTGGGGACAGAAGGTGAGATGATCATTTCAATGAAATAAATCCCTATTGAAAAAAATGGACACGATCACCGCACCACGGTTAAAATTGTGGGTAAGCGCAGCAGATCGCTTAAGTGGAAAAAAGCCCTTACAGCTATAGAAACATGTTAGTTAAGGAATGGAAATAAAGAAACGTACATACCCTCCTAGTTTTCTATTGTTTGGTAAAAAGTTGGATGTATGGAACTGAAAAATGTAAAAAAGATGAATGTCAGTTACAGAAGAAGACACAGGCAATAGGTCAGGCATCACAGATAACTGCATAACTCAGCTTTATTATCGCATATGAAATGTATAAATATAAATCAATGTCCATATAACAATAATATATAAAAAATTCAACTCAGAATGTAAAGAAGCCATTTGCAATGAAATTAAATGGCAGCGCACATGTACTACCACAATGTTGGTAGTGATAACAAGCATTGCATAATAAAGTAGAATATGTCAATATGAAAACCTAACTTTTTTGTACTTACAAACTGATTTGGGAGGTGTATGAATTAGAGTTCCCCTTATTTTAAAATCATACCCCCTTTAAGTCCTGGCTGGGCAAATGGGGTGCAGCATACCTGTGCCCTTCCCTCCTAGTTGGGCAGGAAAAAGGGGGCAGCAACCAAGTATTACTGGTCCCCTTGGTAAAATTTGCTGGACAGGGAGAGAGGGAAGCCACACTGTGCCCCACTCCCCTCTGCCCATGCCATTCTTCAACACTGGACACCATGTTTAGGAAGACAGCCTCTTCTCCACATAAAAATATCCAGCTTACCAGTCCTTATTTCAGGCAGCTTTATTGAAGTCTTGATCTTATTGCATTGTTTTTTCCTTTATTTTCACCTTATTGTCATGTCAGTGACACACTTCCTGTCTTATGGTGACTGTGCCCACTGTTTTCCCTATACTGGACAAGTAGTGTTGTCAGGGCAGATGTACCAAGACTACAGAGGATCTCCACCCCAAATCCATAATATTAGGCTATGTTTCCATGTCGCTATCAGCTCTGTCAGGTCCCCCTGCGTGAAGAGCATTCTTTGGCAGAGGTTTCCAATGGAACCCATTCACATTACCTGCCTACAGCACAGGCTGTTCCCACGGAACAACCAGGGCTGCAGGAAGGTAATGTGGATTGGCCGAACCCGATAGAGACAAAACCTAAATAGGACATGTACCAAATTATTTCTGGATCCAGATTTTTCAGCAATAATGTAGCATACTGTATTTAAATTGTTGTGGAGTTTCCCCCCCTGGTGTTCCTGGATGGGGGGTGACTGGGTGTCCATCTTTCCTTCTCATATAGATCCATTGTATGATACAAACTATAAATTGTTTTTAAATGTTCCTCAATTGTTATATGTGATCATTAATCCTTATCTTTTTAAAGAAGAGTTCATGAAATTCACTGCATTATACAGAATAATTCCATAAGCCTTAAAATTTTTTTTTTTTTTTTTTTACTTTACCATATATGCGGGTATTATGGAATAAGTATTAAAGAATCACTGATTGGTTCCATGGGTTGGCTGATGTATTTTTGAGCTTGAAGTTCTTATAATAATAATGAGTTAAATGTACAAAGCAGTCTAAAACAATTGGTACTACCCATACCAACCCACCAGAACCTTTATTTCCCATCTGCCATACAGTAAGGTAAGTACTGTACAAACACTTGATAATTGTCACCCAAAACGATCTATTGCAATCATCTTGGGGGAATATCTGTTGTCTGTAGAGATGCTTCATGCCAAATTAATAGCCTGCCCAAGGCCTGGGCTCCTTTGAGGAATGTAGATCTATATTACGAATAACTCACTTCACACTCATGTAACATAACAAAATACATTATGCTTGTTGTATAATCATATATGACATATTTAATACTGATCAAACCTATTAGAGTAGATTATAACACTTTGTTTAGTATATGTCATACAATTGATATCAGGCTTGATAAGTCCCCCGGGTCTAAAGGCCCCCCATACACGTGTCGGATTCGCACCGGATTCCGGCACGATCGATTCCGGGCGCATGCACGCGAAACGATCGTGCCGGAATCGCATGAAGCCCACCTTGTCCGGTCGATCAGGTCCGATCGTTCAGGGGCCCAGAATCGGATCCGACGGAGAACCAACATGTTGGTCTTTCTCATCCGATTCTGCCCGGATCAGGGGGAGTTGCCATTTGTGAGGTGGAATCGGAGGTGGAATCGCACACGGAATCGTGCCGGAATCCGCTTGGACAAGGTGGTATGCTGCGATGGATACTCTTAATTGGCCGATTGATCACACCTGCGATTCCTGGCAGAATCGCCGGAATCGATCGGATGATGAATCGATTGGACATGGAATCCGACACGTGTATGGCTAGCTTTATTGGGCCCCTAGTATCCCTATCTGAATAACACAGACAAAAGGAGACCAAGAGGATCATTCATTTAACCTCTTTCTACAATATGAGCCACCACTTACCTTAAGCATACACGCTTAGATTTCCACCCGATTTCTTGGCCGATAGACCACCATGAGCACTCACAGCAGTCAGTTGGCCGAAAAATCTGGTGTCCATCTAAAGCTTAAATGGCCAAAATCGGCTGCCAAATCGATCTAAGCCATTACGGACATGTCCGTAATTCTTAGTTCGGTCTAATACTTTAGATGGGGACAAGTGTCTTCATCCAAAAAACAGGTATGTCTCCTCAGCCCCATCTGGGATCTGATGGGGCTGAGGACACAGAGCCTGTCTGCAGCACTCTCCCTCAGAAGCTGTGAGGGGCCCTGACAGCGGCCCGAGCAGCTAGGGGGACCCGACGGACAGTGCTGGCACACTCTCAAATCAAGTCATTTCTTTCTGATGTTTAAAAAGGAAAAATATGTACACATGGTAATAGTGCACTTAATCATGATCACATTGTATTATATTTTGTACTATCAGTGATTAACATCCCCCAAAGAAGTGGAAACACTCTGCAAAATCTGTTCTTATATCTGCACATGAAATGGTAAAAGAAAAAGGGACAGTCTGCCGTAAGATATTCTTTCACATCGTCATTGATAAGCACTTTATTTAACCGACTGGGTACTGGTGCTAGGCTTGCTGCCCCAACAACCAGTGCTGGAACCTTAAAGATTGCATAATGCCCCTTCTACATACAACATGCTTTGCTGCATACAGTTTGTTACACAACAGAAAAATGCACACATGTTTTTACAATATATATGTGTTTACAATAATAAAAAACAAAATTACAAATATGTTCATGACATAAGGTGACCATACACGTGCCGATTTTTCGGCCGTTTTTAGCCCTCCCGACCGATCCGGTCGGGTAGGTCGGTCGGGATTCAGAACTGTTTTAAAATCGGCTGAAAAGTCGGTCGGGTCCCGACCGCGGATGCCCGATTTTTCGGGAAAACGGCAGCTTGTATATGTCATGTACAAGCTGCCGTCATGTACAAGCTGCCGACTTCCCGAAAAATCGGGCATCCGCGGTCGGGACCCGACCGACTTTTCAGCCGATTTTAAAACAGTTCTGAATCCCTCCCGACCGACCTACCGGATCGGTCAGGAGGGCTAAAAACGGCCGAAAAATCGGCACGTGTATGGTCACCTATATACTTTAAATACAATGGTGGTGTGATGTCTTTAAATAAAAAAATATTTTCTCCTGTGACACAATTTGAACTTTCCAGATATAATATGTAAAATATAAAAGTGATGTCCGGGATACATTCCATCAGTAGTGTTAACCCATATTCTTATATCTTCAGTCAGAAGCCATCATCAGAGTTGTCATCCCACCCACAGCTCTCCACCACTTCGTCCTGGTGGAAATCCACTTCCACGTTGTACTCAAAGTCTGGGTCATCTTTCTTTTTCCTGTTTTTCTCAAAAAGTTCATCCATTATGCTTTTTTTTTTGGCCAGTTCCTTGTCGTCTAATTTATTTAGATCTTCATCAGGATCAATGCTTTCCTCCTTCTGAATCCCAAGGAGGCAGTCCTTTAAACTCTCCCCCTTTAAGTGTCCCCTAAGTAACTTATAAAGCCTTTCCAGCTGCTTCAGTGATACTTGCTCCAAGTACTGCTTGTGCCGTGGATTGTTTTTAAGTTGCTCTGCTGCTCGGCTGCAGTCTACAAAGAGGATAAGTCAGGATGAGCGGAGACTGTTATACAATTTACCAAAATTAAATTCACCATAAGGCCGCAATGTAGCCAGAGCGTGATGAATCTGGTGTGGTGAGCACAGAGCTCTGACCTCACATCTACTGTGCACTATGAGATGATCTAGAACCCAGGTGCCCAACCTGTGGCCCGGGGGACGCATGTGGCCCTTCGGGCGTTCAATGGCAACCCCCTCAGTCCTCCACTTGCAGCCCCAAAAACCTAACTGTTATTGCATAGAAACTCACCGCTCCCGCTCCCCGGCTGACAGGTCCTCTAATTTCTAAGAGTGGGAAAAGGAGGTGAGGCAATACACTTACGTGATAGGTGTACGTAAAAGCCAATCAGGGACCCAGATGGTGCCTGAGAAAGTCCCTCGCTTCTCCTCTTATCTAGTGTTGGCAGGGGATCAGCAGGCTGGTGAGTGCCGATGCTCTTACTATTCCACCAATGAACAGGGGATGAATGTATAATATATATATTGCGGCACATACCCTTTGAAGCAAAGGTTATGTGCCCCATAGATATCATCAGAGGCTTTGATGATATCTATGAGACACATAACCTATGACGATATGGCACAAATTGTATGGTATATGGCACAAAATGCACATCATCATACTACAGTCTTCCCTAATGCTTGATGTATCATTTAAAACAAGTTTTTTTTTATTTAAAAACATTGAAAATAATGTCTTCTAGCTCGGCCTGCTGTAATTTTTTCATTAAAAAAGCCTAAGGGAGCCTGTGACACACATAGTGGAGGATTGGTCTCTGCTGTCTGTGTTAGTTGCAGATAGTCTGTTACACACAGTGGAGGGTTTGTCGCTGATGTGTGTGTTAGTCGCAGACAGCCTCTGGCACACACAGTGCAGGGGTTGTCTGTGCTGTGTGTTAGTCGCAGACAGCCTGAAAAAGACACAGTGGAGGGTTTGTCTCTGCTGTGTGTTTGAGTCCCAGGGAGCTTGTTACACAGATAGTGGAGGATTTGTCTCTGCTGTGTGTGTGAGTCACAGGGAGCCTGTGACACACATAGTGGAGGATTGGTCTCTGATGTGTGTGTTAGTTGCAGACAGCCTGTTACACACATAGTGGAGGGTTTGTCTCTGCTGTGTGTGTTAGTCGCAGAGAGCCTGGCAGCCCTTAGACAGCATCCCTGCACGCACCTCTATACACAGCTGAGTACAGATGTATATAAGGGTACAACTTATCAACTGCAAAATATGATATATAAATAGAAATTTAAATGTATTAAGCCAGAAGGAAGGATCTGAGAAAATTGCTTCTTTTATTTCTTCATGTGCTCAGTAAAATATATCACCAAAACTTTAAACTTTCGACAACTAACTAAATTAATAAAATATGATGATTATCCCTTAAATGTTTTCTTCAAACCCTCTAATTTTCACTATTGCTTACACTGTTCAAAAAAAGCTGAGAACGACTTGCAGGCTAAATGGGTAATACAAATATAATTCAGAAAAGCCAGAAACCATAAATGTAAGGTATTATTTTTTCCATAGATCAGTATTTATTTGTCCCCTCCATCCCCCAATAAAAAGCACTAGGACAGGGCGGGGCGCCAGAGTGAGCCAGTTGGACCACATTGCACAGTGTTTATTATGTAACCATGAGAGCTTCCAGGTAAGTCATTGAAATCATTTAGGCAATGGGATAGTGTCAGGAAACTTGCATTTTTACACATTAGTATGGGAGCCCTAGCACAGCAGTGCATGTAGTGTTAAAGGACACTGAGGGAGGCATGCAGCAACCATTGCTACATCTCTTTCCGGAGCCGGTTTGCTGGAGGTCACATTTTTTTACCCCTCTACATCTGTTTGTATCCATAACACGGATCATGTATGAAATAATGAAATATGATTGCTTGGTGCACCTCAGATTCCAACCATACTTGGTCAATGTCAGTGGTTCCCAAACTTTCCTTGCAGGGCCCCCCTTTTCTATTTAGGAACATTATTTTCTATCAGCATATTCCAAAAAATACTGGCAATCTTCAAGTGATTCTTCAGAAAGGTTTCCCTTGTAAATATATCATACCTGAGAATTTAGAAAAATTCCTGATGGGCATCACGCGTTGCCGAGTCTTCCCTTCGCTCACCTCATATACCAGGACAATGGCTGGCGGCTCAAAGCGTACACCACATTTCCTGGCCTTGTAGGTCATGGTACCAATAAAATCTAAGAACAGAAGATTGAAAACATTTACAAGATGTAAAGGATTTATAACTATTATGGAGTTGCTTGTGATGTCTATATCACCCCCTATCCACATCCTGCCTCCTCCCCAGCAAGCATCTCCACTCCCAGGGAGAGAGAGCTGGGGAGGTGAGTCTCCTCTACTCTTTCCCTAGGCAAGTGTGCGGATAAGGGGGGTGTTAAGGTAGCCATACACAGGTCGATTTTCCACTCGATTTCTGACCGATCGATCACTGCGTGCGTTCACAAGATCGATCACTGAGTTGGTGAACTCGTCAGCTGCCTATTGCTGGAGGAGTCTTTAGTACAGGGAGCTGAGGATCAGTCCAGCAGATGAGGAGCCACAGAGGGAGTAATGGATCAGGTCCTGGACCCGAGACATAATGGATTCACCCATTCCGTTGTAAAGCCACACATACACGTGTAGATACACAAGAGATCAGTTGGCGGCAATCTATTGCAACTGCCCACCTGGAGCAACCAACCGATCCATGTGGCCTAAATTGCGATCGGTCAGAGGACGGCCATGTCCGTTTTATTTTACCAATCATAGCTATCGCTGCATGTATGGGTAGCTTAAAGGTTGAAGAAAGTTTTCTCTAGATGTCCAGCTTTAGGCTATGTCTCCACTGCATTACTAGCCCATGTTTATGGACGCATTAACTGTAGGGGTTTGTCCCCACTGAGGTGATTTCCCACTGTGCGGCGTGATTTTAAATGAGGAGTGATGATCGTAGGTGTGAAGCTATGGCACGCAATTTAGCGTGACGCGATTTTCAGTAACATTTTTTTGGTTGGTGGGACATTAAAATCATATCCAACCACGCCATCGCCCCTAATTGCACCCATAAAGAATGAATAAACTTGATTAAAAAATCGTGCGTTTTTTGATCATGTCCATTTAGGACTATGGGCGCGCTTCATCACAACCACCCACAGCCCCCGATCAAAAACTGACCGCACCGTGCCGCAGCCGATCGGGGATGTGGGGATAGGCCCCATCAAATACATGATGCATCGCGATTTAAATCACGCTGCGGCACGTGTGATCACCTAAGTGAGGACAAGCCGTAACAAGTCCATGATTGCGGGCTAGCTCTTGCTGCGGTGTTACATATGATGGGTAGATGTGGGGCTCCACGTGTAATTTTAAACAACTGAACGCGGCCTAAACGCGCCTATGGATACACGTCCCTGGAATATCAGGCGCAATTATGCTGCTCGTAATGAAGGCTTGGCGTATGACGCCGTTTGGTCATTGATTTAAAGAGACAGCGTTAACGGCTACGCTATGAACATGGAGGGGGGGCTTGGGCTCATTTGATGCGCTGACGCATAGCCCTTGCCATTGTTTGCTTGGAAGTGTAGTGGCCTGACAATACACAGACCCCGCTATGACCAGAACATCACTGGACATTGTAATCACTACACCACCACACAACATCTATCACCCCACAACGACACAATACTCTCCATATTCCACACAGAGCCTTACACAGGGACCATCACTCACCTGAGCCGCCATACAACCATCACCATGGCAACACCCAGCCCCGCCCCCTCTCAGCCGGGTTGTCCTCACCGTGCCCGCTATACAGGAGACGGAGATATCCGAATTTCTGGGGTTCCGTTCATATGAATGTGATCCGATATCAGCTCCGGGACATTCGGCACTTGGTTTAGGGTGTCACTTTATAATGGGCTGGAACAGGCAGCACAGGGGCGCCCAGGTGTCCTGTGAGGACCCCGGAGGGAGGCGGAAGTGCGCGGAATACAAGCTGCAGGTCGGTGCTGAATGGGTGGTCGGTCTGAAGACCGGAGGTGGGATGGTGACCCCGGAAGTGGAGAGCAGAAATATATGACTGATACATTTCTTGTGTATAGTGTCCTCTTCTATGTGACCCAGTGATAGGAGGCTAGAAGCCTTCTATAGCTGTCTGGTGATATGGAATGTAAAGATCATTATCAATGTGAAACAACGTGACTGGCAAGCCATTACTCCGAGGTGTCACCAGAACAGGGACGTATCATATAATGGAGGGATCCTCTTCCAGTGACCAGTATACAGAGGATAGGGGATGACCAGTACAGCCAGCCATGCACGGGTCATTTGTCTGTTTCATCTCCATATAGAAATCTAAATTAAAGTCCAAAATTTTATTGCAAATATATCACAAGCACAGTAGTAACACTGACTCCCCTGGGGGTCTCCTCTTCTCTGACACGTTTCACCCCTTAACACCAGAGCTTATTGGTTATTCTGAGATGGAGCAGGCGGCCATATCCCCAGTGTCACTGATGTTGGGGACATTCGAGCTGCCCACCCCTATGCCTGTATTATATGACAAGCAAAGGCAAGCCAAGTAGTCCCCAGGAGCAAGCAATCCCTGGCCACCATTGCTGGAGGATGCTGCGGCATCGCCTGGAGCAGGTACGCTACCCCGAGAAGGGCGCCAGGTTACCGCTTTTTGTGGTAACATTTACCCCGTGCCACACTGGGGAAGTGAGGCTGTCACAATGGTTCAAAGTTTCTCCAAAATCATAAAAAATTATACTTACCTGCTCATCTCCGTTCTATGGCACCATTGTCAGCGTCATTGGTAACCGCAGCGGTGGTGCCATTAACATCTTAATGCAGGCAATGTTGCTTTTCCTCCTCACACCCCTGGTGTCATCAATGATGTGAAGAGAAAGGGGGGGGGGGGGATTGAAGCAGAGTTCTCTTTGAAAAAATGTGATCTGGAAATGCCGCTGGGAAAGTTCATAGCTGCTGTATTATCAAGGTTGTCAGATTTTGTTGCTTGTAGACAGCATTAGGTTTTCAGTTGATGTAGAACTAAAACTGGAAGCATTTGTTAATCCTCCCATACACCTTAAGATCGATCCATACAATTTTCATTAGATCTATCAACAACTATGTAGTATAGTGACCTCCCTGATAGAATACATAGTGATTGGAAGGTGTAGAAAGGTCCACATATTACATGGTTTCGGTAGAACAAAAGTTGGTTGTACAGAAATTGGATGGAAAGATTGTAAGGTGTATGGGAGCCTTGAAATGACAGTTTAAAGTGCATAAACTTCAGACACTAACTGTTTTCTGTTAAACTGTTTGTTGCTAATAAAATTTATTTGTTTATTTATATGTTTATATTTATTTCATGGAGGTGTAACTGACAAATGCTTTATGATCTGACACAATTGATTGATTATTATACTTTTTTTGACAGGCCAAACTCTACATAATATGTCCTGACAAAGAAACATAACACTTTAGTTTTATTATATGGATCATCATGACAAGTCTCCAAGTTGCTGTGGTGTCTCTACTTCTAATTTCTGTTCCATCACTGTCCACTACAGGTACGTTTGTCATGACTTTCTATTTGATGGACAGACTGGTATCTATCATAGAGAATAAAATAAGTTGTTCCTCATTAAATAGATGCAAAGCTGAGGGCAGCTCACATTGACTTGCCCTATGTCAACATCTTAAACGCCCATCCTGTGGATTCCCTGCTACCTGCCCTATCGATTAAGCATGCCAAAGCCATGAAAAAACAGCGCCTGAACAGTCAGTTGCTGCTTTTCCAGATCTTTAGTATGCTAAATCAATAATGCGCACTCTTGATCATTGAATAGGGTCCATTGATCTGAAGATGTGGCATTCCACAGCTTCAAAGCAGCACCATGGGCGCGCCGCTCAGATAATGCAGAGAACACTGTCCTATTCATTAGAATGGGAAGTGTCCTATTCGTGTCTTTTTGGGGAAAAAATAGCAGTGGCCATAAGTTTTTTTTTTTTTGTTTTTTGTTTTTTTTTATGGCAGTTGCGGAAGTTGACTTGAGAAGTCTTATTTAAACTTAATCTGCCATTATTAACAGTATGTAATTAGATGTAACAAAAATATTTGTTTATCTTGCTCCTAAATTTCTATGTTTGTAATCAACCACAAAAGTCGATTGTTTAGGTTGGTTGATTGTCCCCGATCGTGGTAGGTGCAGTTAAATTCATGTGTCATTTCAACCGTGCCCAGTGAATGGCAGGGAGGGGCAAGATGTCCGCTCCCCCCTTCCTGGCTGCAATCTCACAGCCACGATTCTAATCGCAGTACCCAGTGGGAGAACGCACATTTTTTTTTGTTCAATCAACCGCAAAAGTCGATTGTTTAGGTTGATTGTTTTGGAAAATGAATCCCATTTTAAGTAACCAATCGACCCAAAAAAACGATATTGAAGAGGGGATCGAACAGAAGCTGATTGGTCATGTCTGTATTTTTGGTCAAACGCTCTGCGATCAATGTATCATTAGTGGTGACCCTTAATCGCTTCCTGTTTGTTCAGACATAATTTCCGATCAAATGAATTTGAGGAATTTACCTTTTTTGGGAGCCTGTGATCATTTTGCTGATAAATCTATTTAGCAAGATGGTGTGCAATTGGATCGCATGTTCCAATTGAATTGAGAGACAATTGCAAAAGTTGGCTACCTTTAGACCTAGTTGTAGTGAACAGTAACTACTAAGGTATCACTGCTTTTATGTATTTAGATTAACGTGTATCTGTTTGTATTTCATGAAAACAGCTGCTGAATATTCATGTCCTCAGCTGAATGTTGAGAGGGAGATGTTAAAAGCAGGATTTCACAGGTATTTGTATATTGTGTCTTTGTTATGTGAGCCGTTCATGTATTGTTGTGAAGCCCTGCGCTTTAACATCCTTTTTCCTTTCTCTTCTAATAAAAATATAGGCAGATTTACAGTGCAAATCATTTTACTAACTTTCAGGTTGGGTGACATTAGACTAGTTGCAAGCTATGTTGTCCTTTAAGGTCCCTATACACCGGTCAATTGTTAGCTCGATTCCCAAACAATCGATCACAATGCACATTTGTGAATCTAACGTGGCCACCTTTTCTTCGACCAGGGTCCCCACCCAAAGTATCAAACGGGAATCAATTGAGCAAAGTGGTGCACAACAATTCACCATTCAATAGACAAGCGCTTGAGCATTCATCGATCGAGCAGGTATCAACCTGTGTATGGGGACCTTTAGTTGCTAAAGACCAGGGCCACAATTGGTACTTAGGATTGACAGTGGGGCCGAACCAAATAGCCTGTAATGGTCTCCTGGCATAGGAGTCACAATTCGTTATGTGCCTGGCTTCAATAATGATGCAGCGGCTTTCAGCAGGGACATTGTGATCTTTTTTAATCTCCTGTACACTTTCAACAAAGAAATCATACTGCCAGGAAGCTAAAATACAGAGAGCTTAGTGTCAAGATGGTCTGGTTCCCCTCCGCTCATTCACTGCAATGAGCAGAGATAAGGTGGACATTCAGACTCCTCTAGGCATTATGCATGCTCGCTGCAGGGAACAAGCAGAGGGGACCCAGAGCATCTTTTCATCAAGGTGACAATGGGCCAGATTAAAAAGCTAGGTGGGCTGAATCTGGCCCCCGGTCCTTAGTTTGCCTATGTCTGCTATAGACCATTGATCAGTGGGACCATAGGGTTTTTTGTTTTTATAAACACACACATCTTTTAAAGACTGAATTGTTTGCTCTTGATAAAACTCCATGTAATCTCAGTATATGATCAGGATACATAACCAGAGCTTACTTTTTGTAGACTACTTGTATGATAAACTATTTAAATAGATTAATTTAAAAATTACATTTAAGCAGGGTACACAAGTGTAGATATGGGCCAGATCCATGGCCACTTCGAGCGCTGTGCGGGCTCATGCCTATCTATCCGGCCCATATCATATGCGGCCATCCTTGTTTCCGAGTGGGACCAATCAATCCCGCTCGAAAACAAGAATTTCAGACATGACCATAAATCACAGTTAATGTCCATTGCTTTGCATGGAAACCATGGGGTCTCCATGCAAAGCATCGGCTGAGCTGGAAACACAGCAGAGCTGTCTCTCCAGCTCCTCCAATATCTGACAGCAGCGTGGTGACATCATCGATCTGCTGCAGGGAACATCGAACGGCTCCAATATCGAGCTGTGTGTTCCTTGCTTTACATGTTCGATTTGCTCCTGTTTGCAAGCGCGTTCAAGCATGTACAGACGCTCGGGGGTGTTTAGATAATGCCCTTGTGACAGGTCTTTTGGGTGAAAGCCCAGAAAAGTGACTGGCAAGCGCCTGATGCGGCATTCACCAGGTGGTTACTGTAATTGCTTGTTTGCAAGCTTTTACTGTTAATTGTGAATTTGGTCAACATGTTCAAAAATGACCAATGATGACACTGTAATACAGAGAAAGATAGAATAATGTTAAGGCAGAAGAATGAGGCATCACTGCCTGCAGAAAATAGTGTTTGACATGGAAGGTAGTGCTTAGCTTTTGTAAGATCTGATGATATGCAGCTGGGTATTTGGTATTCTTTCTGTTCAGTGTTTGTTGTGTATTCAGTCAGATAAAAAACCTGTTTCTGCTAAGGCATTGCAACTTGGAGCTACTTTGGCTGACTTTGTGAGTTAATTACAAAAGCCCTGAACATGGTATCATCTCCACAATTGTTGGAGGTATAAAGAAGAGCTGTGTGCATGAAAGGTATGAGGGAGGTGGCGTTACCCCTGGGCAGGACTGTTGTGACGTCACTTCCAGGAAAATTTATTTTAATGCTTGTATGCGGGTAGGCATTGGGGGGCCTGGCTTGTCTTGGACACAGGCCAGAGGGACCTTAAGGAAAATCACTTCTCTAAATGTACACTGATGAATGAAGTAACCTTTCATTATGCTGCAATAGTAATGTTACATAAATATGTATATTTTAATACACGTCTCTGTTGTTGTTATTAGGGATCTGTTAACCAGAGTGAGTGTCCAGGGCCTTGCTGAGCAGGTGGACAGTTGCAGGATTGTGCTCAATGAGACCATTCCATCTGGACTATTTATGGATCCATATCAGATTTCTACTCTACAGCAGCACAATCTAGTAGAGGTAACATAAGGTATCATTGTGGTGTTTTAATTATCATTGTATATAGAGGAAACAGATGCCGATATTACAGCTTCAGGACTACAGAACAGGCATAATAAACTTCATGGCAAGTACACTGTCAGAGCCTTCATTCTCTTATTTGTTGCAGCTTTAAAGCTAGCCATACACTGCACGGATTCCCTGGCTGATCGATTCAGCACCCGATGGATTCCGGCGATTCCGCCGGCATCCACAGGTGAGAACGATCAGCCAATTAGGGAATCCGATCGTGGCAGCCCACCTTGTACGGCCGGATCCGTGTCCGATGGATCGCCTCCCTGACCGCAACGCCCCCTGATCAGAGCAGAATCGGACCTGAAAAGACCAACAGGTTGGTTCTTCCTCGGATCCGATTCTGTGCCCCCGATCCATCGGATGCGGTCGGACGGGCAAGGTGGGCTGCAGGGGATTCCGGCACGATGGATCCGCGTGCACGCGCCCGGAATCCATCGCGCCGGAATCCGGCACGAATCCGTGCCGTGTATGGCAGCCTTAACAATATAAACACACTGATACAGGAGCTGTTTTACCAGATGAAGAATTCTACATCTAGGAAACATTTATTGGGCATTTTACCACTTACTTTGGGTTGTGTTGAGCAGTGAAATTACACAAGCTAATTAATAGTTGTTCACAATCGGTCAAGTTCCCATCAGTTGGATCTGCTAAATCACCCACGGGCAAAGTACAGCCCGCTTGGCTATTTATTCTGTGCTCCATTCAATTCAGTGGTGTCCACCAAGTGATGGGGGGGGGGGGGGGGGGGGGGGGGGGGGGGGGGGGGGGGGGTCAGGCAACATAGACTGGTTTAAAAATGACCCCCACATACGCTTCAATGGTGACCACTTGATGACGCAGCGGCATGATGATCACATAATCATGATTTTTTTGTCCCCATGGCAACGCGCAGATGGCTTAGAAGAGGAAGCACACATAAACACATGTGAACATAGGTGTTTTAAAGTGGAGCTATCACCAGAAGTTCATGTTTTCATGACTGCCGCTAGAAGTGGTGATAATAAAGCGGATGGCATAAAAACAGAAAAAAAAACATGCCTGTAATGAGCCTCGTAGCCCCTTCTTTCTCGCTGGCTCTGATAAAGTGCCGGTCCCGAAGAGCCCGACATCTCTGAGCACTGTAATAGCCAAGTAAGTCCCTAATCTCAGCTCTGCATTGAGATGTATACAGACACATTTTCCCATAGAAAACTATTATAAACGCCCCCAGTGGTCACTCCCAATATTGCACCCCGAGTTAACCCCCGGAAGCCTTGCAAATAAAGATAGAATCTCGCATATGATTCCAGGGAACAGCAGGTAAGTATAGTTTTGGGGAGTGTTACGCCACCATCATACCAGCTTAGAGGTAAGTCAAACTTTATTTTAAATACAGTGGAGTGCGTACGTTTGGGCAACCTTGTCAATGTTCATGATTTTCCTGTACAAATCGTTGGTTGTTACAATAAAAATTTCAATTAAATATATCATATAGGTGACACAAACAGTGATATTTGAGAAGTGAAACAAAGTTTAGAGGATTTACAGAAAGTGTGCAATAATTGTTTAACCAAAATTAGGCAGGTGCATAAGTTTGGGCACCGTTGTCATTTTATTGATTCCAAAACATTTTGAACCAATTATTGAAACTCAAATTGGCTTGGTAAGCTCAGTGACCCCTGATCTCCATACACAGGTGAATCCAATTATGAGAAAAAGTATTTAAGAGGGAGGGGGGGGGGGGAATGTAATGTTTCCTCCTCTGAAGTGGACTCAAATGGCTTGAAAACAAAGATTGTTCACCATCATGGTTTAGGGAAAGGATACAGAAAGCTGTCTCAGAGATTTCAGCTGTCTGATTCCACAGTTAGGAACATTTTGAGGAAATGGAAGACCACAGTTCCAGTTAAGGCTCAAAGTGGCAAACCAAGAAAAATCTCAGATAAACAGAAGCGACGACTGGTGGGAACAGTCAGAGTCCACCCACAGACCAGCACCAAAGACCTACAACATCATGTTGCTGCAGACAGAGTCACTGCATTGTTCAACTATTCGCCGCACTTTACACAAGGAGATGCTGTATGCGAGAGTGATG
Source organism: Ptychadena robeensis (assembly GCA_036250615.1). Classification (NCBI taxonomy): domain Eukaryota; kingdom Metazoa; phylum Chordata; class Amphibia; order Anura; family Ptychadenidae; genus Ptychadena; species Ptychadena robeensis. Next base: position 31,320,148 of record CM070035.1, read on the forward strand.
AAGAGAGAGCCTTTTCTCCACCCATAGCACAAACAGAGCTGCTTGAGGTATGCTAAAGCACAATTTGGACAAGCCAGGGTCATTTTGGAATAAAGTGCTGTGGACTGATCAAACAAGGGGCATTATGCATGGAGGAAAAAGAACAAAGCATTCCAAGAAAAACACCTGCTACCTACAGAAAAATATGGTGGTGGGCCCATCATGCTGTGGGGCTGTGTGGCCAGTGCAGGGACTGGAAATCTTGTCAAAGTTGAGGGACGCATGGATTCCACTCAATCTCAGCAGATTCTGGAGGCCAATGTCCAGGATTCAGTGACAAAGCTTAAGCTGCGCCGGGGCTGGATCTTTCAACAAGACAACGACCCTAAACACTGCTCAAAATCTACTAGGGCATTCATGCAGAGGAACAAGTACAATGTTCTGGAATGGCCATCCCAGTCTCCAGTCACTGAAAATCTGTGGTGTGAGTTAAAGAAAGCTGTCCATGCTTGGAAGCCATCAAACCTGAATGAACTAGAGATGTATTGTAAAGAGGAATGGTCCAAAGAACCTTCAACCAGAATCCAGACTCTCATTGAAAGCTATAGGAAGCGTTTAGAGGCGTCATTTCTGCAAAAGGATTTTTTTTTGTGGTGCCCAAACTTATGCACCTGCCTAATTTTATTTAAACAATTATTGCACACTTTCTGTAAATCCTATAAACTTTGTTTCACTTCTCAAATATCACTGTGTCTGCTATATGATTTATTTAATTGAAATGTTTTATTGTAACAACCAACGATTTATACAGGAAAATCATGAACATTGAAAAGGTTGCCCAAACTTAAAGCAGACCTACCACCAGGAATCTATGTTTTCATGAATGGCACTAGAAGTGCCAATAATAGGGAGGAATGCAGTAAAAAAAAAAAAAAACCTACCTGTAATGAGCAATTTAGGAATATAATCCGGCATTTCTCTTCATTTCCTGGTTCATGGTGTCAGCAGAAGCCGGCAGCACGTCACAACAACAGGTGATTTTTCAGTGAGCTGCTTTGCCATAGAAGATCACTGAACGCCCCCAGTGGCCACCCGCGATATTGCACCACCATGTGTTGGATTTACACTGAAAAATCACGTGTTGTTGTGACGTGCTGCCGGGTTTTGCTGAGCCCATTAACCAGGAAGTGAACAGGAATGTCGGATTATATTACTAAATTGCTCATTACAGGTACGTTTTTGGGTTTTTTCACTGCATTCCTCCCTATTATTGGCACTTCTAGTGCCATTCATGAAAACATAGATTACTGGTGGTAGGTCCGCTTTAAGCACCCCATTGTATATATTTTAGTGCAATGTTGTGAGTGGCCACTAGGGGCGTTTATAAGTTTTCTATGGAAAAATGTGTCTGTATATTTCATTGGAGAGCTGAGATAAGGTACTTTCCTGGCTGCTCTCATGACATGTCAGTCTTTTCTGGTCCGCCGCGGTGCATGTCACCAGGGCCAGGGATATGTTAGATTAAGTTGTTTATATACATGTGTAGTGAGCATACTGGCAGAGCTCTTTACAGTGTTTCTCTTGCTTTGGGTTCTTTAGCATAGACTTGGTTTTTGGTTGATTGAATCAACATAGCAATTCATCTGTATGCCTGTGTCTCTTACTTCAGGTCATAGTGCCAACATCTGTGGATTTAGAAGCACCTGAATACCTCTCCAAAGAACACACTGCTCTGGTGTATATGAAACCAGATGAAACTTGCACACATTGCTATATCTCCATTGTACCAGTTCATGCACGATACCATCGCCCATCTGCTGAAGTCAGCGAAGTGTCTATACATGTCCCCAGGCCTCAGTTACTTATTCGCTGCAGCAAAGGTAAGCCACAAATGCAATGGCTGACTAATGCAAACAGCAGACTAATGATATGTGTGCAGCACATCATCCCAGGACAGGAAGTCAATACAAATTTCATTATTTGGCTCCAGATGATAAAAAAATAATACCCCCCCCCATCTATTCAAAACTTTTAAAGTAAAGTTTGTCATTCATGGACTTATATATATTTTTTGTATTCTTTTTTTGTATAGACTTACTTCAAAAAGGTTGCTCAAGTCACCCATTGGTTAAAGCACCTTGTGGATCTTTAAATGGAGAAGAATGTCAGTGGATGGATGTACCGTACACACTGGTGTGTGTCTGTTCTAAATTCTTAGCCTGTGTATAGTTTATTCTGTTTATATGTCTGCCTGATTTTTATTTCCCCTTGGCACATACAAAGTCATGAGTCATTTAATGTAAGTCATTCAATGCCATTGCTTTTTAGGACAGGATTCCTGGCTATCAAGACCAGGTACGTATCTTTTTATAGGTCTGTTGAGGGTTTACCTGAGACCAAGCTAGCTCTTGGATAAATATTCACTTTTTCACAGTGATCACACTATGACAAGTCTTTTCTGAAACTTGGGAAGCTATGTGATCTGTCACAGCACTTGTTTGCCCCAGAACTGTACATCCCCAGGTAGTAGGCAAGGAACTTATGCTGGGGGACAAGGCTGGCTAGAAATGAGGTGATAGGCTATACAATGGGATGATATAAAAGCAAATCCAAAGGATAGGTAGCCAGGCAGAGTTTTCCTTCATCGTGAGTCAGTGGTCCAGGAACAAATAAGCCAAACTGAAATCCAAAGGATTAAGGTAAAGTATTAATATGGGTGAGACAAAGTCACTACAGGCAAGTAAGGAGGGATTGTTCTATGGCTTAAATTCAACAACAGGAGTATCAGACCAAAATTATACTCTTAGCAGCAGACATGTACATTACACTGTCAGTGAACCATTATGGAGTGATGTCATGTTTAGTAATATTCATTTTGGTTTCTGTATATTGTTGTATAGCAAAACTTTTTTTGGTGTTTGGGAAACACTGCCAGAATAGCAGTTCGGCATGTCATTCCATATTGTGATAGTTCCAAGGTACACGCATCAGATAAAAGTGATTTATAACTCATCTTGTATGCGGTGGCTGTCTAGTTTACACCATGTTCTAATTTTCTTGATCTGATAGTATTGTTGAATAACATGGTACTTGCCTGAATACCCTTAAATCTTTATTGATTGTTTCATGGACATCACAGTTTTATTGAGGATCATGGTATCATCGACTGCTGATAGGATCTCTTTTGCTCTCTTCCCAGGTGAAAGACAACACAGTAGTGAAGGTGCCAGTGGGGATCGCACAGCATGGACCAGTTGTATGTATTGTGACTGTTGTAGTTACTCTGGCTTGCACTGGAATTCTACTAAGAACAATTTACAAACACAAGCAGAAGACCTCATAGCATTTGGGAAAACAAAGTTCTGTGTTCATTGACACTCTTCATTTTCTTCAGAGACGGCAAATGGAAGTGACATTCACAAGGGTCTGAGGAGTAAAGCAATGGGAAGAACAATAGCAGAGATGTTTTTCATTTGTTTCTGTCATTTGTTCATGATTGTACGTTTTACTCCTGTAGTACATTCCACCTATGGAAGTTTATATTTAACTTTGTATTTCTGGCTGATACCTCTGGAGGGAAGTACATTATTTATCAGTCTTCCTGTTGCTTTTAAGGTGGCATACATCTGAAAGGGATGGCCAATGAGATGCCACAATATCTGCATTTCCATGAAAATCCTATCAGGCAAATCGAAAATAAGCCAACCACACATAGCTCTTGTACTTGAGTGGCTCAGTTTCAGTCTTAATACAATTTGCATGCTAATATCACACTCCGCTACATTACTTCCGGTACAATCAGGTTAGTGTAATGTCCCCTCCCTTATACTTTCCCATCCTGCTTGTTCAAATTATGTGCGCAGTGTGAATTTAGGAGGAAGGATAATGCCCCCTCCCTCCCAACTTACCACCCAGCATGTGGGCATCAGTGTTGATACTTGTTAGCAGCAGTTCTGATGCTTCCAGAAAACTCGGCGACCCCTGTGAAATGGTCATTCTACCCCCAAATGGTTCCTGACCTACAGGTTGAGAGCCACTGGTGTAGATCTTTATCACCATCTGTATTCAAAGCTCTAGGTTTCTCTTACTACTAAGAAGACACCTCAATGATTTTATGTCACGGTTGTGGGCCTAATAGCAGAACTAAGCCAGGCAGTTTTGTACAAATGGGGGGAAGATAAAGTTACTCTTCCAAGATTGCTCACAGACTTCACCTTTATTTCCAACTTAAATAGTAATAATAGTTTTTTATCTAGATGATGACAGTGGACTCCCAGAATTGGACCAATTTCAGCTGCTGAAAACTACTGTATTGTGTAATAAATAGCCAGTTTCAGTTGACAGATAACGTTTTTACCACGTTATCTGTCAACTGAAAATACTTTAGGAAGAAATTGTGCAGCTGCACGATGAGCTTGATCCTGATGGGTACTGATAAAGAGTTTATATTTTTCTCTACTGAAGTTGTATATAAATATGTCTGATTTATTAATAAAATGTTATGTTGATACTTTTTTGTAGCATTTAGTTTAGTGTTTTGTATCCAGAAAACGTGTGTATCACATTCTTGAGGCCATTCTGCACTAAAGGTTCACAGGCACAGACAAGGCAAGGAATCTGTCCTATACTTACCTGGGGAGAGACATACATGGAGGCACATATGTTCTGCCTGCTGCTCTATAAATGTGAATTGGCCAAGCAGACATGTTTTACTCCTGTGTAAAGGTGGGTATCATTTACCGTATTTGTCGCACCATCATACACCCCCACCCCGTACACACACGTTGCCAGTTCTCACACATTCAGTCGGTAAAGCTCTTGTCAGTAGAGTTGGAGAATTGTATGTATGTGACAACCTCCCTCCTGTAGTTATAATATTACCTGCCAATGCATGTCCAGTACATAATCTCTTGGTCTAGGTAAGTCTGTGTCCTGGTCTGAACTTATAACCACATGTTTACCAATTACCATATTTTTGGCACTATAAGGGGTGGGGCTGCGTCTTAAGCCAGCCATATACAGTCGGATTCCATGGCCGCTCGATCACCCATCCGATCGATTCCTACGATTCTGCCGGGAATCGCAGGTGTGATCGATCGGCCAATTAAGAGAATCCGATCGCTGCATACCACCTTGTCCAACGGATTCCGGGACGATTCCGTGTCCGATTCCATCTCCGACTCCACCTCACAAATGGCAACTCCCCCTGATGTGTGCAGAATCAATCTGATGGAACCAACATGTTGGTTCTCTGTCGGATCCGATTCTGAGCCCCTGATCAATCGGATGCGATCGATCGGACAAGGTGGGCTGCACACGATTCCGGCACGATCGATTCGCGTGCACGCGCCCGGAATCGATCGTGCCGGAATCCGGTCGGAATCCGACCCGTGTATGGGGGCCTTTATAGTGCAATAGTGCTTCAGCCATGGGTGGTCGTGCTTTCGCTCACCTCCCAGCCAAACAATAAGCTTTGCTGGGGAGACGGAAGAGGTGTCAGAACGAAGATCATCAAATTATAGGATCATCTTTTGACAATGTATTTTATTGGGCCCATTCACATAGCTGCGGTGCCATAGCACATAGGTATAGTTTGCCTTTATGTTGCAAAATACCATGACCACATAGAAAAAGATGCATGTCTCCTACTTATTTAATTCATCTGTCGCCCCATGTGGGCACCCCCGATCAGACTGGCCGCAAGCGCGAACGCACATCGGTCGGCGGCAACATCGCTTGGTGCGCTTAGGCAGCCTGGACATAAAACTCTTATCAGATCAGGTGAATGGTCATTGTCATCCTGGATCCTGCATCCTGGATGTGCGGACGCACATCGGTCGGCGGCAACATCGCCCGCTGCTTGGTGCGCTTAGGCAGCCTAGACCTAAAACTCTTATCAGATCAGGTGAATGGTCATTGTCATCCTGGATCCTGCTATATACCTATTTACCAGCACCATCAGCAAAACATCAAGGAAAGCAGCGAGGAAGCAATCCCTTCTATGTTTTACATTAACATGATACTAGCACTCTTGTTAGATTAAATGTTTTTATGACATCTAACATTGACTGAATAGAAATCTGGCTGTAGTTTATGGGCCACTTCAGGCTCCAGCTCCATGGTGACCTTACAGCTATTCTGGCAGTGTAATTAGTCCTCTGTGTTGGCCCGGCTCCTTCATTCCTACCTTCACTATCCTACATACTGTATCAATGTATGTACTTCATAAGAGCCATGGGTTATAGTACAGTGTCAGTTGAGTGGGCTGGGAGATTGTGGGGGGGGGGGGGGTGGTGGGGGGTGGGGGGTGTGGGGTGGTGGGGGGGGTGGGGGGGTGGGGGGGGTGGGTGGGGGGGGGGGGCAGCAGATATACTTCATGATTTCATCACCCACTAGCCTCACAGCTTTAGATACCGTGTTTCTCCGAAAATAACACACTGTCTCATATACATTTTTGCCCTACACCTTATTTTTGGGGGATGTCTTAAGGCAGCCGCACCGATCGATTGGCTGATTTTGCTGCCAACCGATGTACGTGCGCGCTCACCGATCGGGGGTGCCCACATGGGGGGACAGATCCCAGTTGCCCCACTCAGCCAGAGAACGGACATGTTAGATATTGTCTGGCCGATGCCGTTAGTTTTAATGGAGACCTGCGTCACAAAGGGTGCCCGCCGTTGCTGTCAGCTCTGGAGAGCAGTGTGATGAGCTGCTCTGTCGGCCCCCACTGCTCTGTCGGCCTTATTTTCAGGGGGATGCCTTATATTTCAGCGTGAGGCAAAAATGTAAGGGTGCCTTATTTTCAGGGAAACAGGGTATCCACACAACAAAGGCCCTTTAGTGTCGTATCCTCTCATGGAAAGAGTTGTAGAGCAAAGTTAATATTAATGGAACTTCAAATATTTACTACAATGTCCTGAGATGCGTAGGGGTGCTGCAGATAGAAAGGAGTTACCGCTGCACCACACCATGCATGCCATGAAGTAATGCAGGCGCAGCTATCGCACATTCTGCCTCCAGAAAATGCATCAGTGCATCAGATGAAAGGGCTGCCCTAACAGATGGCACTATACTCATTACTGCACATATCTAAATGGGCATTAAATAAGGGTTGTCCATGGACAGGTACTCTTTTCCCATTACTTAGTACAGATTAATATTATTATTACAGATTCACAACACCTTGTCTGTAATAGAACATGAAACGCGTGCACTGCTCTGATCTCACCTATCCTGATATAGAATTGATTGAATAGAAATGTGCTGAATTGGGGATCATGTGCAGCTGGAGCGCGCACCCCGACAGGTGGCACTGCACGTGCACGGCCTCCCTACGCTGCGTGCCCGCGCACTCTGTGCCGGGGCCGCGCTCCCGCCCTGCCTGCTGGCTGAGGAGAGGAGGCGGGCGCAGCCACAGCGTGTCACAGGCGGAGGGGAAGGGGAGGAGGTGTGGCAACCCGGAACCGGAAAGGGTGAGGAGAAGGAGGGTCTGTGCATCGAGAAAAGGGTCTGAAGAGAACGTAGGAAGGAGCCGGCACCGGCGGGGAGTCCAGGCCGCTGCTCTTCTCAATAACACCCGGTAATATAAAGAGCTCTGTGTACGTGTGCTACTCACCACGTGACCCGGGGGAGGGCGCTGTTCCCCACCCACCTGTAGGGGGACCGGCAATAGCGAGCAATGTGTGCGGCAGTGATTACAGCACCGAGCGCGACACCCTATGGGGGAGGGGGGTGTTCCACTTCCCTGCCCCCCATCCTGGGTGCTGTGCTGGGACTTTTAGTTCCACGTCACCTATAGACACACACGGCCTTCCTTCCTCCAGAGTTCCCTCATTGCTTAGGTGGGAAAGAGTTAAAGCGTCCCCGCACTTATCTGATTGGACGATTTCCTCTTGATACTGATATCTGATTGGAGGACTGCTCATCTCCATGTTCCGTTTATGTGAGGCATGGTGGCTTTGATGACGTCTCTTCTGAACTGGAAACAATGTGTTTGTGTGTACAGATGTTCTGAGGGGTTTACAAAACATCTATGTGTGATATAACGTGTGTGGCAAGTATAGATCCTGCCAGAAATCCTGTGTGCGGACACTTCCTCTGTTGTATGTTTTCTCTGAGATCCTCATATTGGACTTCAGAACCACCCCCCATTATCTTCATATTATGTTCTGTAGTCCAGCAGAGGAGCAGCTGACCACTCTGTGATTGGAGAAGTGTTGTTACCAGCTCCTTACATGGTGACCCAAGCTGTAGCACTGACATCGGGTGTATTTATGTATTACTGGGGGGTTATGTATTACCAGGTGTTTACCAGACTGGTCACTGTCATGGTGGTGTATGGCATTGGTTCCCTAGGTTTTCCCTGCAGGGCCCCTAGATAGGAACATATTCGAGCCCATGCCATTCAAAAGAAATAGTTTTCATGTTGAGGGCTGTTTCACACTAGCCGTGTTAGGGTCGTGTACTTGTGAAGTGGCCCTCAAACTTTATTTGAAATACAACTTTATTTGTTTTTTACACCTTCATGCAGAAACACTTATCACATAGAGAGACACACACACTACACTCATGCAGAGACATGAATCATTCAAATAAAGACACACTCATGCAGAGACACACTCATTACATGCACTGTACTTACTGTCTCCAGCTAGTTCCCTTCATGGTTAGGTTCCTGCTTGTCCCTCCATCAGCCCCCTGGCTGCACCCCCCTCCCCCTGAATACCTCCATGCCCCTCCAGTTTGGCAACTACTGGTAAAGTGGTTGCTTGGCCAAGCCTATGGAAAGCTCACTAACCACTGAAAAGCTCCCCTGACTTCTCATATAGTGTGGAAATATTAACTCTTCAGTTAAAAAAAGCTCCCACATAGTGACATGTAATTATTGTTTTGGTTTGGAAGGCAGAATGTTTAATTGTAGTCTTACAGGTGCTATTTCACCCTGGCATGTCAAGAAACAAAGACAGCCAGATCCTCCAGGTATGGAAGCGTTTAATCACCTTTCATGATGTCTCAGACCTCTTCTTCAGGTATTGAGCCTCAAGACGGGATCGGAGACACCCTGAAAGCTTGCTTTTTCAATCAGTTCGCCAATAAAGGGGATCACATGCACTCCAAACTTTCTGTATCACCTTTCATCAGAAGACACTTTGGCTTCACCAGACTTTGTGTGATGACTGAGCATGTACAGCAGCAGTCTGTTGTGGTCTTTGTGTTACCTAGATGTGGGGGAAATTCCTTCACAGCAAAGTGATGGTGTGTTTATGTGGTGCAACCCCCACCTAGTCTCCCCATAAGCCCTACAATCTTACCATACAATGTCTGTACAATCAACTTTTGTTGTTCTAGTAATATGAGGAGCAAACACCGGACCTGTATATTGATTGTGGCTCTGAGATTCCTGAAATATTACAGCACACCAAGCAGGACTTAAAAAGCAGCGCTGACAATTTACACAATCTCTGTTCAGGCTTTCTTTAATTAAAACTCAGACAGGTTCTGTATTATTATTTTACATCCTGGCACAAAGCATGCTAACCTTCTCCTCATCTTTGACCTCTGCTGATCCCCTTCTGGGTGAATGATGTCCAGCACAGAAATGAGCTCATCAGTCTCATTCTGCTTTTACAAAAGAGAAGAAATGCTTTGTCTCCTGGGCAGGCAGTGCTGGATAAAATACAGATCTACTGGCAGGTAACCGTATACTGGCATCTAATGCTGATGTGATGTGACCACCAGGTATCTCCATATAAAGGAAATTCTATTCACACAAAATAATTATAAAGGCAAAAAGAAAGGCATGGAGAATTGTAATTTTTTTTTTTACTTTTAAATGTATGCAGTCCATGACTGAGGAGAGGTATGTGGGAGCTAATTTATTAATGGAGGTGCCCTTCCATGTCATCATTTTCCGCCATCATTTAAAATAAGACATGTAGCAAGTATCTACACAGGTTGTGACATGAACATGCTTGGGTTTTCTTATAATGCATCAGGATAAAAAATAATTTGGGCATAGCTATAGGTCCCCATACATGGGTTGATACCTGCTCAACTGATGACTTCATGCCGTGTGCATTTGCGGCAATCAATTGCTCACATTGTGCTCAAGACAGATCATACGGAGCCAACATGTTGGTTAACCCTGTTCAATTGCCATTGCTTTGAGTGAGGACCAAGGTTCCCAATCCAAAGCATCTCATCCAAACGGGAATCGATTGTGCATCAATTCGCTTGAGCGGGTCATCGATCTAGCGGGTATCAACCTGTGTATGGGGACCCTATGACTTCCTTTGTCTGATCTCTGCCATTTAAATATATTCCTGAATAGCTAAGATGAGGCAAATGATTTCCTGTCCAAGTCATGTATTACCTTGTGTATTGGGTCCATTTAGACAATAGCCATTTGTGTTTGTTTTTATGGCTGATCTGTCTTATGGTTTCGTTTCTCTCTAGTAGGGAAAGTAAGATGTTTCTTGTTTCCAGGCAATAGAGTATTCACAAGTGACAAAGCTGTGTGCAGGTTGAAATATATTTTTAGTCTCTCATTGTTCAGGTTTTTTTACTGTCACTTTCCTTAGATTTATTTTGTTGTGCCTGCAGGGCATACGATCTTCTCCTACCCGCCCATGTTATTTGAAGACTCAGCAAGCTGATACCTGGTAGGCTTTGTTCTAGTCACATATTAAACAAGGTGTGTAGTCAGTTGAACTTCATGTAACTTTGTTAGAGCTTATACTTTCCTTGTAAAAAGGATAGTCGTTTCACTTGCTATCCTGACCATTTAATTCAGCGGTTCCCAATCTGTGGGTCGGAACCCCCTTGGGGGGTAGAATGACCATTTCACAGGGGTTGCCAAGTTCACTGAAAGCATCAGATCAACAAGTGGGGTGAGAAGTTAAGAGGCAGCATGATGCCACCTCCCTCCTAACTTTGGAGGCATGGGGTGTTACTCTCCCTCCTAACTTCCCACCCCACGCATCCTTTTCACAAGCCGAGTGAGAAAATAGGAGGGAGGAGACATAACACTTACCTGATCATGCTGGAAGTGATCTTGTGGAGTGTCGCTTCTGGCATTTGGGATGAGAAAGTGAGGCTGCACAGTTCCCCATTCAAAATACAGAAATTGACACTCCACGACATCACTTCTGGGGTTGCAGATCTAAAAAGGTTAAGAACCACTGATTGAATAAAGCCCCATTGATTGCTAATTTGTGAGTTGCCATTCTGCTAAAATCTATTACTTTAAAACCTCCCTAGCGGTTTGACGAGTCCCAGCTCGTCCAGGGCTGACAATCTGAAAGTGCACTGGACGAGCTGGACTCTTCCAACACTGATCGGAGGCCCCGCGTCGCTCACTTACCGATCCCAGCCGTCCGCGGCGGCTCCGATCTCCGGCGCGGCTTCTCCCGGACTGAAGGGATCCCCTGCCCCCCCGGCGGCGTGACATGATTGACGTCACATCCCCGCCGGGGCTGCGGCGGGAAGCTCAAGAGGAGCCGGCATTGCCTAATACAAGCCTCGAGCCGCAGCCAACACAAGGACAGTAAGTGTGCGCTTGTCGGGGGCTCCGGGGTCTTTTACGTGGATACATCCGCTTTGAAAACAGGCGATGTACAGTAAAGCTAGGAAGCCCCGCATCGGCTCACTTAGCGGAGGCTGGCGGCTCCGAGGCTTGTATATGTCAATCCCGGCTGCTCACTGATCATGGCCGGAGTTGTAATTTGTCCGCCAGCCCACAGCATTGTTGGTGGGCGGTCGGAAAAATTCATCAATGTAGGTGTCTGCAATCGAGTGATCAGTGAGCAGCCATGTCATGCCATATACAAGCGCTCGGAGCCGCAGCGCTGGTAAGTGAGGCTGAGGGGCTCGAGACTTTACGTTGTACCAAATCGCCTGTTTTCAAAGGCGATCTAACGTAAAGCACAAGATCCCGCAGCGCTCACTTACCGTGTGAGGGCGGCTCCGAGCTTCTGTATATGAATGAAGGATGATCACTGATCATGGGCAGGCATTTTGAATTTTGCCCGCAGCGCCCACCGAAATTAAAAGGATGGCCTGATGTAGATGATAAGGTCAGCGGATTTGAATACAGTAAAGCCTCGCAGACGCCGTGCCGCCGGTAAGTGAGCGATTGTGGGATCCCGACTTTAGTTGTAGATCGCGTTGAAAAACACAATTTAAATGTAAATAAAATTGTTTATTATATACATCAACAAAATGGTAAATTATACATTGAAAGATACTTATGTTTGTTTAGTAAAGTATAGTTTTTTTACTAAAAATTTTATTTTTACAGTATAAGATCTATGGTGCGCTGTTTTGGTACAGAAATGTGTACATTTGCAGTGGCTAGGGAGGTTAAGCTAGCCATATCAGGGCAGAGTCCTGGCTGATTTTTTTTTAGCTGATCGAGTGCCGTGCACGTTCCCGCCAATTGGCCGGTGGTCAGTTGGCTGAAAATCTGGTGCGCCCACCTGGCGACATAGATGAGGAATCTGCCGCATGTCGGATCACAGATGGCAGTCCCCATCCCAAGTAATGTCCTCTGATGGGCCAGCTGCAGTCTTCTTCCTTGATAGATGAGGGACATTGAGGCGTGTATGCCTGCCTTTAGGCTCCATTAAAAATGCTTGTTTTCTACAAGTTCCCTGATACACAACCCGGCACATTAAATTATGTAAGGGAGTCTGTTTCCCTAAATCATGCGTCACTTACAAGTGTGTGTATTCACAAGTTTAAGAACATCCAACTAAGTACATTGAAAGCGTACTGTTAGTACTACATACTCCTACCCATCCAACTGGAGAAGGCTCGTTACACTATGCTTGTGTACTTGATCACAAAGATGGATCTGATGTGCAGGATATTAAGAAGTTTTGACAAAGTTCTGAACTTAAAATTACTGAACATCTTAAGAGATTTGATGGTCAGAAGCCCATGTAATGTCTGTGTGTAGATATTGTAATGTTCTGCTTGGCACCAGTGCGTATATAAAGGTCTTTTTTGGACATGGCTGGCATGACATTGCACCATGTGTACTTTTTAAATGATTTTGGATGGACTTTTGGATTTTTTTATGGACATTTTATGACCTGTTTATGAACTGACTAATTTGGTGACTGCTTGTCTTTGCAGTGCTGCAAAGAAAAATTGGTGTGGGGTAACAGATGGCCCCAACCTTAGCTCTTTATATTTAGTTTGGGATGTTGGTCGCTGAGTGGAAAGGTGGTAACATTGTATAATTGCACCATGTGTGGCCTTTGTTTCTAGATCTGGACCATTTAAGTCCTAAACATGGCCTTAGGCAACATTCTGTGTTATTTCTCGAAGATTGGGGCTTGTCTGGGCAGGTGATCTAACCCAGCACGGTTTGTTCTCTTCCACTCTATACATTGCACCTTGAGAATATTTCACAAAGACATTTATTTATAGTATACTATTGTGGTCAGGCTGATAATACTGGATTTAGATAATATGCTAATTTACTTCTCCAACAAACGAGTGGATGACTCTCCAGTGTGGCTCATTGCTGTCCTCTAATGACAATGCAGGGGCATAAGCACTGCATTGTGGAAGATGTTGTCTGAGCCCCGTCTAGCAGATGAAGAGTCACATAGGGAGTGAAGATTGCAGTATATAAAACTCTTGCTGACACCCCCACAACCTAAACAAGCATTTACCTCTTGCAATGCTTAATGGGAGGATTTGGTTGGGATGTGTTTTACTTTCTCTCAGTCTAATAAGTTTCTGTATAAATTCTGGAGCTTAGATTCTGATATTTTTGGCTTGTTTCTGCTTGTCGTCCACATTCTCCAGTGAATTCCACCTGCCTTTACAATGTCTGTGCCTGCAGGCGTTTTCATTTTTAGAGAAGATCGTTGTTTTCTCAGCCCCAAATAGTATCAGGAGTTCTATCTCTTCTTCATGGTCTAGTGTTACTTCTGTTCAACATTTCTCTGCATGTCGAAGTTGCTTAGGGTGTGTTTAGACATGTAAGTATGGCAAGAACATTCACCCCCCCCCCACCCCACCTACCTCAAGGGAAGGATTACCATTTGGCAAAGTATTTCAGAAAGTTATCACTTCCACCAAGAATGTTCTCCCTTTACTTCTATTTTCTGAATCTCTAACCTAAAACAGGTATTCAACAGGAATAGTGCCAGGGCTTGGTCAGGGACAAAATCAAGAGGAGGCTGCTATTTTCAGGTTTTGGTAAATTTCATCTCTGCCATACATGACTAGATAACTGGCGGATTGCCACCTTATGTTACTTATGGAAGCTAGCGCTGTCTGAAAGTGGAGGGACTTTGTCTCTAAGGCTGAGGATCCACTGGGGCGATTTGGGAGTAGCTTAGGCACGTTTCTTAAGGTAGCCATACACAGGTCGATTTTTTCACCGATAGAGTACCAGGTGATCATGGAATCGGCGATGGATCGGGAATCGATGGAACACCAGCTTGGGAATCTGATTTGTGATCGATTTGGACAGGAGCCGATCTCCAAAATGGCCGATTCCACAAAATCCATCGATTGGAAAGGCTGCATCATAGGGGCTATGGGTCCACCAACGTACTTCGATTGCCACACGATCGACCAAGAAAAACCCAACATGCCGGTTTAATGGCCGATCTTATTTTAAGTCTATTCCGATTCTGTTTGGTCGATCATTCAGGGTGGACAGAACTTGATCGCCGATCAATCTTGTTGAACGCGCACGTTGATCAATCGGTGAAAAGTCGACCTGTGTATGGGAGCCTTTAGATTGTCCCCAATGGGCCTGTCTCTACAGGCATGGTGCTGTTGTGAAAAAAAAAACAAAAAAAAAACACGCAGTTTAGAGTTTTCAAACCACAGCGCACAGCAACTGCATCCGAAGCTAATGGATGCGGCACGTGGTGCAGGTTATCTGCACAGAAAACTACGGCCAAACTATGTGTATTGTATATCAGACCTCATTTGCCAATTTCTGTGAACTTATTGGTGAGCTTTAGAATGTAATGCACAGGTTTTGATCTAACTTGTAAATACTAGTCTAACATGGTAGATTCAGAAAACTTGGTGCGGCTAGGGATAGACTATGCGCTTTCATACTCTGGCGTGCTACACAGAGCAGCCGATAGTGCGGCCCCTTTAAATCAATGGGCTGATGTATAACTAATGTGCCTGGACACATAGTAACACATCAGTGACGCATCCATTCACTGTAGGTGGGCACGGCATACGTCAAGCCTCTGTTGCGTTCACGACGAAAATGTGTTCAGACTATATGGTGCACCCTGAAATTCAAACCAAGCATAGAGAATCATCCAAGAAAATGTCCTGACGCAAAGCCTTTCTGGTTTCTAAGCTGTTTACACACGTTGATAGAAGTCCTTGTATAGAACTGAGTCAGTTCTGTTCTGGCAAGTCGTACAACTTTCTCCTGAAGTGATGCATTTGAATCCTCTGTAGAAGATGATGGTGAAAACATAAATACATCTCGGAGTCTCCTTTTAAAGGTAGCCATACACGGGTTGATTTTTCCTATCGACCCATCGGACAATGAACTGACATGTTGGTTTTTTGGTTGATCGTTTGGCAATCGCAGTACGTTCATGTCCAAATCGACCACAAATCGGATTCCCAAGGTGGTGTTGCATCGATTCCCGATCCGAATAATTGCCGATTCCTGATCGGCAATTGATCGCTGACAAATCGACCTGTGTATGGCTACCTTTAGATATGTTCAGCTTTCTTTCATAACTGAGCTATGTTTAGATCCGCACTTTTTTCCCTTTAATTTTACATTTAGTGACATATCAAATCAGATCGGTGATCACTTTGTATGCAGCGCACATTAACACAATAAATATCCAGATTTATCTAGGAAGAAGACACGGATCTGTCTTCCTCTTGCCTTGCAGACTCTATGGCAGGTTTACAATGCAGGGTTCGAGTCAGATTTATTACTAAATAGGAGATCTAATGTCACTAAACAAACAATTCATTGGGGCGCATCGCGAGTTTACAGCAGCTTTACGAGGAGGAATATATGCCTTGAGCTGTAACCTTGTAATAAATGTCATGCTTGATTTGTATCAGTTTCTATGAATTATACCACCAAATATTGCACATCAATGACATGTTATGGGGGGCATTGCATACCCAGTAACACAGCCTCGTTTAGGGGGTCCATTCACAGTAAGTGGATCAGAAGTCTCGGTTGTTATGTGTATATGGCGGAGGATTCTTCAGTCCCTCCAATGCAGTCTTTGTAGTGAGGTGATGTCATCACGTTGTGTGTTCATGTGGGAAGACGAGTGACTGAAGTGGTTTTCCTGCCGTGTTTAATGAGATTCTAAAAATGTTCTCTGTCCATCAAAAGGATGTGTAATCTTAGTCTGAAGACAAGACAGCTATTTTTTTCCCCACAGGTTTCCAAGCAGCTGAAGCTTTGGAAACCCACGGAAACTTTGCTCTAGGCAAAGCATCTGACATCGGCCGTGTTAACGGTCATGTCCGATATGGCTGTTTTCGAGTGGGATTGATTTGTCCCGCTGGGAAAACAAGGCAAGGGGTTGAAGATTATATGGGTCAGATGGATGGCCGTGAGCGTGCACGGCACTCGAAGCGGCCATCGATCTGGCCATATCTGCAGGTGTGTTACCCTGCTTAAGCGTAAGTTAGTAAACTCAAAAAAATCCCCACTATAATGACCGGAATATTACACCCTTGTCGCAGTATATCATTGCTGTACTGCTAAGAGAAAAAAATAGGTATTACAATCTTCACTTCCTCTGTCCCTAAGGACCATCTTAGTACTGGCGCTGAATCTACTTCGCCCTTCTGTTGGATTACTAAGGTGCCCCTCTGCAGGATATTTACCAATCCCAAGGGTTTGGTTGGGAGGACAGTTTTCTGGTCCTTCAGAGACAGGAGTAAGTGAGGAGGACACTGTGGAGACAGTGAGAGATTGAGACTGAAGTTGTTTGTGGTGAGGGGGTTCGTGTGGGTGTGATATGGGGGTGACTGGATTTGGTAGGTGAGGTTTAAAATTATCTTATTACTCCTCTGCTGCCAGTCCCAGCAATGTCCTCTCTACACTTCTCCACAATCACCTCACAGATGACACTTCCATGTCTGGGAAGGTTCTCATTCATCCAGTCATGGTATATGGAGGATGAGGACAGACATGACAGAGGTTACTGGGTGTTAAAAAATATCTATACTCCTCTGCTGCCAGTCCCAGCATGTTCTCTACAGGTCCTCCAATCATTTCACGATGGACACTTCCATGAACTCCGAAGAGAGAGGGAGGGGGGGGAGGGGCACACAGCACCACGCTGTGATAGTGACATCACAGAGGCACAGCAATGCATTCTGGGGCCCCACTAACTTTCCCAGCAGTATCAGCTCTAACAAGGGACCTCGGCGCCGCGGCTCAACATCACAGCATGGGTTGTGCTACCTCATACAAACTGTCTTTCCTGCTGTAAGATTTATTTATTTTTCTTTTTGGACAGCGATTGCCCTATCTATTGGCAGCCTGATGCTGATAGTGCAAAGTGACCTACAATGTGGTAGGTCCGCTTTAACACTTAGGAGGAGGGGGCAGACAGGGGAAACACTCATGCAGCCCCTGTATACATGCTGTATACAGGGTGCATATTATTCTGCAGGAAATATGGTATATTGTACATAATACGGCTTAAGCCGGCCACACATGCTTATAATAGCAGCCGGTCTTCTGGCAGATCGACCATGCGTGATGATGTCATCACGCACGACCGGACCTGGTGAGAATCAGCCCGAGGCTGGTGCTCATCCACAGTAATAAAAATGATCTAAGCATTACGGACATGTCCTTACTGCCTAGCTAGCCGCCCATGGTTTGATTTTAGTGCTCAATCGTTGTTTTTCTATGAAAAATTTGATTGAAAGAAAATAGTTTTTCTGCCCACATAATACAATCAACGATTATTGATCGATTTTTGTCGTGAGTGGACAAGTTGGAAAATTTTGGTCGATTGTACAATCATCGAACTACATTCCTCGCAGCTTTCTTTTAGTCGAGTTAATGATACTCGATGTCTGTGGCTGCTCCCCTTTTAACACATCACCGATTGAAACTAAAATCGTAAGAGGAATTCAGTCGACGATTTTGGATAACTTCGATTAAATTTTACAGTCGAAATTGAACGACAATCGTACTCCCCATGTGGTGTACATCGATTAAATTTAAATTGATTTTCAATTTTTTTCATCAAACGTCGATTGAACGCTAAAATTGAACCATGTGTGGCTAGCTTTAGACCGCTTTAGACTAGTGTTTGCCAGCGCGCACAGTGGTCGATCTGCTGTGAAATCGGCCGCTTATCTAAGCGTGTATGGCCACCTTTACAACTACTATCAGTATTTGTAGCTTTTATAGTAGACCTTTCCAACAAGCAGGGAAGTTGCTGGTCATTTACAGAGGTTTATTGGATTGTTATAATGTGTTTTCTTGTGTCTGCCAATGCCAATCACAGCTGATTCATCGCTGCTTATTCCGGAAAGTGAGTCATTTGATAGAGACTTACACAAAAAGACGAAACCCAGGAGGAGGGAACACAAGTAAATGTGTAACAGACACAAATACAGTCCTGGCACATTACTCACCTCTGCGTAGCAGAGACACGCAGTGCCTGGCACCTACGTTACTGGGGCCCCGGTATAACACTCAGAACTTATCACGGTAATCCAGACCGGCTGCTAAACTTCAGATAAATCTCTTCTTCTGGCACAAGCGCTGCAGCAAGGGTTAAATTATCATGGTGAGTTAAAATATCACCCTCTCATCAGGTCTGACATGCCCTCCCTAAAATTTCTGTTCTACCAACCATGTAATATAAGGTCCTTTCTAAACCTTCCAATCACTATGTACAGAGTGATCTGAGGGTTTAGAAGTGATCTTGTTGGTGTGTTAAGGTGGCCACACACGATTGGATTTTTTCGGTCAATCAAGCGGGAACGAAAGAGTACCGAAAACGATCGATGAAAAGTTATCGATATTGAACGAAAAACCAATCCAAAGTTATCGGACATGTTGGTAGATTTTGATCGAATTGGTAACCATCGAATGTAAATTGAACATGTCAAATAACTTTATTTGATCTTCTTCTTCTTCCTTTTTTTTTTTTTTTCTCATTCTAATACATTTAAATGAAGCTATTTAATGTCACTAAAATCAAACAATATTTCATTTGAGCATATCTGAATAAAATTTCAATCGAGCTAAAATAGTGTGTACATTCGATATAGGCACAATCAATATTAAGCCTCCCATACACCTTACAATCTTTCGATACAATTTCTGTACACAACTTTTCTTCTACCAAAACCATGTAGTATGAGGAGCTTTCTAAACCTTCCAATCACTGTGTATTCTATCAGGGAGGACCCAGCACCACATAGCAGTGATATATACCTTCCAATCACTATGTATTCTATCAGGGAGGACCCGGCGCTACATAGCAGTGATATATACCTTCCAATCACTATGTATTCTATCAGGGAGGACCCGGCACTACATAGCAGTGATATATACCTTTCAATCACTATGTATTCTATCAGGGAGGACCTGACACTATATAGTTGTTGGTAGCTCTAATGGAAATTGTATGGAGTGATCTAAAGGTGTATGTGGGGCTTTAGATCAAAATATCAAACCTCCTGATCAAATCATTAGTAGCAGAATAAGAAGCTGGAAATTGGACACACATTACTCCCAGTTAACCCTGGATAGTCATGGGTTATTAAGTTATAGAATAGTATTCCCCTCCGAAGGAAAGTGGTTGGACTTTTCTGTTACTTCTGTGTGATACTGCTCCACAGAGGTCCTATTAAATGTCAGCAGTGATTGGATTACTTGATACACCCCCCCCCCCTTTAAGCTGTAGGTTATATTTAGATAACCTGGGGACCTTTTTAGCGTTCAGGATGTAAATTTGCTCTAAATGCAGCAACAAGGTTTTTATGTTTTTCTATAGACCCTTTCCAGTATGGAGCTGTGTACCAGGCGTGCTGTGTACCAGGCGTGCTGTGTACCAGGCAGCTTGACTCTTGTATGGTTTTCTATGGATCACTTTTAGATTTTTTCATGTGTTCTAGAGAGACGCCACAACTGTTTATATTAAACTGTGCGAAATGTGAAGTGATTCAGAAAGTAATGAACGATGGTAAGCATCAAAGCCTTTTCAAACAAAGGTCAGCAGTGCCATGGGAGAGATTCCTTCTTATTAAAGGGGCTGGTCCAAGTGCTGATGGATAGAGATGCTCAAACTTTGTGAGTTATGGTATGTTCTCACAGCATGGAGGGCTTCATCCAGATACCTGGCCACCGCACCTGCTTTCTTCCCAGCAGTTAGCCAGTCCGCCGGCCAGAGGTTGACGTACTGCACTTTGTTAACCTTCCGACCAAGTCTGCGCTATGGGGACAGCCGGTGCGGTGGGTTGCTTTCTTAATGGGCTCCAGCAAGGAATGCGCTTAGCACAGGGGGTGCCGATGAAGCCCTCCACACTGTTTGGAACCCGCATGCAGATCGATCTTTGGGGAACCTATTGCATATCTAAACGTGTATCAGAAGCTTGAGTGGCTTTCAAACCAGGTTTGAAGTTGAAATGAAGTGAATGCATCCAAAATCCATAGCTTATAAGAATATAAAAATTAAAGCTGTTGGTCATATGCCAATGTTGTGTTTTGCAACGATTCCGTAACACAATTATTGAAACCACAAGTGTTTGATATACAACAAACCACAAGGCGTCTACTGTGCCACATATACTACAATGAATGGCCAGAACAATGCAGCAGTGTTGTGGGTTGTCACAGCTCAGATACTAGTACATATGAGGCTAAAGGGCCATCGGTATATCAATGTTCTCCTTTATTACCAGACATAGTTCTGTAGTAATAGAAGGCGGCAGAAAGGCATACGTTTCCTCAACTCTCCACTATCTATGGAGGGTGCTGGGGGGGGGGGGTAAGAACTTGATACTGAAGGGTCTCCTGTGTCCTGGTTGCTGGAGCAGCGTGATTGTGTCGTCCACGCTGAGCCGTGTTTTCCTGGTTTGGCGTTGGCCTGTACGTTGGGCGGAGCGAGTCCCGGCATCATCTGTAAGTCTCATTATTACTGAGTTTACAGGGAGCGTAAGTGGCGCTCCAATAGGAAATCCTGGACGGAACTTCCTTTTATATACACATTCTTACTTCACAGAGCACGGTATCCTTTTTCCTGTCAGGCTGAGGTTGTATTATGCTCAGAGTGGATAATGACTTCACTGGGCCCGGCATGAAGTATGCAGTTTAGTTTGTACACCTGTAAGATGAATTATGTGTTATGAATGTAAGAACTAGAAAAGAAATGAACTCTAGACCTATGGCACAAGGCTGCGGTGTTCTAAAATATTACAGGTTATCCAATGCATTCCCTATTACTAACACCTTTATTGTGAATTATTTTATCGCCTTCCATGTATATTTAACGTGCTTCTGACTTTTCAGTTGGAAAGCATTTTAGCCTTTGAGGATGATACACTTTTAGCAAATGTCGCTCCTAAACAACCAGATGATTATTATTGCCAGTCATTAAATTTGCCTGTTCATACCTTAAATTTTTCTTTTTAGGCTATGTCTCCACTACGTTGTGTGCTCTGTCGGGACCCCCTACGCATTGATTGATGGGGTCCTGACAGAGTAAATACACTTTAACTGCCCGATGGATCCTCTGTAACAGAGGATCCATTGGGCAGGTCAAGTGTATGTTGAGCCGATGAAGGGTTAACATAGTAAAGTAGTTAACCCGATGCAGGGGTTAACTACTGCACTATGTTTGCCCTTCATCGGCTCAACGCCATGTGAACAGAGGATCCGCCGGGCAGGTAATTTGTATGTGCTCTGTTGGGACCCCCACGCTTAACACAGGGGGTCCTGATGGATCTCACAATGCAGTGGAGACATAGCCTTACTATATCAGTCTGCTCTTACAGATTACTGAGGGCTCATTCACATGTTGCTTTATGTTATCGCAGCACAGGGCAGCTATGGTTCACGCTCATAGGAAGGAAGCGCTTGCGTCTGTGGTTATGCGCAGTGCATGCATCTCTCATACACTTTTTTAGTGGTTTTTTTTTTGCCAGTAACTGACACTAAGGTTAGCACCAGTGGCAGCTTTAGCACTACCAGCAAGTGCTGCGCGGCTAGCGTGAAAGGGCACTGCAGGTTTTCCTTAACAGAGGTGTTTACACCAATCATATCAGCAATGTGTGATTACCAATCATGTCCTCCATATGTGTTCTTTAAGCTAGTTTTATAAAATATTAAAACATATCCACAGGCTTTCCTTACTGACACAGGGCATCGTGTGCGCAAGGTGCGCCTGACTCTTTCAGTGCCATCTCTATGATGAGGGGATGAAAGGAAACCTCTTGAGGGGGGCTTTTATTACCCTTTGTAGGAAATCCGTTCTAAAAATCTGTATATGTGCATATGGTTTCTCATTGTGGCCTTTCCTTAATGAAGAGAGTTTAAATGAACAAAGTTTCTCTAGGTTTCAAAATATCTTGTCCTTAAAATTTCTTGTTGCAGGATATGCATCCAACAAGTATAGACTATTCTGAATTATATGCCTTAAACTGGGCTTAGACATCTCGATTTTCCGCGAGATCGATCACTGGAATCGATCAATCACAAATCGATGCATGCCCAAAGTGATCAATCGATTTGACCCTAAATCTCACGTAAAATTGATTGAGCAGGAATCGGACCTGTTTGTAAAATGTAGTCAGAGATGCGACCATTACTATAGATCTACCTGTTGGCGTCCAACCCACATGACATAATTTCTGATTAGAACAGGTGCGAGCTGGAGATCGCACAATCCGTGCTCGAGCGAGGGAAGGAATCGACCAGGAATCAAAGACATCATATGGTGCAGTGTGTGATCGATTCTGTAATTGGAATTGATTCCAGAATCGCGTTCATGATCGTTTAGTGACATATTGCGGGATGATCAAAGCAAAGGAGCTCTAGGCTTGTGCTGAAGTACAGGGACAGGTTCTCTTAAAATATTTTTACGGTGAAAATTATTTAATTAGAAATAGGTGGATCTTCATATAGGACAATACATTGGGTTTGTAAAACGTGGAAATGTTTTTATATTGGTCCTTTTCCTTTAGTTACCTTCTCTTTGTTATAAATGTGTGTGTGGCTGGACTTCTCCTGGCTTCGTCTACTTCCTCTGTAGTCAGTGGGTGGGTGTAGGAAGCAATCCGGAATGTACAGGTATGTGTGCCGAACAAGTACAGGACTTGTATATCTGATCCAGTCGGCCTACAAAGCACATTCTCTGAGCATGAAACATCACCAGTTTATTGATGTCCTGCTTTGTTATAGAAGATATGCAGACTTCATATTTCTCGTTACCATGAAAATGATCTTTTATCATAACTGGAAAGGAGTCCGTATTATATCCAGGGCAAAATTGTTCTCATTATTCGCAGCTTAATCTACAAACAACTATGTAGTGCTGGGTCCTCCCTGATAGAATACATAGTGATTGTAAGGTATAGATCACTGCTATGTAGTGCCGGGTCCTCCCTGATAGAATACATAGTGATTGGAAGGTATATATTACTGCTATGTAGTGCTGGGTCCTCCCTGATAGAATACATAGTGATTGGAAGGTATAGATCACTGCTATGTAGTGCTGGGTCCTCCCTGATAGAATACATAGTGATTGGAAGGTATAAATCACTGCTATGTAGTGCTGGGTCCTCCCTGATAGAATACATAGTGATTGGAAGGTATAGATCACTGCTATGTAGTGCCGGGTCCTCCCTGATAGAATACACAGTGATTGTAAGGTTTAGAAAGGTCCTCATATTACAGGGTTTTGGTAGAAGAAAGGTTGATTGTACAGAAATTTTATGGTAAGATTGTAAGGTGTATGGGCGACTTAAGCCATTCACATATAAAGTAAAAAGAAAAATACAGAATGCTCCAGCAATGTAGGCAGGGCTGGGCCATGCAGTATTCACTGTATAGTCCTCCAGCCATGCTAATAGGCCAGTACCAGGAGGCTGGGCTTTGTTCCAGCGGAGTGTGCAGAGAACTTTAATATATGTCTATACCTGGGGTGGGCAAGCCAATTCTAAGTCCTCCCAGCCTGGGTGGGAAATGTAAACATTGATTGTTAAAACACAAAAAAAATAACGGAGAGGTGTAAAAATAAATAACATATTTAAAAAATTATATATATATATACTAGGCTTTGGATAATAAATCTAAGCAAGCTACAGCCTCCAGCAGGATACCTTTTATAATCCTCTTCTATTCTCCTCAGGGAGACCACTATACTATACAGTTCTTGGTAGATCTAATGTAGATTGTATGGATCGATCTTAAGGTGTATGGGGGGCTTTATGGAGAGTCACATTTTACAATCTGGCACTAACAACTTACCCATGGGCTTATTTTTTACGTATGGGAGGAGAGATGATTCTGTGTCACATAATTTTTTTTTTATTTGCACCAGAATACAACCATGCAATTAAAAGCATTCCATGTATGTTTGGCTGCCCAAGTTTCCCATAACAGTTTCTATTTATTTCTTGGTTTGTCTAGGTGTTCTTTCTTGATGTAATCGAGCCCCAGATATTCATAATAACCCGACAGTTATTCCAGGCCCAACCCAACTCTATTAAAAAGCATATAACCTGTCAAGATGGAACATTTCAGTTATCAATAAAGAAGAATGCTTCTCTATTTACTGGTGTTTTAGCTGTTTAGAGGTCAGAGAACCAGAATGACTACGTTGTGACATATGTGCACTTCCTGTTCAGACACACAACACCACAATAGACTCCGGTGAGCAGCATTTCGTGTTTCCAGTAAAACTAAACAAAAGGGGCCTTTACTAAGAATGACGTCTCTCTGCCTGGGATTCACTGTTTTCTCCCATGCCGTTCCAGATTTCTCTCGTTCTACTAGTGGGAGATGCTGACTCTGTGAGCCTGTATCATAAATATATTGCTATAAGTCGTTACATTTCACAAATGTAAAAAAAACAGAAGCCCATAATTCCATATACATTTGGGATGCAGGACAGGAGGACACCCCATCCTCTGTAGACTCAACAGGAAGTCAGTGGAACTTCAAATGTAAGGAGAATTCGGAATGTTCCCCTCTACTGTTTTGATGGCAAAATTTTTTATTAATTTTTTTTTTTTTTTTTTTGGGACTTTCAATCCTGGCAGCATGACCATGATGATGAGGCCAAATAAATACATATAGTTAATATAGTGTATGTATGTATAAATCCTTACATTGGAAAATCTTGGTCTCTGAAAGACTTTGGAGGACTTTTCACATTGTGTGTGCTGGGTTAATGTCCATTGTGTTTTCTTTACATTTTGTATGTATTGGGGTTTCAATAAATTTAAGTGTAATGGCGTTAAGAATGCATACAGCAGTTTTATATTAAAACATGCCTCAGTGTGAATGTCACAATGACTTCCTATATCAAGCATGTGTGTCTGAAAGTGGATGGCAAAACAGTGTAAAAGAGCCCAGAGCAGATTTTAAAACCTTTTAAAATGTTCTC
This sequence comes from Ptychadena robeensis, assembly GCA_036250615.1. NCBI lineage: Eukaryota > Metazoa > Chordata > Amphibia > Anura > Ptychadenidae > Ptychadena > Ptychadena robeensis. The sequence continues at coordinate 31,345,749 of CM070035.1, forward strand.
TATCAATAGCTGGCAGATCTAGTTTATATCCATGATTGCTGTATGATTTAACTTGTATTATAATTTATTATTTTGATACATTGAGAGTATTTGTGAGCATAGGTAGGGAAAATAAGTATGTATAACTTCATCAAACATTGTAGAACTATTTGTGATCATAATTAGTTTATCTCTAAAGCCCCCATACACCTGCAGATTCCTCCATACAACTTCCATGAGACCTACCAACAACTATGTAGTATAGTGACCTCCCTGATAGAATACATAGTGATTGGAAGGTGTAGAAAGGTCCTCCTATTACATGGTTTTGGTAGAAGAAAAGTTGGTTGTACAGAAGTTGCATGGTAATTGTATGTGGTGTATGGGGGCTTAAGTTTAGTCTAGATCGGGGGCAAACTCGTAGCCCACAGTAGGTTCTTAAATTTGACAGAAGCTTGAGCATATTGATGAGCCCCCTTAGGGCTCATTCTCTAGATAATGCCTGGAAACGGGTTCACTATGGGCATGCATCCGCAGCCTCATCACATTGTCATGCCACTGTGCTGGCCAAATGCCGAAATTCTCTGCAAAGTACAGTGAACAAGGGGTAGGGAGACAGTGTCTTGTCACTAAAGTGACAGGCCGAATGATCAGGCTAAATGGGCTGGATATGGCTGTTGTCTGCCCATGTCTATTCTAGATTTAGAAAATGATGATAAAAATGTCAGTATCTTTTTAAGAGAGAAAGAAATATATATGTATAGTTAGGTTACTTTGCCAAAATGGTTGCACTGTCCTCGGCCGGCTACAAAACGTTGCATTAATATTATTTTAAGGAATCGCTAAACCTTTGTCTTTAACTGTAGGATTGAGCTGCAGCAACTATGTCTGACAACGGAGAACTCGAAGATAAGCCACCAGCCCCTCCAGTGCGGATAAGCAGTGCGACAGTCTTCGGTTCTGGGATGAAAGACCCCTTGTCAAGTAATCACAGCCTCAAACCACTTCCACTGATTCCTGAGGAAAGAAAATCTTCCAGAAATAAGATCATATCAATTTTCTCTAGCAACGATAAAAGTGAGTTTATTGGACTGATGTTACTTCAGTTGGACGTTTTCTTTATGACACTTAATGTAATGGTGTGACTGTGAAATAGCTAAAATGCATCATTAAATTAACTGCCCTGGCAGTAAGGTTACTGTCCAGCTCAGGGTAAAATCAGTACCCTCCTGAGCTAAATATGGGGTCGCATCAAGGCGCAGGAGCGCTTACTCCCCTCGTCTGGTTGGCTGGTGTCTCCCCTGGTTATGACTTCTATCCCTGCAGCAGCGAATACACAATGGCGTCACAGGGCGGATGGGAAATTAAAAATTTACATTTTTGTTTACGTTGCATGTGTTTTATTTTGTATTTGATACTGTTTTTTTGTATCCCATTCAAAATAAAAACTTGAAAAGTATAGATTAATTGCTAATGTGATAACGCATCCCTTTAGAGGCCCTTTAACACTTGCCATTTGCGTCGCATCACCCCATTGTAGTGAAGCTTGCCTTAGAGCACGGAACACAGTTGCTGTTGAGACTTCATGCCTCCTGCTGGTGCAACCATTGATCTTCACCCCACGTTGTCATTGCGGGACACTGATAAAAAAAACAAAAAAACTCATCTTCAGCTCTAATTTAAGCAAAATCTTTGTTTACCAATGAAACACCCACTGTGGACAGGAGCTTTCCAAATCTGTATCTGGTTGTGACAATTATGCATTTCAAGGGTCTGCCGTTTGGAGTGACTTGCACAATGGACACACATCTTTTGATCAGTTATAGATAATATTTGTACAGCCTAACTAAACATTTCATTTTTGAAAATCTAAAAATCTCTAGCACCACATCATGTTATATGTGTAAATATTTTATCATTTTATTTCACACTGGTTTTCTATTTGCTGCTTATGGAGCTGAATTCTAGGTGGGCGAAAGCTGAGGATGTCAGTGTACCTTTCCAAGTGCTGTCAACTATTTCTTCTTTTAAGAAATTGGATGTTGCTGAGCCACAGCATTGATTATATTTATATTTTGTCTGGATAGAGATAAAGTTATGGATCTTTTTAATTAAATTTTATACGTTCTCTTAACAGTGGGGAAAAAAAAGGGAGAGCGCCCTGAGATCTCCCCACCCTCCGACTTCGAACACACCATACATGTGGGTTTTGATGCTGTAACTGGAGAATTCACTGTAAGTAGGAAATAGAGCTAAAGTTTAATTATTGGCACATACACAATGTACGGTTGAAGGACAAAGTTATAAAATGTGTCGTCCTGCTGCAGTTGTTCTTGAAAGGCCTAAAATGAAGTCTGTCTCAGGATACAAAAAACTTTTGATCTGCTTCTTGCTTATTTACTTCTACTTTTTCTAATTGTATATTGGTTTATCTGTCTATATGGAATCCACTATTTTTAATGCTCCAAATAGTTTTCTTCTTGAATAGGGTTATCTTGCAAGGCGTGTATTGTCTCCACCTTTTTGGATTTCATTTATTTTTTTGCTGAGGTTTTGGAAGTATGAATGTATTTTGTAAACTGCTGTGAAAATACTTTTGCTAGCTTTTCTAGCTCTTAAAGCCACATTAGTATACGATTGGTATGAGTTGAAGTTATGAGCATTTTTTAAAAATATGAGAAGCCTGTCGTTATGTGAGCGTTACTGTAGATCTAGCCATTGGCTATGAACCTGTTATTTAGTTTTTCACAAATAGTGAAGCTTTTTCATTTTGAAAGGCATAGCCAGATTGTTTAACTTTGCCTTGTGATGAGATGTGACTTCCTATATGTTACACAGCGTTTACCCTGTTTTTTTTATGTGTCTGGGTCCTGGTAGTTGGATCCTGTAAGCAGTAGGACATATTTACTACCAATGTCCCACTAAAGCATTTTTTTACTGAATGAGTCTGGTTGGTATTATTAATTAGGTCTGATGGTTGTTTCCCCTCTTTTGGAGTTTTCTCCTGAACATAGTCAGGTTATGAATGATGCTTTTGGGGTTAGACCTGCAGACCTATGAGTAATAATTGTTTCCTGACATTGCTGAGCTGTTGTGTTTTGGGTCACAGCACTTTGTCTTATCCAAAAGGAGTGCACAACAATCATTAAAGGCTCTATTGTTCTCCAACAGAAATAGAATTGCATGTTAGGGCCCCCATACACGCAGGGCTTTAGAATTCTCGAGAGACTGATTGTCATCACGCTGCAGCTGGCCACCCTGAGAATTGGCCGTGCACCCTTTGTGTGCCAGCCATTACTTTCTATGGGGACCGTTGTGGGATCAGCCAGAGAAATACAGACATACAGACAAATACAAATATGCTATACAATATTTTTGTAGCCCATTTTAGAGATGGGTGTCGCTCCCATTTTTATGCTCTGTTTCTCAATGGACTCTTTACAGTTAACATTTTTGTTATTATGCAACTATCAGCAATGATGTTTTTAAATTGCGGAGTACAAATAAGTGCTTTATGAATGCAAGTAGAAAGTTAAGTTTGTTCTGCTTATCTCATTTCACAGGGAATGCCAGAACAGTGGGCAAGGTTGTTGCAGACATCTAATATCACAAAGCTAGAGCAGAAGAAGAACCCACAGGCTGTGCTGGATGTTCTTAAGTTTTATGACTCAAAGGGCACTGCCAAACAAAAATACCTTAGTTTTTCAGCACCAGGTAAGGCCTTCTGTGTTTTATTCATTTATTTTTTGCAATCTAGCGGCAGCATGTGAACATTTTCTCATCATCTTTACAACCACATATAGAGAATTTAGATACTGTCATCTGACCGTTTCACGGCACAATAGACCTTTTTTTAAATACACACTTTAGAACCCACTGTGGATTTTAATGATTTTATTCTTAAATCTTCAAACCCTTGTCGCTGATTTGCCATTCTTTTAACTTACGGGGTAGACGCACTATATAAAATAGAACTAGAAGTCCCTTGATGTTGGCCAAAAGTTAGGACCTAAACTTACCATATTTTGTGCACTGTAAGACACACGCAACCCATAGTTTTGGAGAGAGAGACACAGCCACTCGCCTACATTCTGTAACATGCAGTATTCACATTAACTTCCTGGGTGTTCTGCCTCAGGTAACTTCAGGTGATTTCCTAAACTCACCCAGGGTTAACTACAGGGAACCTCACCTGTCTGTTAATATCTCCCAGTGAATCTACATATCGCATACCCGCCCATGCTTCCACATCTGCCCTAATGATGGCAGATATGAGGTCGGAGGGGTGGGGCAGGCAGCTTCATTGACCTCCCATGTTTTTAAACCTTCATGTTAGGAAACCTTCTTTGATTTGTCCTCAACTAACTCACAGGTTGGGTTTTGTCTCATAAGAAAAGTGTCCAGTAGCTATGCATTGCAGTAGACTTTGAATGATTTGGCATTGTAATTACGGTAGATTGTGTTATGAGCGCCCTGAGGGCATTGGCAATTGAGAAAAGTAATTATCTGACCTACAATGCCACAGCACTGTCAAGGGTGAAAAAAGGTATAGGCTAGGCATACACGGTTAGATTTTAGCACGATCGATTTCTCAATTTTAGATTTTGATCTTTTCATTGAACATTGGTCGTAATTGAATCCAAAGTATTTCCACATGGAAGGTTCAATTGTTATGTGACCAAAATTGTAAGGTTCAATTGTAATGTGACTAACAAAACACAGGAAAGTCATATAGAAATGTGTTTATTGAATACAATCGACCCAACCAACAAATAAAATGCTACAATTTTAGTTAGATCATTGTACAATCAACGAAATACTTCCAACATGTCCGATCACTTTTCGGTCAATGTTTTGATCATTATCTAATAATTTTTGTTGATCAAACCATGTGTGCAGTATATGATTTAAGTTTGATCAATGTAAACTTTGATCGTTTTAAGTTGATCGAACACTAAAATCGAACAGTGTATGCCTAGCTTGAGGCACAAGTCCCTTTTGAGTCAAAATGCTGCTTTCTGTAGCCAGAGTTTGTATTTTCACACCTAGGCTCGCAGAAATGCCTTCTATAGTTTTTAAACCATTTGTATTTAGGTGAATGTTGTTGTTGTTGTTGTTTTTTATTTTTATATACTTTTGACCAGAATGCAATTTAGTTTTTCTCCTTGAAAAGTATCAATTGTTGTTGGTATAATGTTACGCACGGTTTTTACATGCTTTGTTTTTCCTCCAGATAACGATGGTCTTCCCTCCGGGGTAACGCCTGCTGTGAGTATCGCCCTATTTTCTTGTGTACTTTAGCTAAACCTGACATTCTCCAGCAAAGATCTGATGAGCATATTCCTTACCTATTCTCTGTAGCCAAATGCTAAAGGGACTGAACCCACAAGACATTCAGACACAGAAGATGAAGAGGCTCCCCCTCCAATTATTGCTCCTCGGCCTGATCATACAAAATCGGTAGGTGGCATCTTCACATGACATTTCTTTTTTAGTGTTACACTGAATAAATTTTTTTTTTTGCACAGCCATTCCAAAATTAGTTTGTCCATTTCCCTAATATTAATGAGCAGGTTGCCCCACTTGAGGGACTATCTGGCCATCGGTGTCCATTTGCTTCTCTTTAGTCTCAGCCCCAAGTTAATTTCCTTACAGAAACTCCTGGGTTTTAATTATTCGTGTTTTATATTTTTCTGCTCCTTTACAATAGTAAATTCCCTTTTTACTCTTGTGAAAAAAAATTTGTGTAAATGCTCTTCTGATGGAGAAATCATTTTAAAAATCGAACTAACCAAGTCAGGTAGGAAAATTTCTGGCTATTGTACAAGACTCTTTGAATTAGATTCTCATTTTTGCTTTTGTTCAAATAATAAAAACTATTTATAAACAATTGATTCTACGGTTTGACTGAACAGCAAAAACAGCTAGTGTATGTCCTGTCTATGAAAGAGACTTACACTATATATTGTATAGTTTGAGATTGTAGTGTTGAGGTGTTGAGTTTCATCCACTTACCGAGGGACTCTCGATGGACCTGTTCAAGCGCTACTTGGCGTCGTCTTGATGGCGTCGCCATGCTGCGCACAGGCGCACCACTTTAGCTACCCGATTCCCAGTTAATGACTTTAGAGCAGGATTTACAGACATGTCTGTTACCTGCTTGACAGACCTGTCTTGACAAGCATTCACGGCTAGATTTGTTATAAGACGACAATCAAGCATGGTGAGCGCGCATGTTGCTCAATTGTGCTCCAACATATTAAAAATTTAGCTGTTGATGGACACCTTTTAGAGAGTTTTTACATTACTTCTAGCTGACTAGCATTTTATCCTCACCAAAATTGTTTACTGAACATGTGGAGGTGGGTTGTGGTAACATTGCAAAAAATAAAGTTAGCTAGTTGCTCTCGCACATGTTTTTGTGTAAATGAATTTCAAAGTCAAGTTGAAAATGATCAGCCCTTCCCTACATCCCCAACAGTTTTGGTGATAACATGTTTAACCTCCTGGGCGATGTGGCCTCTGGGCGGTGTACTGTAACCTGCCTGGATTCTCTGACCTGGCAATTAACTCACAAATCAGCTAGTTGAACATTTTTGCAACAATATTTAGAGGTTGGTTATATATTTGGTTTATTTACTGTAGTACCTGAATTGAGTGAGTTGAACAATTGTCAAAGCAGAGAATTCAAATGCCCTGTTTATACAGATTAAACCCCATGTTTCTGCAAAAAATGCACGCTGCAGAGCGTTTGTGAATCCAGGAAATCCGGGGGAATTGCTCTGTGAACATTTTTGGGATTACAGCTGGATTATTGGTGGTGATCAAACCATTGCAACCATGTTTTCTAAACTTTCTTTTGGATTTCTTAGAATATCTGTTGTACTTTTTAATAGTAGCATTCTTTTACTATTTGGAGAAGAGGGTATTTTGTATAGGTGTTATACATTTGAACAAGATCCTGTGTTATCCAACACCCTGAAAGCACTGCTCTATACAAGCAATATAGTATTTTATAAATATTCTCTTAGACCTGATGCAGTCAGTAAGGTAACAGTTATGTTTGTAGTTGAGAAGTGGATCAGGAAGGTCCCAAAACTATACCACACAAACGTAGACCCCCCCCCCCCTTTTTATTTAAAATTCTTAATAACTTAGTTTTTTTTAAAGATTACATAGGAGTATTTCTAAATTATAATTTTTTACTTCTCAAAGATATACACCCGATCTGTAATCGACCCAATACCTCCCCCTGCTGGTGATGCAGACAGTACGGCGAAGGGCGCAGACAAACAGAAGAAGAAAACTAAGATGAGTGATGAAGAGATCATGGAAAAACTCAGTAAGCAGCATATACGTTTCTTGTTTTTTTATTTTAGGAGATGGACTATCTCTTCTACTAAATCCAGGCATTAGTATAAAGTGTAAGAAAATTAAACAGAGTTTTCTAATACTAAGAAAGACAGTTTTTCTGTTTGAGGGGAATCTTTCATGTATTTACAGTATAGAGAGTTTGGAGTGATTCCCTTTTATTGGTTAACTGAAGTCATTAGAGAAGCAAGCTTTCAGGATGTTGCAGATCCCTTCCGCAGGCAAATACAATTCTGGTTTTAGAAGCTCACATTCTGTATTTTTAGTGAGGATGTTTTTAGAGTTCTTGTATTAGATACATAAACAGGGTCCTAGTGATACAAAAAGCTATAGCACATATATGTGCCTGTGTAACAGAATTTCAACAGCCATTGATATCTAGAGTTCAGCTAAACTTTTTAAGAGATGGTGAAATTTTATTTTGCAAATATTATCTGACTCTGTGAGTTAATTACAGAGTCGCTGAACATTGTATGATCCCCTAATCTTTTAAGAGTGGCCGACCGTCAAAAAATTACAGGCATCCTCATTCGGGACCCGACCGACTTTTCGGGCGATTTTTCTAAAAACAGCATAGGTCAGACTACATTTGCATGTTAGGAATCCCGAACGATCGATCTACCCGACCGACCGGATCGGTCGGAAGGGCTAAAATCGCACGAAAAATCGTAACGTGTATGGGTACCTTTTAACATTTAAAGTTTATTTTATAAGAAACAAACATATAAGCTTATAAGCTTTTTATAAGAAACAAACATAACATACACCGAAAAAAGTATACCAATGACAGTCTTCCCATGAAAACCCACTCAAAAATCAAATTTACAAAACATATCTATACAATGGATCCCTGAGAATCGGTAGTCCCAAGGGGCCTAGAAGCCCCTGGGCCATCGTAAGCAGCCTGTAGAATAACAAGCACTTGCCAAAGCACCAAAATTATTATTATTTTTTAATTTTTTTTTACAAAAAAAAACTCCCTAAAATGTGTGTTGGGTATTTTCTGCTATCTTTAGGTTAAATTAATTATTATAAGTAAGATGTACAGAACAGATTTTTCTCTCCATTTAAATAAAATTACATGAAAGTTGGCCCTAGTTTTCCTTTTTAATATGTGTAGAAAAAAATGCCTACATGTAGAAGCAGGCTAAGGAGGAATTAGATTAGTTTAGTTTAAGCTCATCTGCAAATATTATTCTGTAACTGTAAATACTTTGTTCTGATGGAAATTCCTTAAACTCATTCACCGCAAGAAGTCAGGAAGTGCCTTCCTTAATAGTATGTCATCTGTTTTCTGTAGGAACAATAGTGAGCATAGGAGATCCTAAGAAGAAGTACACGCGATATGAAAAGATTGGTCAAGGGTAAGCATCGCCTGTTGGTTTCAAATGTTTAGTTTTTTTGTTAAAATTTCCATATTTCACCCCATTAGGATTTTGACCTTTGAATTTGTTGCTCTGAAAATGTCATACTACATGTTTTTGTTAAAACAATCTTTATCGTTTGATCATCACAGCGTTATGGGAACTGATTTAATTATGTGCCATGTGGTTCACACTATAAGACACACCGGGCCATAAGACTCACCCCATAGCTTTGGAGGGTAAATAAAATGGAGTCAAAGATGCAGCCATTTGTATATAAAGTAAAGTAGCCAGGGATTGGCCATACAGTATATTCACTGTATATTCCTCCAGCTAATACAAAAGGCCAGTGCAGGAAGAAAGAGCCAAACATTTAGCATGTGACTATACGCTAGCAGTACCCAATTCTCTGAACCTACATACAGATGTATGGAGAGACACATTTTACAATCTGTAAAGCACCCATGAGCACCTTTTTGCATATGGGAGGAGTCTGTGTCAAACAATTGTTAATTGCAATGCAAAATGTTAATGTAAATACACAACTCTGAAGTGCTCAAAATTGCCTCAATTCACCCAGATATTGCACATCTATTTACATACGGGAGGAGTCGCATTATATATTCACAACAGACTGAGCTCACTTATCTTATACTGCCTAAATAATTCAATCAAATTACTCAGCTGTTACGTTTGTAAAAGTTATGTATTTTACATTTTAGCAAATAGTGACGCACTCTTTCTCATCAAGTTGTTAGTGCCAGATCAGTGTGTTCAAATAATGGACTTATGTTAGCCTCAGCCTTGCACCATGTGCTGGAACGAAGACTTCCCTCCTTGCCTTGTTTTTTTTTATTTTTTTTTCATTGAGTCTATAAGATACACAGATCTTTCCCCCCTCATTATAAGGGAGAAAAATGTATCTTATAAAATGTTATATTATTGCAATGTTGCTTCGCCTCTTGGTTGTAAGTAACTGTTCCCTTTTGATACTTAATGCTATCCATATAGAACTGCATATGGGTATATAGATCTAGTCAGCGTATGGGTGCATTGGCCTAAACTGCTCATTCACATGGTTGGTAGGAAACTCATCACTCAGAAACCACTGCTACTTGACTTGAGTTTTTGGGTGGTTGCCCATTAAATAAGGACAACTGCCCTGTGTAATTCTGACTGCAAGCACCTACCCGTATATGCTGTGCAAATGCAGTGTGTGTTTTCTGTAAAGAAAAAAAACTAAAATTGCACACTTGCGTTGTATACATTGCTGAGGCTGCGTAATGTTACTTTAAGTGTTCAGCAGAGGAAAACATAATGTATTTAATAGATGAGTTCATATATATTGGCTCTGATGATCATGGTTTTTTCTCACAGTGCCTCTGGGACTGTCTTTACTGCTATTGATGTGGCTACCGGGCAGGAGGTAAGGCTCATGTTTTCTCTTTGTGCTGTATACGTCTGTATACGTCAGGACTGCATTACATTTCCTTTCCTGACCGCTGAACAATACCATTGCTCTTTTTTAGTTTAAAAAATTATAATAATTTTGAAAATGTTAATGGCCACACTTTGCATTCATTGTTCTATGAAAGTAGTGTGCTCCCTGAATGTTTCTCTCATTTTTTTTTTTTAGGTTGCTATCAAACAGATTAATCTGCAGAAACAACCCAAGAAAGAGCTGATCATCAATGAGATTCTTGTTATGAAAGAGTTAAAGAATCCAAATATTGTAAACTTCCTAGACAGGTAAGAAGGTGAATCCCCTGCTTGGTTAACCTCCCTAGAGCACTGCTGAGGTACATATTTCTGTACCAAAAGCGCACCAAAGACTTTCATGGAAAAAAGTTTTTTACATTGTAGGCCTGTAATTTCCCAAAGTATGTCCATACAGGCGTCTGGGGACATCCTGAATATAATAACATGCTCAGATGCTTTGTGAATAACTCACAATATCAGATAGTGAAGATCATTCACTTTATCAGGTAAATTAGCACTGCAACCACTAGATGGTGCTGCAGAAGTGCCAGGTTACATAGGAGAGGGGGGGGGGGTTGATCCGTTCCCCTGCAGCTGCCTCAGACACACACTGAGCAGTGAGTTTGCTCTCCTGTGGCCACTGCTGTTCTGACAGGTCAGAGCTGGGAACGGCAGGGGGGTAATAGCCACAGAATGTGTACCACTCCTTGGCGTGTACTATGGTACGACATTGTTCATACATTTCGTTGATGGCTCTGATCTATCTTCACAAATCTTTTTTTGGAAGAAAGTAATGTTTACTGCATTTTTTAAATGCATGTTTGCTTACTTACACTATTCAGATATTATGTATATTTTTCAGTAATGTGATGTACTGTTATGTTTTTAGAGTCACAGCCCAGGACTTTGCATGTACACTGTTCTGTAAAATTTTTGTCTTGTGCAGTTTTCTAGTTGGAGACGAGCTGTTTGTTGTAATGGAATATTTGGCTGGAGGTTCCCTAACAGATGTGGTAACAGAAACCTGCATGGATGAAGCACAAATAGCTGCTGTGTGTAGAGAGGTGAGATCTCTTTCCGGTCTATTAATAAGAAGATGGTCATGTGACTTTGGCTTGTGCAAACATTTCGATGCAAAAGAGACCTACTTGTATTTAGAACTTTAAATGGGACCACGTATGCTAACTATTGTGTGGTTCTCATTCCTAGTTAAACATACATGTAAAAACCTTACCCTTATTGTGGGACTTTACATGGCACCCCATGCATTGTACCAGAGATATCGGACATGTAATTTTAACTTTTGTAAAAAACATTTTAAATGTGTTAAACAAGATCACTAAAAGCATAAAGGCACAGTTCAATACAGTCTTGGACACTGAAGGGGGAATTTAACTTCAGCGGTGGGGTATTGGTTGAATTTGATTACATCCAGTAAGTGCTCTGAAGAAGCTGGATTTGCTGGGTTTTAATTACATACATTGGTGACAACATTCATTGTTAACTCTGTAACTATTATTTAGGCCGGTTATAGACGTTTAGTTTCTTCTTCAATCTGCCAGCAGATTGGCTGTGTGTGATGTCATTACGCACAGCCGGTCGTGCTGGGAATCGGCCACACACCCTTTGTGTGGCAGCATTTACTTTGGATGGGGACGCTGGTCTCCATCCAAAGTAAAGAGATTGGGCTAAAAAAATTACGGACACATTTAAGGTTTGAGTGTCCGATCCTCTGTTCACAGGACAGGTAAATGTGTATGTGGTCCGTCGGGACCCCTGCCAAGCACTGCGCTTAACACAGGGGGTCCCAAGAGATCACAACGAAGGGGAAACATACCCTTACTTAAATGTACTGTACGTCCTAACTGGTGTGAACTTTTATGAATCAATCATCATTTTAACTGCATGTCAAGTTGATCTCTGCAAATATTTTTAGTAAGTGCAAAGCTTCTTCTCCTGAACATCCCAATTGATTCTATAATATGATTGGTGGAGTCCACCACCAGTAGTGGACTTCAAGACACAGTGGGATCAAGCTTGACTCTCTGGGAAAAGTCAAGGCTTTGTATTTGTAAGTTCTGGTGGTCATATCCTCTCATATCTGGGCTTTCACAGAAATATATTCAAATGGTTTATTTTTAATCATGTTTTAATCGGGAGACGTTTATGTTTTGTTTTTGCTTTATGCATGTTTCTATATTGTGTATCAACTGCCTTTTCTTTTCTATTTCAGTGTTTGCAAGCGCTGGAGTTTTTGCATGCCAACCAGGTCATTCACAGAGATATCAAGAGCGATAATGTTCTTTTAGGAATGGATGGCTCCGTCAAGCTGAGTTAGTCTCTACCTTTTTGTTTTATATACGATCTACATCCAACCATGTATATATCATTTTATGAATTGGTTTGTTTTCTAGGTTTCTTTAGCATCTAGGCAGTAACCCACCACGTCTATAAGGACAGCTTGCATGACATAAACTAAACACCACAACATAAACCCGCTTAGTAATATTGAGTTTTGATTAATTTGCTGCCCAAAATCTTAGTTGCACCGTCGTTTGTCTACTGTTTAACCTCCATAGCGCACCGCCCATACTGTGCCGTTTTTAACGTCAATGACGCCAGCTGTGTGGGCGGGAAAGCTGGCGCTCCTCCATTAACATGGAGGTCTATGGCACCGCAGCTTTCCTGGGAGGTATCGGGTGTACCCTGATCGGCGAACGAACAGGGTTTGTCTCAACCGCTAGGGAGGTTAATTGTGTTTATTTTTGTTCACTGGATGGATTCTTTTCTCTTATCAATATCAGAATTTTCTAAGTGGGCAATCCAATAGAGCAACCTTTTCAAGATCCTTGACCCCAGAAGTGACATTGCAAAGTGTCACCTCCTGTATCCCATATAGCAGTTATGTGCACAGCAGTTAGCAGCAGCTCTGATGCTTTCAGTGTACACAACGACCCCTGTGAAATGGTTGTTTGCCCTGACCCACAGGTTGAGAACTGCTGCATAAGAGGCTAAAGTGTTTGTGTACCAGAAAATAAAACCGTGTCTTATATAAATTTTTGCTCCCAAAGATGCCCTTGTGTTTTTTTCGGAGGATTTTTATTTTTCCATGAAGAAGAATACGGCACTGGGGTATCGGGGTGGGAGGATCGCTTAAAATGGCACAGGAGCTATTAGAGGGGGGAATCAAAATGGCACAGGAGACTCAGGGGGGGGGGTTTTACCATTTTAGTAACCCAATTGATCCTTCTGTATCATTTTTGCCCCCTCTGATCCCCCCCCCCCCCCCCCCCTCCGTCCAGAGTTACAGTACCATATCTTTGGGGATGCCTTATATTTCAGCGTGAGGCAAAAATTTAAGGGTGCCTTATTTTCGGGGAAATGGGGTAATAACTTTCTCTTAACTCGATAAACTTCACTGTGTTGCAAAGTTACTCACTGCTTTTTTTAATTCCTTTTCTTAAGCCGACTTTGGCTTCTGCGCTCAGATTACTCCGGATCAAACCAAGCGTAGCACTATGGTGGGAACACCATATTGGATGGCACCAGAGGTAGTGACCAGGAAAGCATATGGACCTAAAGTTGACATCTGGTCACTCGGTATCATGGCGATTGAAATGGTGGAAGGCGAGCCACCTTACCTCAATGAGAACCCTCTAAGAGTAAGTTGGTTGCTGAAGTTTTAATGTGTATGAATTGTTGAATGAAGTGTTTATTTTTCCTTCCACACTAGGGTATCTGCTAAATACACAAGTGGATATGTGTATGTAAACTGTCTTGCCTACTAAAAGATTTTTTTAGATTAAGCTAGATTTCACTCGTATTTTTCGGACCATAAGAAAGTGCCTGCGTCTTATGGTCTGAATGTGCGACCACCGGCGGCCAATCGCACATTAGCTTCCCACCAGCTCTCTCAACAGAGAGCTGCGGCAGCTGTCATTTCAGAAGAAATGCCGCATCCCTTGCATCCCCACCAACGAGAACACAGAGGAGAGCTGTGGGCTGTGTTCTGTTCGGCTATGGATGGCTCGGCCGGGGTGCAGGGGATGCAGAAATCCTGGGCTGAACACGGAACACTGAACAGATCAGTGTAGTGTGACTTGTTGAGCTGACAATGTACTGCTGCTAGTGACACCTGCTGGCTGAATTGAATATTGCATCCATTAAATTCATTGCATTATCCCAATTGATGTGAAAACGTATTAAATCTTTTTTTCTGGATTTTCTGCCCTAAAAACTGGGTGCGTCTTATGGTCCGGTGTGTCTTATAGTCCGAAAAATACGGTAAATGCATTTCAATTGTTAGTGTGTTCTCTGGTAAGGGAAATGTTATTTTGTTGTATGTAGGGACTTTAAAAAGTTTGACCTTGGTATAGCCAAAGGCCCCCATACACCTTACAATGCAGCAGCTAAGGCTCAGAAACGCACAGCAAATGTGCTTTTGTTAGGAGATGTTATTTAATTCAGTAGTCTTGTAAGTTCATTACAAAGCCCCTGAACATGATATTATCACTAAAAGTGCTGGAGATGTAAAGCAGGGATGTGGGAAAATTGAAAATAAAAAAAGTATTGTTCTAGCATATCAAGTTTTTGCACAAAAAAGTTCAAATGTGACTTTATTTTGAACCTAATTTATGCAAAAACAACATGCTAGAGCAATAATTTTTTTTAAATGTTCCCACAACTATTCTCTACATCTCCAGCAAATTTGGTGATAGCATGTTTGGGGGCTTTGCAATTCCCTCATAAAGTCCACCTACGAAATGCCGCGATTTAAAAAATATTCCAGTATATATGGTACTTTTATTTAAACATTATTTTACCATAAAGCTTCTCTTCTACTGTAAAAAAACCTCCTAATACATAGTTCATTTCTTGTAATATTTCATTATTTGCGGCATTATATTGTAGAGTTTTTTTTTTGAGAAACAAAATACCGTATATTCCGGCGTATAAGACGACTTTTGAACACAGGAACATGTGTGCAAAAGTCGGGGGTCGTCTTGTACGCCGGGTGCCACAGGCAGGGCGGGTGCAGGGGACCATCTAGGGGAGCCGGTAACTGGATCTGGGCTGCGTGCTGCCTGAGATACGTCGGAACGGAACGAGAGCAGTGTTACCATGGCTACAGGATGCTTCTCCACAGAGAACACACCCTCTCCCTCTCTGTGCTGTAGAAACAAAACCTGTGTGTAACTTTGAACATTCATAGCAGGAAAACCATTTATAGTATAATGATGAAACTTTCAGGGTCAGTAATGCTCACCTACTACTACTTACACCCCGAGTTTCACCCCTCTAGCTACAAGACTTATAAGTTACATTTCAGCTAAAGTCCAGCTATCAGACAATGCTTTTCCATGGCCAGTGATATACTCCTATATGCAAGATTTAACTTGCCTACATTGAACACATAATCTTTAAATCCCTGCTGGTAGAACTTGACATTTGGTGTTACTAGTTAACCCCTAAGACTATATCCATTGCAAAGTCAGGTCCCTGAGCACAATCCTTTCCTTACTAATAGCCCCTTATAAAATATTGCTTCCCTATGAGCATTAAAGCACTACTCTGCTGCATAACCTGCTTTCACTGAGCCTTATCCTTACTAATACAAAAAAAGATCAGACTTCTAAGGGTTGTTGGAGATTGTGGGTTGATTGTGAAAGTCAGAGTAGACCAGAAAATTTTTGTATTGGCGTTGCGTGGAAGAGTCTTAGCGGCGAGAATTACCAAACTCTATATTTTACTGAAGTTGGGGGTCGTCTTATACGCCCAGTCGTCTTATACGCCGGAAAATACGGTACTTTTTAAAAAATCTTTTTAGCCAGTTAATTCAACTCAAGTTAAAATAATATTGACGAAGAAATACTTGTTAATAATGAGCCTTATATTTTTCTGTTCTCAGGCTTTGTATTTGATTGCCACTAATGGTACCCCGGAGCTGCAAAATCCTGAAAAGCTGTCTCCAATCTTCCGAGACTTTCTGAACCGCTCTTTGGAGATGGATGTGGAAAAGAGAGGCTCAGCCAGGGAACTTCTACAGGTGAGCAAAATCTTTTGATTGTACTTTTGCCACTGCTGGTCTCTCATCAAACCTTTAAAAAAAAAAAAAAAAAAAATGCCTCGTCATTTCCATTTTCTATTATTTGTAAATGGGTCCTGAGCCTTAACACATGAGGTATCTGTTCTCTAGATCTGTAATGGTGCCCATACACGGATAGATATGGGCTAGATCGATGGCCACTTCTCTCTGGCCCATGTCTAATGCGGCCATCCTTGTTTTTGAGCAGGGATCAATCAATCCCGCTCGAAAACAGGGATATTGAACATAAACAAATCACGGTCGCTGTTGATTGCTTTGGATGGGGACTGCGGGTATATCTTCATGTCTGTACCCTGCTTAAAGGTGTAAGGGGACCCTAGGCTCTATGGGCCTGGAACAGAACTTTAGTAATAGCCATTGGGAAAATGCTGTTAGTTGGCAAGGGTTAAATTGGAATATGTAAGAAATAATTACTGACATACAAGCACTACTTGATAATGACCATGCCTGTATGGGGAGCGCACCCTCTAGACTATACAAGGGCTTCTTTTTTGGTAAATATTAGGGCCTGTGGAATGAATGCATGTGTATACATGATATTATATTTGTATTTATGTAAACATTATATATTGTTTCCCTTTGTTTCAGCATCCATTCTTGAAACTTGCCAAGCCACTGTCCAGCCTCACCCCTCTGATCCTGGCTGCAAAAGATGCCATGAAAGGAAACCGTTAACGTTGAATCAAGACATCCCCCTTCTCTCCATTTGCCCTCTTAACCAACTTAACATTTTTGCAAGTGCCACTCCGGCTCTGCTCACACGCTGCTGAGACGAACATGGGTAAAACCCAGTGGCCTTCTGTGAAGAGAACAGAAATCAGAGCTTCATATATTGTCTACATGCCGTGGCAGTGGAAGATCTGAACAAGAAAATGAATCCCCCTCCCATGATGTGCATCTTTCTTCCTGGAAGAAACAAACAAAAACTGATTTCTGTCTGTGGCCTTTATAACCCCTTTGTGTTTTCAGGGGTTACGACTGCATTATGGGAATGACCTTACTTTATATGTCTGCTATCTCCACTCTGAGGACCCTCTGCTCTTGTTTTCTTTTCTTGATACTTGAATAACTCTCATGCCAGTATCAGAGCTTGTTCTTTCTTTTTGCTGGCTCTTTATACTCCTCTTGCTGTCTATGTGTCTGAATCTGGGACAATGTGCCTCTGTTACCTAAATCCAAGGACCATTGTTTTTGTCACCAGTGTTTAACATCTTTCTTGCCACAGTTGTGTTGATTTGGCCTGTGGTAGGAAAGACATGAAAATGTTTCTGCTCTGTCATGTTCATTCTAAAGTAGGAAAAGGGCTAAGGAAGGTGGGGAAGTAAAGACATTTCTTAGTGCCATGCCATTTCAAGACCTTTATGCTGCTTCCACACATTGATGGCCCTTTTGTCATTAATATGGACACTTAAATGTAACTTCTAAGTGCTCTTAACATTACACATTGGGACGTGTCCTGTGTAGTTTCTAAAGAAAATAATTTGCATGTATATTTTACGTTCTTGGGACTTCACACAGTGTAACATTAAGGGAAGTAGTGCCAAAGTTTGTTACTATGCAGCATCTGTATTTTTCTTTTTATTAGTTGTACGTGGTCAGTTTATACATTTATAATGTTTGAAAAAAAATACTGTCAAAATATGCAAAAAAAAAAAAATAACCCCAAAAAAGTGCCTGAAACTTCCACGGAGTCCCAACCCACCAGTATTCCTGTACATGGAGTCATTTCACACTACTGATCTACCAGAAATGGTCATTTGGAAAGGAATTAGAGGTCAGCATTTACTTTATTACAGGTCAGGTGATTTTAGTCTTAACTACAGTTACAGCAAGTTTTCCTTTAAGGGTTCAACTTGGCCAAAAGGGGTTCTACGTTTTTGTTTTTTCACTGGACAAAAGGGAATTTTTGTATAATGCTTAACTGCTAAATGGTCTCTGTTTCTATAATGTTCCCCAATGATTTCCTTACCTTTAAAGTGCTCGGATATCACTAAATTAGCACAACGTTGGATTTCAGTCTGTACACATTTCAGGAATGATATATATGCCCATATCAGTAGAGAAACATTAAGGGACAGTATTTGAGCAATCGTGACATTGTGCCTTGTGCTTTAAATAAAGTGGCTTAAGCCCCCCATACACCTTAAGATCGATCCATACAATCTCCATCTCCAAACCTACTACTATGTAGTATAGTGACCTCCCTGATAGAATACATAGTGATTGGAAGGATTAGAAAGCTCCTCATATTACATGGTTTTGGTAGAACAAAATTTGATTGTACAGAAATTGTATGAAAAGATTGTAAGGTGTATGGGGGGCTTTAGTCAGTTACTGAACGAGCATATTAGAACCTCATGAGCACCAACTGAGGATCTGGCGTGCTTTTGCATTGCAATGCGACGAATGGCTATAGCGCAATGGCTACTGCAGTGACTGCCTAGTAGTATCCCTATAACTGTGTTGCTGCCAAGCCACTGGCTCCTTTCTCTATATAAAAATATTTCATTTTGTCACTAGATCTTTTTTGCGCAGATTACTATTCTATCAGCTGCTACGTTCTACATCTTTTGCTTTTTTCTTTAGTTTGGTAGATTTTGTTGGTAAAATTCAGACTCCTTTGTTTTATACACTATTACATGACCGGTGCCTTTATAAACCCTGATGCTGCGGAGGGGATCTTCATCTAGCTACACACCAATGGCAACTCTGTTCCCTACTGCAGTGAGTACTAAAATAAACACATTATCAATAGTACAGCATTGCATTGGACTTATATACATTGTTACAAACTTATTTCAAATCAAGAACAGAGCAGGGTGTTGACAACAGCCACAAATTAAATTAAAAGCAAATTGTTCATTAATTTTAAGATTTTCTTTTAAAATCTTATGCTATAAGTACCAGCAAAAGCACCCCATACACCTTAAGATCAATCCATACAATTTCCATTAGATCTACCAACAACTGTGTGGTAAAGTGGCCTCCCTGATAGAAAACACAGTGATTGGAAGGGTAAGAAAGATCCTCCTATTACATTGTATGGAAATATTGTACGGTGTATGGGGGCCTAAAGACATTTCCCTTTGCATACTGTGTAATTAATGACCGGTGGGATTTGAGGATTTTATACAGTATAGAAAGCCGCTCTGTAAGATGATTTGGTTTGCATGATATGCCCTTAAAGAGAACCAGTCATAATATGGCACACAGTGAGCTCCATTGTTTAATATTCCTGATTTAGTCTTTGCAACTGACTTTAAATAAAGTCACAGGAATACATTCTAATATATCTGCCAGTACTGTTTGCTCAGAATGTGTTAAATTCGAAGAACACCCAAAGCGATCTTGAAATCATTTCTGGCTGTTTGTATCCCCAGAAATTAATTGGTACAGTAAAACCAGCTTGCAGTGGTGGAGGGCCTTATTAGAACAGATAAGTGACCAGCTCATGGATTTATATATGTATATATGACCTACATTGGGTGTCCTAGTTTTCAAGGGTCAGTATATAATCAGTACTTACATATTCACCATGGTGCTCATGGGTAGAATTCAAGGGCTTTCATTGCGTCTGATGTTTTACTTACTATGCAACGATACCTGTGAAATGTGTTTTAAATGTTATTTTTTTTATTTTTCCAACGGTCATTTCTCAGTGTTGGAAAAGGAACATCGTTTAGGATATTTTACTTGTTTGACCCTGTTAGATGAAATCCTACAACTCTTTGTTCTAGTCAGAACAATAGAAGATTGTTGTACTGTGTTAGCCATCGATGAATACAGAATGTTTGGAGTTCCCAGTTATTGGCTATAAACGGTATCCCTTGAACTCCAAACAGGACAAAGTCCTCTCTGATCCGGTCAGTTGCCAATTGTACCAGGTTGCTCTTTGTTATCCTGTGTTAGACCCCCCCCCCCCCCCCCCCCCCCCCCCCCCCCCCCCAAGCCGCAGTCCGTGGCTCCGGCTTCTATTTACTGGAAGCCACATTTGACAGATCATACTGTATCGGAGTGAAGTGTGAAGACCGCTGTAATTATTGTTTCAGCATTGAATGGAATGCTCTGAAACGCATGTAAATAGCTAGGACTTAGCCGATGAGTAAGTGAATGTTACTTTTGAGAGTTTTGTAGGAGAATTCATTAACCCTGATGTAGGGCATTGCTAATATACGTTTTTCTTTTGCATTGACAACACTCTGACGCCTTAACATTTGAGACGCGATGGGATATAATTTCATATTGGTTATATAGTATAGTTTTACAACCCCCAAGGTTGCAGTTTATACACAGATTCTGAATAGAATAGCGACTTTGATTTGTAGTAACATTTTTAACCCTTGCAAATATTTGAATGCAGCTAGTCCTCCATTGGGACCAGCGACATGGCAAAAAAATTGATTTGTATACATAGTTCATTAATCATAAATTTCACTTTTTTGTTTATATCCGTAAAAAAAAAATAAGTTTTGCCAAATTTCCTTTTTTCAAACCAGCCATTTAGTCTCTTGCTGATAACCATTTACAATAAATCTGTCATGAAAGAATCTCAAAGGCAGCGTCTGTACTTACATAACAGTTTTAAGCAGGGAACACACGGCTCGATATTGGAGCCGTTCAATGTTCCCTGCAGCAGCGTGATGACGTCTGTCAGATATCAGAGGAGCTCAGCCAATGCTTTGCATGGAGACCCTGCATTTCCATGCAAAGCAACGGACATTGACTGGTTTATGGTAATGCCCGATATCCCATTTTTCGAGCGGGATTGATTGGTCCCACTCGAACTGGGATGGCCACATATGATATGGGCCAGACAGATGGGCATGAGCGCGCACGTCTACATGTGTGTACCCAGCTTTTCCCTGACTTTTTGCTCCATTTGCAATGCGCTGCAATAATTGTATTGTTATGGGGTTGCCAACAAGTAACTCAGTCCTGAGGCCAGGCAGGATATTGATTGGCTCTCTAAATATTATTTCTGTTTTCCGATCGCTCTGCAGGCCCTCTGTGTCCATTGCCTTCTATGCAAATCCGCTGTTACTGTGAGAATGCAATAACTGCGTTCATGAAATGCTGGAAATATTCTGGGTTCTGTAGGTGCCAAAGGTTTTTTTTTTTTTTTTTTTTTTTTTTTTTTAGCAACAGGCCACTTGAGAGTTTAAGATGTAATAGGCGCTGCAGCCAAGGTGGACAACAAATCTACAGATTCAAAGTACTGCAGCCATATCGAGAACATAGATTCATGTTATGTTATTGTAGACCTATTCCATGCAATAACCTCCACACAAAGAAGTGCTAAAAGTAGAGAACCTACCTGCAGTAATGTAGGTGATCATTGTCTACCTGACCCAGCAGTAAAGATATATTGTCTACATGCCATAAGGCGACCTGCCCTGCATTACTGTATTATCTTCAGGAAAAAGCAGTTCATTATCCACAACAGATGGATCCACTAAGCTGTCCCCTCGCCATGTTCCCTGTTCTTTGCCGATCTGTAGCCTTTGCATGCTGATGTTTTCATATTTCTGTGGATCTCCTTTCTAGCATTCTTACTTTACCTGACTTGTTTAATTTATCCCATCTTTTTATTTAATTGTTAATTTTTACGGCAATAACTACTGAATCATTTGTGTGCGTCGACTTTGCTTGGAATAAACTTTTTGTTTTATTTTAATGGTATGAATTTATGGTCCATTCTTACTATGTAAGATATTTGAAGGGCAGAAGAAAATAGGTCCCCTCAAAATTGGGACTTTGAGTGGAATGTGGGGATACTCGTATTGTGTCTGGGAGTTTTGAGCTCTATCAACCTCGATCTGTTAAGTACTCTATAAAACCAAATTATTTATTTAGGAACCGTAGTCCACATACAATGAACACATATGCAAAATTGGCACAGCGTACCAAGACACAATTACATTACGTATACAAACTCACTTTTTCTAATAAGATATTTGAAGGTATTCTCCAGACAAGTGAATTTTGTTATATTTAGGGCCCATTCACCCTGTTCAAGAGGCATTTTGGCTGCTTTCCTCACTTCCAGCATGTGGGTTGTAAGAGGGAGATGAGGATACCAGAACTAGGAGCCTCAGAAGAGAGAGAGGGTGGGGGATGAAGGAGGGGATCCTGGCTGCGCTCTCTTCCAGCATGTGGGTTGGAAGAGGGGGATGATGAAGGTATCAGAATTAGGAGCCTCAGCAGAGAGAGAGGGTGGGGGATGAAGGAGGGGATCCTGGCTGCGCTCTCTTCCTTCCAGCATGTGGGTTGGAAGAGGGAGATGATGAAGGTACCAGAACTATAGGAGCCTCAGTAGAGAGAGAGGGTGGGGGATGAAGGAGGGGGGATCCTGGCTGCTCTCTCTTCCTTCCAGCATGTGGGTTAGAAGAGGGGGAGGATGAAGGTACCAGAATTAGGAGCCTCAGCAGAGAGAGAGGGTGGGGGATGAAGGAGGGGATCCTGGCTGTGCTCTCTTCCTTCCAGCATGTGGGTTAGAAGAGGGGGAGGATGAAGGTACCAGAACTAGGAGCCTCAGAAGAGAGAGAGAGGGTGGGGGATAAAGGAGGGGATCCTGGCTGTGCTCTCTTCCTTCCAGCTTGTGGAGGAGGGGAGGCTTGAAGAGCAGCAGAGACCTCCGCTGTGGTTCCTTTCTTTTGTCCACCGTCTGCCCTCCAGAGGGCAGCTGCTTAACCTTTAAAAGGTTCCTGGTCCAGCTGTTTATAACAAGAAAATATAGGCTGAAGTCTAATCTCCAAATGTGTTTCCAACTATTACAAATTGTCTGAAACAAATGGAGTCTTTCTTGTCATCATTGTGGATATTTGGCAGTGAATAATTTCACATTACAAGCAACTGGAGGGGTTAAAGATTATGGTGCAAATGTTAAAGCTTTTACTGATCACTGCAAAAAAAACAGTTGAATGGATGAAGTCTGAGCACATGTTATGTTTTAAAGGGTTATATCAGTTCCTATGAAATGCATGGCTGCCGGGAATGCACAGTTCAGTTTCACAAAGGCTGCGAAGTCTAAAGTTTAAAACAATGAGGCGTGAGGCCCATTAGACCCAATACACCTCAGATTAAAGTTGGCAGAATGCAGGTAAGAGTTTGCAGGGCATGGCTTTGTCTTGCACACAAGCAAGGGAGGCCTTAAAGAGGACCTACAACCTGCATTTTGGCTACCTATGATCAGCACCACAAGTGGAAATAATTGGGCAGAATACAGTTTAAACAATAAAAAAAGAAATTTACCTGTGAGGAGTAAACAATGAAAGTCTCTTCCAGCCCTTGCTACCTCTCTGTTCCATGGCACATACGACCTCCCACATCTCACAGAGCAGTGACAGCCAGGAGTCTGTGTAATGAAAGTGTAATGGCAGGGGTGCACATAAATGGTACTCTGGTACTCAAAAGGGGCCAAAAACTAGCTCTGCGTACCTGCATTATTGTTACAAAGCTCATATGCGTACTAACAACTTGGAGGCGCTCCGTGTCTGGGCGGCCGCAGCTAAATGTTACATGTATACAATTTATGTCACTTGGATAACTGCAGGGATTAAAAAAAATAAAGACTTGGACTTGGTTGGAGATCTGGGGGATGAAAGTCAGAGTAGGCATATGTAAGAATAAAATATGACAAGGGAAAAGCACTGTGTGACAGCAGGAATATGACTATGAAAGGTTCACTTTTTTACTGGAGGTAGTCTCAAGGGAGTTACATTTGACCCAAAGCCAGCTGGTGACCTGTGGATGGAGACAGCTAATCGGAGGATCAATCAGGAACAGGGAGGTCCATCTGCAGCAGAATCTACCATGCAGGAAGCTGACGCAGAGGACAGTGAAGACCACCCTACATATGGGGTGAGTACCAAACACCATCTCCTGGTTCTCATCTGAGGAGCTCACTAAAAAAAAGTTATGTGCATGGTGATTTTCTCCATAGAAAGCCATTATAAACGCCCCCAGTGGCCACTCATGCTATTACACCCTGAATCAACCCTCAGAAGCCTGGCAGATAAAGGTGGAATCGCTCATAGGATTCCAGGGCAGAACAGGTAGATATGATTTTTACAGCATTGTGAAGCGCTACGCCACAATGCTGGCTAAAAGGCAAGTCAAATTTTACTTTTATATCTATAAAGAACACTTTACTTTCTATACTCAAGTCAAGTCTTTATTTTTATTCTGTCAAAGATGCTTGGGGAAATACAAACTAACAAGTTCAATTTGTGAATAGACTGAAGATGTTTTTGCAGCACCTCTGATGACTACTTCTGCTGGAGTTAAGTCCTCTGCTCTTATGGAAGAAATGGACTAATCCAGCATAGATGGGGGGTATGGAGAAGTCACATCTGCAGAGTTTCCCAGCTGTGGCCTTGACTGCGTTGGTTGTAGATTGGGCCACGTTTACTTACACTAAGCAGCACATAAGTAGTGAGCTTTTACCGGCTGTATTTCTTTATCAGGCAGCTCTTTGGTACATCAGGTTTGCTCGTAATGGCAGGGCTGAACATAGTGGTAGGTTTCCTCATATCTGTGGTTGCGCTGTCCCAGCTTATACGCTGGGTAACAAAGAGATATCTGCCGGGCAGGATTTACAGATGCACCACCAGCGAGTTGGTCAGCTCTTTGCAGCTCTGTGCCTGCTACATGGAGCTGCGCATGTTAGTGGAAATTGGCATGTGGGGTGGAGGTTATGGCCCTGACGTGGTCTCCACTCTTCTGTTTTTACTGTTTATAGCTCACGGGTTCACGTTTGATGGAGCGTCGGGCAACCCTACCGTATCTCTCCAGGAGTTTCTGCTCCGCGATAGCCCTTTCATAGATACAATATTTAAACTATTGGCTCAGTTTGCTGGTATGGAGGCTGCCAGGTTCATAACCAAACAATATTGGCTGCTGGAATTAACAGACTTCCATACAATTCAGATGATGATGGGGGATGACTGCAGTCCATCACTTCAAACTTCTCTTCCTCAGGGCATCTTTATAGAAGCATTATGTGCCGTCTGCTTCCATTTCATTGTTCTCCGTTTCCAAAAATCAAAACCTGCCTACAGGATACCAATACTGGCTCTTACTGTAACTTTATTGGCATATGCAGGTAAGACATAATTTTTTTCCTTTGTCAGTTTATATTTGGTATCCATTTCAGATACTTGTTGGATTATATAGTATTTAACTAGTAAATTTGAACTCCAAGGAACCTATATCGGATCTGCTTCAAGCATAGATGTGTTAAGGCCCCCCCATACACCTTACAATATTTTTGTTCTACCAAACCCATGTAATATGAGAAAGTATCTAACCCTTCCAATCCCTATGTAATGTATCAGGGGAAACCCGGAACTACATAGTTGTTGGTAGATCTAAAGGAAATTGTATGGAATAATTGATAGGTGTATGGGGGGCTTTAGAATGTAAAACCTGAACCAAACAGGATGATGTAAATCCACAGGCTGACAGAAGTTATGGTTTAGTAGGGTAGTGAAGAAACCCATGTTGTGTCACTTCCAAACTTTTTCCAAAAAAAAGGGGGTCCGGAAGCAGTGTGTGCTTTTACATTTTGTGGTATGCTACTTGCCGTGGGTAATTGGGCACAAAGTTTTGGCATCACTTTATGGCCGAAGTGTGGGTTTGATGCGCATGGGCAGAGACCCTTATAGGTGACGGACACAAACTATCAATGACTTTCTATTCCCTTTTATTGTGGATGTGTACCATTGCCTTATTTATGGGTTATATAAAATGCTCTAGTGGGTATATACTTTGGTATTGTAAGAAATACAGAAATTTGGAAAGACAACTTTTGGTATTAAGCTTATATTATACAAATTAAGACTATTCAATAAACAGTTCGTCCATTGGTTCAGTGGGTCAGAATCAATGAATGCACATGCTTCAGAATTGATAAAATAGAAATCAATGAAAAGTTCAAACAATTGTGTGGCTGACTTGATTGATCAGTTACTTTGGATTCTTCCCGGGACTTCAAATGTTTTTGGAACCAGGATTGGTCAACTTTCTCACCAACTCCATGCTTTCCATATTTACAATAATATTGAGTGTGAATATTGGGATTGCAAATATACTCGATGAATATTGTCTATTCGAGAATTCCTGAATA
Source organism: Ptychadena robeensis (assembly GCA_036250615.1). Classification (NCBI taxonomy): domain Eukaryota; kingdom Metazoa; phylum Chordata; class Amphibia; order Anura; family Ptychadenidae; genus Ptychadena; species Ptychadena robeensis. The sequence goes on from CM070035.1 coordinate 31,372,174, forward strand.
TGGTGGCTGATTACACTTTGAATTGGGAAGCTTATGGCCATGCATTGCAATTTTATATTCGCAATGTGAAAATTTCATTTTGAAGGTAATGGCGATGCGATTATATATAATATATCATATCAATGCCTGGCCATATACTTTAATTCACACATATCAAAGATTAGTAGAATTATTCGTGAAGTATCGCAAATTTGAATATTGCCTTTGCTGCTCATCACTAATTAACAAGTGAGAAAAAAAAATCTGGGTGTGACAAGGAATAGTGAAGTTACAAACATCACCTATCATTAAAAAAGCAAAAGAAAAGAAAAAGATCGAAGGCTTCCAGTTTAGCAACTGGCCGACATCCCACATCATATATAGATGCAGTATGGGTTGGAAGGTAGGGAGAATCCCGCTCCTCCTCCCCAAACAGAGGGTTCTCCCCTACACCAAGAAGGGGCTAGGGGACTTTAATGGCCAGCTTGAATGGTACTCATGTTATTGTCCAATAAAGTAATGCTTAGTCAAAACTGAATAAATAAATTAAAAAGTCCATATAATATAATGTCCATAAAAGTCCAAAAATTTCACTCCAGAGCAAATGGTAGACTATCTTTGTCCCCGCTTGCAACAGGACTGGAAGCGGAGGATGGATAGGTCCACACAGCATTTTAAACCATTAAAATAGAAGGAATTAGAGACTGCATGTGAAACAACTAAATATATCTGTGCTTGGAGTCACATGAAACCCAATATACTCCATGTCTCTCACTGAAACATTATATGGATAATCTGTCAAAAAGAAAAAAAGCCTTCCGGTAAATCTGGATTGTCACTTCTCCCCTTCACTCCGAGAAATTTTGTGACATCACATTCCCTCTACAAACCTTCAGCGATATGTTTTCATTATTACATATTCAGTGTTACATACATGAAACACAAGACACAATACTCACCTGTCAGCAGTTCAGATGCTGGAAAACTGCTACACAAAAAAACCCCACAGCATACTCACTTCACTTGCAGTTCTCATGCTGGTATCTTAGATCCTGGAGACCTGCAGACACTACCACCCTCACTGCCCCCCCCCCTCTCCCCTCCCCCCTTCACTCCACCTCCCCTCCTGTCTCTTCTCTATCTGAGCTGAAGAAACTCATGGGGGGGGGGGGGTGAAGAGGGGGATCAGCTGCTGACGATTTCCTGCCTGGGAGAGATGTCCCAGACACCACTTCGGCTGCCTAGGCTCGACGTAAGGCAGTGGGAGGGGAGCACTCGTGACCAGCTCCCCTCCAGCTGTCAGAATAACATTTGTTATTCTGCAATATCGGCTGAGCTGCAGCCGATAATGCTTAGTGACCTTCCACAGGTCCGCTTTAAGATGACCATTGCCAGAGCTCAAAGGCACTGCAGGTAACCACCACGGCAATACAATATGGTAATACTGTAGAAATTTAAAAAAATTTAAGCGACAGCTCTCTGTTTCCTCCATAAAACTGGCATTTTAATTAAACCAAGAAGCTGATTTAGTCATGAACAGTTACTAGGAAGAGTGCTGAATTTCTAGTGTATAGTCATTTTCAAAAATAAACACTCTTCATGCCTCTAGCACCAAGGTTGATGATTAATTATAAGTGCACAATCCAAAAAGATAAGCTAATAGGTCATTGGCTCCAAATCCAGTGTTGATTCTGTCTAACATTGTTCCCCTTCCTCCTGTCCTCAGGTACCTCATACACAGCAGGTTACTTCAACCCCGTCTTGGCTTACGTCCTGACATTTGATTGCACTGGGAAGAGCTTTCAGGAGTACTCTGCAGTCTATATTGGTGGTCCATTAGTTGGTGAGTTATAGTAAAATTATCACAGAACCAATGAATCCATGTAATCTGTCCATATCTATCAAAATATAAATATCTAAATCCAACTGAAGGAAAAATTGTAACAAATCTTACTAGTCTAAATTGTAAAACTCTGGAATCCGATCCTTTTTTGTTTGTATATGTCATTTGGGATGCGGCATCATTCATGTATTCTGGAATCGGTCAGATCCTTTTTTGCCCCTATTTAAAACCAATATGTTATTAGGTGAAGGTGGCACGGGCAACAACTGCTATTGCTCATTGGACATGACATTACGCGTTCCCCAGTCAGTTTTGGGGTGGTTGCCCATAAGAATATTTGGGAGCAGTTGTCGGTATTTGGCCAATGTGTTAAAAATAGTGTACTGTCTCATCTGAGGTGGAATCTGGTACAGTCATGGCCCCAGGGTCTGTCATTACCCAAAGCCACCTTTTTGTAGGGGAGAACAATTCCTCATTTTACACGTCCTGATCTGGCCTAGAATGCTGTGCGGATGTGTAAATAAGTTGTTTTTGTAAATAACTGCCTTTCCATGATGGCTTTAATAAATAAGTAGAGTAATAATTATACAGTGATGTCGTGTTTCTGCATGTATCAGTAGTGTCACTGTGTCAAAGCAAATACAGTCTACATCCCAGGTGCCCAACCTGCGGCCCGGGGGCCACATGCGGCCCTTTGGGAGTTCTTTGGCAGCCCCCCCCCTGGTCCTCCCCCAAAACCTTACTGTTATTGCATAGGCCATAGGAACTCACCTGTCCGCCGATCCCCCGCTTACAGGTCCTAGTCCGGGAACTTCTTAGAGTGGGAAGAGGAAGAGAGGTGATAAACTTACGTGAAAGGGTACATAAAAGCCAATCAGTCCCTCACCTCTCCTCTTCTCTAGTGTTGGTGGGGCATCAGCAGACTGCTGTTTCCTCTATTTCACAAATGAATGGGGGTGATTGTATAATATATATTGCCGCACATAACCTGAGAATAATGACCTTTATAAGCAGTATAGGTTTAAAATGTTATGTGCGGCCCTTAAGTGATGCTGAGGGCCGCACTTGTGGCCCCCCATATCAACCTAGTTGGCCACCACTGGTCTACATGGTCAAGTACCTGCATTGATGCTTGACAAATTGTTTAACTTTTCCTCTGGCTATAAATAATACCGCGTTTTTTCTCTTTAAGATGAATCCCTACTTAAAAGCAATTCTAGAGTGATAATGCAGCATTTTCTTTTATTTAAGCCCTTTGTTAGCAAAATCCGTGTTCCTTTACTCCTTGTACAAAAAAGTATACCAAACTGAACCACATCAAAAAGCAAAAGTGGCTAAGGCCATGATAAGGGGGCAAAGGGGTTCGGACACATGTTCCAAGTAGTCAAAGCTCACTGATCACTTGCAGAGTCCTGTCCCTCAAGTACTAAGAGCATATAGGAACCCTCCGATGAGGGTTTGCCATTGGAGGCTTAAGCCGTGACCACTCCCTCCCCACTACTTTCTAGGGTTAAGTCCTAAAAGGGACAAAACACCTGTGCAAGGAGTAGAGATGGTCGAAAAATTCGCAGTGCGAATTTTTAAGTAGAAATTTCGATTCGCATAGTCGAATTTTGATAGGGTCATTTCGAGTTTTCGCCGAAAAAGTCGAAAATCTGCCTGATATTTCGACTGAAATCGAAATTTCAACTTGAAAAATAACTTTGCTTTTGATTTGCCGTGCCACTATTTCGCGTGCGAGTATGCGGGAGTGATTGGAAAATTCGCATTGGCGTAAATTCGCATTGGCGTAAATTCGCATTGCCGTAAATTCGCATTGGCGTAAATTCGTATGGTGCTAGCTAACTTTGTCAGCTTATTGCAAAGCTCCTGAAAATGATATCCTCACAAAAATTGCTGGAGTTGTAGAGAAGGGTTGGGGGGACATTGCTGGAGTTGTAGAGAAGGGTTGGGGGAAATATTTGAAAACAATAAGTTTTGCTCAACATGTCAAGTTTGTGTATAAATTGGGTTTAAATCTCAGCTCTGATTGTAAAGCTCTGCTACTATGTACAATGATTCTTCTATTATAGCTCATACAGCAAATCCAAATTTTCCACCTTATGTGAATTTTTGACCTTATGCGAATTTTAGGCTTTATGCGAATGTTTGAGTGTTTATGCGAATTTTTGGCGTTATGCGAATTTTCGCAGTCGAATCGAAATTCGATTGGGAAACTCGAAATTTAAGTAGAATCGAATTTTATTAATTTCGACCATCTCTAGCAAGGAGGTAGGGATAAGACTAACAAAAAAAAATGTCAAGTGCAAAACCAGGCTCATCTTCTGCCGGATCCAGTTGTGGCCAAAAGTCCATCCCCTAGTGCTTAAAGAGAGTTCTTTTTTAAGTGCTGTGACCGTGGTGATCTTCATCCACCATGCATACTTATGGCACTGCTGGGCTGCCAACCTAGGGGCATGGATCCAAGGGCTCCTCTACTCTAGAGATGGTTGAATTTTTCGACTTTCTTACTTTGTGAGCTGATTACAAAGCCTCTGAAAATGGTATCATCACCAAAATTGCTGGAGATGTAGACAGGGGTTGTAGGAACATGAAAAAAAAAATAAAGATTTGCTCTAGCACGTTTTTGCATAAATTAAGTTTAAAAACAAAGTCGAAATTACGATTTTCAAAATCTTTACCTGGATTTGTACTTCATTTATGCAAAAACTATTTGTGTTCGAGACATAATTTTTTTCTGTAGTATACCCCCAACCCTTCTCTACATCTCCAGCAAGTTTGGTGATGATTCAGGGGCTTTGCAATTAACTCGAAATCATCGAATTTTAAAAAAAAAATTCGACCATCTCTACCCTACTCCTGACCAGATCATGACAGCACCATCCCTACCAGCAGACACTACACTAAAGCTTCTCTCTTTCACTTTTTATTAAAGTACTGGGCTTAAGTGTTTATTGTGATTATTCTAATCCAAATTTTTTATTGTGATTATCGGCACTTCAAGAATTCACAAAGATCTCAAATATAGAGCTATATCTTCGTAATCGCGAATATTTATTTTTTACATCACTACTGTGCATTGCATTTGCAATATGCGCATGTACAAGTGCTGATGACTGGAGATCACGAATTCTTGAATTTATTGCGAATATTAGGCAAAAAATTCACAATATTTTACTAACAAGAGGGTTGCCCGTGCTGCTCATCACTACTAGCTATATCCTCCCCAAAGATATGGTTTTCCTGTGAGACTGGTGAGTATGGATCTGGAGACTGAACAGGGTTTCTTCTTTTCCACCCACCACAGAAACAATGGCGATGGCTGCCTTAACCCCCCCCCCCCCCC